>CM065688.1:20029671-20079671 GCA_017654935.2 Phymorhynchus buccinoides | reverse complement strand
CCCCCTCTCTCTCCTCTCTCTCTCTCTCTCTCTCTCCCTCTCTCTCTCTCTCTCTCTCTCTCCCTATCTCTCTCTCTCTCTCTCTCTCTCTCACTCCCCCCTCTCTCTCTCTCTCTCTCTCTCTCTCTCTCTCTCTCTCTCTCTCTCTCTCTCTCTCTCTCTCTCTCTCTCTCTCTCTCTCTCTCTCTCTCTCTCTCTCTCTCTCTCTCTCTCCCTACAACTACTAGTACTACCAGTACAAGAAAGGCCGTCGTGAGCCGCTAATTAATATAAGCCGCTAATGAAGAACTGGGAAATAAATTAGTATAGACCCGGGCAGGGGGAGAGAGGGAGAGATGGTCATTTTAGGGTCGATGTACATCTCGTGTGCTGGCAATACAAAGCATCTGTTTAGTGTCAGTCACACCTGCTGCCATGTCATTCGCACCTACTGGCGTGCGTTGTGTAGGGGAAGACGGGGTAAAAAGCGCATGGGCGGGTAAGAAGCCCACCCCAATTATCTCATGGAATGAAGCAAATTTCAGTCTCATTTTGCCCATGAGACGAGCGTTAATGTCTAGCATTCGTCTCAGGGGCAAATTTGACTGAAATGTTTTTTATTTCATGAGATAATTGGGGTGGGCTTCTTACCCGCCCATGCGCTTTTTACCCCGTCTTCCCCTACAGCATTTGGTCCGCTGTCGCCCATGTTGCCGTTTGGGTCTTGTGGGGAAGGGAGATCCAAAGAAGCAGACCTGCTTGTGTGCATAACCTGTCAGCAAGTCAAAAGCAACAAGGCGTGGTGCCATTTGTCAAACGATTGTCAAACATGTTGTGTAGTACCTACTACACTGATGGACACCGAGCTTTAGGGGGAGAAGGTGGCGGGGGTATGGGGAGATAAGTGAGTGTTAGAAGTGAGACTGTGAGAATTATTCTTCATGATCCATGTCTGGATGTCCAGTAGGCGTACGTCATTTGTGTGTGTGTGTGTGTGTGTGTGTGTGTGTGTGTGTGTGTGTGTGTGTGTGTGTGTGTGTGTGTGTGTGTGTGTGGCGGGCTCCCGGTAAGGATACCGGGTGCGGGTGGGGGGTGTCGTTCGAACACAAACAGTTCCCACACCTTCTGGAAGTTCTGTGCTCTAACCTATCATTCTCTTTGACTCTACCTTTTCCCCTTTGCTTTCTGTCATCTACTAACTTTCTGACTTATTGGCCCATTCTTCTGCCTTTTTAAAAAAAATCTTCCAAATAGCATCTATTCTCCATTGAGTTCCTCCGAAATCGGAATGTGTCGGCTGTATGCAGCGGGGGAAGCCGTCAAAACTGAAAACCTGACACATACGTACCTCACCCATTATGGCCGTATGACCTTGGAACACAGAATAAGAGTTTCTGAAGGGAAGGAGGTGGGGGAATGGCGATAGTAGGGGTTTAGGTAGGTGGTATGGCCAAAATTCCCAGAGCTAGGAAAAAATGAACTAAAAAATGCTATTTATGAAAAAGCTCTCTCTCTCTCTCTCTCTCTCTCTCTCTCTCTCTCTCTCTCTCTCTCTCTCTCTCTCTCTCTCTCTCTCTCTCTCTCTCTCTCTCTCTCTCTCTCTCATCTCTCTCTCTCTCTCTCTCTCCGTGCGTGCGTGCATGTGTTTGTGTGTATGTGGTGCGCGCGCGCGCGCGCGCGCGCGTGTGTGTGTGTGTGTGTGTGTGTGTGTGTGTGTGTTACACACAGAGATGCATGAAAGAACAGGCCCACTGTGCAGAGTCCGTCGTCAATCAAAGGGAAACAATTCATCCACAATGTTCTTTTCGAACAATTAAACATTAGTTCTTCCCCTTTGTTTAACCAAAGACTGTATACCCTTTTAGAATATCTTTGGTTTAACCGAGGCGTGGTTACTGCTACACCTATCTGTATTGCTAAAAAAATCGGGACTTTACTGGTGTTGCACTGCCTCCGGGCATTGCCTCCAGTATCGTTCCCACCATCTTTGTATCTACAAATGTCCCATATGTGTCTGTTCCCGACCGAGAGGACGTAAAACACCATTTTTTCATTAATCGAGAACAAGAAAAGTAAAGGCAAACAAAGAACTAATTCAATAGAAAGTAAAATACACACGATGCTTACACACACGCAACGCTCCACACACACACACACACACACACACACACACACACACACACACACACCGCACTTGTACAAGAGTAAAAGACGAGACTAAAAGATGAGGCAGATGCCGTATCAAGCTTTGCTGTGGGTCCATCTTCAACACACGTCCGACTACTACTAAAGCTCCGCTTTTGTGTGTCTGTATAAGAGTCTACGCCTAATCAGACGTTAACCCAACCAGAGAGAGAGAGAGAGAGAGAGAGAGAGAGAGAGAGAGAGAGAGAGAGAGAGAGAGAGAGAGAGAGAGAGAGAGAGAGATTTGAAACTTGAAACATGTATTTTTCATTTCTTTTTTGAAGAGAGAGAGAGGGAGAGAGAGCCGGAGAGAGAGAGAGAGAGAGAGAGAGAGAGAGAGAGAGAGAGAGAGAGAGAGAGAGAGAGAGAGGAGAGAGAGAGAGAGAGAGAGAGAGAGAGAGAGAGAGAGGGGAGAGAGAGAGAGTGATGAGAGGAGGAGAGAGAGAGAAGAGAGAGAGAGAGAGAGAGAGAGAGAGAGAGAGAGAGAGAGAGAGAGAGAGAGAGAGAGAGAGAGAGAGATTTTGAAACTTGAAACATGTATTTTTCATTTCTTTTTTCAAGAGAGAGAGAGGGAGAGAGAGAGAGAGAGAGAGAGAGAGGGGGGGGGGAGAGAGAGAGATGAGAGAGTGATGAGAGGAAGGTGGATAATGAGAGAGAGAGAGAGAGAGAGAGAGAGAGAGAGAGAGAGGAGAGTGAGAGAGAGAGAGAGAGAGAGAGAGAGAGAGAGAGATGAGAGAGAGAGAGAGAGAGAGAGAGAGAGAGAGAGAGAGAGAGAGAGAGAGAGAGAGAGAGAGAGAGAGAGAGAGAGAGAGAGAGTTCTAGCAGGTGCGGTGACTCTTGGCCACGGTTTGCCACCTCCTGAAGAGTAGAATGCTGCTTGTGGGGCTGCTGTTGGCATTGGTTTTCCTTTGGCAGCATGCACTTACTGCATGGGCGATCTCCTTGAGGACTTGGTTGTGCCTCCAAGTGTATCTTCCTTGGGTTGGTCCCGGCTCTACGGTCTGTCTACCTTGAGTGCATTCAACGTAAATGGCTATCTTTATTAGGTTTAACCCTTTCACCGCCAAAGTAGCATTTTAGCACCACAGTGATTTAACACCACCTAGGGGAAGACGGGGTAAAAAGCGCATGGGCGGGTAAGAAGCCCACCCCAATTATCTCATGAAATGAAGCAAATTTCAGTCTCATTTTGCCCATGAGACGAGCGTTAATGTCTAGCATTCGTCTCATGGGCAAATTTGACTGAAATGTTCTTTATTTCATGAGATAATTGGGGTGGGCTTCTTACCCGCCCATGCGCTTTTTACCCCGTCTTCCCCTATGTCACTAAAATACACCAATTAAATTGGGGTCTATTTATATCCGAAACCCCTATTATCTTAGTTTTGGGAAGTAAAGATAGACCTTATTTTCTATATGCCACAGAAGAATCCCCAATACTGCAAATGGATTTTGTTTTTTACCCAGGTAAATTTAAAGGACATTTTTGGCTGAAATATGGCTGGCGGTGAAAGTGTGTGTGTGTGTGTGTGTGTGTGTGTGTGTGTGTGTGTGTGTGTGTGTGTGTGTGTGTGTGTGTGTGTGTGTGTGTGTGTGTGTGTGTGTGTGTTCTTGTTAACTTTCATTGTTTCCATGTTATCTACTTGTGCCTATTGTTTGTGTAGAATTATCTTCTTCAGTGTTTGTTGTCACAGTGTACCTGACAAGTTAATTAAATATTTTTTTAATTATTTATTCTGTATGGTATGCACAAAGTTAAATCTGTACGTCCTCTCGGTTGCGAAAAACCATATTGAACATTTCTTTTAAATAAAGTTAATGATGATGATGATGAAAATGATGTTTTACGTCCTCTCGGTCATAGACACATATGGGACATTTGTAAATACAAAGACGGTGGGAACAATACTGGCTGCAATACCCGGAGGCAGTGCAACACCAGTAAAGTCCCGAGTTTTTAACAATATAGATAGGTGTAGCGGTAACCACGCCTCGGATAAACCTCATCGGCTACAATTAATAATGCCGCCACAATTAGTAATTGAATAATGTTAATAAATAAAGTTAGATAGTATTCTGTATTGTATGCGCAAGCTGAGCAACACATGTCTTCTGTTTGAAGACAATACATTGAATTGAATTGAATGTATGAACGTTGGAGGGGTGTTTATGGACAAGAAACGCCATATCTGTCTCTGTTTTAACATGGATTCTATATTAACACCCCAATGTAGTGTCCAACTAGTCATAATCTTTGGTACAATTAGTGTAAGGGGCATAACAGGCTAAGAGATCGTCCACTAATTTTTGTTTAAATAAAGAGATTTATTTCCCTTTCCTTTGTTGTGCCAAGTGCGCATGCGTTCGGCTGAGGAAGTTGTCTAGAAGCAAAATGGCGACTACAGGCGGTACAGCGGGCACGGACACTGTGAGAGAGAAAATTCTCACAGATTACAGAAAAAAGCTCCTTGAACACAAGGAGCTTGAAGCGAAACTGAAAGAAAGTAAGTACTGGTTTGTGAAGTATTCATTGTAAGTAAATTAAATCTATTCGTGATTTAGAATTGAAAAATGAATGCTGGCTTAGCTCACAAAGCGTGAGACGGAATTCCATTTTGCATCGTCACTCTTTCACTAGTTTCAGTTGCAGTATGCAAAGAGTGTGTTTTACTTTTGTTTTTCTTTTGATTAATGTTTATATGAACTAACGAATATTGCCGCGAAGACTTTAAACTCATGAAAATGTTAAAGCTGAAGCACAAACACTGAAACAGTGAAACTGAAAGAGCCGCTGTGGTTCCAGTTGGTTGAGTCGCTGGTGTCGTATGCAAAAAAGTAGCATCGTGTAAATACTTCGCTCGCTACTATGAGACTTAGCATTTGCGACATTGAGCGATTTTTTTAAAATTTCACTTTTTTCCGTAATGTCATGAAATATGAACGATTTGAGTACGGAAAAGTGTTTCAAATACGGGAAAAGTGAAGTTGCGTTGTCGCAAATGCTAACTCATACTATGAGTCATAGTACTCATAGTAGCGAGCGAAGAATTTACACGATGCTACTTTTTTGCATACAACAGCTGGCTCGTAATTCAGGGGCAGATGGGGGGTGGGGGTGGGGAATATTCCAGAGTTTCCGGACACCCCCTTTCCCTGAAAATAAATGACTTTTTTTTGTGCTTAATAATTGGTAATCAGTAAAATGCCAATGTCATGGATGCTCCTGCTTTCAGGATGTCCTGAAGTTCAGGATTATTTGTATTGCCTGGAGTCGGCGTCACCGGATTATGAGAATTTGAGGAGATGCATTTTGCTGGTTATAGAGGTCATGAAGTTTAACCCAATGACTCCCAACCGTTCGAACCGAGAATCGATCCCAGTCCCCAGAGAAAACGTACACCAAATCTTTTCATTAAAAAAATCACCCAGAATAAAGTCTAACTCACATTTCATTTCTGAAAGATGCATATTGAATAGCAATGAAGATATTTGCATTCGAAAGCTAACACACCGTCACACAACAAACCATGAATTGGGGGGGAAAATCCATCATGGCACTCCGAGCATCGCGCCGAGTCAATACTGCACACGTCACGTGGAAAGAAGAAGAAAAAAATTGTGTCACTTTGAAAAATCCGTTCAAAAAGACTAGTGGGTGCTTTCCCTTGCTGTAAAAGCCAGAAACGGATCAATGAGACTCAGGTAAAGGAAGCACTAACTTTTTTTTTTTTTTTCTTTTTTTTGCTGTCCCATCTTCTGGGCTGTACAGTGGCGTTGCTCCCACGCCGCTCGTTCCGAATCCCAATTCGCAGCTACACCCGGGTTTGTTCAAGTCGCAGAAACCGAGACCAGCAGTCCAAGGGGAGAGAATTTATGTTAGGCCGTCAGGAGGCAACCAACCGAGGAGACACTGCACTTCTGCTGAGTCACTTCGGTGGAGTTCAGTGGAGCCTGTTCAGGACACCACCTACTAAGCCCCCTACTGACGACACTATTCTCTTAGTCGCGGAGCCAGCGTGAGTGAGGTCCTCCTCCGAGGGCGCCACCACGACCGTCCACCGACAGCTCCCCAGAACACACTGATCCCAATGACTTTGACCCGAACGCACCAAGGCATAGACTGGATTGGAAACCGAAACTGAGGTCACCATGAGAGCAGGGCATGCAAAGCCACAGAATTTGAGACATTGTTTTTAATTTTATGATTGATGGAAAATGAGGCCGATGATAACGATGATGATGATACTATGGAGTTCCGTATCGGTCTGAGACTGCATGGCAGGGCTGTACTCTACGCTTCCTTTCATAATGATATCCCGGCGTTAACCAGGCCCGAGAACTACAGACACCTGCAGTGTTGGTCTTGCAATTAGAGCAACACTCTCAGAATCGCATCCGTTAAGCGGATGAAACTCGACTGTGTGGTTTCAGTCTTCCCATTGAGCCCATAGCCACTCACTCTGGGTAGGAGTCGGTCCAGGACCGAAAAAACCCTCGCCTCTGATGGGATTCGAACCCCAGACCTCCCAGCCAGTAGTCCGCGACGCTAACCACTACACCACGGCGGCTGGTAGGAAGCACTAACTTAGTATATTGCATTGTGGGTAGGGCAAAAGTGAAAGTGAAACTACTACTAGACCTGCTGTTCAGCGGGCGCGATCGGGCGTTACGCGAACCAGACAACAAACGTTTTTGGAAGGTTCCCGTAGCTTGGGGGTCTGGGAGGGTTAACCAGAAGTGAAAGTGCAACGAGAGCCTGTCATTTACATTGGAAACTGTTGTTTCCCTTCAACTTCCGGGGGGCATTGCCCCCCGGATCCCCCAGGAGGGCACTGCCCCTGCACTCCACCTGGGCCTTGCAGGATTTTTGAAATTTCCCAGGAGCGCCCATGCAATGTAGCGCCCCTAAGGGAAGGTAGTCCTTGAAAGGAGTTCCCTCCCCCCCCCCCCCCCCCCCCCCCCCCCCCCCCCCCCCCCCCCCCCCCCCCCCCCCCCCCCCCCCCCCCCCCCCCCCCCCCCCCCCCCCCCCCCTGTAGCGCCTGGCTATTCGCAGACCGTCAATATGAACTCAATCTGCTCATTAAGAAGCAACATTCTGCCTTGCTCGGGAAAGGGTTTGGGTTATGGTTATTTATTTTTATTTTTTTTACATTGGAAGGCGAGAACATGAGTTGGATATCTAGCTAAAAATTGTCTAAAACAGACGATAGTCACAGTCAAAATCAAGGGAAGTAAATCAACTAATGCTGTAGTGTAAACTATAATCGATTAATGCCCAGGAGATATATAATATAATATATCAATTTGACAGAATATAAAAACAGTCATAGTTTCACACTGCCAAAATGTATGCAAAAACAAAAAGAGCATTAATACTTAGTTTAAGCCACACGGGTGTAGTCCTATTTAGCCTACACACACTGACACAGCGAATCATGTTCATGTTGATGGTCTGTGAGTAGCCAGACGTCCCCTGTACCCCAGGATGTACCCTATAGAAGGTACAGCAGCCCGCGATACGTGTGTTGGTGTGTTTGACGGAAAGGTAGGCCGTGAAATGATATAATGCTGTTCTGTGGTAAACAGATCCCTCCCTCCCCACTCCTCCCCCCAGCCCTTATCCACGGATAACGGTGTACATATTATGTGTACCTTTTTTATAAATTTGTAGTTTTTTTTGTTTGTGTGCACAGTGCGAGAAAACCTCAAGGATTTGACAAAACAGTATGACAAGTCGGAAAATGATCTGAAGGCTTTGCAGAGTGTGGGACAGGTAAGAAAAACTGTTTGTATGTCATGTCTGCATACATGTCATACATGTACATGTCCTCTCTCTCTCTGAGTCTCTCTCTCTCTCTCTCTCTCTCTCTCTCTCTCTCTCTCTCTCTCTCTCTCTCTCTCTCTCTCTCTCTCTCTCTCTCTCTCTCTCTCACACACACACACACGAAATATGAATACGGAATAACAACAGGAAATAAAGCAAACAAAAAGTGAGTCCGGGATGGATGAATGAGTGAATGAATCATGAATAAAAATATAAAAGGGGAAAACTGAATGATGAATCTGAACAAGACAAAGCTATGAAAAAAACACTTTAAGCAGTGACATCTCATTTGTCTGAGAAAATGTCTGAGAAAAATAAAAACTGAAGCAAGGTTTTCTTTGTCTTATAGTTATACTTAGATAAAACGAAGGCAAGGCTATATTTGCCTTAGTAGTACAGTTATAGTTATAGATTGCACTCTCACAAAAGGAATAGTTCAAGCAAAACAAGCCAGTCCAAAAAAAGTAAATAAATTATTTTCTGTCATACAGCTGTATAGCTCATTAGCTGACATTCACAAACACACAAAAAAGACTGATAACCGACAAGCAAATTGATAAATTTATGAACACGTCAACTCATGATATGGGCTATTAATCCATTAACAGTCACAACACACACCCCTCTCTCTCTCTCCATTAATTTAATGCAATCTCCCATCCCCCAACCTCTCTCTCTCTCTCTCTCTCTCTCTCTCTCTCTCTCTCTCTCTCTCTCTCTCTCTCATTCTCTCTGAGACTGAGACTCTAGTCAGAACCTCACTGAATTCTTACTATATAGTTATATAGTGGACCTACATGTCAAAAACATACGATTTGAAATGTCCAATTGCCTGTCTCGTTTAATTGGTCAAAACACATACACACACACTTGCTCTCTCTCTCTCTCTCTGTAACTCTGTGTAATTCTTGATGAAAAGAAGGCACGACACAGCGAAGCTGTCATCACCACCGTAGCCACTTCAGGTGCGGTTTTTAAACACAGTGAAATCATCACGTATGCGGGATGCGTTGTAGATTGTGGGCGCGAAATGAAGGATCAGAGACTCTAGGCCTTGTCCGACAATGCTTCCTCTTGCATGCACCTGGCGGCTCTGTCACGTTGTGAGAATGGGTGAACACTCTTGCGAAAGAGCGAGTGGTGGCATCGTCGGACAAGGCCTTTTCAGTTTCACGCTATAGGTAGCCTTGACCTACCAGTCAGTCATGGGGAAACCCATAGGCTTTAGCACACATGTGAGCGGCTAGCAGCGATTTCATATTTTTTTGTGGTCTAAAATATGTTATCGGTGCTGACAGAACTTTATCGGTCCCGGGGACCGGTAGCTCTATTTTTTTCCGGTATTCTGCTTTCACAATCGGTATTTTACTGGTATATATCGGTAATTGCGATCACTGTATAAGGCGATACTTTTTTTCTTAATATTAGACTAGCATCCCTGCGCCCTTTTTTTTATATTAAAAAATTAATATGACTAGTAATAATATAGTAAGAAAATAGAACTAGAAGAACAAAATCTAAATTTGGGGATTGTGCCCTGTAATCAGAAAAAAATATGGTACTTTACTGTTGTTAATATCACTTTTTAGTAAATTCATTGCACTACTTCAGAATGTTTTAAGAAAGGTTGTACTGCAAATATTGACCTTTGTCTTTAGAGTTTTCAAGGTTTGGAATATTGGTCGCATTGATGTACACTGTTTCTCTCCAGATATTGTAAAATATTAAAGCAAAAATGCCTCTCTTTTTTTCTTCTTGCAGATCGTTGGAGAAGTCCTCAAACAGCTAACAGAAGAAAAATGTATGTATACAGATTACAGTGCATTAATTACTTCTTTTAAAATTATCATGTGTTTTGATGTCTGTTTTACTTTTAAACAGTTTTTGTTGTGTTTGTTTTTCAATGTCAAATAACATTTGACAAACAAGGGTTGTGTTCTTCTGTGTTATGATGGCATTCTTCTTCTTGCATGTAGCATCCTCCATCAACAATTTGATGATCATTGTGACGCTTACAACATGGGGGAGGTTTCCAACTAAACAGTTGACAGTTAAACAGTGGAAGACTTGCTGCCCAGATGATCAGCTCAATGAGGGATTGATTGGGAGGGGGTGAGAAGTGGATGGGCATAATTTTTTGAGGAGAGAAGCCTGGGCAGGGGGGATGGAGTTGAGGTAATGGAAAGGTGAAGACATAGGGGGGAGGGGAGGAGGTTCAGATCTGGGATTTCAATTCTTCCACCGAGGCCGATGATATTGCCTCAAGTGGAAGAGAGTTCCACTTACTCAACAGCCCTGGAAAAGAATGAATATTTCCTGTAATTAAATTCTTCAATTCTTCAATTGGTTGTCCATTAGTGTTACCTGTCAGTGTCATATTCTGCTGATTATAATATCAATTTTGAAAATCTGTAAAGAATGAAAATTGAAGCTTATGTGACCCAGCACCACGAAAGGGACATTAAGTGTCAAAATGACCATTCTGAAAAAATTTTTACATTTGAAAACTTCCGACAATTCTCTTACTCTATCTCATAATACAAGAACCATTCTTGTAATGTTTTCGTTCCAGAGTTATGCACATTTAAAATTAGTAGGGTGAGTGTTGACCATTTTAAAAAAACACAGTCTAAAGTCTAGCCTAGCTGAAGAAAATGCATTGACCTTCTCATTTTAAAACATTTATAAGACCATTTAGAGACCATATTAAAAAGTATCCTTTATAATTATGAAAGGTAAGATGTTACTTTTTTTGTTAAAGAATTAAAAAAAATACCCATTACTCAAAATGGACAAAAGATTTTTGACTTTGCAAGCCTGTTGCGAAAAACGTGCCCAGCGACTTAATGTCCCTTTCGTGGTGCTGGGTCGCATAGTATAAGTTTGCTTGCGTTCTGTTCAAATATTGGCCCGGTGATGACAAATTCAATCAGAGACCAGATCTGTGTGTGCCAGTGACCCCAGGTTTCTCTGGCCCTACCCTCCCCCTGCCTTCCCCTCCTTCTTTCTGCTGTCTGTGTCTGTCACTGTCCTCATCCTTTGCTGTCCTGTCTTCCTCTTTCTCTCTCTTCTCCTGGGGTCCTGCACACAGGTTGAGGGGTCGATGAATCGTGATTATGAGAGCTGAGGGCCACATATTAAGTAAAAATCGTATAATTTTTTTTAAAAAAGGTGTATAGTCCAAATATACTTTTTAAAGATAGGTAATATTAATTATAACTTATGTCGGATATAGGCCACTTAAAATACATACATCAGGGCTCCCAATCGTCCTGCAAAATAAGGGGTCCCAGGGACTCCTTCACTTACAGTACTTATAGAGGCGGGATAGAGGGTCCCAGTGGCATTGCGAATGCTAAAAAGACTTTCTAATGCATCCCTGGGACCCCCTGCACATTCTTTTAGAGGGTCCTTTAGAATTGTAGTCCTTCATAGACCCCCAAATGGGGGTCCCTGGGAGCCCTGTACATGTGAATGTTTGTTTACTTTAAGTAGTGACAGTTGTACTAGTAGTGTTTTACTTTATTGTACTGTAGTATACACTTTCATTATTATAAGGACATTTGGAACAAAATAATGAAAGTAGTCTTGTGTGCCTGTATAGACTCTGTGTGTGTCTGTGAGTGCGTGTTTGTGTCCATGTGTGTGTGTGTGTGTCTGTCTGTATGTGTGTGTGTGGGTGTGCGTGTGCAACTGTTAAGCATGAAAGTTACGGTATTTTAATAGTAATTTACAAGTTGCCCGAGTTTAAAACAACATAAAGTCACTGGCCCAGTGATGACCGCTGAAATCAGAGACCAGACCTGTGTGTGCCAGAGACCCCAGGTTTCTGTGCTCTGTTCTCTTCCCCCCTCTTGCTGCCTGTGTCTGTTCTGTTCCTGTACAGTGTATCTGTCTTGTCTTGTCCCATCTCCCTGTCCCCTCTTTCTCTCTCTCCTGGGGTCCTGCACACAGGTTGAGGGGTCGGTGAATCGTGATTATGAGAGCTGAGGGCCACAAATCGAGTCAAATTGTTCTTTAAAAAAAAAAAAAAAGGTTATTAACCCTTCGCCAGCCATTTTTCAACAAAAAAATATTATAGTTAACTGGGTGGAGAAAAAAAAATGATCTGCAATATTGGGAATTCCTCTGTGACATGTGTAACATTAGCCTAGGCCTATCCTTACTTCACGAAATGAAGAAAATAGGGTCTTTGGATAACAGGTCCTGATTTGATGCCTTTTAGTAACATGGGTGTTAAGCAATTGTGGTGCTAAAATGCGACATTGGCGGTGAAAGGGTTAATATATGTCGAACATAATAAGTAGATTAATTAAGTTTGTGACTAATGTCTGTGTATCTCTGCTTTATTTTTATTCTATTATTTTAAATCATTATTATATATAATAATAAATGATTGCTCAGCTGTACATAGTTTCTTTTAAGGACGTTGGAACCAAATAATGTAGTCATGCACTACTGTAGTTGTGTGTGTGCTGTGTTCATCATGGGTGCGTAAATGTGGTATTTTGTACTTTATAGTCACAGCTGCGTTTCTGTGAAATAGGGGTTGCTCCCACCTGGAGAGCACGTCGCAGCCAAAGGCACGCCTCCAATTTTTTATTTTTTTTATTTGCATGCGGTTTTTGTGTGACTGATATGTGATAAGGGAAGGGGTGTGTGTGTTTACATTTAGACTAAATAACAACTTTTTCGTCGCAACAGTGTGTAAGGCCTAAGGGTAAGTGTGAAAGTTATAATTTCTATGTAAACAGGCATGGGAATTGTCCGCAGAATTTTTTTTTTAGGGCAAAGTTTTTGTTACTAAATACTTCAATTTTTATGATAATATTATATTTTAACACTGTAAAAATGAGGGGGGGGGGGGGGGTTTCAGAGTTTTTTGTCTCTGACAATTCCCATGCCTGGTAAAGTAATATACAATTCATTGGCTTTGTTAAGAAAAAAACATCACAGGCCCAGTGATGACCGCTGCAATCAGAGACCAGACCTGTGTGTGCCAGAGACCCCAGGTTTCTCTGTGACTACTCTGTTTCTTTCTCCCACCCCCCTTCCTCCCCCCCTCCCGCCTACCTTTCTGAACTGTGTCTGTCATTGTCCTCATCCTTCGCTGTCCCGTCTCCCTGTCCCCCTCTTTCTCTCTCTTCTCCTGGGGTCCTGCACACAGGTTGAGGGGTCGGTGAATCGTGATTATGAGAGCTGAGGGCCTGTGCTTTCACTGCTTCAATACGTTTAGCGTCGTGTGTGTGGACGTATGTTATCACTTTTTATGACTTGCTCCTGAATGAAGACATGTTCCACTTCCAGCCATTCAAACCTAAAATGGTAAAATAGCCTTGAACATTGACAGACTGGGTAATTGGTACCATGGCAGACTAGATTGGTTCCTGCTGGCAGTGCTGGCATTTTAAAAAGGACATGCCCATTCACTCAGTTTGCTGGCATGCCGGAAGACCCTAGTACAGTGGAACCTCCCTTATAAGACCTTCAAAAATCACCCAAAATGAGGTCTTATAGGGGAGGTCATTTTAATACTCACAATGAAGGGCAATGTCTCAGAGAAGTAGATTTTATGTGGGAGGGAGTCTTATAAGGGAGGTTCCACTGTATTTATAAATCTTTCTTTGGCGAAATTGAGGTCTTGTATATCTAGAGCTACATCTTCAAACCATTAAACATTGATTCTAATGGTGCGCTTTTCGCTTGAATCACTTCTTTTAATTTGTGTTGTTTTCATTATTTTTTTGTTTCATGAAATGAAAGCAAAGGTTTTCTGTTAGTGTCATTTTTTGGTATTGTTTGCACTTTTGTCTTTAGACTAGCAAAACTTGTGTTCTATTATTTTTCTAAAGCCAAGAGGGCAGAGCATAGTACAGGTTTGCGAAGGGGCGTGTTTCTTTGGAGCAACCTCCCTTCCCTCCTCTCAGTAATCAGTAAACTTAAGCAGACCAGAATGGTCACTCATAATATTTAAGCAGATTTATAAGCAGACTGTCTGCATGAAACATTGTTGTTTTATGACAGTCACTGGGGGACTCACCGAGTCACTGACTGCTTGCAACTTTGTACCATTACAGCCAGATACATATGCATACATACATGTGCAAATTAATTTGAAATATAGTATCCATCTTAGTCAGCCACACAGACAATAGGATGAAAGAGAGCGGGGGGAAAAGCCTACCTACAAAAAATAAAAATAAAAAAAAGGGGGAAAAAAGAAAAGGAACAAGAAAAAAAGGAGGAAAGGAATGAAAAAAGAAAAGAAAGGGTTAAAAATGAAGGCGGAAGTGGTGGTGGGTTGCCTGATGAGTGAGCAAGATAGCGGAGAGCGGATGAATGATTGGGTGTGGTGTGAGAGTTACATATAAATTTATGTTTCATATTTTTATTTTGATATTATATCTCGTCTTATTTTACACGGTGGAAAACACGTTTCCATGTGCGTTGTACAATGGACAATGAAGAAACTTATGACTTATGAGTTTCATACTGTGGATTTTTAACAGTGAGATTTTTTATATTGTGGCAAAGAGATTTTTGGTTCAGTCCTTGGCTAGTTCCTGTTTTTTTCTTTAAAAGCTAAAAAAAACTGGCCCAATGATGACCACTAAAATCAGAGACCAGACCTGTGTGTGCCAGAGACCCCGGGTTTCTTACTGTCTCTGTGCTCTGTTCTCTTCCCCCTCTGTGCTGCCTGTGTCTGTTCTGTTCCTGTCTCTGTCTTGTCCCTTCTCCCTGTCCCCTCTTTCTCTCTCTCTCTCCTGGGGTCCTGCACACAGGTTGAGGGGTCGGTGAATCGTGATTATGAGAGCTGAGGGCCACATGTACTTCCCGAGTGTACTTCTAGAGTGTGTTTCTCACTTTCTGTTTGTCTGCTGTTTGAACAAAGATGCGTTCCAATCGTCCTGACCTGAAATGACAAACTGATCCTGAAAATCCTTTCATAGTAACAACTACATAACTAATCGCCTTCTTTACTCCTTTCATGACAGTATGTTCTGACTTTCAAATCAGCAGTTTGCAAAAACATTCTGCTGGAAAGATTTTTATTTTTTTTGTATTTGTTGTTGTTGTCAGGTCTTGGCGATTTACAAAGGTACACTATGTATGTATCTTATAATTTTGTTAAACTATCAACAAGGTGCCCTTTGTGTTGCAGTCATCGTGAAGGCGACCAACGGCCCGCGCTATGTGGTGGGCTGCAGACGGCAGCTGGACAAAGCCAAGCTGAAGTCGGGCACCAGGGTGGCACTGGATATGACCACCCTGACCATCATGAGGTGAGCACCACCGTGCAACTTTCAAGCAGGCATCAGAATTGTCAGAGGATTTCAGAGGATTAAGAATTTCTGACAGAGGTTTTGCCTTTTTATTCAGTGTTACCCTTTGTACTAAATAGCATTTTAAGGTGATTTCTTACTATCGAGGGGTGCCTGCCAGAACAGTCTATCTCAAAAGGAATAAAGAACACAGATAGACAGTTCTGGCATTCACCCCTCGCTATATTAAGCCTTTTTTGGTGGTGTTCAGAACTGATTTCAGTGTTGCCCCTCTTTAGCCTGGGGCCTTGATGTCCCTGTTACCGCGGTTTTCAGAGGATTGGACTTCAGAGTATTCTGATGCCTAAACTTTGAGTCTTTCGGATGAGACGATAAACCGAGGTCCCGTGTGCCCATGCACTTAGCATACGTTACACTCAGTTTAGCAACGAAAAAGTTGTTCTTTGGTCAAAATTTACCCCACCCACCCTCCTTTCCTTCCTCATCAGTCACACAAAAATCGCTTGCAAAAAAATTGTGTAGCTGGTTGTGACGTCTCCAGGTGGGAGCAACCCGAATTTTACAGAGACGCCTCTGTGACTATGAAGTACCTAATACACTGTACTTAATAACTTTGGTGTCCCAAAGGTAATACAGGAAAACCCATTTAGTACGAGTACGGTTTAAACGAGAGCCCGTGTTTAACGAGTGGTTTCAAAATTCCCGACCACAAGCCTTCTTTTTCCTTGTTAAATAATTCTGCATACAACGAGCTCGCTACAACGAGCAACTTGCATATAACGTACAATTTATTGACTCCCAAAGTCAAGCTTTTATGCAAAAACTACGCGGTTAGAACGAGAACGCACTTACAACCACACCGCCATCCCAAAGTCAAGCTTTCTTGCACAACTACCTGGCTAGAACGAGAACACACTGACAACAACATCGCCATCTTGACTGACCCCTCGATATGTAAGCGGCATTCTGATTGGCCGATATAACAACTTGGGTGTCTGCAGCGCAAGCAGACGACACTGGACTCACTCTTTGCGCACTGATCTTGTGACTTCCGGGAAATTTTAACTTTCTCTTAAAGCGCGTGTGTGGATTTTATGTTTTTGATGTTATCGTGTGTTAATAAACTGTTTTAAAGTGTATGTAATCGGCATTAAAAACCATATGGATACAGGATACTGGGCTTACAACCATGCTTTGTTGGGTAAGTGTGTTGTTTCCGTTTTTCTGTCTTTTTCACACTTTACCAACACGCACATCACAGTAGATGTGAGGACCGATTGATAGGTTCGTCAGGGTTGCCAAAATCGATAAAATGGTTTGAACGAGCAATGCTTACAACGAGTAAATTGGCCCTCTCCCCTGGAATTCGTACTAAACGGGTTTCACTGTAGTTCATAATGCAGGGATGCTCCTTCTTGCAGGATGTCCTGAATTGCAGGATTTTTGAATTGCCTGGAGCCGGCATCGCCGGATTATGAGAATTTGAGAAGCAACTATTTTCTTACATACATGCACTGGTACAATAAAAAGGGCCTATGTAAGCATTTGCTATATTCAAAGGAATGTAGCACTTGTACTAGTCTAGAGGGGTGAAAAAGAGCAGTAAGTGTGTGTGTGCGCTGCCCCTGCACTCCGCCGGAGCCACCCCCTTGCAGGATTTTTGAAATTTCCCAGGAGCACCCATGATAATGTAATCTTCGTTATCTTAATATATTCCTTCATTTCCCAGGTACCTTCCCCGCGAGGTGGACCCCCTGGTGTACAACATGTCGGTGGAGGATCCAGGGGACGTCACCTTCAACCAGATTGGAGGGCTGGGAGAACAAGTTCGTGAGCTGAGAGAGGTGGGTGGGAAATGTGGCCTGAGTTACAGGTATACTAAGGTACAGGGATTTTTCCTCTCACTCTGCACTAGGCCTTACGGTCTGAACGTGGAGTCTTTCGGATGAGATGATAACCCTAGGTCCTGTGTGTCCATGCACTTAGCACACATTAATCCTAGTTGCAACGAAAAAGTTGTCATTTGGTCAAAATTTAACCCTCCCCCTTTCCTTCCTCATCAGTCACACAAAAATTGCATGCAAAACAAAAATTGGGTGGCGCGCCTCTTGCTACAACGCGCTCTCCAGGTGGGAGCAACCTGAATTTCACACAGACGCCTCTGTGACTATAAAGTACCTACTACCTACTACTACTACTTCTACTTCACAAACTTCGAGAAGCATAGCACGCCATAAGCGCAGGAAATTAATAATTACAAACATTTTATTTATCTGTAGGAATAAATTTGTTAACAGACCTGATAGAGATGGATGGGACTGAGATTGAGTTAGAAATTTAGTTCAGTGCTGTTCAAAAACTTGGAGAGGCAAAACTTTAAATAATTTACTGAACAGAAAATTGTTAACCCTTCACTGCCAGAGAAAAACAGAAATTATTGATTGATATTTTTTTTAAATTTAAAAGAGACCTGTCAGTCTGAGAAAATGGTTCTAGAGAAATATCTTTCCTGACTTGTCAAAACCAAAAACCATCATTCCAGGGCTATGACATCATCAATGACATCACACATCCCATAGTAGACATGGTACAGGGCAGGGAAGGGGTCAATGAAAATAAGACTGGGTAACGCCATGTTTCAGTTGTCTAGGAGAGCAGGTTTCCTGACTTAGAAAAATGCATGTAATATTTCATAGGTAACAAATTATTGGGATAAGTTCTGCACATGTACGATATATTGTTAAGACAGTTAATGGGGAAAAGATATGAAACTTGACCGTTGAGGTCTGACAGGTGTCAGTACTATTTCTTCTGCGTTCCCAGGCCATATGGCCATAATGGGTAAGGTACGTATGTGTCCGGTTTTCGCTCGTCTGCCCGTTGCACACAGCCGACACATTCCGATTTCTGAGGAGCTCAAAGGAGAAAATTATAGATTTTTTGGGGGAAAAAACGCAGGAGAATGGGCCAAAAGTCAGATAGTAGTAGATGACACAAAGTAAGGAAAAAGGCAGAGTCAAAGAGAGAGACAGATTAGAGGAAGTTACAAGCACAGAACTTCCAGAATGCAGGGGAACTATTTGTACGGAAGACCCCCCTCCCCCCCCCCCGGTATCCCCACATGGGATGTTACTACTATGAATCTTAGATGATGAATGTACAAAGACCATTCTGATAAACGGGCAAAGTCTGAATAATATGGTGTGGGTGTGTCCAGGTGATAGAACTGCCGCTGCTGAACCCCGAGCTGTTCCAGCGTGTGGGCATCACCCCGCCCAAAGGCTGCCTGCTGTTCGGCGCCCCGGGCACGGGCAAAACTCTGCTGGCGCGGGCCGTCGCCAGTCAGCTGGACTGCAACTTTCTGAAGGTGGGGCTACCGGCCTGGGCACGCTGTTTTCATTGTGTGTGTGCGCGCGCATGTGTGTGTGTTGTGTAATTTGAGATGTGCATGTCTGTTGCGCTCAATCCATGAAATTGCCCATTTCATGAAATAGCCAATTTATGACTTGCAATTGAGAAAAGAAATATAAAAAAAAAAAAGATTTTGTTCATTAGCACACATAGATCAAGAATTAGTTCAAACGAATGAGAAATCTAGTCTGTAGATGAGTTAAAATTATTTTATTCAGACTTAATTTCATAAAACGTTTGATTCAACATGTGGCTTAGGCATGCCCCAGCTTAGCATCTGGTCGAGGTGGAGGGCAGGATAGGGGTGCAAATACAATGTAGAAAAGTGTGATACCATTGAATCAATCTTAATCAATGCCTGTGTGAATGGGGATGCAAAAATGTTATATACATTGTCCATTTCATAAATTGGGCAAAGCATTTTGCCCATTTCATGAAATAGGCAATTTCACGGATTGGGCGTAACATCTACATGAAAATATCTGCTATAGCAATTTATGATAGCCAAACTTTCCAGATTAGCGTTTGCCTCCCTGCCGTCTGTAAGTCACATTGGCTGGCACATGCTTGACTCTGCGCACATACGTAAATGGTCTGAAGAGAATTTGCTTTCCCTTTTTTTTATATGGAAATCTCATGATTGTGTTTTGTAAAACAGATTGAAATGGGGCTTTACACTACTTCTTGTCGACACTGAAAGGGCGATAATTTAGGCCCGAACTGCTCATACCACCTTTCGACGAGTCAGGTGTAGTCGACACGAAAGGGCGATAATTTAGGCCCGAACTGCTCATACCACCTTTCGACGAGTCAGGTGTAGTCAACACGAAAGGGCGATAATTTAGGCCCGAACTGCTCATGCCACCTATCGACGAGTCAGGTGTAGTCGACACGAAAGGGCGATAATTTAGGCCCGAACTGCTCATACCACCTTTCGACGAGTCAGGTGTAGTCGACACGAAAGGGCGATAATTTAGGCCCCAACTGCTCATGCCACCTATCGACGAGTCAGGTGTAGTCAACACGAAAGGGCGATAATTTTAGGCCCCAACTGCTCATGCCACCTATCGACGAGTCAGGTGTAGTCGACACGAAAGGGCGATAATTTAGGCCCCAACTGCTCATGCCACCTATCGACGAGTCAGGTGTAGTCGACACGAAAGGGCGATAATTTAGGCCCCAACTGCTCATGCCACCTATCGACGAGTCAGGTGTAGTCAACACGAAAGGGCGATAATTTTAGGCCCCAACTGCTCATGCCACCTATCGACGAGTCAGGTGTAGTCGACACGAAAGGGCGATAATTTAGGCCCCAACTGCTCATGCCACCTATCGACGAGTCAGGTGTAGTCGACACGAAAGGGCGATAATTTAGGCCCCAACTGCTCATGCCACCTATCGACGAGTCAGGTGTAGTCAACACGAAAGGGCGATAATTTAGGCCCGAACTGCTCATACCACCTATCGACGAGTCAGGTGTAGTCGACACGAAAGGGCGATAATTTTAGGCCCCAACTGCTCATGCCACCTATCGACGAGTCAGGTGTAGTCGACACGAAAGGGCGATAATTTAGGCCCCAACTGCTCATGCCACCTATCGACGAGTCAGGTGTAGTCGACACGAAAGGGCGATAATTTAGGCCCCAACTGCTCATGCCACCTATCGACGAGTCAGGTGTAGTCGACACGAAAGGGCGATAATTTAGGCCCCAACTGCTCATGCCACCTATCGACGAGTCAGGTGCAGATAATTTTCTGTGGCTGTATCCCACTACTTTCATTGTTTAGGTCATGGTGTTAACTGGGCGGCCTCTGGACCCCTGCCTTGCAGGATTTTTGACATTTCCCAGGAACACCCATGTATTTATCTTATGCCAGTCATGTATGTGCCATTCAAGAAATCACACAAGAGGAATGTGACTCGCATAAATCAACTGAGATTTAGATTGAGAGGAGACACGTATGGAGAGATAAGCCTTGACAAAACGTAATGTTTAAGCCTTTCACCGCCCAAGTCGCATTTTAGCACCACAGTGATTTAACACCTATGTCACTAAAAGGCATCAAATTGGGGTCTGTTATCCAAAGACCCTATTGTCTTAGTTTTGGCAAGTAAGGATAGACCTTATTTTATATATGTCACAGAAGAATCCCCAATACTGCAGATGGATTTTGTTCTCTATCCATGTAAATTTAATGGACCATTTTGGTTGAAATATGGTTGGCGGTGAAAGGGCTAAAGGCCTCGCTGTGCTTTGCAGGTGGTGTCCAGCGCCATCGTGGACAAGTACATTGGAGAAAGCGCTCGCCTGATCCGTGAGATGTTCGCCTTTGCCAGGGACCACGAGCCCTGCATCATCTTCATGGATGAAATCGACGCCATCGGTCAGTGTCCGCAAAGTAGTTTTCTGTGCGGAGATCATGCATAAGATGTTCAGTAAGGTTAGATAAGATTATCTTCGTTGTTTTTTGCTTTAACCCTTTCGCCGCCAGCCATTTTTCAGCCAAAAAATACCATTAAACTTAACTGGGTAGAGGACAAAATATGTCAGCAATATTGGGAATTCTTCTGTGAAATGTATAACATTAGGCCTACCCTTACCTCCCAAAATTGATAAAATAGGGTCTTTGAATTAACAGGCCCTGACTTGATGCCTTTTAGTGACATGGGTGGTAAACCATTGTGGTGCATAAATGCGACATTGGCGGTGAAAGGGTTAAAGATTAATTCAGGTTCAATGTTACCATTCTTATCACGTCAGCAAAAAATAAAAAATGATGATGATGTCAGGAACTCCGAAAATGAGCAGCCGTAAAATAAATAAATTGTACCCAAACTTTTTAAAGACTTAACCCCTTATTTGCCCGGTCCTATGTCTACTACCTACGGGATGTGTGGTGTCATTGATAATGTCATAACTTTTGATGTCATAGCCCCTGGAATGATGGTTTTGGGTTTAGACAAGTCGGGAAAGATATACCGTAATTCACAGACTACAAGCCACTTTGTAATATACAGGCATGAAAGAATTCCGCTTTTCGAGGAAAATCCGCGGAATTTTTCAAAAATTCCGCCGGAAAAAAAAAATCTGCGGAATTTTCTTTTCTCTCCAAAAATGTTTGTATAGCAGTAAAGGACCGATCTTGCCGTATTCTTATATCTACAAGTCTCTATTTGTCGATTCTCAAACTGGTTAACCGGAAGTCGCTTTAGCTCACTCGCTTCATTTGTGCGAAGGACGGCAAAATGAGTACCTCCCGCTCAACAAAAGTAGCGATGTTAGCTGAAAATGTGGGTGGAAGGATATTTGTGCGACCACATTTTTGGAATAGATTAGCCCCCCTCCCCGCTGAACCGTACTTCTGACGTTAGTTAGCTAAAAACTCGGCAGGAAATATTTTTTGGGAACGTTCTGTCGCTCAACAAAACTTCGGACGTCAGCTGAAAATCCGGGTGGAAGGATTTCTCGGCTGAAAAGATCTCCTCTTTTTTGATCTTCATCCACTTTCATGCCTGAATATAAGCCCTCTACTTAAAAAAAAAAAAGTTGCGGCTTATAGTTATAGTCCGTGAATTACGGTGATTATCTAGACCATTTTCTCAGAGTGAGTCTAACACTACAGGTCTCTTACATTTTTTTTTATCGATAATTTCTCAGTTTTCCTCTGGCAGTGAAGGGGCTCACAATTTCACAAATCGATAATAAGGATTGATTGATTTCAGGCAAAGCCTACTCTTTCAATCTTTCCCTGCTCCTCCGAAGTCGGAGTGTGGCTGCCCACGTGGCGGGGTAATCAAAAACGGTCACACACGTAATGTTCTCATCCCCTAGCTGGTGCATTTGTACCATAGTGTTCAAGTGATTCGGCTGTTGTGAAGATCCCCAGAGTCTTTAAGCCAGGGTAAGAAAACAACGGCAATCTTTCCCTGCTGACCAAAAGCACAAGACAGAATCAAGATAAAAGAGAGATCGTGTGTGTGTGCGACCGACCCTCTCTGCTTTCAAATCTAACCTCAAAACCCACCTGTTCCCCCGTCATTTAGGCTCCACTCTCTTTCTCTTCTCTCTCTTGCCTTTAGGTCTTTTTCTGCTGTATACCATTTATGTCATACGTGTGTGTTTGCTTTGTATTGCATTTTTGTTTGAATGCGGTATGAATGCTAACGTGTGTGCGCTTTGATTTGATTTATATTGAGATTCAGTGCCGTATAAATACTGTATGTTGTTGTTGTGTGTGTGTGTGTGTGTGTGAAAACTGGACACCAATTCTAAAACCTCTCTCTTTTTGTTTCCTCCCCCCTCCCCTACCAGGCGGTCGTCGTTTCTCGGAGGGCACGTCGGCGGACCGCGAGATCCAGCGCACGCTGATGGAGCTGCTGAACCAGATGGACGGCTTTGACGCCCTGGGCCAGGTCAAGATGATCATGGCCACCAACCGACCAGACACCCTCGACCCCGCCCTCCTCCGACCCGGCCGCCTCGACCGCAAGATTGGTCAGTAGGATTTAAAAGCTACAGTGGGATCTGTACCGTATTTGTCTGACTACAAGGTACACAGGGTTTAGCTTACTAGTATGTATTTGTTATCCTTTTTTACTGGGTTTTTTAACCTGGATCCGATAAATGAGAGTAGCGTGGCTGCACGTTTCCAGCACTGTGTGGACTTATGTGCTATAGGGTATAATGATGGAGGTGTCATGTTATGAATTGTACTACATTTTTTGTTTTCAGGTTTTGTACGTTGTTAAGATTCTTGGATTTGTGTTTTGCTATGCGTGGTAGAACTTTATGTGGTGACAGTCCTGAGATAACCATAGCTGTTGACGGGACTATAGCAGACTAACTAACTCGCACGGTCTTTGAAGGTCTTTGAGAAATGGAGTGCCCTTTTCAAGTCTTTGAAAATTGGCTTTGGTCTGTGAGAATCGTGAAATAGTTTGTGAGAAAGTCATTGACGCCTAAAAAAAATTCATTGATGCCATAAATTTTGTTTTGTTTGCTTCCAGAATTGGTAAAGAAGCAATTTAATTTGGCTTATTTTCTGATGTCTGTGGTTGGACGATCTAGCTCCATCTAGTAGATGTTCTTGATTTGTCGAGAGTTACTCTTGCCTTTGCTATATACACTGTTGCAACTTGAGTGATCGTGATCGAAGCAATCGTCGTCATAGCATGTCGTGGGAGGTCTTTGAAAATAGAATAAAGAGTCTGAAAAGGTCTTTGAAAGTTTGTGAATTCTTGTATGCAAAGTCTGTATGAACCCTGGATCATAAAGTACCCCCCACAAAATTTACACAAAATTAAGATTTCGTTATTCTATTTTCGTACTATATTATTAGTCACATTGTAAGGCGCAGGGGTCTTAGCCTGGGGAAAAAAGTATCGCCTTAGTCCGAAAAATATGGTAAGCGAGCGAGTTTCCCTAACAGTACATGTGAATAGTTTCTTTCCTCTTTTTGGATGTGTAGCATATGTTCTTGTTTTTATGTTTGACCTGTGAACAGGCTCTTATTTTAGACAAAGTTCTGCCATGTCGTTTTGTTTGCCTTTGAATATAATTTTCCTAAGTGATAATTTTTATTTTTTTTAAATATTATAATACATGTGCAGGTGTTGCATTCTGACTTGATGAGACATCCATAGCTCTAGATTGATTGTAGTGGTTCATTTCAGTGCTTGTGTTGTGATATTGAAATCCATGTAAAATGAGTAATAAGAGTGATGGAGGAAAAACGTTTTTCTCTGGAAATATTATATGATTTCAGTAGATGTTGGTTGGCTTACCCTGGCTAAAAGACTCCAGGGATCATTCTAACAGCGAGAAGCACTTGAACACTAAGGTACAAATGCATCAGCTAGGGATGAGAACATTACGTGTGTGACCGTTTTTGATTACCCCGCCATGTGGGCAGCCACACTCCGTCTTCGGGGTAGCCCAGTAGATGTCTTTTGGTATAATCAAGGGGTCAAAACCCCTTTATGGTGATCAGGAGGCAATTGCTCTTGAAGATGAAGATGTAAAACTGTTCAAACTTGGGCAAAGGGAATCTCCTGAAGTTTAAAACCCCGTCTGACATTTGTTTTTCTGCATTCACTTTTTGTTTGTGGCTCAAGCCACAAACCTATAACTCACTTTGTCGGTCTCTCGGTCCAAAATTGTCGCACATTTTGGCAAAATTGTCGCACCTCAAATCGAGGCTACACTTCTGGCCGCTCTTTAAAATGATGTATTTTAAAAGCGTACAAAATAATAAACATATGTAATACAGACACTACAACAGACACGACGAGTATGCGGTGCTTCTTTCGATGAGTATAAGTAGGATACATAGTTTTAAATGTTTTCCAAAAGATATAAAAAGTTACGAAATGGTGCAGAGATAACATTCTGGTTTACAGATTAAAATTATTGAAAATCCAGGGGAGGTAACTCATGATTGGAGTGGTAAAAATAGACTGCGTGCCACAAACTATTGCGATTTCGCGCTTGTTTTTATATAAATTCAGAGATTTCTCTGAAAAATACTATGCCTGTCAACATTTATAAATCCTGATTGTCTTGCAATAAGCGTAATGGAAAGTTAGTCAATTTCGATATCGTATGAAATTGTCTCTTTGAGAAAATGTAAATTTTGGAAAACTTTATTTTTAAGAACTGAAAAAAACCATTCTTTAATTAATTTGAAACCATCTTATTCTTAATAAAAAAAATTAGCAATGAGGAGGTGAGGAGCTTTGGGGATTCTTAGAAAATGGCTAACCTAAAAGAAAAGGGAGTGACTTGAGAAAGAGGGGAGGATGGTAGGGGTTAGCATGTGTAGAGAAAATTTCATTAATCAGTCATGGTAGACCTCCGCAAATCGCGGAAAACCCGCGAAAGTGAAAATTTGCCCCCCCCCCCCCCCCCCCCCCCCCAAAAAAAAGCCGGGGTAAAAATTTGCTCGGGTGCCTAAAAATTACGTGCGTTAAAACCTATGCAATCGCTTCGCGGAACCGGATGTGAATGACTGAACAAGCAACTTCCCGCCGAAGTTAGCAGTCGTGCGCGGCCTAGCTCACGCCACACGTTTCCAGATTTGTGATCCTAGTGCTTCTTTTTCTTCTTCTTCTTCATTTTGACGCCCAACTTCATCATTTTAGTTTGAGTCGACATCTTTCAAGTGAAATGCAGAATCGGTTGGATATTCTTCCGCGAAACTCACTTTGCCACCACTACCATGCCTGATTAATATCCTTTTAGGTATTTTAACACATATGCCTTTTTAGTAATAACTTACGCATCCCCGAAATATTTTTTTTTACACAAAATTCAGATTTTGTTATAGTTTCTTAGTATATTATCAGTCACCTTATAAGGCGCAGGGGTCTCAGTCTGGGAGAAAAGTATCGCCTTATAGTCCGTAAAATACAGTACGTATAATTTGCTTTTTTATGTTTTCAGAGATTCCTCTTCCAAATGAGCAAGCCCGCTTGGAAATTCTGAAGATCCACGCCAATCCTATAGCAAAGCATGGAGAAATAGGTATGTCGCTCATTTCTTTTGTCTGCCAAAGGGATAATAATTATGTCTTTGTCCTTTGCCCGATCTGTGATCGGCAAAGGAGAATAAGTTTGTCATTTTTGTCGTTTCATGTTTGTTTGTTTTTTTAAAATTATAATATGTCTGTCTGTCTTTGAGCATTTTCTCCACCAAAAGTTTTGAACAGATCTTTTTGAAATTTTGTTGATTCATGTTTTAATGTTTCCACTAAGTTCATGATTCGGATGCAGGATTGGTCATTTTGTGGGATGGGTGGAGGGTATAACAAGGAGAAGGGAGATAACTCCTTTCACTAATGTGCTTGTGGTTTTTAGTTTGTTCGCTCGAGTTCAATGATGCGCTGTTTATTGCACGCTCACATGCAAGCACGGGCTGGTGTATCATGGGTTAACTGTACTTTGCATAGATTCGTTGTCTCTTCAAATATGGTTCTACATTTGATTAAAAAAAATGAATGAATGTTGTAAACCATTTTTAAAAAAATGTACTTCTTCTTCTGCGTTCCAAGGCCATAATGGGTAAGGTACTTATGTATGTGTCCGGTTTTCAGGCCCCCGCTAAGGAGAGCCGACACATTCCGATTTTGGAGGAGCTCAAAGGAGAAAAATGATTTGGACTTTTTTTTTCAAAAAAGGCAGGAGAATGGGCCAACAAGTCAGAAAGATAGTAGATGACAGAAAGCAAAGGGAAAAGGCAGAGTCAAAGAGAGTGGCAGATTAGAGGAAGTTACAAGCACAGAACTTCCAGAAGGTGGGTGGGGGAACTATTTTTACGAAAGACCCCCCGGTATCCACACGGAGAGAAAAAATGTACAAATGTGGACCATTTTGTTGTGACAGTAGACGGTAGAGAGGAGTTAGAAGTCGTGCATGCACTAACAACAAATTGAGAACATCGCTGGTTGTTTTGATGAAAGATTGAATTGAACAGTAGAGCAAGCAACGGTTCAGGGACCCCCATTTGGGGGTCTATGAAGTACTAAAATTCTAAAGGACCCTCTAAAAGAATGTGCAGGGGGTCCCAGGGATGCACTAGAAAAAATCTTTTTAGCATGCGCAATGCCACTGGGACCCTCTATCCCGCCTCTAGGACCCTCTATACTGTTAGTGAAGGAGTCCCTGCGACCCCTTGTTTTGCGGGACGATTGGGAGCCCTGCGGTTGCACCCCCAAAAAAAGTGGTTGTGAACAGGCGAGTAACCCAGAACTTTTTTCTTATAACTAGCACATTTTTCATTCCTTTTTCTTCTTCATTCCTTTTTCTTGTTGCGTTATCAATGTGAAGCGTTGTAAATGAATGGACCCTGTGTGTGTGTGTGTGTCGACAGATTGGGAAGCTGTGGTGAAGCTATCCGAAGACTTCAACGGTGCCGATTTGAGAAACGTCTGCACAGAAGCTGGTAAGAATGTTACTTACAGTCAATAAATGTCAAACAACTTTGGTTCCATTTTCCGTTTTTGCTTTTTGTGAATTTTATGATTTTGTTAAAGTTTCCGAGCGAAGCTGGGGAACTATTGTTTTTGTCTCTGTCTGTCTGTCTGTCTGCTGTTGAAGTAACGGGCATAAGGGGAAGCAACTGAAGCGAGGGAACTTCAGACCCGCTTGTGTTTATTTCCTTTGATCCTGTATTTGCTAAAAACAAATTTAACAAAATGTGTATGTTTGGGATGCGAGATATCTACCAGCAACAAAGCTTGAGTGCACAAATCTCCCTCATCAGTTTGCACCGGACATTTGACATGATGCATGGATGTTATATGTGACCCAGCACCACGAAAAGGGACATTAAGTCGCTGGGTTAGTTTCTCACTGTTATATGTGACCCAGCACCACGAAAGGGACATTAAGTCGCTGGGCTAGTTTCTCACAACAGGCTTGGAAAGTCAAAAATCTCATTTTGGGGGTCAATTTTTAGTTATGGGTAATTCGTGTTCTCTAACATTTTATCTTTCATATGTATAAAGGATCATCTTTAATATGGTCTTATAAGTGCTTTAAAATGAGGTCAATGCATTTTCTTCAGCTAGGCTGGACTTTAGACTGTGTTTTCTCACCCTACTAACTTGAAATACTCATAACTCTGGAACAGAAAGATACAGAAATGGTTCTTGTATCAATAGAAAGAAAATTGTCTGAAGTTTTCAAATGTATAATTTTCCCAGAATGGTCAGTTTGACACTTAATGTCCCTGTCATGGTGCTAGGTCACATGTTTGATATAGACTGTATTAATATTTTTTTCAAATTACCGTAATTTACGGCCTATTAGGAGCAACTTTTTTTTTCCTGAACTTTGACCAATCCGCCGCATGCTCTAAACAGAAAAAAGTAAGGGGGTCGAGAGTTGAAATGAACAATTCACCATGCTCTGGTAGCTTCCACAACAAACTGACAACAGTTCACTCACATTGCACTTTCGCTTCAGGATCGTATCTCTTCCGTGATCACAATCTTACACAGCAAAAGACCTGTAATGATGTTACTTTGCTGATCGTTTCGTTTTTCCTTTTTTTGATTTCTTTGGTTTCTTTACGCCTTATCGGGTGTATGCGCCCTATCTTTGTTCAAATTACGATTATTATATTTTTTAAAGCAGGGGGTGCGCCTTATGCGCTGTGTCGCCTTATGGGCCGTAAATTACGGTATTATTCAGTAGCAAGAAATAGCTAAGATTGTTTTGTTGCAGGCATGTTCGCCATCCGAGCCGAGAGGGACTACGTGATTGAAGAAGACTTCATGAAGGCTGTGCGCAAGGTCTCCGACAACAAGAAACTGGAGTCCAAGCTAGACTACAAGCCCGTGTAGAATGACAACAGTTACATTTCCTGAATTTAACAATTCTGTTTCCTAGGCTGGGTTTGTGTTCATTGCCATTTTGGATATCATCTTTGGCAGTGGCTGCAGAAAAAGAAAAAAAGATTGTGGCAGATATGGTTTCTCGTCTGGAAGAACTTGGGTGGTGAATTTAAATGCTATGTATTGGAGAATGCCCCGTGTTTGGATGAAAGCCTTGCATGGTGTAGTGTGTCGTTGCGCGAATGGAAACATGCTCTGAAGTAAGCACACCACAAGTTCCAGTTTAGTTTGTACAGATTAAATGTGATCATTTTGAGTCTTCTTTTTTGTTTAAAGCAGCACAAACTGATGCAGGGTTTTGCAAGGCAGATTATCAATTTTTCTTTCCCTACAAAGTTCTTTGCAAGCGGTTAACTTTAAAAAACACACCTCCATTTGTAGATATCCTTGATGGTTTTGGGGTGAGGTGTGGGGAGAGGGGCGACAGAAGTGGGGATGGTAAGAAAAGATACTGTTCTGTAATATTCCAGTGATGTACTGACATAGTTGCCAACCCTCCAGAATTTTTCAGGAATGTCCAGAATTCCAGTCTGTCAGGAAAATCCAGAAAATGATTGTTTTTCTGAATTTGACATAGGTGTTTGGAAGGATGGGGGTACTGAGATCTTTTTTTGAATGCATTTTTTTTAGCTTTGGTAGCCATTTGAACTTTTCAAGTGTAAGTTAAATACATGAAAAGTCCATGTTTCGTTTCTGCATCGCCCCCGTTGCATGAGCAACGTCCCTGGATCTCATTGGGGGGGGGGCTTCGCTTTCTGTCGGGAATTGTATTTCTCCAAGGTTGGCAGCAATGTTCAGAGGATCGAAAATGATAGAACTGTTCTGACACAAGAGAAATCAATATTAG
This sequence comes from Phymorhynchus buccinoides, assembly GCA_017654935.2. Classification (NCBI taxonomy): domain Eukaryota; kingdom Metazoa; phylum Mollusca; class Gastropoda; order Neogastropoda; family Raphitomidae; genus Phymorhynchus; species Phymorhynchus buccinoides. The sequence continues at coordinate 20,049,748 of CM065688.1, read as the reverse complement.
GACAATGACCTGGATTTTGCTTAAATCAATGACTAATGCATGCCAGTGTTAAAAAATTTAATCATCCATTTGTCCTGACAGGGCATAACACAATGGGACATTTTTAATTTTAATAGGACTATGTCCTATGACCAGGGCCTCGGGACATCACTGATATTCATGTGTTGGATTTACAGGTTCGGGAACATAGACTTTTTACAAACCTTGCAAGTCCCAGTACTTGAAGTTAGTTTTCAAATTCCATACATTTTCAATCCTGTATTAAACGATGCATGGACCTTCAAAATTGGGGAGGCAACATGCATGCATGCACACAACCATCATTCACAAACTTTTTCCCCCTCCATGAAACACACATTACAAAAGAAAACTTGTGTAATGGTCATGTATTTATCAAAATTTTTTACAAGTATGCATGTTCTTGCTGTTGTCAATTAAAAAAAATTCATGAAATGGTATTACACATGGTATGGAAATATGCGTGAATAATAATAATAATAATGAATCATTTATATAGCGCATTCCTCCACCAATGTGGAGCTCTATGCGCTTAACAAAAAAAAAAATTAAGAAGCAACAAATTCAACACCACGAAATAATCGCTCACGCACATGCAAATAGGCATACACATACACACCCCACCCACACATACACGCACACACCGTTACCATCACCACCACTCACCCCACCCAAAAAATGATTTTTATGTGAATGTACACAAATGCCCAGTACCTTTGCATAGAGAAAACGCTTTTCCCAAGCATGCCAACCGACACTTTTTCACAAAGATTCAAGCTTTTTGACTCGTGTGCGCATTCAACTTGGTATCTCTTAATCACAACTGTTGCTTTTTTCACATAAAAAAAATTGATAAACATGGTTATAAGACTCCAAAAGTTTTTGTGGTTAAATCGGATTTATATTTATGAATGGCTAGCAAACTTCCACAAAAAGACCACAAAAGCCTCATTAATTTCAGAAAATGCCTGGTTTTTTTTAAGATAATGAGTAATATATCACTAATATATATCACTAGGTGGCGCTTGCACGGCCTAGGCATCCATTGTTGCTAGTTCTACTCTCTCTAGCTCATGTCTCTCTCTCTCTCTCTCTTCTCTCTCTGTCTCTCTCTCTCTCTCTCCCTCCCCTCTCTCTCCCGCCTTCTCTGTCTCTCTCTCCCCCTTCTCTCTCTGTGTGTCTCTTTCTCTGTCTGTCTGTCTCTCTCTCTTCTCTGTCTCTCTCTCAAGTGAACAGAGGGCCTCACGTGAAAGTGCCACCTACATAAAAATATCGCCCTTGGGCAACACGAAGAAGCAGTAGAAAGCCTCATTAGACAGTCAACATGGGGAATAGTATGTAAATTAGACTAAACTCCCAGAACGATTGGCTGTTTAGCCTAATTTACATACTAATCCCCATTTTGAATGTCTAATTCACACTCGCTACAGGACCTGAAGTTGAGTGCCTGAGTTAAGGTTCTGGATAGATTTTTGCTAAATTCTTTAAAATATTCATTTTGACATGTTACGCAAAATCATGTACAGAAGAGATGTACAAAAATGCTGTAAGAGGCGCATTCTCTTAAGGTAGACTGGCACTGGCTTCATAGAAATCTGCTTTGATAAACTAATACAAAATTAAATACAGATGATTAGTTTGCATATATGTATACTTGAGATTAGATTTACATAAAGATGTTAAATAATGAAAGAAAAGAAAATGGATATTGTGAGGTTTTTTTTTTATATACAGTTTTCATGATGTGAAAAAACAATCTGCTGTTAATGCCAGTGGGACTTTAATTAATGTGATCCAACATCACTCATAAGATGCACTTTAGCGTTTTAAGTAAACATCTTAATTGTCACCTCGGGAGTCAAAAATATTTTTTAAAATACCATGTCTGGATTCATGTTGTACCATGGAGATTCAGATTCTGTTTGGACGTTTTTCAACATTTAAAACCCTATCATTGTTTTTCAACATTATTGCTGATAAACCATCATGAAACTGACAATAAATAAGTTGTGTAGTTTTTGTAGAAATGTTACTGAAAAGTAATGATAAAAACGGCTTAAATTGTAGGCCAGATTTTATGAGTGTGTTTTGTGATTCTTGATTTGTAAGTAATGAATCAATGCAGGGCTCCCAATCGTCCCACAAAACAAGGGGTCCCAGAGGACTCCTTCACTTGCAGTATAAAGGGTCCTAGAGGCAGGATAGAGGGTCCCAGTGGCATAGCGAATGCTAAAAAGAATGTCTCTAGTGCATCCCTGGGACCCCCTGCACATTCTTTTAGAGGGTCCTGTAGAATTTTAGTGCTTCATAGACCTCCAAATGGGGGTCCCTGGGAGCCCTGCAATGTGATGGCTTACAAACCAATGCGTATCATATCACTCAGAAATGATTCACCCTAATTATGTCTAATGATAATAAAAAATATATATATATATATGCCCCCACCCAATTTCCCTCCCCGTCACAAAGATTTATTGCACCTTTTGTAAAACCAGTAACAACAAAAAGTGCTATGTTTATTTTTGTAAAGAATACAAATTCATGTTATTTATATGCTGTGTTCAGTGCTCATCTTCCCGTTCAAATAAAAAGAAAAGAAAATATGTACATTTAAACGTACATATGAAAATAAACCAATGTTGTAGGCACTTGAATCACAATGGGGAAAAAAATCAATGGGAAGGAATAACTTGGAAAACGTGTACAATATCACCGTGATATGTAATAGAAAACAAGTGGCACCTGCATAAAACATTGGATGATAATGGTATACAATATCTGTGTAATTCGCTTCAACGTCATATTTTTTTTCTTTCGACCTGTACAATATCTTACAAAACGATGACAACTGGCCCCAATCCTATGCATGAATATGCACATCTGTCACTTTTTTCACACACTGAACACATTTTTTTGTTTAAAGATCACAAACGACGGCGTTTCATTCAGAATTCCGCTCCACAACTCAACAACTGCTTTCACTCCCTTCCTTCCCCGAAGACGGAGTGTGGCTGCCCACGTGGCGGGGTAATCATAAACGGCCACACACGTAATGTTCTCATCCCTAGCTCATGCACTTGTACCATGGTGCTCAAGCACTTCCGCCGTTGGGATGATCCCTGGAGTCTTTTAGCCAGGGTAAGCCAATAACAACTCCCTTCCAGTCATTAGATGTCTGCAGTGCGGTTAAAAAAGGAAAAGGCAGAAAACTGTCGTTATCACATTCCTGAGGTTTCGCCACTTTGCTTCGTTGTTTTCCTGGCTCGTTCCATCATTCAGTCCCCGCGCTTCCCAGCTGTGGGCACGTCACTTTTTATTTTTCCTAACACGCACACACACACACAGTTTTTCTTTAGTCGTTTTCTTCACCATCACTCCACATTGTTCTGCTCAGAAGGAAGAAGGAGAAACGTAGGTAAAGTGGGGGAGTTTGGAGAAGAAAAGTGAAGAACAGTTCTGTTCAACAGTCTGAGGTGTCGTGGCGTTGATGGTGGGAAGATAACACTCTGGGATGCAGCTGGAAACAGAAATGATAGGGGATTATTAAATTAGCTCATTCGCATCGCAACAATTTTGAATTATTGAAAAAAACTCACAAATCACTCCAGCCATACACACAAACAAAACATACATTAACAAAAGGAGAAATGAAAGAAGAGTACGGGTTTTTACTTCAGGTTTAGACACAGGGAAGTGGTAGATCAGACTTTTTAATATATAGACTTTATACAGAAAAACACTACACCGATTGGTTACCCCACAACAAACCACTACAAAAGCAAAGTTAGAGGCAAAGAAAAACACTACATCGATTGGTTACCCCACAACAAACCACTACAAAAGCAAAGTTAGAGGCAAAATGTGGTCTAAGGGAGAGAGGCGAAATTAGAAGTGACCAAGGTATGGTGTGCATACTTACTTCCCTTGAAGCAAATGCATCAAATTGACAGCTATCGACTTGAATGAGTTAAATGGATAATTGGTGCTTTAGAGTCAAAGCAGACTATGTTTAGATGGTCCGTTGGCTTATTATGGAACTTATTGTGAAAAGTAATAACTTGTATTGGAAAAGACTTAACACATTTAAATAGCACAATCCCCATTTTTTTTAGGTCTTATTTAATACAAGTTAGGTATTTTTTCACAATAAGTTAAATAGTCCGTTTTGACTTCATTTCAATTTTTAAAAAAGACTAATTTCAATTTGACCAAAAAAAAGCATATCAAAGGGGAATCTATAACATTCACATAATGAAAAAACTTAATCGTGATGTGTGAATGAATTCCAAATAATGTTCAAACCAACACAACACAATCGACCTTCATTTCTTGGAAGTACAATGGAACCTCCCTTATAAGACTCCCTCCCATATAAGACCTACTTGTCCAAGACATTGCCCTTCTTTGTAAGTATTAAAATTACCTCCCAATAAGACCCCTCCCTTACAAGACCTCATTTTGGATGATGTTTGAAGGTCTTATAAGAGAGGTTCCACTGTCTGACCGAATGTCCAAGTAAGCCATTCATACATTTGAATTCCTCACACACACACACACCAAGATTCAAAGTTTTTATCACATGGATGCTCCTTGCAGGATGTCCTGAACTGCAGGATTTTTAAATTGCCTAGATCCGGCGTCGCCGGATTATGATAATTTGAGAAGCAACGATTTTCTTACACACACGCACACTTGTACAATAAAAAGGGCCTATATAAGCATTTGCTATGTTCAAAGGAATGTCATTGAATACAATGTGGCGGTACCACAGCCGATGAGGTTTAATCGAAGCGTGGTTACCGCTACACTTATATATACTGTTAAAAAGCAGTAAATGTGTGTGTGCGCTGCCCTGCCCCTGCACTCCGCCGGGGCCGCCCCCTTGCAGGATTTTTGAAATTTCCCAGGAGCACCCATGTATTATCGTAAAAGGTCTAGTATGAATGACTGGCCAAGTAATACAATGAGAGACTTAGTGCGATTTTTCTCACGCCAGAGGGCATGACGCTCGTGTGGGGCTAATCCTCTCTATATTATTAGTTGGGGATAAAGAAAGAGAGAGAGACAGTGAGTGGTCCTACCATCACTCTCTCTCTCACTACACCCAAGTAAGAAAATCGCGTGATAAGCCCCTAGTGCATTGACTGCCCTCTGGCGTGAAAAATATCGCCATAGGTTGACCATTGAAACCCCCAACACAACAATAAACCACACTTCTTATTCTTTGAAAATTGAATGAATGACTATGTAAATATTCCTCAAAATAGTTGAACAAACAGTCAAATATGGTGTTAAAGCCACACATACTGGTGTTTAACAACCCATACACGAATGATTTTAGCCTTTCACTCCCAGCCGTGTGTTTCGCCGCGGTTAGGGGATATAACCTACTCAGTAGCCCAGATGGTAAAAAACTGAGTTACTTCCCTTCCTTGTAGTTGCAATAGCTTGTGTAAGGTCTGAACCCGTTTCTCATGAAAATTTGGGTCGATTTTGATGCTTTTTTTTTTCCTCCGGGCTCATGGCACATTTGAAGCGATTCGGTCGAAAAAACGGCGGAGTTATAAGGCCCGTTTTGTGTTTCACACACACAGACACACACTTGCCTTTTTATTATATGATTATGTAAAGCAAAATGTGACTAAGCATATCAGTCTGGCTGCCAGAAGGTAAAACTAAATGCCAAGAAAACTACATGAAATTTGTTTAATTTTCTGACAATAAAAATGATGAAAAGTGTGTTGGGAATAAAAGTTTATGAAGATGTTCAACCCAATCATGACAAGTGGTTCAGACCTGAATTTGTATTCCTTTTTTTTTTTTAACGTCTTTTTTTATTATTAAAATCTTGGTTATCTCCCCCTGATAATGAGTTATCTCATGCAGTCAACATTGAAAATTATACTAATTGTGTTCTCCATTCATTTTTCTTTAATAAAACATAATAGTCTTTACGGCATCATTTCATTTTTAGTGATTTTTTTATTTTATAAGTTAGGTAGCTCGTTTGCTAAAAATACAGAAAGTTCCGGGAGTGAAAGGGTTAAGCATTCCCAGTTCACACTTACTCCATGAAGTTTCGAGGGATGGAGCCTTCACTTGTACGAGTGACGGATAGAAATTTATGTTGTTAAAACCCACACAACATACTCAATTTTTCTATTTCATACCCACATCTAGGTTTTGAGAAATGTTGCCTACAGTTGTACAAACCTATGCTGTTCAAACCCACACAATACACTAGGTTTCAAGAAAGGTTTCAAACCCACACAATACAAGAAATGTTGTGGATGTCCCATATGTGCCTTCTCAGGTCGAGAGGACGTTAAATCCAAATTTACGATACAAGAAATGTTGCCTACCGTTGTACAAATCTATGCTGTTCAAACCCACACAATACATTTAGGTTTCAAGAAAGGTTTCAAACCCACACAATACATTTAGGTTTCAAGAAAAGTTGCCTACCGTTGTACAAATCTATGCTGTTCAAACCCACACAATACATTAGGTTTCAAGAAAGGTTTCAACCCACACAATACAAGAAAAGTTGCCTACAGCTGTACAAACCTATGCTGTTCAAACCCACACAATACATTAGGTTTCAAGAAATGTTGCCTACAGCTGTACAAACCTATGCTGTTCAAACCCACACAATACACTAGGTTTCAAGAAAAGTTTCAAACCCACACAATACAAGAAATGTTGCCTACCGTTGTACAAATCTATGCTGTTCAACCCCACACAATACACTACTGACTAGGTTTCAAGAAAAGTTGCCTACAGTTGTACAATACTCTCAAAACTTCATGGATGTCCTGAAATGCAGGACTTTTTTTATTGCCTGGAGCCGACGTCGCCGGATTATGATAATTTGAGAAACAACGAATTTCCCATTTATAAACGTTTTGTCGGTTTCTCGCATGTGCATAATATAACAGAAATGAATACCGACAAATATCCACATGCCTTTACGGGAAGTTTACCAGGAACTTTATATTTGTTTAGGATTGTTTTAAGTCAAGTTGTTAACTGGGCGGCCCCTGGACCCCTGCCTTGCAGGATTTTTATAATTTCCCAGGAGCACCCCATGAAACTTCCCGAGTTCACACTCACCCCCAGAAGGTTTCGTGGAATGTAGCCTTCGCTGTTGGGCGTTAGCCGGGCCCACCACCACTCCTTCTCAACGTCGTCCCCCTTGCGTAGCACTGTCATCTTGTCGTTGATGCGGAATCCCAGCTCGTCATTGCTGGTGGCGTAGTAGTCGAAAACGGCGTACACCACCCCGTCGTTGGCGATCCCCAGCTTCTCCTGATTGCCTGTTGGAATGTGAGAAGCAACAATTTTCTTACACACCAGGCATGGTAGACCTCCGCGAATCGCGGAAAACCCGCGGAAGTGAAAATTTGACACCCCCACCCCCAAAAAAAGCCGGGGTAAAAATTTGCTCGGCTGCCTAAAAATTATGTGCGTTAAAACATATGCAATCGCTTCGCGGAACCGGATGTGAATGACTGAACAAGCAACGTCCCGCCGAAGTTAGCAGTCGTGCGCGGCTTAGCTCACGCCACACGTTTCCAGATTTGTGATCCTAGTGCTTCTTTTTCTTCTTCTTCTTCATTTTGACGCCCAACTTCATCATTTTGAATCGACATCTTTCAAATGAAATGCAGAATCGGTTGGATATTCTTCCGCGAAACTCACTTTGCCCCCACTATCATGCCTGACACACACACTTGTACAATAAAAATGGCCTATATAAGCATTTGCTATATTCAAAGGAATGTAGCACTTGTACTAGTCTAGAAGGATGAAAAAAGAGCAGTATATGTGTGTGCGTGCGATGCCCCAGCACTCTGCTGGGGCCACCCCCTTGCAGGATGTTTGAAATTTCCCAGTAGCATCCAAATCTTGTACCACTCGCGCAAAACATGCACTTGTTTCATTCATGTGAAACATTCTGTCCAAGTTGAAAAATTTTACCAAAAGACTAAACTAAAAAAGAAATACCCGAAGAAGGTACCGATGTGACCCAGACACGCACTGGCCCCACCTGCCCTACCAACACAAGGACGACAACTATTTGGTGTAGAGTGGCTCTGTGGTAACGCGTTCGCCTCATGTCAAGCAAACCCGAGTTAGAACCTGGGTACAGGGGATTTTTCCTCTCACTTTGCACTATATGCCTTACGGTCTGAATGTGGAGTCTTTCGGATGAGACGATAAACCGAGGTCCCGTGTGCCCATGCACTTAGCACACGTTAATCCCAGTGGCAACGAAAAAGTTGTCATTTGGTCAAAATGTAACACCCCCCCCCCCCCCCCCCCCCCCTTTCCTTCTTCGTCAATCACACACAAAAAATCGCATGCCAAAAAAAAAAGTGGCGCGCCTCTGGCTGCGATGCGCTCTCCAGGTGGGAGCAACCCGAATTTCACAGAGATGCCTCTTTGACTATAAAGTACCTAATACAGACAAACCCCTATTTTATGACCCTCTGTTAAGCGACCACCTCTCAATTGAGACCGGATTTGTTGGCACGGATGCATTTTACTATGTAAACGACCTCTCTTAAACGACTTCCTCTAAAACGCGACTTACGACCGCCATTTTGTTGGTTTTTACGACCGTTGTTGTCGTCTGCATAGACTTCGAGCAAAGGGAAACAACCACGGTCAAGGGCCTGAAAGCGGAGTCGCTTCCCTTGTTGTAGAAAAGATGGCGGAAAGCGTAGGAAAAGCACGTAAACCACTGACTTTGAAAAAGAAAACCACCGACTTTGGACGAGAGTGGTGATTAACAGAAGTCGGCGAAGTGAAACTGTAATACATCGATTGCACAATCCTATGGAGTTGGAAAGACCCAAATCCAGTTTTAATATGTCATTGTATGTGTGCATGAAGAAGAGAGTATGAACTGTGCTGAACTTTTTCTTTCTACGGCTGCCAGTGAAAACCTCCGTCATACGACCCCTCCAATTTACGACAGATTTTTCCCGACATTTTGGAAGTCTTAAAACAGAGGTTTGTCTGTACCTAATGCCTAATATTACTCACTGTAGAGATAGTCGGAGCAGTTGTCGTAGCCATCCTCGTCCTCCTCGCACTTCTCGGCGGCGGTTTCGTTGTCGCTGATGGTGGTGGCGAAGATGCAGGCTCCGTGCTCCACCAGGAAGCGAACCATGGGCAGGTTGTTGCACGACGCCGCGCAGTGCAGGGGGGTCCTGAGAAAAGAAACCATTGAAAATTATTTCATGATAATAGCGATGGCTTGGAGTCAAAACGAACTATCTTTAGATAGTCCATTAACATATTATTGAACTTATTAAGAAAACTAATAACTTGTATGAAAAAAAGACTGTTGAAATATGAAAAGGAAAACCCACTTTTTGTATTTCTGCTGTCATTGCTTGACACAAGTTATTAGTTTTTGTAATAAATCCAATAATATGTCAATGGACTATCTAAAGATAGTCCATTTTGACTCCAAGCCATCAATGTTTTTGTATTAGTGTGTACAAGGGTTCATCAATAGTATTGCCACACAGTGCAAAGGAGTCCTGAAAAGAAACAGGTACACATACTTCAATGATAGCTCGTATTGAGGGCCCGTCATTGAAGTAATGTCTAAAAGCAATACTGTACAGTGCAAGCTGAGTCCTGTGAAGAAAACAAACTCTGCAGAGACAGTAAAGTGAGCAACAGAGGCGTTTTGGGCAGGTTGCTGCACAGTGCAATGGGGTCCTGCAAAAGTAAAAAATTCTGAAATCAAAGTGTGTGCGATGGCCCATCCTGAATGTATTGCCCAATGCTATTTTTTAAGGATTTGCATAGGCTGCAGGCATAGATCTGATTTAATACAGGTTGTTCTACAGGAAGGGTTTCAAAACTCCACTGGCCTTGTGGCTTGTTGTCATTAACTTGCTGTTATTAATTTTCTTTTCAGTTACTATGCTTTGAGTTAGAATTTGAATTCAGCTGGCTTTTCCTTTCTCCCTGTGGGGATACCGGGGGGTCTTTTGTATAAATAGTCCCCCCACCTTCTGGAAGTTCTGTGCTTGTAACTTCCTCTAATCTGTCACTCTCTTTGACTCTGCCTTTTCCCTTTGCTTACTGTCATCTACTATCTTTCTGCCTTACCCGTCCATTCTCCCGCCTTTTTTCAAAAAACACTTTCAAAAAGATTTCCTCCAGCCGAAGTCAGGATTTGCTGCGTCTATTTCTTAGTTAGGCGCATAACGGCAGCATAACGCATCTGCACTCATAACTGACAGGAAACTGTCCGAGTGCCCGAAGAAGAAGAAAATCAGAATCCCTTACCACCCATCGCTGTCCGGAGAGTTGACATCGGCGCCAAACTCGATGAGGAACTTGACGATCTCGTAGTGCCCAGCGCAGATGGCGTTGTGCAGTGCCGTGATGCCCTCATCGTTGGGCGTGCTCACGTCCGCCACCTGGACAAACAGACAAACACACATGGATGCTCCGGCTTTCAGGATGTCCAGAAATGCAGGATTTGTTTTAATATGCCTGGAGCCGGCGTCGCCGGATTATGAGAATTTGAAAAGCAACAAATTTTATCATTTATAAACGTTTTGTCGGTTTCCTGCATGTGTAGAATATAAAAGAAATGAATACAGATGTACATGCCTTTACCAGATCTTTGTAGGATTGTTTAAGTCAAGTTGTTAACTGGGCGGCCCCTGCACCCAGCACCCAGCCCTGCCTTGCAGGATTTTTGAAATTTCCCAGGAGCACCCATGAACACACACAAACAAGACTGACATGTACACAACACAAATGTACAACTACCTACACTAGACTACAGAGTAATATAGTGTTGCTGCTGATGTTTCTTACGTCTAAATAAAGGGAGTGTGTCAATGAAGAAAATTTCAGTGAAAAGTTTTTTTTGTTTTTTTAAAATCAATACAGAAATTGATTAAAAAAAATTGTTTTTTTCCTCACAGAGGAAAAAACATGTAAAAAACAAAAAGAAGAAAAAAAAGAAATCGCTTCGGAGAATCAGCTAGGGAAATCAGCAACAAGTTTCTGGTCGGTTGGTTTGATTCAGAAAGTGGTGAGCCTTTGAATCAGTAGTTAACAGTCGATATGGCATTTGTCATGGCCGGCTGGCTGTCCTATCGACTGGACCAGTGTCTCAGAGTCTGACTATACCTTTGCCCGAAGCTACGTGAACTCTCTTGTTTAAACAAACAAACAACTACACGACAAGTGTAAAGTGACGTTATTTTATTCACAAGAGACAAAACAAAACTACTGGATATTTCGGCGAACGCGCCTTTATCAACACAGACAAACAAGAAAACAGCAAATATAGCAAAAAGCAGGCAACAAAAGGAGAAAAAAACCAACAAGATCAAAATCAAAAAACAATACTTCCCTTCTACAGTCCAATGCGTAAATGATGCCCCCTCTTATTTAAAGCCTTAATTGAAACTCAAGGTCGCTCTCAGGTGGCAAAATGGTCTATTCAATCTATGTTAACCCTTTCACCACCAATGTCGCATTTATGCACCACAATGGTTTAACACATCAGGGCCTGTTATCCAAAGACCCTACTTTCTTTATTTTGTGAGGTAAGGATAGGACTAATGTTATACATGTCACAGAGGAATTCCTAATATAGCAGATTTTTTTTTCTCTTCTCAGTTAAGTTTAATGGTATTGTTTTGGCTCAAAAATGCCTGGTGGTGAAAGGGTTAAACGAAAAGAACGTAAAAGGTCACCTCTTTAGCGGTCCTTGTGACCAGATCCAGCTCTCCCTCCAGAGAGGCGTCCAGCAGCAGAGCCAGCGGGTCGAAGCTGACCCGATTGGACGACTTCCTTCGCTTGTCCCCCTTCGTCAGAATGGTCTTCTTCTGCCTCATCACCACCCCACCACCACCACCACCACCACCACCACCCCCTTGCTGCTCCTGTTTTGATTTGCTGCTCCCTACATTGCCCTGGCTGCTGCCTAGTCTTTGAGCCATGGACCCTTTGCTGCTGCTGCTGCTGCCTGAGGTTTTGACGTCTTCGTTTGCTGTAGTAACGTTACTGCTGCTGCCATCTTCCGCCTTGGCGTTAGCGTCCTTCTGATGCTGGGCTTTCTCCCCGCCGCGTACCGCCTTGGCGGAATCCTCGTTGTCGCTGTCCGAGTGCCGCCGCCGGATGTGCTTGGGCGTGTTGGCCTTGAAGCTGCCTTTATCGGAGGCGATGTCCGGGTAGCTGGGGGAGCCCACCAGACCGAACTGGGTGAGGTTCTTCTTCTTCCCCTGGCCCTCCTCCTCCCCGCCCGGGCCGTCCGGCGAAGGGGCTGGCTGGGGCTGGGAGCCGAAGGCCGTGCGTAGCTCTTTGGCCAGGGTCTTCTTTGGTGGCGGGGGGGCGCCGCCTCCAGCCTGGGAGGGCTGGGGCTGGGAGGCCTGGTGGGGCTCCAGGGTGCTGTACAGCTGCTTGTTCAGCTGCTGGTAGCGCTCCAGGGCCGAGCTGCCCAGCCGACCCATGTAGGTGTTGGCGATCACGTTCTTGGAGGCGTACCTGAGGGTGGGAAGAGGAGAAATTAGCGACAGCCAGTTTTGAATGCACGCTATGGGGAGAGGAAATTGTAATTCTTTAGAACACCTTTTAGTTTAAAAAGTATTTAAAACAATGTGTCCATAAAAATGTTTTTAATAAAAATAAAGAAAGTTTGGACTTTGAATGTAGATTGCCCCCGTGGGGATACCGGGGGGTCTGTCGCGCTGGTCCACCTTCTGGAAGTTCTGTGCTTGTAACTTCCTCTAATCTGTCACTCTCTTTGACTGCCTTTTCCCTTTGCTTACTGTCATCTGCTATCAGTCTATCTTACTGGTCCATTCTCCTGCATTTTTTCTATAAATTCTTACAGATTTCTTCAGCTGAAGTCGGCCGTGCTGGGCCTAACTATTTCTTAGTAAGGCGCATAACGGCAGCATGACGCATCTACGCTCATGTGACAGGAAACTGTCTGAGCGAACAAAGAAGAATGTAGATTGCACTGTACGGACAAACTTCAGTCTGAAACTGGTGATAAAGTACCTGTTTCCAGATAATAATAATAATAATAATAATGGGAATTTATATAGCGCTCTTTCTCACATGAGCTCAGTGCGCTTTACATTGATAACAAGAACAATAAAGGCAAGCAAATAGTGAATCATTAGAAAGTAAAATAAGCACGATGCTTACACACAACATTCTCTTACTTCCTTACTCACACACACACACACACACACACACACACACACACACACACACACACACACACACACACACACACACACACATACACACACATGCATGCGCACACGCACACAATTAATTATACAATTAAATAGATAATGTTATTTTCCAACAAAAAATCTACATCTTCACAAGGGCAATTTATCTTTAATCAACTGAAAGCAAACTTTTGAAAGGCATAAACTTTTGAAAGGTATAAACTTTTGAAAATAACATGCTATGAATATAAAATACTTTCTTAAATTATTTTAACCTAAAGAACAGATTCATTATCTGGTTCTGCACTCTTTCATGAACACACCTTAACAAACTCCCTGTAAATATCCCTATCCCAGTCCAGAAACAGATTTTTTCATTATTTTGTTTGCTGCATTTTGTATTTTTCTACTGGACCCAAGTAAATTCAAGTAGACTATGTGTGATAGCTGATTTCTGTCTTTGCTTTTCTTTTCTCTCTCTTCTGCTTCTTTTTCTTTGGTCACCCCCTAAAGTGTGTGCATTTACTTCTATAAAAAAGAAGCTGGCCACCACCACAGAAGAAGAAGAAGAAGAAGAAGAAGAAGAAGAAGACGAAGAAGAAGAAGAAGAAACTTTAAAAACGACAAACAGATCATTAAATGGGAAGATTCGTGACTAATAGGAAAGAAAACGTAAAAATGGTGGATAAAGAAAACAAGGCACTGCAGTCAATTGTTCATCTTCCTAATAATAAGAAAGAAACTTTCTCACCTGTATGTGGGCGCTGGCCGCTGATTCAAGTGCACCCCCGTGGAACCCGTTTTCCCCTCCCCTTCCTGAGAAGATGAAGCGGACTGCGGCAAACCTGAGCTCACCGAAGTGTTCCCATTCACTCTTGAAGCGTCAGAGTCTTCCCCACCCCCAACCCGAACATTCTCCACCACGGATTGGTTCGTGTCTGAGGACGACGCGGAAGAGGAGCTTGACGGCAACCGAGGAGGAGGCAGCGGCTGCGGTTCTTGAAGACGCTGGAGACTGTGGTCCAAAGCCTGACCTATGGACACGTTGTCCAGCGGAGACTCCTGGGCAGCCTGAGCTGCAGGGGCTTTGTGAGAAGAGGCGGCCAAAGGATGCACAAACACCCCGGAGCCTTGCTTCACCAAAGGTCCAGAGCCTTCGCTGGAGGCCGGTGAGCTCTGCCCACTGCCGGCCTGCCTCTCCTCGTCAAAGATGTTGATCTGGGGGTGGTGGGGCGGCTGCTGAGGACCCACTCTGCTCGCCGTTTCTTCTTCTTCCTCCTCCTCCTTCTTTGGCTCCGGGGGCCATTTAGGCAACCCCGACTTCCCCCCGAAAGAGTTCACAAAAGGCCGGGGCCCTTTGGGCAGCTTGCTGACGTGAGGTTGAAGGCTTGCACCGGAAGAACTCTGTGAGGAGGAGGAGGAGGGGGTTTGCGTAGGAAGACTGGACGGGGCGGGTTTTTTGGCGTCTTTCACTGCGGAATGGTTGACGGCTCGGGGGCCGCCCTGCCCACGATGGGCACTGAAGTGGGAGGAGATGAGGGCGGGGATTTTGTGCTCCACGCTTTTCACCACCCCACCACCGGCACCCCCACCTCCTGCACTCTTCTCATTGTTGTTCACTTCCTGAGTCCCCCCCCCAGCCTTACCCTTACCCCCACCACCACCGCCTGTCCTAGGACCACCAGAACCGTCCCCCGTGGGGATGAACTTGGTGTTGGGCGGCAGGGTCTGGTACTTGGGGTCCTGCTTCTGGAACCCCTTCTTGGAGTACAGGTCGTCCTTGACCACATCCTTGGGAGCGGGCTGGAGGTAGGACTCCGCAGCAGCGTCCACAGACCCAGACCCCGGCCTCCTCCAACCCGGCTGGTTGGGCAGTCTGGAGTTGGAGTTCACACTGGGTTCCTCTGACCCTTGGTTCCCCGCCTTAGCTCCAGACTGGGCCTGTTGTTGCTGTTTCTGTTGTTGTTGCTGCTGCTGCTGTTGTTGCTGGGAGCGGCGTTTCTTCAGTCTCTGCTGCAGTTCGTGGATGCGCTGGTCCATCCGGGCGGCCTCGTCTTTGCGCTGCTGCAGGGCCTGACGCTGGGTCATCAGGTGGCCGGTCTGCTGATCGTTCACTTTGTTGCGGTGCTGGGACACACAAGAGGCAAAAGAACAACATGTCAGACATTTAGAAAACGTGGAGAACTTTTGTATGCATTAAAAACGTGAAATGTGACCCAAAAGAAACGTTTTCCGCATAAAACTCTTTTATGCAATTTTCAGGCTAAAATGTAATTTCCATAGATGGCCATACCTGAAGACTTTTAGCTTTTTCGTTTCTGATTTCAGGAACATTCTTTAAAGGCATAGCAGCCGATCCAAGGAATCGAGTCTCGCTAGTAGTCCGACACTTGCCGCCTCACGCAGCAGGGAAAAAAGAGGGGATAAAGCGTTGCGAACGCGAGGTGAATGAGACCATGCGGTGTGAGTGTGAAAATCTGTTTAACGTCCTCCGGTCTGGAACAGACACACACGGGACATTAGTAGATATAAAGATGGTGGCAACGGTCCTGGAGGCAAAGCCCGGAGGCAGTGCAACACCAGGAAAGTCCCGAATTTCTAACTTCTTCTTCTTCTGCATTCTCAGGCCATATGGGACATTAGTAGATATAAAGATGGCAGGAACGATCCTGGAGGCAATGCTAGGAGGCAGTGCAACACCAGGAAAGTCCCAAATTTCTAACTTCTTCTACTTCTTCTTCTTCTGCGTTCCCAGGCCATATGGGACATTAGTAGATATAAAGATGGTGGCAACTATCCTGGAGGCAATGCCCGGAGGCAGTGTAACGCCAGTAAAGTCCCGATTTTTTTAACAATACAGATATGTATGATATACGAGGCCCAAGTCCTTCCTTCATATTATACCAGACCTGCTTACCCCTTACACAAATCTTGAGTAGTCTGTATAGCTGAAATGAGTAGTTTTGGTGCAAAATGTGTAGTTTTATTCATTAAACCATCAAATAATGCTATATTATGAAAATGAGTGGTAATCAAAACTTACAAAGCGTTATTTTCAGTTTGGAAGAGTAGTGGAGGTCCAAATTGAGCAGAATACTACTTGGAAAGAGTAGAGTAAACAGGTCTGTTATAGTCCGGCTGTGCCTTTAACCCTTTCACCGCCAAAGTCGCATTTTAGCACCACAGTGATTTGGCACCTATGTCATTAAAAGGCATCAAATTGGGGTATTTATCCAAAGACCCTATTGTCTTAGTTTTGGTAAGTAAGGGCAGACCTTATTTTATATGTGTCACAGAAGAATACACAATACTGCAGATGGATTTTGTTCTCTACCCAGGTAAATGTAATGGAAATTTGTGGCTGAAATATGGCTGGCGGTGAAAGGGTTAACCCCTTTCACTCGTGCTTACCAGCAGCTCTTGCTTCAGGCGCTCCAGCTCCATGGCCAGGGTGACGTGGGGGTCCCCCTTGTGGTGGGTCCCTCCCCCTGCAGAGTTCATCCCCATCCCCAGGCCTTTGGCCTTGAGGTCGCGCAGCTCCTGCAGCTGCCTCATCAGGCCGTCCACCCGGCTCACAGCCACCGCCAGCTCCTTCTCTTTCTCATTGAACAGGGCGCGCACCGCCTCCAGCTCAGAGTCTGAAGGGACAAAATTGTGAATATTTGTATTAAAAAACACACAAAAACAAAAAAAACAACTATTTTGGAAAAGTAGTTGTTTACATTCAGCCATCAAACATAAGGGGTATGTTTGACGGCTGAATTGCATTTTTGACACCCAGCAAACATTCCGCCATTCTTGGCAGTTGGCACTTTATAGTCACAGATGCGTCTCTGTGAAATTCGGGTTGCTCCCACCTGGAGAGCGCGTCGCAGCCAGAGGCGTGCCACCCTCTTTTTTTTATGGCATGCGACTTTTGTGTGATGAGGAAGGAAAGGGGGGGTATTAAATTTTGATCAAATGACAACTTTTATGTTGCCACAGGGTTCAATGTGTGCTAAGTGCATGGGCACACGGGACCTCAGTTTATGGTCTCATCCGAAAAACTCCTGCAGCTGCCTCATCAGGCTGTCCACCCGGCTCACCGCCACAGCCAGCTCCTTCTCTTTCTCGTTGAACATGGCGCGCACCGCCTCCAGCTCCGAGTCTGAAGGGGGAAACATTGTGAAATTTTTTATTAAACCCCCCAAAAAAACACCAAAAACATGATTTTGGTAACGTTGTTGTTTACATTCAGCCGTCAAACATAAGGGGTATGTTTGACGGCTGAATTGCATTTTCAACAACCCGGCAAACATTCCGCCATTCTCGGGACAGGGATACAGTTGGCATTTGGTAGTTGGTACTTTATAGTCACAGATGCGTCTGAAATTCGGGTTGCTCCCACCTGGAGAGCGTGTCGCAGCCAGAGGCGACTCCAGCCCCCCTCTCCCTCAACACACACACCCTGTCCCCCCAAAAACAAAACACACACACAGACACACTCTCTCTCTCCCCCCCCCCCCCTTCCCCAACAACAAACATTCAGATTCCCATTCTCCATTATGTCAGATTTCCATTGCTTTTCCTGTACTGTGGGTCTCAACTTGACCCCTCAGCACCCTCAAAGCTTGCTCTCTTGGGCTTTCAGCCACCCTCATAGTCATAATACACAAACACCCCCCCCCCCCCCCCCCCCCACCCATCATGTGCGCATCCATGCCTGTGTGCACTAAACACCCACCCAGATTTCCATTGGTGGCCCTGCAGTGTATAATGCAATCTCCACTTTCCCCCTCAACTTCCTCAGCTTGCTCTCCTGGGCTCCCCCCCCCCTCCTCCCCATTACGTACATCCACACCACCATTACTTCCCGGACACACTCTGTACTCTGTGCCGTACGTGTAACTACAACTTACTCAGATTCCCATTGCTGTTCCTGTAAGTCTCCACCTGCCCCCTCAGCTTGCTCTCCAACCATCCACATGCACAAACATCCATCCCCACCCATATCTATGCAGTAAACACCTACTCAAGCTTCCATTGCTGTTCCTGTAAGTCTCCACCTAGCCCCTCAGCTTGCTCTCCAACCATCCACATACACAAACATCCATCCCGACCCATATCTATGCATGATGCAGTAAACGCCTACTCAAGTTTCCATTGCTGTTCCTGTAAGTCTCCACCTGCCCCCTCAGCTTGCTCTCCAACCATCCACCTACACAAACATCCATCCCCACCTATATCTATGCATTAGTCTCCACCTGCCCCCTCAGCTTGCTCTCCAACCATCCACCTACACAAACATCCATCCCCACCCATATCTATGCATTAGTCTCCACCTGCCCTCTAAGTGCCCTCAGCTTCCTCAGCTTGCTATCCAACCAGCCACATACACAAACATCCACTCATGATGCAGTAAACACCTACTCAAGTTTCCATTGCTGTTCCGGTAAGTCTCCACCTGCCCCCTCAGCGCCCTCAGCTTCCTCAGCTTGCTCTCCTGGGCCTCCACCTTCTCCTTCATGCGCTGCAGCCGTCCCGTCTCCCCGGCCGATAGCTGCCGGTGCCGCTGCTCCTGCTGCTGCAGCAGCTGCAGCCTGGCCTCGCGCGCCTGCAGCGCCTGCTGCTGCGTGTCCATGGCCGCCCGCTGCCGGGCCGCCAGCTCATGGAGCTCCGCCAGGCTCAGCTCCGCCGCGCTGGCCCTGGGCAGCTGGAAACAGACAAAACGAACGAAAGCGTGGAGTGAGTTTGTTGGTGAGGTCAAGCAGTTTTGATCTTCCATACGAGTCCCCGTGGGGATACCATACCTGTAGGGGTGTGTGGGCTGTACAAATAGTTCCCCCACCTTCTGGAAGTGCTGTGCTTGTAACTTCCTCTAATCTATCTCTCTCTTTGACTCTGCCTTTTTTCCTTGCTTTGTGTCGTCTACTATCTTACTACCTTTCTTGGCCTGGCCTGGCATTCTCCTGCCTTTTTCCTCTCCAAAAAACAAATCTTCCATATAGTTTTCTCCTTTCAGCTCCTCCGAAATCGGAATGTACCTGATGAATGCAGCGAGACGACCAGTGAACACTGGAAAACGGACACATTGTGGTCTTTTGGCCTGGGAACCCAGAAGAAGAAGATCTTCCATATTCTACCCTCCATGAATGCTACTAATCAAGACTACTGGCGCTGTGAAGCCGAAAACGGAATGGTTGAAAGCGTGGAATTTCAGTAAGCCAAGACGAAGAAGATCTTCCAACCTGCCCACAGCTTAGGATTACTTTCAAACTTCATGGGTCATACGACCCCAGATTACAAGAAAAGATGGGTCGATTTCCAAAAATAGACATAATGGGCCAACATTGCGTTACTGTGGTACTTAACGCGTCATAATTATGATCCCTGGCTGCACAAAATGAGGGGTCAGTTTGGGGAATCCCTGACCAGTCTGAATCTCTGTATGCCCTACAAGTATGTTACTACACTACCGACGTTGGGCAGCTATAAACAAATGGTTCAAAATAGTAACATTAGTTTCCATATAAGCCAAACAGTTTCAGTTTTCCACTAAATTACATAATACTAATTGCAAAGGTGCAACTACACAAAATGAAAAAACCCTGAAAGGCCGTGGTCTTGGGGTAATGTCCCCATGCAGCTGAAGAAACAAATGATATATGAAGGTATTTTAGTTTGCTTTGTCCACAATTTATACAAATGCTTTTTTTTAAGTGTTTGAAAAAAACAGTAGACACACAAATATCTTTTTTGACAAATTTTTAAAAAAAAAGGAAATTCCTTTTCTGGTAAAATTCAAAAACAGGAAATCTTTGTATACCAGGAAAAGTTGCACCCAT
>CM065688.1:20009671-20017171 GCA_017654935.2 Phymorhynchus buccinoides | reverse complement strand
GGAAATAAGTAGGCGCGGAGAGAGAGAGAGAGAGGAGAGAGAGAGAGGAGAGAGAGAGAGAGAGAGAGAGAGAGAGAGAGAGAGAGAGAGAGAACGAGAGAGAGAGAGAGATGAGAGAGATAGAGATAGATGATAGAAGAGAGAGAGAGAGAGAGAGAGAGAGAGGAGAGAGAGAGAGAGAGGAGAGAGAGAGAGAGAGAGAGTGAGAGAGAGAGAGAGAGAGAGTATAGTGTGTGTGTGCGAGAGAGAGAGAGAGAGAGAGAGAGAGAGAGAGAGAGAGAGAGAGAGAGAAGTGCGAGAGAGAGAGAGAGAGAGAGATGAGAGAGAGAGAGAGAGAGAGAGAGAGCAGGAGGGAGAGAGAGAGAGAGAGAGAGAGTATCAGAGAGAGAGAGAGAGAGAGATCACTGAATAAAAGAGAGAAGGATGGATGAGAGGGAGGAGAGAATGTTTCCATTGTTTTCTTGAATGTGTTATGTTACTGAAACATCTCATATTCATACACACTCACACTCACGCACACGCACACACACACACACACACACGCACACACGCACACGCACGCACACGCACACGCACACACACACGCACACGCACACACACACGCACACACACACACCATTCCTACGTCACCACCACCATCACCATCCACCACCCTTCCCCTTGTTTCCTTCTAATTCAGCGCACCAGGAAATGCGCCGATGCATTCGCCTATTGTTCTATGGCCTTTCCCCCCTCCCTTGTTTATTAGCGCTCTGTCCCTAAGCCCGACACTACGTTGGGCTGTTTAAACACACACACACACACACTTAGCATAGGGGTCGACATTACCACCAGATGACGTTTCAATCGGAGGCCGTTTCAACAAAAGCCATGAGCAACGCGAAAACTCTCTCTTCTCCTCTCCTCTCTCTCATCGTCATGTGCTCTCTCTCTCCTCTCTTCTCTCTCTCTCTTGCGTCTCTCTCTAGTATCTCTCTCGTCTTCTCTTCTCTCCTCTCTCTCTCTTCTCTCCTCTCTCCGACTCTCTTCTCTCTCTCTCTCTCTCTCTCTCTCTCTCTCTCTCTCTCTCTCTCTCTCTCTCTCGTGGCAAAAATAAATTTTACCTCTTATTTTTGTGTAGCATTTTGATGTTTTTAGTTCAATTATTCTCTTATTTTTGACAAAGAAAAATAATAAAAGAAGACGGGAGAACGATCTCCGGTTATGCGCCCAGAAGCGCTCATCGCAGGCAGAAGAATGGCAACATGGAACCTTGATTGTTTTGTTTTTTTACGCACTGTGTACTTCTTTGATTGGACGAGCATATCACGTGCACAAGGTAGGGTCAAAGGTTGGGGGTGAGAGAACACTAAGGGAAGCCGATGTTTTGAGTCTTCTTAATTGTTCTGCTCATCCCTATTGTTCTTTCATGTCAGAAACTTGTTTTACGTCCTCCGACCTGCACATATGGGACATTTGTTAGGATGAAGGTGGGATAAGAATGCCATTGTTCTTTCGTTCGCCCACTCGTTCATTACATTCCTGTACCTTGCGCGCGCGCGCTCACAACACACACACACATACACACACACACACACACACACACACAGCACGCACGCGCGCACACGCGCGCACGCACGCACACGCACGCACACAACACACGCACACACACACACACACACAACACACAGACACAGACACACACACACACACACACACACACACACACACATACACACACACACACACACACACACCCCCCTCCCTCCTTGCCCCCTTTGTTTGAATGGAATGTTTGGGATAGTGGGAAGTGTAACTTTCCGTTGTTTATTCATGGTTTAAATAATGTATTGACCAACAACACATATTATACATCCGTTGTTTATTCTTGTGTGTTGGTACTCTAAATAGTCAAAACCACTGTATTGCAAGAACCGTTTCCCGACTTCGACCGGTTTTTTTGGCCATTCCACGGAAACACTAAGTTCAAAGAGCAATGTGTGTTGGTACGTTTACAGACGTGTTTGCATTAATTTACTAGCACACTCTATATAAGAATAACATAACACACTCACGCATGCACATCCACAATCACACATGGTTTGCGGCGAGGAAAGTTTCAGAATGTGTTTTACGGTAAAATATAACAAAAATCTTTGATCCTAGTTTGTTATGAAGGAAAACAATCTCCGGCAAATGTTAAGAGAAGCCCCCTCCTCAGCCACTTCATTTCATTTCAGACGGTTTGAGTTTGGGTTTGGGATAAGGTTAGGTTTAGGGTCAGATAAGTGTCAATATGACATGCCATCATTTTGTGTGTGAGGATTAGACGATTTTAGGTTAGGGTTAGGAATAAGGTTACGATAGGGTTAGGGATAGGTTTTGTGTCATATACACAAACAAATAAAAGTCGATGACTAATCTGATCCTAAAGCTATCCCTAACACTATCCCTAACCCTATTCCTAAGCCTAACCCTAACCTGAACCCGTCTGAAATGAAGGGAGGGGGCTCTTTCTTAACATTTGCCCAATCTCCGCATGACATTAACACTCTTGTTCTTAACTTTGCTGTTTCGAAGGAATGTGTAACAAACTGTTTCTTTCTCTTGAGAAGATAGGTTTACAACTCTTTGGAACGTTGGGTGAAAACAATCACGTTGAATCATGTTGTTAGAAATAAAACTAAAATAAAAATTCATAAGAGCTTAGCATGAAGATAGTAAACGGGTGTTTTTTTCACTGCAAAGCGCGCGTGTGTGTGCGTATGTGTGTGTGCGTAGCGCGTGTGTGAATGTGTATACGTGTGCGACGCGTGCGCGCGCGCGCGCGCGCGCGCGCGTGTGTGTGTGTGTGTGTGTGTGTGTGTGTTTCTTTTAAAAAACCACACGTGTTGTTACAGGTTTAGCCCTGTTATGACTTCAACTTCTTAAAGGTAGCCCATGGAAATGGTTAAAAAAAAAACCCACCCCAAAACCCTTACATCCATAAGACCGAGATGTTCTTTTTAATGGGAAAAGGGCCTGCTAGATTGTTTTCATCACAGTACTGAGTAGGAGTTATATTATATAGCTCGGAAGATTTGCTGGTCCTTCATTTTTTTAATTTATTTTTAGCCATATCTATTTACATATTCGGGACTTTCTCTGGTATTGCAGTACCTCCAGGATCGTCCCGCTATCTATGAGTTTAAAAATGTCCCACATGTACTGTTCCAGGTCGGAGGACGTTTTTAACGGGTTTTACATTCATGGTCCAATTTCATCGCCTCGGCTAAGCTCGTGGCTTCCTATTGTTCACCCATGAAAGGTTGGAGAAGTGGACATTGGAAAATCCAAGCGCGTGTCGGGCTCAAGTTGAAGGCATGCATGCAGAAGTAGCCCTCACGGACATAACCTCGGAGTGACAAGGTAAACAGTATGGCGTAATCACATGGAGGTGTTTATCTGGAGAGCCAATGACCGTCCACCTCAACAATGGTGGAGCGGCCATTGCTGGCGGCCATGTTGGAAGTCCTCCACCTCCACTAAAATAACTGTTTAAAGTCTTTCCCCTCCATTTTGCATTCCGGGTCAGGATTTGCGCGTAGTGAACCGAGGCATGAAATGAACACTTGTTTTCTTTAACCTACGGCTACCGGACGAGCAGCGAGGCGGTCACGGTTGGAATAGATACCCATCTCCCCACCACCCCTCCCGTAAACAACCACACAGTTATGCCCTCAGCCATGGACCCTACATTAGGGTCCATGCCCTCACCTAGCTATCGTGGTCACTTCTTGAATCACGGTGACTGAGTCGGTGTCGGGTGGCTTGAAAACTTCAAAGGGGTGTCCCGAGCGGGGTAGGTTGCAACAGCGTGACGGGTAGGTGTGAAAAAGGTGACCCAAGTTCGTGTCCACTCTGCCCCTCCAAAGCCTGTTGAATCCCTTGTTCTCTCCACTCTTCTTCCTCCCTTTTCATGCCATCCTACCCCCTCCCGTGGGGATACTGGGGGATATTTTTTGTATAAATAGTTCCCCCACCTTCTGGAAGTTCCTGTGCTTGTAGCTTCCTCTAATCCATCACTCTCTTTGACTCTGCCTTTTCCCTTTGCTTACTGTCATCTGCTATCTTTCTATTCCACTGCCTTTTTTTTCTATAAATTCTTTACAAAGATCTCTTCAGCCCAAGTCGGACATGCTGAGAGCCTAACTATTTCTTAGTAGGCGCACAACGGCAGCATTGACGCGTCTACGCTCAATTGACAGGAAACTGTCTGAGACGAAAAGAAGAAGAAGAATTTTTTTTTTTCGAGAAGAAGAAGAAGAAGAAGAAGATGACTGCCACCTACTGTTCATGCCTCCAGACCCTTTTCCAGTCATGAATGCGAATTAGAATTAGTCAAAACGGGGAAGAGTATGTAAGAAAGAGAGTTCTCCCCCTTTGTTAAATGCTCTGTTATCTCCTCTCTTGGCCTCACTGTTTCATTCTTTGATTAACCAAAATTCTCCTTCGAGGACTTACCAGTTTGTTCTGCCAAAATGATAATCTCTTTAACGTCTCTCCATGGTCTGGAACAGAAAACATGGGCCCCTGGCGAACACTAGTAGCGCATTAATAAAGAAGGTGGAAACGACCCCGGAGGCAATGGCCCGTAGGCTGTGTTTAGCCCTGCAACACCAGGAATGTCCCGAATTTTTAACAATAACAGATGTGTAAACCGTTAAAATTTTTGTTGTGTGTTGTTTATGTGTATCAAATCATAGTTTATTCAAGGACTTAGAATTCCCCTAGAAGGCTATGCTACTCTTGGATAGATGTTTATCTGTTTGCATGTTGTCCTCTCCACCATTGTCGATGCGTGCTGTGTGGGTGGAGGGTCATAAAGACGAGCTTGGCTCATTCTTTTTTTGCATAATTCCATGCCGTTATCTTTGGACCCTGTACTTCCTAGCCATCCACACATTGCTAGATTATGAGTATCGCCTAATCAAATTTGGTGATGGGGAGTTTTTAATTGAGTAGAGAGTTCTCCCCCTTTGTTAAATTTCGGCGAGATATGTAACTTATGACCAAAAACTCCAAAAGCGTTGAGTTGTTTTATTAGTCCCTCATTCTACACACTAATACCCGATTTTTTCGAATGTCTTAATCGCATTCATAATTCTACAGCCGGCTCCTGGTCTGTGCACACTAACACGCGTTGATTAAGGATTTGACTCTGAGCAGGTGTTAATCGAAGGGTGTGTGGACTGTGTTTTTTTTTTAAAAAGCCGTTTAGTCTTAGTCTTCAGTCATCCATTCAGCCTAATAAGAGTGATTCAGGATGTGGAAGTTGGAGAGTTTTTTGGGAAAATAATGAGTGGACATTGTTTTTTAGATGAGCTTTAGGCGTAAAAAACCTGAACAAACAGGACGATTTACTATTTGATAATTTAAAGAAAACAAAACTAAGCATACTTTTTACACACATACGCGCGCATACAACACACGCACGCACACACACACGCAGACAGACAAACAGACACACACGGCAATGACAATAAGTGCACACACGCACACGCACACGCACACACACACACCACACATACACACACCGCACACACACGTGCACACATATACACACTCACACAACAACACACACACACACTACACCCCCCTCCCCCAACAACAACACACACTTTCGCACATTTCACACACACACACCCCCACTACCCCCCCCTTTTCCCCCCACAGCCACAACACGCATGCACGCACGCACACGCCCACACCCACACACACACAAACACACACACGCACGCACACGCACAACACACACACACACACACACAAAGAGGATGTAAAAAAAAGCTTTATCATAGCTTATTCTTGTATTGTCAATAAAGATCACACACACATCCCACGCCGCCTACACGCACGCACAGTGGAACTACATGCAAGTAACACCACACACACACACACAACAACACGACACACACACACACACACACACACGCACACAACGCACGCACGCACACATGCTGTATTTCCCACTTTTTAATATGTTTTCTGTGTGCCGCTTTGAAATAAAAGGAGGAAACACATGTTCACGAAAGGAAAATGATGTGTTGGGGAGGGGGGAAGGGGGGAGGGGGGAGTTGGGCAGAAGAAAAAGGTCGTTGGATTTATGTCAACAGAAGGAATATTTTCACCCCCACCCTCATTCACCTCGGGCTATTTCTGCTATGAATATTGATATCAAAAGTGCCCCATTTGGATTTAGAAACTTCATGTCAGGCAAACTATAGGGCCAGCCACACGCCCACTAAAATCGCACGACTGTACAGATACGATTTGATCACGTGGTCTCGATGCGCGAATCGCATTTTGTTCTTCAGGACCAGGTGATCGAATCGTATGGTACAGTCGTAAATTACCGATTTTAGTGGACGTGTGGTTGGCCTTATGAATGACAGATCCGACAAGCGATGAGATGACAGGCTGATAGCGTTTCAGTAAACCCAGTCAGCAGGTCAAACGGTATACATTTTCATATGTTAAGCTTCCCTACTGTGAAACAATGCCCACCGGGAACACCCCGCGGGACAAAGCAAGCCACCAACCGTAACCGTTTTCACCTCGTTGAACGATTTAAATAAGCATCACTACAGGGCTCCCAATCGTCCCACAAAACAAGGGGTCCTAGGGACTCCTTCACTTACAGTATTAGAGGGTCTTAGAGGCGGGGATAGAGTGTCCCAGTGGCATAGTGAGTGCTAAAAAGAATGTTTCTAGTGCATCCATGGGACCCCAACCCCCTGCCACTTCTTTTGGTTTAAAAAAACGAAATTTTGTATTGAATAGCACATAGTAAAGAGGAGGGTCCTGTAGAATTTTAGTGCTTCATAGACCCCCAAATGGAGGTCCTTGGGAGCCCTGATACAGCTAGGAATGCAAATTCTAGAGGTGTTTAAAAAAAAATGTAGCAACTGTTGACAATGTGCCCCCCGCCCCCACCCCCCCTAACATTTCTCGTTTAATTGTATATTTTTCCGTTTTTTGTTTGCCTTTCTTTACCATACATAAAGCTGTATTTTTATTAAACGTTTTTAGCTAATAACCTTTTTTGTAATACTAACCCTAAGCCCTAAGCCCTAGGCCCCTAACCCTGACTAACCCTACCTCCCACCACCCTGACCCCACCCTATAAGACGGGAAAAACGGCAACGAACCACAACTGTGACACATCGCGGTGTACATAGTGGGGGGTAGGGTTAGGATTAGGGATAGGGTTAGGGTTAGTATTCCAAAAAGAGAAATAGCTGAAAATGTTCCTAAAAATAACAAGCTTTATGGTATGGTAAGAAAGACAAAAGAAAAAATGAAACAGGACTGCGAACTGGTAAGAAAGGCAAAAAACGGAAAAAATACAATTAACCGAGAAATGCAGGGGGGTGGCACATTCGACATTTGTGCGTTGCGGTTGAAGAGTAATTTGTGCTTGAAGTTGGAAACTGTTTTAAGAGTTAAACGATGCTTGGAATTACAAACGGCTTAACCCTT
>CM065688.1:20002171-20004671 GCA_017654935.2 Phymorhynchus buccinoides | reverse complement strand
ATCACCCTTACCCCCCTCAAGGAAAAGTGCTTGTAAATGTATAGTAACGGAAAACAAAGAACAGGGTTTTCCGCGCGAACTGACTGGGTCGAGGTAACTGCTAAGCTTACTTCCTTATCGGCCTCATCTGTCCTTTTGGGCTCACTCGTGTTAACACGAAGTGAGTCTATAGTATCATGATAGTTGTTCGGTTGTGTGTGTGTGTGCGTGTGTAGCGTGTGCGTGTGCGTTTGCGTGCGTGTGTGTGTGTGCTTGCGTCCGTGGTCTAATCTCCAAACTTTAACGTTGGCATTTTCTCGGGAAATAGAAGGCATACATTGTTCAAACTTTGCACACATATAGATGTGTATGCAAGCTTTCAAACAATAATGATTTGAATAATTAAATACTTAAAACAACACTGTAAACAAATAACATTTTAGATTAGTGGGTTAGAGAGTATTCAACAGGCGACATAAGTTAAGAGACTCTTCAACACTGAAAGCCTCGATAGCTCATTGGTGAATGTCTGTCATGCCAATGGTTCCGGGTCCGATTATCGGCACGGTCACTTTAAAAAAAACCCAGTTGTATTCATTAACGATAGTTTCATTTGTACTTTAATTTTTTTATTGGCAATCTTGTACTTTAGACACCCCCTCAATCTTTGTTGTTGTCCTCACATGTTCCTGTTCGAGTGAGCCTTGAAGGCTTTTGCCTCTTGTAAGTATTGTTCTTTGTTGAAATCCGGTACTATGTTTGTATTGTATGTATGCCAGTCAGTGTGGACGTTTTGGACCGTGACTGCCAGTAAGCAGAGGGGGGGGCTAGAATTTTGTTTTATAGTGAGATGCCGTTGCCAGGTTAACAGGTACCCCCCACGCCCCTTGTATCCCCCCCCCCCACAGGTCTCTCGGCCGCCCGAAAGGGGTTTGAGGACAGATGAAATTGGAGGCTCACCAAATGCTCAAACAATCTCTTTGGCTGCATAAGCACTAGCATTCCCCCCTTAGTTTTGAGTCATGGTTCTTCCACAGAGACTAAAAAACTGTACCCTCATCATACCACGATTTTCCAGTACTGTAGAACAATCATCTATTGTACAAAGCTCTCTCGGGTTACTGTTGGCCCCTAGCTCGCTCCAGGCTAATGTCAACCAATAATAAAATCCATTTGAGCAAAGGTCTAGCGAAGATGACGCTGTTGGTTTACGGTAGAAAACCATTTACCGCACAGCTCGCACTTTACTACTGGCATCGACTTGGTTAAAAAAAATAAAAGGAACAAAGAAATCATGATGTTACTCTTGTGTGTATGCTTCGGGTAGGCTATTCGAAACATACATAATTTATGGGCGTTGCTAATTAACAAAAGAAACAAAATGCTCGACTTATCATTACCAAGAAACTACTTTGACCTGTTCCACCATTTCTTGCTGTTTCCCAGCGTCAGTAGTTTTTTTTTTACCATAATGACATGGGTGCAACGTTTCCTGGTATACAAAGATTTCCGTTTTTGAATTTTACCAGAAAAGGAATTTCCTTTTTTTTAAAAATTTGTCAAAAGAAGATATTTGTGTGTCTACTGTTTTTTTCAAACACTTTTCCAAAATAAGCATTTTAGTATAAATTGTGGAGAAAAAAGCAAACTAAAATACCTTCATATATCATTTGTTTCTTCAGCTGCATGGGGACATTACCCATAGACCCGGCCTTTCGGGTTTTTTTTCATTTTGTGTAGTTGCACCTTTGCAATTAGTATTATGTAATTTAGTGGAAAACTGAAACTGTTTGGCTTATATGGAAACTAATGTTACTATTTTGAACCATTTGTTTATAGCTGCCCAACGTCGGTAGTGTAGTAACATACTTGTAGGGCATACAGAGATTCAGACTGGTCAGGGATTCCCCAAACTGACCCCTCATTTTGTGCAGCCAGGGATCATAATTATGACGCGTTAAGTACCACAGTAACGCAATGTTGGCCCATTATGTCTATTTTTGGAAATCGACCCATCTTTTCTTGTAATCTGGGGTCGTATGACCCATGAAGTTTGAAAGTAATCCTAAGCTGTGGGCAGGTTGGAAGATCTTCTTCGTCTTGGCTTACTGAAATTCCACGCTTTCAACCATTCCGTTTTCGGCTTCACAGCGCCAGTAGTCTTGATTAGTAGCATTCATGGAGGGTAGAATATGGAAGATCTTCTTCTTCTGGGTTCCCAGGCCAAAAGACCACAATGTGTCCGTTTTCCAGTGTTCACTGGTCTCCTCGCTGCATTCATCAGGTACATTCCGATTTCGGAGGAGATGAAAGGAGAAAACTATATGGAAGATTGTTTTTGGAGAGAAAAAGGCAGGAGAATGGACCAATAAAGCAAAGAAAGATAGTAAGATGATGACAGTAAGCAAAGGGGAAAAAAGGCAGAGTCAAAGAGTGTGTCAGATTAGAGGAAGTTCCAAGCACAGCACTTCCAGAAGGTGGGGGAACTATTTGTCGAGCCCACACACCCCTACAGGTAGGT
>CM065688.1:19999774-20001671 GCA_017654935.2 Phymorhynchus buccinoides | reverse complement strand
ATTAAAAAGGGAATAAGATGTGTGGCGTGCGTGCGTGTGTGCGTGTGTGTGTGTGTGTGTGTGTGTGTGTAAACGTGCGTGTGCGTTGCGTGCTGCGTGTGCGCGTGTGTGTGTGTGTGATCTTTATTTACACTAAAGGACTAAGCTAAACAAAGCTTTTTTTCCATCCTCTGTGTGTGTGTTTGTGTGTGTGGGTGCGTGCGTGGTGCGTGCGCGTGCGTGTGCGTGCGTGCGTGTGCGTGCGTGCATGCGTGTGTGTGTGTGGGGGGGGGGGGGGGGGGGGTGTGGTGTGCGAGTGTGTGGTGGGGGTGGGGGGGGGGTCAAAGACCCACGAACTCACGATTAGCCCTTGGTACTTTTTTGGGGGGTTGCTGTGACCACATACGAATTTCCCCCCAATTTCCAAATTGAGGCTGGCTCTGTTAAACTGATGTGTCGGTTGAATTTGGGGCCATTTATATCTATAATATATGGGGGTCATACTCGGTCAAAACAAAGATTTCTTTTCCAGTTTATAGAGGGAATACCCCGTGAAACCCGTGATTTTGTCACGTGATCTTGGTGGATCTTTAACCGCGATCCGTAGTCGGCATCAGATTTGTTAGAGGATTTCAAATTTACAGAGGATTAAGAATTGATGGGCAGATATTTTTTTGGGTGTCAGATTTTTGCTTTTGGAAAAGGGTGCGAACCCTCCCCCCTTTCCCCTCTTCTGTCTGTCTCTCATAGTCACTCTCTCTCTCTCTCTCTCTCTCTCTCTCTCCTCGGTCTCTCTCTCTCTCTCTCTCTCTCTCTCTCTCTCTCCTCACTCTCTGCGCGCGCGACGTTGTGTGTGTCTGTGTCAGTGGGTCTGTACGTGTATCTGATAACAGTGGTTTTGTCGTGTGGGTGTATGTCCCGCGTGGTGTGCGAGTGTGTATCCTTCCCGCACGAGTGTTTCTGTTCCATAAGCTATAAATAAAATATTGATAGCATTCTGCACGAAATCTCTGCACATACTGCCTGCGTTGCATGCAATTGTCCTTGATCCTGCCCCTGGTGCTTTAATAAGGAACCACGTTCAGCCATTACAAGAAACGTAATCCTGTTTTCCCAAACATAATTATGCTATTGATTTATTATTTAAGCTGTTTGTTGGTTGATCTGTACATATTTGAGTTTTGTCATATCATAACGCATGCCGTACCACGCACATACGCCGTACGAACATGCACACCACACGCCTGCATCACCACATACACACGCCGCACGCACAACGCACACGCACGCACGCACACGCAACTCACACAACACACACTACATAACACACACACACACTACACACAGTGATACACAAACACACAAGACAGACACACAGACGACAGACAGACACACACACACACACACACACACACACACACACACAGTGACACACACACACGCGCGCGCGCACACACACACAACGCACGCACGAACGCACGCACACACGCCGCACACACACACACACACACACACACACGCACGCACGCCCACGGCACGCTACACTCACGACACGGCACGACGCCCACACACATGTACCTAATTGATTGGAGAGGGGGGGGGTGGGGGGGCTCGTTTAAGCATAAGTATATTCAAAAGTTGACGTAGAACTAGTACGCTGTCCATTCAAACTTGCCTAGTAGAATACAACGCAAGCGCGTATTTAAATGATGTCCGACATTCTGCGAACAGAAAGAGAGTGAAACAAAGCGCAAGACAGTTGATTGCATGGCTTTCTGCTCTCATGTTTCTTCCGCGACAATAACTGCCGACTGGGAATAAGAGTATTATTTTACTTACTCGGTGCGGTTGGGCAAGCTTGGGTTTTTCACATGCTGTCGATCCTGGCTGTCTCTTGTTTCCCTGTTCTCTGTTCTGT
>CM065688.1:19987274-19994774 GCA_017654935.2 Phymorhynchus buccinoides | reverse complement strand
ACTCTAAATAGTCAAAACCACTGTATTGCAAGAACCGTTTCCCGACTTCGACCGGTTTTTTTGGCCATTCCACGGAAACACTAAGTTCAAAGAGCAATGTGTGTTGGTACGTTTACAGACGTGTTTGCATTAATTTACTAGCACACTCTATATAAGAACAACATAACACACTCACGCATGCACATCCACAATCACACATGGTTTGCGGCGAGGAAAGTTTCAGAATGTGTTTTACGGTAAAATATAACAAAAATCTTTGATCCTAGTTTGTTATGAAGGAAAACAATCTCCGGCAAATGTTAAGAGAAGCCCCCTCCTCAGCCACTTCATTTCATTTCAGACGGTTTGAGTTAGGGTTTAGGATAAGGTTAGGTTTAGGGTCAGATAAGTGTCAATATGACATGCCATCATTTTGTGTGTGAGGATTAGACGGTTTTAGGTTAGGGTTAGGAATAAGGTTACGATAGGGTTAGGGATAGGTTTTGTGTCATATACACAAACAAATAAAAGTCGATGACTAATCTGACCCCTAAAGCTATCCCTAACCCTATCCCTAACCCTATTCCTAACTCTAACCCTAACCTGAACCCGTCTGAAATGAAGGGAGGGGGCTCTTTCTTAACATTTGCCCAATCTCCGCATGACATTAACACTCTTGTTCTTAACTTTGCTGTTTCGAAGGAATGTGTAACAAACTGTTTCTTTCTCTTGAGAAGATAGGTTTACAACTCTTTGGAACGTTGGGTGAAAACAATCACGTTGAATCATGTTGTTAGAAATAAAACTAAAATAAAAATTCATAAGAGCTTAGCATGAAGATAGTAAACGGGTGTTTTTTTCACTGCAAAGCGCGCGTGTGTGTGCGTGTGTGTTGCGCGTGCGCGTGGTTCGCGTGTTCGTCCCGTGTGTGCGCGCGCGCGCGCGCGCGCGCGCGCGTGTGTGTGTGTTGTGTGTGTGTGTGTGTGTGTGTGTGTGTTTCTTTTAAAAAACCACACGTGTTGTTACAGGTTTAGCCCTGTTATGACTTCAACTTCTTAAAGGTAGCCCATGGAAATGGTTAAAAAAAAAACCCACCCCAAAACCCTTACATCCATAAGACCGAGATGTTCTTTTTAATGGGAAAAGGGCCTGCTAGATTGTTTTCATCACAGTACTGAGTAGGAGTTATATTATATAGCTCGGAAGATTTGCTGGTCCTTCATTTTTTTAATTTATTTTTAGCCATATCTATTTACATATTCGGGACTTTCTCTGGTATTGCAGTACCTCCAGGACCATCTATGAGTTTAAAAATGTCCCATATGTACCTGTTCCAGGTCGGAGGACGTTAAACGGGTTTTCATTCATGGTCCATTTCATCGCCTCGGCTAAGCTCGTGGCTTCCTATTGTTCACCCATGAAAGGTTGGAGAAGTGGACATTGGAAAATCCAAGCGCGTGTCGGGCTCAAGTTGAAGGCATGCATGCAGAAGTAGCCCTCACGGACATAACCTCGGAGTGACAAGGTAAACAGTATGACCTCATCACATGGAGGTGTTTATCTGGAGAGCCAATGACCGTCCACCTCAACAATGGTGGAGCGGCCATTGCTGGCGGCCATGTTGGAAGTCCTCCACCTCCACTAAAATAACTGTTTAAAGTCTTTCCCCTCCATTTTGCATTCCGGGTCAGGATTTGCGCGTAGTGAACCGAGGCATGAAATGAACACTTGTTTTCTTTAACCTACGGCTACCGGCCGATCAGCGAGGCGGTCACGGTTGGCATAGCTACCCCCTCCCCCACACCCCTCCCGTAAACAACCCTCCCAGGTACTGCCCCCTCACCCATGGACCCTACATTAGGGTCCATGCCCTCACCTAGCTATAGCGTGGTCACTTCTTGAATCACGGTGACTGAGTCGGTGTCGGGTGGCTTGAAAACTTCAAAGGGGTCTCCCGAACGGGGTAGGGTGCAAAACCGTGACGGGTAGGTGTGAGAAAGTTGACCCAAGTCCTGTCCACTTTGCCCCTCCAAAGCCTGTTGAATCCCTTGTTCTCTCCACTCTTCTTCCTCCCTTTTCATGCCATCCTACCCCCTCCCGTGGGGATACTGGGGGATCTTTTGTGCTAATAGTTCCCCCACCTTGTGGAAGTTCTGTGCTTGTAGCTTCCTCTAATCCATCACTCTCTTTGACTCTGCCTTTTCCCTTTGCTTACTGTCATCTGCTATCTTTCTATCTCACTGCCTTTTTTCTATAAATTCTTACAAAGATCTCTTCAGCCAAAGTCGGACATGCTGAGCCTAACTATTTCTTAGTTAGGCGCACAACGGCAGCATGACGCGTCTACGCTCAATTGACAGGAAACTGTCTGAGCAAAAGAAGAAGAAGAAGAAGAAGAAGATGCCACCTACTGTTATGCCTCCAGACCCTGCTGTCATGAATGCGAACTAGACAGTCAAAACGGGGAAGAGTATGTAAGAAAGAGAGTTCTCCCCCTTTGTTAAATGTCTGTTATCTCCTCTCTTGGCCTCACTGTTTCATTCTTTGATTAACCAAAATTCCTTTCGAGGCTTACCAGTTTCTTCTGAATGATAATCTCTTTAACGACCTCCGGTCTGGAACAGACACATGTGGGACTTTAGTATATAATAAAGATGGTGGGAA
The DNA here is from genome assembly GCA_017654935.2 of Phymorhynchus buccinoides. NCBI lineage: Eukaryota > Metazoa > Mollusca > Gastropoda > Neogastropoda > Raphitomidae > Phymorhynchus > Phymorhynchus buccinoides. The sequence continues at coordinate 19,992,131 of CM065688.1, read as the reverse complement.
CGATCCTGGAGGCAATGCCCGGAGGCAGTGCAACACCAGGAATGTCCCGAATTTTTAACAATAACAGATATGTAAACCGTAAAAGTTTGTTGTGTGTTGTTTATGTGTATCAAACATAGTTATTCAAGGTTAGAAGGCTATGCCACTCTTGGATAGATGTTGATTTGTTTGTATGTTGTCCTCTCCACCATTGTTGATGTGTGCTGTGTGGGTGAAGGGTCATAAAGGCGAACTTGGCACATTCTTTTTTTGATAATCATGCTTACTTTGGCTCTGATCCACACATTGCTAGATTATTGGTATCGTAATCAACTTTGGTGGGGGGTTAATTAGAGAGTTCTCCCCCTTTGTTAAATTTCGGAGAGTATGTAACTTAGACAAAAACTCCAAAAGTTGGTTGTTTTGGTTGTTTAATCCCCGTTTTGAATGTCTAATTCGCAGTCATAACTACAGGGCCTGGTCAGTGCACACAACACGGTTGATTAAGGATTTGACTCGAGCAGGTGTTAATGAAGGGTGTGTGGATGTTTTTTTTAAAACCCGTTAGTCTTAGTCTTCAGTCATCCATTCATCTAATAAGAGTGATTCAGGATTGGAAGTTGGCAGTTTTGGGGAAAATAATGGTGGACATTGTTTTTTAGATAGCTTTAGGGTAAAAAACCTGACAAACAGGACTATTTAATTTGATAATTGAAAGAAAACAAAACTAAGCATACTTTTTACACATACGCGCGCATACACACACGCACGCACACACTCGCACACGCACGCACACACGCACGCACACACACGCACGCACGCACACACACACATACACACACGCACACATACACACTCACACACACGCACACACTCACTTTACTAAATGTGTAAATCCTCTGACAAATCTGTTGCCCGACTGTACGGATCTCGGTTAAATTAATCAGTCGACAGATGGCAGACGTCTTAAGGGCCTACCACGCAGTACAGACTTGCCTCTAGATCTCCACTATAACTCGTTCCTTTACAATAATGAAACGTGACAAGATGACCCCAGGCGTGACCTGCCATAGGGGGTGTCACGTTGGTCACACCGTCAGCCGGGGTAGTAAAGGGCGACAATAACGTATCGGTAGCCGACATGAGACAGCCACAGCCCCACACTGAAGGAAGTGCAAGATAGTCGAACACAGCTTAAAAACTTTGAACCATTCTCTCGAACACAGCTTAAAAACTTTCAACCATTCTCTCTGAGTTTCTGTCTATTCCTCACACACACACACATCCAGAGAGACGTCGCACAGTCGTGCTCAAACGCATGCGCGGGCACACGCACACGCAAATACACGCACATACACACACTCACACATACACACACTCTAGACAGACTCTCTCTCTCTCTCTCTCTCTTCTCTCTCTCTCATCTCTCTCTCTCTCTCTGAGGAACGAGGGAGAGAGAGAGAGAGAGAGAGAGAGAGAGAGAGAGAGAGAAAGAGAGGGAGTAACTCTCTCTCTCTCTCTCTCTCTCTCAGACTCAGACACTCTCCCCTCTCTCTCTCTCTCTCTCTCTCTCTCTCTCTCTCTCTCTCTCTCCCCCCCCCCCCCCCCAGTGACGTCAGGCTGAATGACCCTGTGAAAAGCGAACATAGCAGACCTCACCTGTCATGTTTTTCTCTTTCAGACGCATATACCCCTTATTGTGCCACCTCTACCCGACTCTCAGTGGTTGTATAGAGACGCTTTCAATGGTACTTCTTTAGTTCTCAGCCCACCCCCATAAATGGTTAGGACAAAAATGTGGAGACTCAAAATACGGGGAGCATAAAATAAACGACCGCAAGCCATTTAAATGCGCTACTTATCAGTATGAACGTTGAAGTCATTTAAAAGCGCTTACCTATCAATGTGAACGTTGGTGTTTTAAAACAATGCAAAAGAAAGAACATTGAAAGTGATCTTGCCAAGGTAGGCCCTTTCATTAAAAAAAACCCACCCCAGTCTTGTGTTAGACCGACAATCCAGATGATCCTTAACTTACCAAATCAGTAATTCACGTTAAAAAAACATTTCACAAGAATCTATCTTTTGTTTGCAGAAAGACAAACAAACCAACGGCCACATAAACTTCATTGACAGACGTATTAAAAATTAAAAAATAAATTTAAAAAAACTGCCAAAAGCATAAACTGGAGGGTCTTAAAATCGTGGATATAGGACACAGAACGCGAAAGAGCGTTGACCACAAACTAAACAACTTAACCTTAAGGCCGCATACACAGCAGACGCGGAAGTCCCATGCGCAATCCGTAAACAAGTAAAAGAAAGAAGGGAAGAAGAAAAAAAACCCGCACGTGTCCGTATTTTCCCTAATCCGTATATATGTATTTTCCCCCTTCTTTCTTTTCCTTATTTACGGGTTTCCGTGATGTAACTTCCGCGTCTAATGTGCTGGGGACAGACAGAAGGAGAAAAAAATGACCCTCCGATTTTCAGGCTCCAGCGGCGGCCTAAGAAAGATACGACGCTGCCAGACCATGAACAATGGTCAACCTATGGCGATTTTTTTTCACGCCAGAGGGCAGTCAAATGCCACTAGGGGCTTATCACGCGATTTTCTTCAAGCGGTTTGGGCGTAGTGACAGAGAGAGAGTGATGGTAGGACCAATCACTGCCCATCTCTCTCTTCACCTTTATGACCCCAACTAATAATATAGAAAGGATTAGCCCCACACGAGCGTCATGCCCTCTGGCGTGACAAAAAATCGCACTAAGTCTCTCATTAAACCCCGAATAACAGTCAGTACACAGAATCCGTACAAATAAGTAAAAGAAAGAAGGGAAGAAAAAAAGCACAGGAAACAAAACAACACATGATTTCCCCTAATCCGCTATAATATGTACAGACACTTATTTACGGGTTTCCGTGATGTAACTTCCGCGTCACTGCAAAAGGGACATGGACCGAAAGCGGTATTTAGGGGAGAGCGTACCATAATCCGGGACTGGAAACAGTGCGTGTGTGTGGAAAGGGGTATTTAGGGGGGGGCGGGGGGGGGGGGTGTGGGGGGGTGGGGGGGGGAGGGGGGGGGAGAATATACTGGGCCATACGAAGGTATGGCATGCATGCTGACATCAGTCAAGAAGACACAACACCCCTAGGCAAAATCTACTGGCCTTGAAACCAGTCCAACTGAGATAATGTTGACGAAGAAAACGAAGAGAAAGATAAAAAAGATGGACCGACATTATAGGTTGGACATAAAAAGCAAGTTGCAGAAATCATTGCATTTGGACAAAACCGGTACAGACGGAGGAATCTAGTTAAAGACACACTGACCCACCACGATTAAGACCCTTGGGGTTTTTTTCTGGGTAGCTGTGACCCACATACAAATGCCCCAACTTGAAATTGAGGCTGCTCTTTAAAATGATGTTTCGCTTTGAACTTGGGGGCATTTGCATTCGAGTCAAACCCGGTCAAAACAAGATTTCTTACCAGCTATAGATGGCAGAAAGAGGGAAAACCCATGAAACCCGTGATTTTGACACGTGATCTGGTGGGTCTTTAACAGCTGCGGTATGGTGCCTCAAATACTGTTCACATATTTAACTCTTCTAGCACCCTGGGCAAATACATTCGCCCAGTACATCACACTTCACTCCCACCAAATGCAAAGTCATTCACTGCCAAGCATCCTGCCGTGTGTTTGTCTATTTTCAGAGCTTATGTCAAGTGATTTTTCCGTTAAAGCAACGCATGCTCACTCGGAAATAAAATAGTTACTCCCCTCTTGTCAAGAACATCAACAAGTACATGGCGCTAGAAAACTTAAACATGTGGGAAAATCGGATGGAACAAATAGGCTATGTACAGGGTCATATTGTACTGCGATAAAAAGACAGAGGATTGAAAACATCGAGACTTGTTACGCAGAACAAAACAGCACCGGGAGTGAACTGGATAAAGAAGGTGGAGGAAGAGGAGGGGAGGGCGCATTTTAAAGATCTACAGTGCAATAAAAACGTGAAACAAGAGAAGAGACCGCAGCTGCGAAAAACATCCACTCGAGTCACGCAATCCAAACTACCGTCACACAACTTAACACCTTCTTTTCTTCTTCTTCTTGGGGTTTTCTTTCTTCTAAACAAACTTGGAGGTTGTTATTTGAAATCAATAACTTGCCCACAAGGCAATGAAAAAATAGAATAAGCCCTAATACAAAGGGGAAAACAAAGGGATTGTAAAGAACCGAAAAGAACTCCTGAAACTTCGACCGTAAAACAGCAACAACCATGAACAAGTGCAACGCCGGGCGGCTGCAAAGTCCCCTCGCAGCATCGCCGAGCTACTCCGAAATCGGAATGTGTCGGCTGTACACATACATAAAAACGCATAAAAACAGCACGTAACTGAATGGGGTTTTTTATATATAGCCTTGGGGTTCGGACCGGTGATTTGAGCGCGCGCGATCATGCGCACACGCGCGCACAGAAAAATTCATGACAGCTGTGTTCATAGACCATTCATCAAGAAATGTGGAAAAAAACTGCATTGAAATACATGCAAAACTTCGCGAGATATTAGCGATTATGTGTTTCGTGATTTGAACCCCGTAACTGGCGTGACTTGACCTTAATGTAAAACTAAATACATCAATGGATAGCTTGCATCTTGGCCAACTCGTATACCAAATTTGATGATGATAGACTGAATAGGTTTTTTTTAGAAAAACAGACGAATAGCCGGACGGAGGCACGCCGGACGCCGCCGGACGGACCAGACAGAAACAATAGTTCCCCGAACATTCGGCTCGGGGACTAATTAAATGGTCTCGTAAAATGCAACTGAGCCGTCTCTCCCCTCCTGTCTTGGTGTGA
>CM065688.1:19982274-19984774 GCA_017654935.2 Phymorhynchus buccinoides | reverse complement strand
TAGCTTTTATTTATTTATTTATTTATTTAGTGTTTAGTGTATTTTGTATTCATGGATTGTTTATTCATTTGATTATTTGTCATGTTATTCTTGCCATGTCATGATAGGGGCTGTGGACCTAAATCATTCAAACATTTCTGAGTTCAGAGTAGTTCTCTCTCTCTCTCCCTACCCTCCCTCCCTCCCTCTCTCTCTCTCTCTCTCTCTCTCTCTCTCTCTCTCTCTCTCTCGCTCTCGCTCTCTCTTGAGAAAAGATGAGAAGGTGTGGGGTTAAGCGAGGATTGCAGGAAAAGTGGAATTTATCTAGCCTAACAGTAACAGTCTCTATCTGCGTGTTCCAGGTGGTTTTCCATCAACTAGAATCCGCCCGCCCCCTTTGACCTTTCTCGACGTTATCGTCTGCGTGCCGATGACCCCAATAATTGTCCCCGGAGTGCACCCGGCGTCGCCTGTCTGATTAACATTAGTTTTATCGCCTCCCCGTCGACGGTATCAGTCGTTGTGATTGCTGCCATCAAATCGCTAGGGAGTAAGGCCGTGTACACACATAAGCGGATATTCCGTGCGGAAACCCGTACGCAATCCATAAATAAGTGACACAAAGAAGGGTAAAGATTTGCGCACGTGTCCGAATTTCCCCAATAAATATGCGTAAACTTTTATCCTTCTTTCTGCCACTTATTTAGGGTTTTCCGTACGGAACTTAGGCGTCTAAAGTGAACCCGGCCTAAACCTACCGCTCTTGTCTGATCTTGTCTTGTCTCTAATCTGTAACCGGCTTTATTATCGTCACTCCGATGTGTTACCGTTGTTCTTTGATTGCCGCTATCTCAGTAATCGTCTGGGAGTTAGTTCTTAATCTCTTGTTTTTCTTCTAATCTTGTTTCTAATCTTTATCCGCTCCTACTGCCTCTCCAACGTTCATCGCAGTTGCGATATATTATTTGATAATGGGATAGTGCTATCTAATAGACGATTTTCGGAAAACACTAGGGGAGAGCTCTTCGTGAAAATTAGAGTTCATTACCTCGACTTACTCGGTCAAAACCGTAGCAACCACGGCGGCATGGCGTCGAAGCTTGAAACCGCAGGGTGCGAGTCAGCGACTTGCAAACATTTTTTTTATAGAAAAATGAGGGGCGGCCAGTATCCACAAACTGATAAAACTTGCAAAATGTGACGTAAACATATAAATGACATCAATTTTAGAATGACGCACGGTGTTCTAAGTGATGTAAGTCTACTCAAGCACACGAGGCGAGAGCTGGGGATCTACCTGATGGTAGAGTAACTTCCCCTGTTTGACCGATTGAATGAGAGACTTAGTGCGATTTTTCTCACACCAGAGGGCATGACGCTCGTGTGGGGCTAATCCTCTCTATATTATTAGTTGGGGATAAAGAAAGAGAGAGAGACAGTGAGTGGTCCTACCATCACTCTCTCTCTCTCACTACGCCCAAGTAAGGAAATCGCGTGATAAGCCCCTAGTGCATTGACTGCCCTCTGGCGTGAAAAATATCGCCATAGGTTGACCATTAGGCAAGATCACTCCCACACACCACGAAATTACTCCCGTTAATTATTTCCGAACAATTCCTATTATTATTCTTCGTCGTCGATCACATCGGATGGAGACTCCAGTGTCCCGCACAAAATGCAGCCGTGAACTGGGCGTGTAATCATGAGTGTCTTAAACAGTTAACACGGATGGTAGTAGAATGTACATTAGGCTAAACAGCCCATCGTTTCGGGAGTTCAGTCTAATTTGCATACTACTACCCGTGTTGTCTGTCTAAGACGCACTCATGATTACGCGCCCTGGCCCTGTAGTCTTGAGTGCATCTTAGACATTCAAAACGGGAATTAGTATGTAAATTAGGCAAAACAGCCAATCGTTTTGGGGAGCTTAGTCTAATTTACAACTATTCCCCCCACGTTGACTGCCTAATTCGCACCCATGAACTACAGGGTCAGAAATCAGTTAGGTTTCCGTGCAGCTTTCCCCTCAGGAGGTGTCGGGTCTGGGCCACATTTCCTGTCCGGGAACATTGTGGAGTGGGCAATGTTGAAGAACATGCTCTGCATTCATGAGGTCTGCTCCGCATGGGGGCATGCTTCGGTCTCTCCCAATTCTAAATTTGCTGAAAAGGTGGGCGCGAAGTCTATTGTGCCCTGTCCTCAGCCTGATCTGTTGAGATTGTGGTAGGTAGGGGGGGTCACAGCCTGGTTGTTCAAATTTGGGTGGCGTTCTTTTCCATTTCTTGTGGGACACGGCTTTGATAGCTGCATGGGTGCTCCTGGGAAATTTAAAAAACCCTGCAAGCCCCGGTGGAGTGCAGGGACAGTGCCCCTCCTGGGGGTTATGGGAGGCAATGCCCCCTGGAAGGTGAAAGGAAACAACAATTTCCAATGTCATTGACAGGCTCACGTTGCACTTTCATTTCTGGCTAAACTTCATGACCTCTATAACCAGCAAAAGGCATCTTCTCAAATTCTCATA
>CM065688.1:19974774-19977274 GCA_017654935.2 Phymorhynchus buccinoides | reverse complement strand
GAGGAAGCTACACGCAAAGAACTTCCAGAAAATGGGGTGACTATTTGTACAAATGACCCACCCCGGTATCCCGGGGGGGGGGGGGGGGGGCGGCTTTCACACGCCACCTAGTGTCAAGGGCTAAGGACTTGATTATGATAACTCCACCTAAACAACCCATTGTTGTTATTATCTCTCAAAGTTCGTGAGTAGGGCAGTTTTCCTTGTTAATGACACATTCTCGAATCAAAACCAACAGATAGGATCGGACAATGATCTGCTACTGCTTTATTTGCCTTTGGAATAAACAAGAAACTGGATTTGTTATCAACAATTCACGCGGCTCATAAAAGAAACCAGGAAACATTGCAATTTTCCTTAGAAATCCCTACCGGCTGTTTTTGTGTTTGTTTTTAGGTGGCAATGTGTGTGAGCTGCAATATTTGTTCTTCAGTCTGAAGGGCCCGGTGTTGTCATTATATCGACAGTTCTATTTTAGGGAGCCCGTTTGAGAACTCTGTCATGTTTCTCGAAACTTGTACGGACCACCTCTGAAAAGAGTCAATGGGGCAACATTTGGTGTCTTTTTTCAATTCCATCACCTTCACAGGGAAAATCAGCATGTGTTCATGTACTGCAAAAACTATGAACCGCAAATTAGACTCAAGAGACAAACGGAGAACATTATCAATGACAGTGACAGTGACACGAACAGCGGTACTTCAAGTTCAAGTTCAAGTATACTTCAATATCTCCAAAAGATAAATTCAGGTTAGGTGCAACAACATGACAGAGATACAACATAAGTGAAAGAACATTAATCAAACGTGTGAAACAAAATGATACCAACCAACTAATTACTAATGTAATTAAAGGACAGTACTTTAAAACCCTTTCACCGCCACTGTCGCCTCTTGGCACCACAATGATTTTTAACGCCTATGTCACTGAAAGGCATCAAATGAGGGTCTGTTGAGCAATTACCTTAAGTACTTAATTTTGGGAGGTAGGGATAGGCCCTATTTTATGCATGTCAGAGAGGAAGCCCCAAATATTGCAGACGAAATCTTCTCTCTACCCAGGTAAGATTAATAGAAAGTTTTGGCTGAAAAATGGCTGGCGTTAAAAGGGTTTAAAGGGGCACCCTGACGGATGAGTTTTTGTAAGAAACATGTCGAGATCACCAGGAAAACACCCTTTACAGAGATTGCAACACTCACTTTGCTCTGGTTTCCAATAAATCAAACCGTCAAATCGGCTATTCCTCCTTGGCTGGAAGTCAAATTTCTTCACCCAAAGAGAAGGCGTGTGACGTCTCTTTTCTAATGGCCGCCAAATCGTTTGCACGAAATTTTCGCAATACAAGCCCTTTTTTTAAAATATTATACAGTTTATCTAAAGGAGTTTTGCTCACAACAAAGGAAATAGCTCCATTTCTTTTTTTGCTGCACTACAAAAAACGCTTCAACCACAATGAGTAACCTCCACCCACCCCATCCAAAATGGCTACTCTCTCCGGCATCTCCGCCAAGGAGGAATCGCCGTTTGGACGGTTTAATTTATAGGAAACCAGAGCAAAGTGAGTACTCCGATCTTTGAAAAGGCTGTCTTTCTTGTGATCCCGACGTTGTTCGTGCAAAAACTCATCAGTCAGGGTCCACCTTTAAGGACAAGATCACGAAGACCAAAAACTGAAAAAGGACACTTTATTCATGAAGCGTGACGAATAGACAGACAACAAAGAAACACTAAAGACATGATTTATTTTGTTAAAGTCAACAGACAGACATCATAACTTCTTCGAAAGTGGAGGTTGGTTGGTGGTTTCGTCTCACATGCGCAGCTTGCAGTCAAGCGTGCGCTAAAAAAAACTCGTGTTCATTCTTACAGACAGTGACAGACGAGCAGAAGACTGAAAGAAGGAAAAAGCGGGTGACAGGTCTCAGACAAATGAGAGAGAGAGAGAGAGAGAGAGAGAGAGAGAGAGAGAGAGAGAGAGAGAGAGAGAGAGAGAGAGAGAGAGAGAGAGAGAGAGAGAGAGAGAGAGACAGAGAGAGAGACAGAGAGAGAGAGACCTTTTTGAAAACTTGAAAACTTTAACTTTATTTTTCAAGGATAAAGATTTTAGGCAACGCCTAGTCTTCCAATCTGGAGAGAGAGAGAGAGAGAGAGAGAGAGAGAGAGAGAGAGAGAGAGAGAGAGAGAGAGAGAGAGAGAGAGAGAGAGAGAGAGAGATGAGAGAGAGAGAGAGAGATCTCAGAGACAGAGAGAGAGAGAAAACTTGAAAAACTTTAACTTTTATTTTTCAAGGATAAAGATTTTAGGAGAGAGAGAGAGAGAGAGAGAGAGAGAGAGAGAGAGAGAGAGAGAGAGAGAGAGAGAGAGAGAGAGAGAGAGAGAGAGAGAGAGAGAGAGAGAGAGAGAGAGAGAGAGAGAGAGAGAGAGAGAGAGAGAGAGAGAGAGAGACCTTTTTGAAAACTTGAAAACTTTAACTTTATTTTTCAAGGATAAAGATTTTAGG
>CM065688.1:19954774-19962274 GCA_017654935.2 Phymorhynchus buccinoides | reverse complement strand
TCGATAGACCTTGGTATAGCATTACAACTGCATAAAACGAAGGGTCTTTAAAAGCTTAACGGCTATTCAACCTTGTCCCTACTTTTCTGATCTGATCTGTTCTGAAAAAAAAAGAAGGATATTCCTCCTCCCTTGTACATATCAACCCTAACCCTTTCACCCTCACGTGCAGCAGGCGCCTTATGAAAAATGAAAAGAAATGAAAAAGAAACGCCCGAAGGTGCTGATGGGACCCACAGATGCACCAGCCACGCCTGCCCTATCAACACGAGAGCAGCTCTGCTCCAGCCTTGGAAGTCCCGTGTTGGTGTGAATACAAAACAACACAGCCCGTTTTTCATGAAACAACACAAAACAACACCCTTTCACTCTCACATCAGGCACCTTAGGTTTATCCTCCACTACTCAAATTCACCTCCGTTTTGTCTCCTTTCATGTTGGGATCGGGCCCATATCGCCCGTTTACATTTCGCTGTCCACACACGAGCCACTTGACCCGTGGTCAAAATGTCCAGTTTGAACACTACAAACAGTTTGAGCTACACGCTGACCCACGTTTAGTAAGCTCAGTGGACCAGGTAATTTTATGGGCCATTGAACCGATCTTTGGTCAACAAGAAAGACAGGCATCAAGCACTAAGTGGGATGCGTTGTGAGGCAAAGTTCTTCTGAGACTCTACTAAGCACGAAATTCTTCTTCTTCCGATTGGGGATGTTTATCCTGCCCCACGCCCACAAAGTCTTCGCTTAGACTGCTATTGGCGCACAGGATGCATGCTTTGTGAGTTCGTGTCATCCATTCCACCGGCACACACGGCCTACTCAAATAGTGGAATGGGGCTTTAACGTGCGCGCAAGATCTTGTGCGTGCGTTCGCACAAGGGACCTCGGTTTTAGGTCTCATAAGAAGGACCAGGAAATAGGAGTAAAGTATCTTTCCGAAGGATACAACACCGTGACCAGCTGGGTTCGAACCAGCGCACTCGCAAACCCGTTGGATTACGAGCGGCGACTCTAACCAACCGGCCACGGCGCCTCCTGACAAAACATTAATATTTTCACTGTGCCAAACATAACCCAGGAAGATCCACAAATAGTTTCGAAATCTCAATATCATCGACTGTAAACAAGAATACAAAAAAAAAGAGAAGAAAAGCTGTATTTTAGAAGTCTCGTACCCAAACATTTCAATCATTTTTGTGTGAAAGCGCAGGTGCGCCTCTATATTGATCTAAATGATTGAATAACTTGTTCTAGACATGTAAGCATGGTTGTCAGTACTTTTGTGGGATGTTTAATGAGTGTTCCATTGAGTCATCATATTGTTCATTCATTTGTCTCTCAATCCCCCTTTTGTTTTCCTCCTTCCTTTATTTTTTTTGTGATTTTGTTCCATAATGTCACTCTTTTATTTCTTTTCTGGTTTTCTATTTTGTTCACTTTGTTTGTTAGTTTGTGAATAATGTTTCTAAATATTGAAAAAAATATTTTATAATTGGTGAGAACACACCTTCCGGTCATTTGAATCATATGTAATATATTGTGTACGGGTAGGCTACGTTGTAAGCTATATGCTTGTTGTTACTCTGTTACCTCATTATTGTTTATAATTTGAAATTGTTCAATAAAAAAAACCCCGTTTAAACCAAATGAGTTTCAGAGGAATCTTGCCTGACAATGGGCTCCCAACTCCACCAGTCCACAAACTCCCTCGTTCGACCTCCAACTCTCCAACATATGGATCGGGGTTTGACAGTTGAAAGACTAGCGTTATTGCCGTTCTGGCTGGCTGTAAATGTCAATCAAGGCTTTAGGGGAATTCTTAGTAGGTGAAGACGGGGTAAAAAGCCCAATGGGCGGGTAAGAAGCCCGTGCCAATTATCTCACGAAATAAAGCACATTTCAGTCACATTTTACCAATGAGACGGGTGTTATTAATGTTTAGCATTCGTCTCATGGGCAAATTGGACTGAAATTTTCTTTATTTCGTGAGATAATTGGCATGGGCTTCTTACCCGCCCATGGGCTTTTTACCCCGTCTTCCCCTATCCACCACTGTACAAGGACCGTAAAGGGAATCTTTATGGTAGGGGAGCGCGACTCACTAAAGAGATTAAAACAGGGAATAAAAGCGAGAGCTTCTCCTCGTAGTCTATTCAAATGCACTCTCCCCGTGGGGGGGGGGGGGGGGGTGTCTTTCGTAAAAATAGTTCCCCCACCCTCTGGAAGTTCTGTGCTTATAACTTCCCCTAATCTGCCACTCTCTCTGACTCTGCCTTTTCCCTTCGCTTTCTATCATCTACTATCTTTCTGACTTATTGGCCCATGGATACTCCTGCCTTTAAAAACAAATCTTCCAAATATTGTTTTCATTCGAGCTCCTCCGAAATCAGAATGTGTCGGCTGTACGCAGCGGGGAGACCAGTGAAAACTGAAAACCGGACACATGCGTACCTTACCCATTATGGCCATATGGCCTAGGAACTCAGAAGAAGAAGTCTATTCAAATGCAGTAAAGTATGACGATAGTTTGGCTTCGAAATGAGTAAATAATAGCACTTTTGTTTGTTTGGATTCCCCCCGTTTGTTTATTTGTTTGTTTTTGAGCAACCAAAACACACACACACACACACACACACACACACACACACACACACACCAACTGTTTCTTCTCCTCTCCCTTTCCGCTACGATTACTGTTGTCAGTATTATGTACATGATTATGGTATTGTGCTTGCGGAACATATGTGTATTTTTTCCATATATTTCATTGTAAATTGATTTATTTGTTTACAGTTTTTGCTTTTCATCTTGTTTGCTTCAGTTGCTTATATATTTATGACGACAGGATGAAAAAAAGTTTTGTTTAGCTTATTCCTTTATCGTCATTAAAGATCATTTTGACTTGACTTGACTTGACACACACACACACACACACATACACACACACACACACACACACACACACACACACACACACACACACACACACACACACACACACACACACATATATATATATATATAAACAAGTGACTTACTGAACTATCTGTGGCAGCGCCACTCGTCTTGCCACCCACTCACCGGACAATTATAACAAAAGCCTATAAATTGTGCATAAAGAATGGCCAATATCCAAAAGTAACAAGTAATGTCCCATATGGCTTTGGTCGGGAGGACGCAAAGCATTAATATTTAGTTAGGCCATTTGTTCGACACCACATAGAGAGATCGAGGGGTCACTGAACGCCAGATAATGGTCAGCCATGAGAGTTAATGCCCCTGATCGCAGACAGGGGTAAAAGGGAGATCACCTCCAAGATTGAAATGACCGATGGTCGCCGTGAGAGGTAAGGCAGGGACAGGGGGAGGGGGGAAGGGGGTCATTGCAAGATCATTGGCGAGACGTATGTCCTACTGATTTTGTGTGTTGTGTTAGTCCTTTTTTCAATACTGGCTGCTAAAACATTACAGTTATCTTCCTTTTGCAATCAACCACAGTATAGCAAAATTTACGCGCACACACACACGCGCGCAGACAGACAGACAGACAGACACACACACACACACAGAGGGCAGGATGAAAAAAAGCCTTGTTCGCTTATTCTTTAACCCTCAATAAAGATCATTTTGACTTGACACACACACACACACACACACACACACACACACACACACACACACACACACACACACACACACACACACACACAAACACACACACACACACACACACACACACACACACACACACACACACACACACACACACACACACACACACACACACACACACATTTGTCCGAATCACTTTTAGTGGGAAGATATTACACTGAAGAACAACACACACACACACACACACACACACACACACACACACACACACACACACACACACAATTCGCCCTTCCACTCCACACACATTTATATCGACTACATCACACACACACACAATTCGCCCTTCCACTCCACACACATTTATATCGACTACATAAGTTATTAATAAACCTAAAATGACAGTTAATGGAGAGAAAAAAAAGTCTGGGTAGGTTGCGTGGAAGACCACAAAATGGAACCTGCGATTACAGTAGGGCCTATAGTACGCAATTACAGTTTGGCAAGGCTAAACAGCAAACTCGTATGGAATGCATTAATACCTATCATAATAAAAAGGTGGCTTGGAGGGTAGGCCTATTGGCCACTGCAGCTAGGGTTATTAACTCCCCCGACAGTGAGAGTGAAGCCCTTGCTGGTCCGTACTGAAAAGGACATTCACTCTTGCGAAAGGCAGCCATTTGGTGGCCTCAAGTAGGGTTATTGGCGAGAGTTATGCCCTTGTTTGATCAGTACTCAAGCCACAGTACATGGATTCCCCTCATTCCAGCTTCTTTCAGTTTTCCACAGAGAACTATTTGTTTCAACTTATTTCTTTTAACAGAGGCAAATATTCTTATCATTGATTTGGATTAGGGATAGGAAAAGACCTTACAAGTGGCATGCCACCATAAAACAATGTAAGCCTAATGGATAAAACACTTTAAAGAGGTTTATGCTGGTGAAGAGTTTAACAAAAGGCATGAACTGAAAGGAGCTGAGAAAAGCTACTGTGAAGCATCTATCAAGGGCATTCACTCAAGCAAAACATGGTTGCTGCAGTGGCCTATACGGTCGTGGTGGTGATCGATGTTGGCAAAAGGAAGGATGACAGCTAAAAAGAGAGACCTTCGACGGAGTCACAGTATTACCGTCACTAAAAACAAATGGTGTAGGAATACGTTAGTATAAAAAAGACACACACACACACAGTGCTTTAATTATTTACTTTGAAAGAAACGGCAAACGGAGAGTGACACTGACAGCTAAAAAAAAACCCACCCCAAACCCCCCAACTACACGACAAGTGTAAAGTGACGTTATTTTATTCACAAGAGACAAAACAAAACTACTGGATATTTTGGTGAATGCGCCTTTATCAATATAGACAAACAAGAAAACAGCGAATATGGCAAAAGGAGCAACAACAACAAAGACAACAAATTTAAATGAGTCACAACATTACTGTTAAAAAAAAGCATATGGGGAATGCATTAGTATCAACAACATACATGTGATTTTTGATTATTTTTTTTTTTACTTTGAAGGAAAAAGCAAACATTATAAGGCAATTCTGGGTTAGATGCACCTTTGCCCAATTCTGTTGTAACTATTACATGAAATTGAACAAAGGGGGAAAACTCTCTTTCTAATTACCTCCCCTCCACCAAAGTTGATTACGATACCAATCATCTAGCTATAAGCGGATAAGAACCAAAGTGAGACAAAGTATCATTCTCTCTTTCTAATTAACTCCCCTCCACCAAAGTTGTTCTAATTAGCTCCCCTCCACCAAAGTTGTTCTAATTAACTCCCCTCCACCAAAGTTGTTCTAATTAGCTCCCCTCCACCAAAGTTTGTCTCACTTTGGCTCTGATCCACTCATTCCCAGATGATTGGTATCGCAATCAACTTTGGTGGAGAGGAGTTAATTAGAAAGAGAGTTTCTCCTTTTGTTCAATTTCGTTATCTCATCTCTTGGCCTCGTTACTTCTTTCTTTTATTACATGAAAGGTTCTAAAGGAGTCACCTTACCACTATCACTTCTTGTCTACCATATTAACAAAATAGGCCTACGTTGCTTTCTTTTTTTTCTTCTTCTGCGTTCCCAGGCCATATGGCCATAATGGATAAGGTATGTATGTGTCCGGTTTTCAGTTTTCACTGGTCTCTCCGCTGCGTACAGCCGACGCCTTCCGATTTCGGAGGAGCTCAAAATGGGAAACATTATTTGGAAGATATTTTTTTTTAAAGGCAGGAGGATGGGCCAATAAGTCAGAAAGGTAGTAGATGAAAGAAAGCAAAGGATCGGATAAAAGGCATTGTCAAAGAGATGAAGTTCCAAGCACAGAACTTCAAGAAGGTGGGGGAACCATTTTAGCAAAAGAACCCCCGGTATCCCCACGGGGAGAGACTCGTGGAGGGGGTGGGGTTGTCCAGGGTTTTTGTTGTTGTTGGGTTTTTTTTTATAGGTGAGAGGCCCTACATGAGTACGTGAAAATGGCATGCGATACATGATATCAAAATGGCATGAAAACATTCTCTCTTAAAACAATTATAAAATAAAACAACAATACATTCTGATTTCTATGGTGGGTTTTTTTATAGAGTGCCACCCCCCCCCCCCCCCCCCCCCACCCCCACCCTCCCCCACACACGCACATAATTTTTTTTTATTCTTAAGGCAACGGCAACGGCAACGCCAACAGTTAACGTATGGAAACAAGTCATCCAGATATTTTTGTGTGTGTGTTATTAGCAAAGGGGGTTAAATTGAAGAAGAAATCTGTTTAACGTCCTCCGGTCTGGAACAGACACATATGGGACATTAGTAGATATATAAAGATGGTGGGAACGATCCTGGAGGCAATGCCCGGAGGCAGTGCAACACCAGGAAAGTCCCGAATTTTTAAGAATACAGATATTATTGTGATCTAGGGTTAAATTGTCGTGCTTGCCTTTCTTTTTGGAATCGCTTAAAAACCGCTTGCTCTGTGATGGGTTTTTTTTCTCTGAAAATAATAATAGAGGTCTTTTGTGTCCCCCTCCCCCCCCCCCCCCCCCCCCCCCCCCCCCCCCCTTTGAGCTCCTACGACATGAAACTTCAGCAGCATGTCTTTGAACGATTACCCCCCCCCCCCCCCCCCCCCCCGTCACCGATTTCCCCCGACCTTCACGCACGCACACAAAGCTATTATATTGTTCTCTTAGGAATCTAAGTGTCGGTGTACATCTCGTGTCCTGGTTAATACAAAGCATCTGTTTTGTGTCCGTCTGTGTTTTTCGCACACCTGCTGCCATGTCATTCACACCTACTGGCGTGCGTTGTGTACTGCATTTGGTCTGCTGTCTGCCCATGTTGTTTGGGTCTACATGTATTGGGGTAAAGGAGACCAAAAGAAGCAGACCTGCTTGTGTGTGTAAACCTGTCAGCAAGTCAAAAGCAACAAGGCGTGGTGCCATTTGTCAAACGATTGTCAAACATGTTGTGTAGTACCTACTACACTGATGGACACCGAGCTTAAAATGTGTCCTTAGAGAAAGGGGGAAATCTCCTCTTTGGGATAAGAGATTGGTGTCATCTTTATAGCCTGTCAGCAGACAGTATAAACCTCTCCACGAAAATGGGGAAATAATACATGTATTATTATTCAAAGGTCATCGTCTTTACACTGGCAGGATAATAAAGCGAAAAGGGTGAAATTAGGGGGGGCATAGATTTAATACGAATCGTAAAAAACAATATAACTAATTGCAGCACACACAGTGACACACACGCGCGTGCGCGCGCGCACACACAAACAAATACAACCACGCACGGAGAGAGAGAGAGAGAGAGAGAGAGAGAGAGAGAGAGAGAGAGAGAGAGAGAGAGAGAGAGAGAGAGAGAGAGAGAGAGAGAGAGAG
>CM065688.1:19929774-19944774 GCA_017654935.2 Phymorhynchus buccinoides | reverse complement strand
CCTGGCTACTCAGGCAGGTGTAAGAGCTAAGAAGGAAGCATGGCTTACTTGCCAAGACCCTCAAAACCATGGGAATGAATGAATGAATGAATGAATGAATGGATGAATGAATGATTGAATGTATGAATGAATTAATGAATTATTGAATGAATGAATGAATTATTGAATGAATGAATGGATGGATGAATGAATGAATGAATGCTTGAATGAATAGATGAATGAATGGATGGATGAATGAATGAATAGATGAATGAATGGATGAATGAATGAATGAATGCTTGAATGAATAGATGAATGAATGGATGAATGAATGTATGATTGAATGGATGGATGAATGATTAAATGAATGAATGAATGAATGAATGAATGATTGATTGATTGAATGAATGAATGGATGAATTAATGATTGAATGAATGAAGCCTGGCCAAGTTCAAACTTATGTGAATCCTCACAAAATCTTGTTATTATTATTATGTTGTTGTTGTCTTACCCTGGCTTAAAGACTCCAGGGATCATACCAAAAGCCGAAGTACTTGAACACTATGGTACAAATGCACCAGCTAGGGATGAGAACATTACGTGTGTGACCGTTTTTGATTACCCCGCCATGTGGGCAGCCACACTCCGATTTCGGAGGATGTTATTATGTAAATTATGGCAGTTAATTTTCTGTCCATGTCTCTGCTTCTACGTCGGTGCCTCCGTCTTTTTCTATCTGTGTGTCTATATGTCAGTCTCTGTCTACCTAGTATGCTGACACTGTCTATCTCTGTCTCTCCTTGTCTTTGGACTGATGATGTTATGCTAGGAGCTGGCCATGGCTCTAAAGACAATCCCCGCAATAACTATGCAGAACGTAACAACATTTTGATGTAGCCTTGGTGTTCTAGCTTATGTCGATTGGTCTGACACAGCCTCATGCCAAGTAAAAGCGAGTACTGACACATTAATGGCCCCTCGTTTTGGAAATTGACCCCTCAATTTTCTGTAATCAGAGGTCATATGTGACCCAGCACCACGAAAGGGACATTAAGTGTCAAACTGACCATTCTGAGAAAATGGTACAGTTGGAAACTACAGACAATTCTCTTTCTAATGATATCAAAACCATTCTTGTGTCTTTTTTTCATTCAAGAGTTATGAGCATTTAAAGTTGGGTATGGTGACTGTCGGTCATTTTGAGAAATCAGTCTAAAGTCAAGCCTATCCTAAGAAAATGCGTCAACCTACTAATTTTAAAGCGCTTTTTTTTAATAAATATTTAAAGATTATCTTTTATGGATATGAAAGCACAGATGCCAGAGAGCATAAAAACACCAATCATTCAAAATTGTTTTTAAAGAGAAGAGATTTGCTTTACTTTGAAAGCCAGTTGTGAGAAACTAGCCCAGCGACTTGATGTCCCTTTCGTGGTGCTGGGTCATATAATTATACGACCCATAAAGTTTGAAAACAATCTCAAGCTCTGCATCTGTACCTGCTTTACAAGGCCACCGAACTCCCGAAATATACCCGAAATACAATCGGTAAACATACTAGGGGAAGACGGGGTAAAAAGCGCATGGGCGGGTAAGAAGCCCACCCCAATTATCTCATGAAATAAAGAAAATGTCAGTCAAATTTGCCCATGAGACGAATGCTAGACATTAACGCTCGTCTCATGGGCAAAATGAGACTGAAATTTGCTTCATTTCATGAGATAATTGGGGTGGGCTTCTTACCCGCCCATGCGCTTTTTACCCCGTCTTCCCCTAATAGCAATGAAGGCTTTGCTCTTCAGTCTCTCTCTGTGACATGTCGAGTGTTTGAACAAACCGCATTATAACAAGAGTTCTTTCTGTTGTGGCTGAAGTGCTCGGGTAGGTAGTAGGGTTCAACGGTCTCACGTAGACTACTGCTACTAGACTACCCCGGGTGAATAGAACACCCCACAAATGGGCGAACTAATTATGGAAAAAGTGGGCAAACTTGTTCACTTGTAACTATATCGTTTGGCATATTTAACATTAATTTTCATCCATTTACATAATGAAACACATGCATTCAATAATAGTAGAAGATAAAGGCAAGACGGAAAAAACGCAATGAACCAGGACTGTGACAAATGCTCCGCGGCTGTTGTGTGTACTGCACTACATAGAAACGGTTCAAAATTTCGGGGGGGGGGGGGGGGGGGGGTCCTATTCGAACCGGATAATGGCTTTTATCATGACTGCGATTAATTATTCAACAAAGATAATTAGCTGAAAAGGTTCAATAAAATACAGCTTACGCATGTTTGGTAAGAAAGGCAAGTGTGAAAATGCGGGGAGAGCCGAGAAATGTAAGGGTAAAGAAACTTGTGGGGGGTGGGGGGCACATCTTGACCTTTACCCTCATGTTTATATACGACCCTCAATCTCAAAGTCTGCTTCTTTTCAGTTCTATGCAAAGTTTTCATAATCATAGGCTGATCCTAACCCTAATCCCTTTCCCGAGAACGGCAGAACGCTGCTTTTCAGTGAACATTTTCGATGCAAAAATATGACCGGGGGGGGGTAGTGGGGGTAGGGGGGGTGGGGGGGGGGGGGGGGGATTATTCAACAAAGGGGGGGTGTGAAAAAGCGGGGAGAGCCGAGAAATGTAAGGATAGTGTGTGTGTGGGGGGGGGGGGGGGGGGGGGGGTGGGGTGGGGGTGGGGGGGGGGGGGGGGGTGGGGGGGTACAAGGTCCCTTCTGGTGGGAAAACTTGCACATTACGTGCATTAGAAAAGCACGGGGGGCGATCATTAACCCTTTCACCGCCAGACATATTTCAGCCACAAATGTCCATTACGTTTACCTGGGTAGAGAACAAAATCCATCTGCAGTATTGGGGATTCTTCTGTGACATATATAAAATAAGGTCTATCCTTACTTCCCCAAACTAAGACAACAGGGGTCTTTGGATAATACCTCCCCCCCCCCCCCCCACGCCCCCCCACCCCAATTTGATGCCTTTTAGTGACATAGGTGTTAAATCACTGCGGTGCTAAAATACGACTTTGGCGTTGAAAGGGTTAAAACAATATTTTTTGAAAGATTCAAGAAAGAAATAGTCAATACATCGAAAACGCTCGAGAGTTTTAACGATGACTGAAATTCTCTCCTACAATTTGTGCCCGAGGTGCAACATTGTAAGACACTTGCGATGGCTTAGAGTCAAAACGGACTATCTTTAGATAGTCCATTGACTTATTATCGATGTCATTGCACAAACTAAGAACTTGTATTAAAAAAAGACTGCAATTAATGTAAAATGGGGATTATGCTTTTTTTAATTTATATTTCAGCAGTCTTTTTTTTTTTTAAAGCAAGTGATTAGTTTTCACAATATGTTCAATAATACGTCAATGGACCATCTAAAGATAGTCCGTTTTGACTCCAAGCCACAGCTTGCGTTGTTGTTGTTGTTGTCGTATCCTGGCTAAAAGACTCCAGGGATCATCATAGCACTAACAGCCGAAGCACTTGAACACTATGGTACAAATGCACCAGCTAGGGATGAGAACATTACGTGTGTGACCGTTTTTGATTACTCCGCCACTTGGGCAGCCACACTCCGACTTCGGAGGATTTGGGAGACTGATGATGTTATGCTAGGAGCTCGTCATGGCTAAAGACAATCCCCGCGTAACTATATGCCGAGCATAGCATTTTGATGTAGCCTTGGTGTTCTAGCCTGTGTCAATTGGTCTGACACAGCCAAGGTGATAAACACTTGTGTAAGTTGTGTTGATGTGTGTGCAAAATCTTATGCTATGAAATTAATGAAAGGAATGAAAAAACAGTCTGGTGCTTAATTGTATTCACAATGTATTCACACTCTCTCTCTCTCTCTCTCTCTCTATCTCTCTCAATCTCTGCTCTCTCTCTGTCTCTCTAAACTCTACTCTCTCTCTCGCTCTCTCTCTCTTGTATCCCCCTTTTTTTTCTCTCATCGTCATCCTCTCTCTCTCTCTCAGCTCGCATCTCTCTCTTTCTCTCTCTCTCTCTCTCTCTCTCATCTCTCCTCCTCTCTCTCTCTCCCTCTCTCATCTCTCTCTCTCTCTCTCTCTCTCTCTCCTCTTTATCTCAAACAACTATCATGTATTCGTCGCGTAGTTTTCTCTAATTCACTGACACACGCCCAAAAACATATTCATTGTCATTTATAGAGGTGACTTTGTAGACCTACGCTCGCCTGTAAAACAGACGACGTCGTACATTATAATGAGCCAAGTCTGAGGGGTGGGGTGGGGGGGGTGGGGGGTGGGGGGGGGGGGGGGGGGGGGGGGGAGAGGGGAGAGAGAAACAAAAAGAAAACACGACGTCGAAATGCATACAGAACAAAAAAAATGTAAAGGAGGAAGATAGTTTGAAGGCCCACTGAAGCGGGAGGGATAGACGAGGGAAGGAGGGAAGTTGTTGAATACGTTAATGGTTTTTTTGGTTTTATTTATTGCCAGCAGACGGTGACTCATCCTCATACCAAAGGCTCCTAGTAAGAACCTCTGGTACCCCCCCGTGGGGATACCGGGGGGTCTTTTGCATAAATAGTTCTTATCTTCTTCTTATTCCAGTTGGGGATGTTTATCCTGCCCCGCACTCACCGGTCTTCATTCAGACCATTAATAGCGCACAGGATGCGTGCTATGTGAATTCCATCCCACCGGCACACACGGCCTACTCGAACCGAATAGTGGAATGGGCTTTAACGTGCGCGCAAGATCTTGTGCATGCGTTCGCACACGGGATCTCGGTTTTAGGTCTCATCCGAAGGACCAGTCCCCCACCTTGTGGAAATTCTGTGCTTGCAACTTCCTCTAATCTGTCACTCTCTTTGACCCTGCCTTTTCCCTTTGCTTTCTCAAGTTACGGGTCATCTACTATCTTTCTGCCTTACTGGGTCCATTCTCCTGCCTTTTTTTATTTTTAATTTTCGTAAAGAAACACTTTCAAAAAGATTGCTTCCAGCCGAAGTCGGACTTGCTGGGCCTAACTTATTTCTTTAGTTAGGCGCATAACGGCAGCATGACGCATCTGCGCTCATGATTGACAGGAAACTGTCGGAGCGATCGAAGAAGAAGAAGAAGAAGAAGAAGAAGAACCTCTGGCGATTGAACTGTACAAGTTTTTTAACAAACAGAAAGAAAAGATTAAAAATGGTGTGTGGGAGTGATTTTGCCTAATTCAATCGGTCAAACAGGGGAAGTCACTACCATCAGCGCTCGTAGCCTATCGACTCGTGTGTTTGAGCAGACATACAGCACTTAGAACACCATGAGTCATTCTAAGCATTTATGTCATTTATATTTTTACGTCACATGTCAAGTGTTATCAGTTTGTGGTCACTGCTTCCCCCCCCCCCCCCCCATCCCCCCCCCCCCCCCCCCCCCCCCCTCCCTAATTTTTCTATCAAAAAAAAAATGTTTGCAAGTCGCTGACTCGTACTCGCATCCTGCGGTTTCAAGCTTCGACGCCATTGTTGCATTGTTGCTATGGCATTTGACCGAGTAATTGAGGTAAACAACTCTAATTTTCACGAAGTGCTCTCCCCTAGTTTTTTTTCTCTCCGAAAATCGTATATTGTACACACATCCGGTGTATAGCTATATAACCTATGCTTAGCAGACGATCAGAGCGAATGTGAACACAAACAAGCAGACGACAATGGCGGTGATAATGACAGGCAGGCAACTGACAATGAGACACTGATTGCTGTCAGAGACCTATAGGAGTCTATTGTCAGTTGCTAGTGCGGGTGTTTCGTTAACCCTTTCACCGCCAATGTCGCATTTTAGCACCACAATGATTTAACACCCATGTCACGAAAAGGCATCAAACCAGGGTCTGTTATCCAAAGATCCTGGGTTTTTTTTAATGTTGGGAGGTAAGGATAGGCCTTACTTTATACATTTCATAGAGGAATCTCCCATATTGCAGATGATGTTGGGAGGTAAGGATAGGCCTTACTTTATACATTTCATAGAGGAATCCCCCATATTGCAGATGATTTTTTTTTCTCTACCCAGGTAAGTTTAATGGAAATGTTTTGCTGAAAAATGGCTGGCGGTGAAAGGGTTAAATGATCGACGTTTATGGTGCTGTGCTCTAAATGAAAACATGGAATGGAAAGATGGAATGGAAAGATGGAATGGAAAGATGGAATGCAGAAAGAGATAAGAGGGCGTCAAAAGATCCAAGTTAACAAAGGACAGATTGAGGGAGAAAACTACAATAAGAAAGGAGGACAGAAAGAAGAAGAGAGAGAGAGAGAGAGAGAGAGAGATGAGAGAGAGAGAGAGAGAGAGAGAGAGAGAGAGAGAGAGAGAGAGAAGAGAGAGAGAGAGAGAGAGAGAGAGAGAGAGAGAGAACTTGAAAACTTGAACACTTGAAAACTTAAACTTTATTTTCCAAGGATGATAAAGAGAGAGAGAGAGAGAGAGAGAGAGAGAGAGAGAGAGAGAGAGAGAGAGAGAGAGAGAGAGAGAGAGAGAGAGAGAGAGAGAGAGAGAGGCACCAATTGTAAGATGAAGGAAAATAAGGTGTTTTTTAAAAGGCATGACAAGGAAGAACAATGAAAATGATAAATCCACACTAAACAGGGCGAATGGATCAAATCAGACAAAGAAGATAAATCATAACAGAGACAATTAAATGGAAAATGGTGATAATAAAGAACTAAGTGGGAACTGTATAGAGAAAACGGGAAAAAAGTATCATTTTTGAAAGTATCATGAAAAAGAAATACAACCAGACAGACAGTTAGGCAGGATAGACTGGAGACAGACAGAAAATCAGATATAAATAAGAAGCAAGGGTTGTGATATGTAAAACAGAGGCCTTATGGGTTGGTTGGGGTGTTTTTTTTCCAAAAGACTTGTTGTTGGGTGTTTTTTGGTCAAAAGAAGCAAGGGTTGAAAAGGTATATACAGGACCCCCCAACCCCCCAACCCCCCGAAATCAGAGGACAAGTAATCAACATACAAGTCAGCAACTCTGAACAAAAAAGGGAAAACAAGAGAAAAACGATCACACCACATCACATAAAGGAATAGATTCCTAAGAGTAGTATCTACAGTGTACTACATAATGCAAAACACTTTCTTCATATTAAATTAATAAGCTATCAATCTTCAGACACTGACACAAAATATGCAAAACATTAAAGACCCCGCACGTCACGTGTCAAAATCACGGTTTTCACGTGTTTTCCGGCCTCTTATGGCTAGTACGGAATCTTAAGAAATCTTCCTAGCATAAGAGAGAATGTGACACGTGACGTGGGGGTTCTTTAAAGGATACCCGACAAAAGGCCTGCATTACTCACCATGCTTGATCAGCACCCCGCAAAAGACTTCGAAAACTGCTGCTCTTCAAAAAGCGTCGTGCTGTTTACTCATTCCATTCGACATTAATTACCTATAAGTCACGTACAGACTACACTCCAAAGAATCAAACTTCAAACCCAGCTGTAGTCACTACAAGAAAACTGGGTTGCTTTCTACACTGCTCTCGAAAAATGTGGCCTTTATGAATCACCAACATAAAGATAAAGATTATGGTTTACACACAGAACTCTTGGACAGTCGTTGATAAACTGAAAAACACAGAATAAATGTGTCTGCCTTCCGAGCTGGGATCAGTAAGGTCACAATATCAATTCAAATTGAGTAAGTAGACCGTTCGAGTTTCTTTTTCTTTCCCTGCTACAATAGAAATCTTGCGAAAAGTCGAGATAACCTCGAAACGCCACAGTAAGTCTTTTGGGTAGGCATAATCGTCACACACTAAAATGAAAGATTGCAGCAATAAATTACGATTGAGTACATCTTGTGTAAGGAATGAGTGTTCAGTTGGTTTCTTTTTTCTCTCTCAGTTTGCTCTGAATTCAAAAGCGAACGAAATCTCCAAGACACGTTTGAAATACAAGCTAGATATTAGGCATATTGTTTTGATTAGATTCACAGTAAGTGTGAGTGGGTGCGGCAGCTTTGGAGAGAAAAAAACATCCGTTTGTTTTTGTCACCGACATTTGCTACGTACAATTAACTGTCCAGAGAGGAAGATCCTTGAGCAAGGAAAACTTGGAATTATATCAGAAAGTATGCGTGTTCCGGTCACAATGGGGTTTAAGCCTATCCTTGAATTTCGATTGATTCCGTTTCGTTTGTATGCAAAATGTCTCATAGCATTATCAATGCCTGCTGCTAAATAAAATATTCGATATCAGAAAGCATGCGTGTTCCAGCCACAATGGGGTTAAGCCTATCCTTGAATTTCGATTGATTCCGTTTCGTTTGTATGCAAAATGTCTCATAGCATTATCAATACCTGCTGCTAAATAAAAGATTCGATATTAGAAAGTATATGCGTGTTCCAGCCACAATGGGGTTAAGCCTATCCTTGAATTTCGATTGATTCCGTTTCGTTTGTATGCAAAATGTCTCATAGCATTATCAATGCCTGCATGCTGCTAAATAAAATATTAATATTCGCTTTCCTTTGATTATCTAGCTTGTTTTGCTTACACGAAAACAATACTTGAAATAAATCGTTCATCTTTCACACTCAAAAAGCTCAAAATATGCATCTTTGCATTTTCTCTGTTGGTTGAATGATATCACACACATTCAGTCACAAGACGTTGAGTGGATGGATAATTAGTTCTCTGTTTTCTTTACTGGGGGTGAACTTGAATCACCCGTGGAATTGGACTAATCTCACGCTTATTTCATCTGTCGACGAATTCTCAAACACGAAGAGTCGAAAAAAAATCACCAAGAGCTCGTGAAGTGGGCGTTCCACGATTTCATTTTCCTCACCACTGTTTTAGTCTCCTGAATGTCTTTCCCAAATTGTATGTTATTAGCGAAAGTAAAGAAGGCTGCAACGTACGTAATACGCTGATTTAGATAAGCCAAACCACATCTCCAAAAAACACAAACAAGTTTCAGCAAGTTGATCCTAAAACACAACTTCACTCTTTAATTCTGGTCAACATTTCGCACCGACGCAAAAAGGCTTGGCCGACATATTTTTTTTTTTACTGTACTGTTCTATCCTCATGGGAAAGTAAAGAGGAACGTCAAAAAGACAATACAATCCTATTCTTAGATCAAGAGACGTTCGGGGTTTAGTGTGTGTGTGTGTGTGTGTGTGTGTGTGTGAGACTTTCCCACACAACTAGGCCTAGGACCAGCCAACCAACCCTAGGCCCTAGAAAGCCTCCTATATCAGTCACAGTCCCTTCCACTGACTGATTTTGTTTTTACCTCGACTCGTGTGTGTGTGTGTGTGTGTGTGTGTGTGTGTGTGTCTCTCTCTCTCTCTCTCTCTCTCTCTCTCTACTCTCTAGCCTACTAGGCCTAGGAGTTCATACAGGACACACACAATAAGGTAGACCTAGGCCTAGAAGGAAGAAGAAGAATTAGAAGAAAGAGTCACAGGGAACGAACGAAGCGCTAAAGTTGGTTGGGGGCCCACAAAGCCTAAATCATGTTACAAAGAGTGATAACTTCGCAAGCCTGAACCGACCAACCTTGCGAAGAATGAAGCCAACTTTTCTCGCTTCACACCTGGAAGGTGGAAGGTGGAAGGTGGGAAGTGTTAGCGTTAGGCCGGGTTCACATCAGACGCGTATGTTCCGTACGGAAAACCCTAAATAAGTGGAAGAAAGAAGGTGGAAGTTCAGTTTAACGTCGCGTATCGGCTTTCGCCATGTACGACGGGCTGAACAAACCAACCATGGTATAAACAAAAATGTATGTTCCTGAATCACTGTCTTAGCCAAGAGGCTGAGAAGGATCAGAATATAAGAAAGAAGGATAACAGTGTACGCATATATAGGGGAAATTCGGACACGTGCGCAAATCTTTTCCCTTCTTTGTTTCACTTATTAATGGATTGCGCACGGGTTTCCGCATGGAATGTCCGCTTATGTGTGTACACGGCCTAAGTGTTGTTGTAGGCAGTGAGTGAGTTCGCAATGATCCCCAGCTGTAGTGTAGGTGAAAGGGTGGGAGTTTTAAAAAAAAGAGAAAAAAAACCCGGCTTCAGTCAGCTGCGGAGCGCGAGCTCTTTGTATATTCAGGCTTTTTGGGGGGGGGGGGGGGGGGGGGGGGGAGAGGAGTGTTGGTTGGGAGTCACAGTCTGTTTTTAATCGTCGGGTTGAAAGGCAAAGGGGGCGGTGGGACATGAAGAAAAGGTACAGGTGCTTTTGTGTGGTTTTAAGCCCCCCCCCCTCTTCCCCCACCCCACCCAACTCTCTCTCTCTCCTAACCTTCCTCTCTCTCTTTCTCTCTAGGGTCCCATAGCTTCTCATACACGCATACCACAGCAATCCTCCCCCCCCCTCCTCCCTTTCCTTTTTCCTAACCCCCCCCCCCCCCACCCCACCCCCCGCCCATCATGTCTCATATCCTCCGTACTATCTTCTCCCCGTCATCGTTTGCCTCAAGGTAAACATTATTTCCAAATATTTCGTATTGGAGATACACTGTATGTAGGCCTACATTAGAATTATTACGGTCTATACTTGCGCGACATGTCGTTTCAGTTCTTTGAAGAGAAAACCACACGCACGCGCATAGACAGACAGACAGACAGACACACACACACACACACACACAGAGAAAAAGCATACCTGTATATACACGCGTGCGAGCGTGTATGCGTGGATGTGTAGTACGTGTGTTACTCTTGTCTGTCTGTCTGTCAGTCTGTGTCTATCCATCTCTCTCCCCCACCTCTCTCTCTCTCTCTCTCTCTCTCTCTCTCTCTCTCTCTCTCTTGTTTTTTATTTCAACATTTGATGCCACCTTGTTATGTTGTATCTTATATATATTTTCGGTGAGGGGTGGGAGGGGGTGGGAGGGGTGGGAGGGGGGGGGGGGAGGGGGGGGAGGGGAGGAGGGAGGGGATGAGGGGGAGGGGGGGGAGGGGGGTCTGGAGGGGGGTGGGGGGAGGGGGTCTGGTCTGGGTGGGTGTCGGGTGTGTGTGTGTGTGGTGTTCAGGGGGGTGGGCTGGAGGGGGCCACAGTTCTCAACCGATCGACACCAAATTTGGCATCAAGCATCCTTGGCACCCTCGGAAGGTCATGCCGTCCTTACTTTTCGGAAACCTCCGCCAAGGGGTCGTGGGGAGGGGGGGGGGGGGGGGGACCACACGCAGCTCCACACGCACTTGCGGTTAGTAAATCTGACCTGTTCGGGTTTCTTTCCTTTCTTTGTTTGTTTCTTTGTTCTTTTCTGTCTGTCCCAAGGATCTCCCGAACCGCTTGGCCGAATCGCTTCAAATTTTGTGTGGTGGTGTGTCCCCATGAGAGGAAGGCATCTGTGCAAAACTTTTTGCCGTCCTGACCTTGACCTTGGTGTATGACCTTGACAACCGAAAATCGTTAAGGGGCCATAACTTCCACACCGCAGGTCCTAGAGTCTTGAAACTTGGCATGGATGTACTTTCGCTTATGGCCGTTCTGATGATGGCGTACCAATGAAGGTCAAGGTCAAGGTCAGGGAGATCGGTATGCCTTGAAAGTGGTAGGGGTCTAATGATTGTGTTTTACTGTCCCACGCATATCTCCCGAACTGCTTTACCGCATCGTTTCCAGTTTTGTGTGGTGGCGTGTCACCATGAGAGAAGGCATCCGCGCATAAATTATCACCGTCATGACCTTCATCTTGGCGTATGACCTTGAAAACCGACAATCTTTAAGGGGCTATAACGTCCACACCGTTGGTCTTAGGGACTTCAAACTTGGCATGTGGATAATTTGGCTGATGGTTGTTCTGATGATTGCATACTGATCAAGGTCAAGGTCAAGGTCATAGAGATCGGTAGGCCTTGAAAGTGGTAGGGGTCAAAATATTTTATTTTCAGCCACAAAAGTAAAAATATAATATTTTGCGGACCCGGCGAAACCGGTACTCAGCGGTACCGGTACTTCGCGTTACCTGTACAAGGCGTTACCGGTACTAGGCGTTACCGGTACGGGGCGTTGCGCTAGTTCTTTCTATTTCATTCTTTTCATTAATTAATGTTTTGTGGATGCATGTTCCTTTTAGGTCCTCATTGTTTATTATGGCGATGCGCTGCCCAGGGCACATCCACACGCTCTCGGCGAAGAGAACCTTAGTACATGTTCGTTTGGGAGAATCGCACCCCCCTCCCAAAACCTAAAACAAAAAAGAAGGGAAAAAAAGAAGACCAACCAAACCCCATGGTTGCAGCACTCAGAGCCAGAAAGAAAGATGTGTGTGTGTGTGTGTGTGTGTGTGTGTGTGTGTGTGTTGTGTGTGTGTGTGTGTGTGTGTGTGTGTGTGTGTGTATGCATGTATGCGCGTGAGTGCATGTGCGTGTGTATGATGTCTGTAAATTTGTATGCGTGTGTGAGTGTCAGCATAGGTGTGTGTGTGGTGCATGTTTTTATTGTGTGGTTCAGGGGCGGATCTGAGGGGGGGGGGGGGGTTCCAGGGTTTCCGGAAACACCACCACCACCCCTTTGCCCCAAGCATGTACCTTATACAAGAGTACAAAGTAAGAGACATTGTTGCTTTATTAATCACTAAATTGCTACGTTTTCCACAAAGCCACTACACCTTAACCCAGGACCTATGCAGCTCCTTAGATTCCCCGCGGAACCCCCCACCCCCCACCCCCCTCCTTACGAATCATTTGGTCCACCCCTGGAGTTATTTGTATGACATTGCTGTCGCATGAAAAAAGGTAGCTCGTAAAAATAAGTAGCTCGCTACCTATGACAGTGTGTATTTGCGACATTGAGCATGAACCACAAATTTCACTTTTTTCTAGGGTTAGGGATAGGGTTAGGGTTAGGGTTAGAGTTAGTTAAATGGTTAAAGTACAGAAAAAGTGAAATTTGTGGTTGTCGCAAATACAGACTCTCATAGTAGCGAGCTACTTATTTTTACGAGCTACATTTTTTCATGCGACAATTGCCACCTGTAATTTGTCTTTAGAGATAATAAACGTTTGTTGAGTGGAGTGGAGTGGAGTTGGGTAGGCTACCATTATATAGTAACAGCACCATACACGACAATGCAGCAGCATGAAGTGCAGTGTGCCTTCTGGTGAGTTACCTCATTACAGCCAACACTTTTTGCAGCCTATTATTCTTCGGTGCTTTATTATTATTGGTCTTGCCGTGCGGCTGGACAAACAACAGCATGGCTGTAATCATGTTAATGTATACGGAAGATTAGAACGAGAGAACTGGTGACAGCTCCAAGGATGATAGAAAAAGAGACAAAATATTTTGGAAGGGACAGGCCCATAAATTCAGTTATAATAGCCCCGTGCATTGGGAGAGAGAGAGAGAGAGAGAGAGAGAGAGAGAGAGAGAGAGAGAGAGAGAGAGGAGAGAGAGAGAGAGAGAGAGAGAGAGAGAGAGAGAGAGAGAGAGAGAGAGAGAGAGAGAGAGAGACAGAGAGACACAGAGAGAGAGAGAGAGACTGAAGACTGAAGACTGAAAAACTTTATTACATAAGGATTAAGATTTTGGGCCAGGCCCATTCTTCCAATCTGTCCTTGGAACGAAAACTAGACTAATACAAAACAATTAGGCAAACAGATATTATAAGCATGAGAGAGAGAGAGAGAGAGAGAGAGAGAGAGAGAGAGAGAGAGAGAGAGAGAGAGAGAGAGAGAGAGAGAGAGAGAGAGAGAGAGAGAATGAATGAATGAATAAATGAATAACTTTTCTTTATTGAGGATAATAGATTAAGGAACATTGCTTTTTTTCATCCAGTCCTCATGCAGAAAAAGAGAGAGAGAGAGAGAGAGAGAGAGAGAGAGAGAGAGAGAGAGAGAGAGAGAGAGAAGAGAGGAGAGGTGAGGAGAGAGAGAGAGAGAGAGAGAGAGAGAGATAGAGAGAGAGAGAGAGAGAGAGAGAGAGAGAGAAAGAGAGAGAGAGAGAGAGAGAGAGAGAGAGAGAGAGAGAGAGAGAGAGGAGAGAGAGAGAGAGAGAGAGAGAGAGAGAGAGAGAGAGAGAGAGAGAGAGAGAGAGAGAGAGAGAGAGAGACAGAGACAGAGACAGAGAAAGAGAGAGAGAGATAGATTGCTTTTGGACTAAAAAAAGTGCGAACATTACAAACCCATTTCTCTTGTTAAAACAACAACTACAACAAAACTTCGATGGTAATGCATTGGATCTGATATTCGTCCTATCCGCGTTTTGTTTATGCTACCATGTCATCTACTTCCAATTTTATATTTTTTGGGCCTGAATTCAGCGAGGGTCAGACTTTGCAAGCATTGACTCAATCTGCTTTAAAAAATTAAAAAGCCTACGTGTTTCAAACATAGTCGACAACTAAAGGGCCAGCCACACGTCCACTACAATCGCACGACTGTACGATACGATTCGATCACGTGGTCCCGAAGAACAAATGCGATTCGTGCTTCGAGACCACGTGATCGAATCGTATCGTACAGTCGTGCGATGCTTAGTTTTAGTGGACGTGTGGCCGGCCCTTAATTAATTAAGGGAACATGATTATTTCGGCCGTTATAATTTAGATATTTGGGTGAACTGAAAGAACGAGTCTCATGATTTGTACATCCGACACCGTTCAATTCACGAAGATCAGTCTGATTCGAAATGTTTAGGCTTTGACCACAGCAACATATGTTCGCTTTCACACAGACAGACATGGAGACAGTCAGACAGACAGACAGACAAAAAACACACCACCATTCTTGTTCAGGTTGTAAAGTACCTTTGTTCTTATACACAGAACGAGTTACTAACTACACAAAAAGAACACGAAACAGGGCGAAAAACAAACTTTGTTTCTGCACCTATATGGTTACTTCACCTGGTAAGAAAATGATTTTCTCAGGATTCGATCGACCTTGAGCCATTCTATTCCACTTTCGGGTAGTGTAGCTATTCACAAGAAGTAAGCATAAGAGTCTGCAATTGATCTTGGCATGTACCTGTATTTACAGAGCAAACAACGAGCAACTGAGAGTACTTCG
>CM065688.1:19909774-19914774 GCA_017654935.2 Phymorhynchus buccinoides | reverse complement strand
ATGTGACTGAAATTCGCTTCATTTCATGAGATAATTGGGCATGGGCTTCTTACCCGCCCATGGGGCTTTTTACCCCGTCTTTCCTCCATCACTGGTGCTGGCATGGGGAAAAGAACAACGTGTATTTGTTGACCATTATAAGCAATCAAGTAAATCCTAACCATCGTATGAAGAAACCAAAACGGTTTACTATCATAGTTCCCCCCCAAAAAAAAATCCCCACAATAAAAAATTAAAAAAACCCTAATCATGCAGACCCTACACTGTGTTCGAGAGAAACAATAGTATTGGTGTAGTCTGCACGTGCTGTGATCGTCAGCACACCCACAGGCCTCACCACATACAAAACCACCATGGATATCAATGGGTGCGGTCCATTCTCGATGAGCTTGACCTTGTTCGCAGGGTCACACTACACAATACGACGGGCTCGGCTCAAAAAAAGAAAAAAGAAAAACAAAAAGCGGTCTTAGAAATGGGGCACCCGTGACGGATGAGTTTTCGGTTGTTGCAAACAAATGAAACACGTCGATGATCAGACCACCAGGGAAACCCCTTTACAGTTTTGGAAACATTTTATTTGAGCTTTTGGCCCCCGGGGGGGGGGGAGGGGGGGGGGGAGGGGGTGAGGTGGTGAGCGGGGTGGGGTGTGGGGAGTGGGGGGGGGGGTGCTTTTAAGCTAATACATAGATAACAACAACACAATAGGCAGACACTGGTGAGTCAAAAAAGAAAATAAGAAAACATACATTCAGATATGGTTTCCAACACAGTTCACTTCGCTCTGTTTACTAGAAATCAATCCGTCGAATCGGCGATTCCTCTCTTGGCGGAGGTACTGGAAGTCAGATTCTTTCAGTGAAAGAGAGAGGCATTTGCCTTCTCTTTTCTAAGTGGCCGCCTGAGTGGAGACCAAATCGTTTGCACGAAATATCCCCAAATTATACAAGCCTTTTTATAGCCAGTCAGTGTCCTTCTTTCCTTTCTTTCCTTTCTTTCTTTCTTTCTTTCTTTTCATTGATTCTGATTATCTTTTCTTCCTTTTCTTTCTTTCTTGTTCTTTCTTTTCTTTCTTTCTTGCCTTTAACATTCTTTTGCTTAATTCCTTCGGTTTTCTTTCTTTCTTTATCTTCTTACTTTCAATCTTACAACGAATTCTTTCATTCTTTTCTCCTTCGAAAAAACGCCCAAACTACAAGCTTCAACGCTCAAGGGACCACTCATTCAATACACAAGTCTCTCTCTCTCTCTCTCTTCTCATCTCCTCCGGTCCCACTCTCGTCTATCTCTCTCTGCGAATCTACCCCTCTTCTTCCGTCTCTCCGTCCTCTCTCCCCTCCCCTCGTCCCGCCAGCCTCTCGTTCTCTCGCCGCATCATCTCTCTCTCTCAGGTCTCATCTCCTCATCCTCTCTCGGTCAGCCTTCTCTCCTCTCTCGAATCTCACTCTCTCCTTCTCTCGCTCTCTCTCTAATCTCATCCGTCTCGCTTCTCTCTGCCTCTCTCTCGCTTCTCTCGACCTGTCAAAAGCCATGCAAACGGCTCGGTGATTGATAAGCCTACCTTGAACCCCCCAATTGGCATGGGGTATGTGTGCGAGCTAAATCAGCAATATCAGTAGTGTGTGGCCCAGTGGTAGGCCTAGATCTGAGTAGAGCGTGGTAGGGTCGGTGTACATCTCGTGTACTGGCTAAAGCGGGAGTCAGACTATGGCGACTTTTGCCTCATATGACTCGATCATGTCGTGACCAAATTTTGTTTCCTCCTCATCCGCACAGAAGAGGTCACACAAGCCATCTGACTCGCTCTGACTCGATCGGTCAAAATTTAGAACCCGCCCTATTCGGCCCGGTCACCTGACTGGGCCCGACTGAGTCCAGACTGTTCGAGCAGAGTGGTATGCAAATGAGGTAAAACGTCACGACCTGATCGAGTCACATGAAGGGCAGTCGGCATCGGTCTGTGTCTCCAGCTTAAGTAAGACTCAAAGCATCCGTTTTGCTTCAGTCTGAGTATGTTTCACACCTGCTGCCGTGTCCTTCGCACCTACTGGCGTGCGTTCTGTACATCATTTTGGTCCGCTTGTACTCGCCCGTGTTGTTCGGGTCTATGGGGAAGGGAGACCAAAAGAAGCAGCCCTGCTTTGTGTGCTCTAACATGTCTGTCAGCAAGTCAAAAGCAACAAGGCGTGTGCTACCTTTCACACCTTCGATTGTCAAACATGCTGGGTCCTACACCGTACCACAGAGGTGGACACCGAGCTTAATAGAGATATGAATGTGGTAAGGTAATTTGTCAACAATACGATTTTGTTGTGAGTAGCATTACTGAGGAAAACAAGCGTCCGCACTCGAACAGCATCGTGTCATCGTGTGTTTGTTTTAAACAAAAAGCTTAATTTAATTCTGAAATGATTTACCATTTTTAGTTACCTTTTTGGGGTTTCCGTTTTCGGTCTTGGGCTCTGTCTCTGTCTCTGTCTCTCTCTCCTGGTCTGTCAGTCTCTCTATGTCCTCTCTCTGTCCTCTCTCTCCGCTCTCTCGTCTCTCTCTCTCTCTGTCTCCTCTCGTCTCTCCTCTGTTTCTGTCCATCCAAGTCTCCGTCTCTCCTCCCTCATCCTCTCCCTCTTCTCCATCTCTCCTCCATTCGGCTCATCTGTCCTGTTTTCGTCCTCCCTCTCTCATTTCTCATTTCTGTCTCTCTCTCTCTGTCTCGTCTCTCTCTCTCTCTCTCCTCTCCCCCTCTCTCTCCGCTCGCTCCTCTCTCTGTCTCTCGTCTCCCCTCTTACTCTCTCTCTCGTCCTCTCGTCCACTCCTCTCTCTCTCCTCTCTCTCTCCCTCTCTCTCCCTCTCACCTCGCCCCTCACTCTCCGTCACTCTCTCCCTCTCCTGCTTCCCTCTCCTCTCATCTCTCTCTCCCATTCTCTCTCTCCTCCTACCCTTCTCTCTCTCCTCCTTCTCCTCTCCCAATCTCTCTCTCGTCTCCTCACTCTTCTCTCTCCCTCGCTCCAACATCGCTCACCATCACTTCTCACTCTTCTCGCTGTCCTGTCATCTCCTCTCATCCTCGTCCTCTCGGCCTCTCTCTCTCCTCTCTCTCTCCTCCTCTTCATCTCTCTCTCTCGTCTCTCTCTCTCTCTCCTCCCTCTCACTCTCTCTCCCTCTCTCAACTCTCTCTCCTCTCTCCTCTCTCTCCTCTCTCTCTCTCTCCTCTCCTCTCCTCTGCTGTCCTCTCGCTCCTCTCTCTCTCATTCTCTCTATCCGTCTTCGTCTCCATCTCTCTCTCACTCTCTCTCTCCCCCCTCTCTCCCAGTCGATTCAGTCCTCTCTCACTCTCTCTCTCATTTATCTCCATACTCTCTCAGTCCTCTCTCTCTCTCCGCTCACTCCTCTCTCTCTCATCCACTTCTCTCCTCGCCAATCCCCTCTCTCGTCCCTCCTTCCTCTTCCTCTCCCTCTCCATCTGCGTCGGGCTATCTCTCTCCATCCCCTCGCTCTCTCTCTCTCTCTCGGTGTTTTTGTTTGTAAAAGTCAATACTTGACTTGACATGCATAGTCCACGGTGTCACACAATACCTTGCGACATACCATGTGCTTAAAAAAAAAAAAAGGAAAGAAAGAAAAGAATAGAAACAGATCAACTTAAAGCAATAAAGAAAGAAAAGAACGAAGAAAAGGAAAGAACAGGATGTAAAGAAGAAAAAGGGAGAAGAAAAAAAAAGGAAAAGAAATGAAAAGGTAAGAAAATAAAATGCTCCACTGAACTCCACCGAAGTGATTCAGCAGCAGTGCAGTGTCTCCTCGGTGGGTTGCCTCCTGAAACGGCTAACATAGATTCGCTCCCCTTGGACTGCTGGGTTTTTAAACTTTTTGACTTCATTTTAAATGGTGGTCCTGGAAATTTTAAACAGAAGATGCCTAAATACAAAATTTTATCATAAATTTTATATACCAAAATAAATATTAAAACCAGCTAGCTAGTTAAACGGGTCAAAATAATACTATCTAATGGCACCTAAACTTTCTTCTAAAACAAACAAAAACTTATATTAAAAAATACTTAATATTTTTTCTCCTCTCCTCCCCCCTCCCGCCTCCCTCACCCCCCCCCCATCCCCGACAACGTTTTATATATAAGTCAATGTCCCATATATGGTCTTTTTAAAGAGAGCGTGAGGATGTAAAGCATCATCGACGCTGCTGTGGTCTCGGATTCTGCTAACCGTGGCACAAAGCAGGGGTTGGCTGCGAATTGGGGAATTCGGCAGATGGGACAGCAAAATCAAAATAACCAGAAAAAAAAAGAAAAGAGGGTTCCCTCCCCCCGCCCCCGCCCCCAACCCCCTTTTGTGAGATATGACAACAATTGTCTTTTCAACAGGTTTCACTTTGATGGAATCAAGAAACAGGATAATGCACGATGGAGAGAGAGAGAGAGAATGAAAAGAGAGGGGGGAGAAGGAAAAAAAAAAGGAAGAAGAAAGAAAGGCGAAGGAGAGGAAAGGAGAAGAGAGAGAGGAGAGAGAGAGAGAGAGAGAGAGAGAGAGAGAGAGAATAGAGAAGAGAGATGAGAGAGGGAAGAGGAGAGAGAGGGAGAGAGTAGAGAGAGAGATAGAGGATAGAGGGAGAGAGAGAGAGTAGAGGGAGCGAGGAGAGAGAGAGGAAGGAGTAGAGAGAGAGGTATTCATAGCAGTAGAACACACGTTAACATTTTAACAATTTTATTCGTATTGGCCGAGTACGCCCTTTAGGAGGTGAATGAACAATTTCCACACAGACACAAAAATGAAAAACCACCGCTAAAAGGTCCATGATCATAGTTTTGTCACATAGTTTAATCAATAGGAGATAGAGAGAGAGAGAGAGAGAGTAGTAGAGAGAGAGGAAGAGTAGGAGAGGAGGAGGAGAGGGAGAGAGAGGAGAGAGGGAGGAGGAGTAAGAGAAGAGGAGAGGGAGAGGGAGAGAGAGGGAGAGAGGGAGAGGGTGAGAGAGAGAGGAAGAGA
>CM065688.1:19903518-19909274 GCA_017654935.2 Phymorhynchus buccinoides | reverse complement strand
CTCTCTCTCGTCTCCTCTCTCTCCTCTCTCTCTCTCTCTCTCTCCCTCTCTGTAACTTTCTTAGTTTTATTATTGCTTAATGTTGTTGTCTTTGTTGGCTCAATAGCTCTATCTCTCTTCTCTGTCTCTGTCTGTCTTCCTGTCTGTCTGTCCTCTGTCTCTCTCCGTCTCTCTCTCTGTCTCTCTGTCTCTGTCTCTGTCTCTGTCTCTCTCTCTCTCATCTCTCTCATTCTCTCCTCATCTCTCGTCATTCTCTCATCTCTCTCGCTCTCTCTCTCTCTTCTCCTCTCTCCCTCGCCTCTCTGTACTTTGTTAGTTTTTTATTGTTATGTTGTTTTTTTTATTGGCTCAATACTCTATCTCTCTGTCTCTGTCTGTCTGCTGTCTGTCTGTCTCTCTCTGTCTCTCTCCGTCTCTCTCTCTCTTCTCCCATCGCTCCTCATCGCTCTCCGTCTTCTCTCATCTCTCTCTCTCTCTCCTCTCTCTCCTCTCTCTCCTCTCTCTCTGTATTGTTTAGTTTTATTATTGTTATGTTTGTTGTCTTTATTGGCTCATAGCTCTATCCTCTCTGTCTCAGTTCTGTCACCTGTCTGTCTCTCTCTTCTGTGTCTCTCTCTGTCTCTCTCAGTCTCTCTCTCTCTCTCTCTCTCTCTCTCCCTCTCTCTCGTCCTCGTCTCTCTCTCTCCTCTCTCTCGTCTCTCTCTCTCTCTCTCTCGTCCTCTCTCCTCTCTCTCTCTCTCTCATGTTTCTCAACCCCTGGCGGAAGTTTACAATATATTTAGTAGTTTGTTTGTCGGTTTGATTTGTTTGCTGTTTTTCTTTCTTTGTTATTCCATCTGTACGCGTCAATAGTGACTAATGCACAGAATCATTTCACATTTTCAAAATTTGTAAGGTGGTATTCTGCATTGGAAACTGACGTGTCCTGTCAGTAACTTGAAATACTGCTGCAGAAAACTTGTTGCCATGATTGGCACAACCCTTTGTGTTTGTGTTGTTGTTGCTGTTGTTGTTGTTGTTGCTCTTCTTTTCTTCTTCTTCTTCTTCTTCTTCTTCTTCTTCTTCTTCTTCTTCTTCTTCTCCCTTCTCCTTCTTCTTCTTCTTCTTCTTCTTACGCGTCTTCTTCTTTTTTTCCCTTTCTTCTTTCTGCTCTCGTCTTCTTCTTCTTCTTCTTCTTCTTCTTCTTCTTCTCTCTTCTTCCTTCTTCTTCGTCTTCTTTCTCTTCTTCTTTTTCTTCTTCTTCCTTCTTCTTCTTTTCTTCTTCTTCTTCTTCTTCTTCGTCTTCTTCTTCTTCTTCTTCTTCTTCCTTCGCTTCTTCTTCTTCGTCTGGGGCTTCTTTAGTCGTTTGTGGGACGTACATTCTCATAGCTCGCGAAAAGTTTTAAATTGTCCTCTGAGCCGACACATGGCACATATTATACTGGGCGCGGCAAAAGATACTACACACGTGGTGAATTCAGACACATATTTGGGACATTTAGTAGACATAACGATGGGTGGGAACGATCCTGAGGCATGCCGGAGGCAGTGCAACACTAGAAAAGTCCCGATTTTTTTATCATTCGCATCCGGATTACAAGACACAACGTGCTTCTATATACGGCTAAATCAACGACTCAATCAAATAATTTCCCGGTAATCGCACGAAGGCAACAAAACTTAACATTATGGATAAACTGACGCACCACATAATCCTTTTTTCTGGTAGCTATGACCCACATACCATTCCCCAACTTCAAATTGAGGCTGTTCTTTAAATGATGTTTCGGTTTGAATTTGGGGGCATTTGTAACGGGAATGAACCGGGTCACAACAGTATTCCCATCTATATTAAGAGGAAAAACCCGTGAAACCCGTTGATTTTGACACGTGATCTGGTGGATCTTTAATATTTGGGGCACTCCAGAGAACCCTGCAAAATTGATTGATTGGAATGACCGTGTTTTAATTCGCGTATTGTTGTTGTTGTAGCCCTGTCTTAACGACTCCAGGGATCATCCACAGCCAAGCACTTGAAACACTATGGTACCCAAATTCACCAGCGAGGGATTAAACATTACGCGTGGTGACCGCGTTTTTTTTTATTACCGAGCCACGTGCGCAGCATCGGAGATTTTGACTGAATGAGTTTTGCTAGGACTGCCGTGGCTGAAGAACACTAGCTATGCGCAGACGTAGCAACATTTTGATGTAAGCCTTGGTGTTCTAGCTTATGTCAATTGGCCTGACAGAGCCTTCTGCCTAAGGCAAAAGAATTATGCCGTATGAATGCACGTTGTGGTTACTTTTGCTGGCTGTATTATGCATTCACTAGTTCGGGTTGACGTTTCTCTTTTCAAGCTAATTGGACTGTAAGTGAAAGCCTTGTGTTTAACTGTCTTAGTGGGGTAAACGCAACATGTTTTGCTATTTTTTCCCTTTCTTTAAGCAGTCTTCTTCTTCTTCTGGTTCTGGTTCTTGTTCTTGTTCTCTCTCTCCTTCTTCTCTGTTTCTTTTTTTTTGCTTCTTCTTGTCTTCTTTCTTTTCTTCCTCTTCTTTGGCTCCTTTCTTTTTGTTTTGTTCTTTTGCCTCTCTTTCTTGCATCCTTTTTCCCTCTTTTCCTTGTTCTTTTCTTGCTCTTCTTCGTCTTCTTCTTTCTTCTTACCTTCGTCTTCTTATTATTTTATTATTATTCTTATTATTATTTCTGACTGGACTGGGCCTCAAACGCGTTTGTAAAAAAAAAATTAAGTCCACCAACTTTAAAACCAAGCAGAACAAAAACTGAACGTAAAGAACAAAAAAAACTTCTTTTTTCTTTCTTCTTTTTTTCCTTTTCTCTCTTCTTTCTTCTTCATTCTCGTTCTCTCTCTACTCCTAATTTTATGTGAGGCCTAGTCTTTTCCTCGATCTTCTTTTTTCACCTTTCTTTTTTTCTTCTTCGATGGTCCTTTTTTTTCTTCAAATATCTTTTTCTGTTTTCTGGGGGGCTGTCTTTCTCTCATGTCTTGGTCTCTTATTATAGAAATACTCTTTGACTTTAAAAAAAAAAAAAAAACTCTCTTTCTAAAAAAACGGACTTCTGCTCTTTCCCTCTTATGTCTTCAGTTCAGAAGCGTTTTTCTTTTTCTTTCTCATTTCTGTCGGCTCGCTATGTGCTTTTCTTTTTTCGACTTTTTCATCATCATCACTTCTTCTTCTTTCTCTCTCTCCCTCTCAGTATGTTTTTCTTGTCTTTTCTTCACAGCACTGTTCTCTCTCCACATCAATTCAGTTTTAGTCCCTCAAAATTGTCTTAGTTCTGCACTGAGAACTTCTTCGACTCTGTCTCCCTCATCCTTCTTTCCTCAGCTTTCCCCTATATGTCCCCCCTACTCCTGGGTAAGGTCAGAAGACAAAATTTCCAGCGACGTCTCCCTCAGAGTAACGATCTTTTCCAGACTTCAGGCCAGACCCCGAGGAATGCTTTCCCATGCCGGTTTGGTCCCCACCATCCCCTCACTCCTCCCCCCCCCCCCGAGATCAGAACTCGATGTATGAGGTTGGGGTTGCCTGCTAGAAAGAAAAAAAAGAAAAGAACTGAGGCCAAAAAAAAAATCCAAAAGGTGAAACGTGTTTGCCAGGAGGGACGAGGATATGTTGACGGACGTATCTCTCCGTAACCCCGCTTCTTCTGGTTAAAAAAATAAAAAAAGATGGTCGCATTCAAAGACAAACAAAAAGCGCATGAAATTAGACGGATAAAAATTGCCGTGGTAAAAATAAAAAAAACCCCCTGCCCCCAGAGGGCGACGGAGAACCAATCCCATCTCTTTCAAAACTGCCAACCTATACAACCACTTTTTTTTACCGCACCACCCAAACCCACCACTCATAAAATAAACAGCACGGCGTTAAAATGCGCAAAGTTTGCGGTCGAAAGTTTTTTCGTCATCCCCCACCTAAAAAACAGCCTGACGTCAAGCTTCTAAGATTTTTTTGAGAATTTTTTTTTTTTTTCCCACAGCTTCGTAATAGTTCCCTTGAATTGGCTTGTACATCGATGGAGTCGGTGTTCCAGATGACGGAACTGAGGGTGAGTGTGTATATCGGAATAAGCCAGGGTGATGAAGTAGAAGGCGATGCATGACGTTGGACTGTACTGCTGTGTGTCTGTGCATGACCATGATGTGTCAGCACGTTCCCGAACAAACCCGTGAACCAGAAGCAACGCTGTGGTTGTGTGCAATAGCATGGTGTCAATGTAATCGGTAGAAGAGCAAAAAAAATCATTCGATGGTGCTAACAATAGCTTGTTAGCATTTTCCTGGGCACAGAGACCTGATGGTGCCCTTCTCTACTCCATTGACAGGCGTTTCACCTCTTTCAATGCATCTCCTCGGTTTGACTTTACTGAAGGAATAATTTACTTGAAAATTTAATTTGATTTGTATTCGAGGGGGGGAGCACTAGTCTGCCCTTTTTTTGCACCGGTTAATAATTATGTAAGTCGGCTTTTTTCTTTCTTGGGGGGGTCGATAAAAAATAATAGTTATTTCTACTCAGTTTTCCTTTCCTTTAGCTAAACCCTGCTACACAAACAACCCACCCGCGTTTTAGAAAATCCTTCTCTGTCACACTGAATTCGGGCTGACTAGCCAGAAACGTTTGTGCTTCAACCAGGCCTTTTCTCAAAAGTTTAAGGGACCCGAATCGACCTGCCTCTGGTTCCCTGTTTTTTACGCCATGGCAAGAATAGTCAGAATGAGACGATGCCACGTTAAATTAACGTGAAAATAAGTGCCTCCTGCAGGATATTCTCAATCCCCCTCTTTTCAAAGTCAAATATTCTCTCATTGAATCGATTGATGCTATTGTATTTGCTCTCATTGCTATTGCTATCTTATATTCCTGAGTCGATGACAATAGAATGCTGTTTCGATTAAAGTTCCGTCTTGATAAGAGGGTATTTTACATACAACTTAAGTGCGTCTGTGCGACTCACTCCCTGTCGGCTAGAAAGAGAATTGTTTGTGTGCATGCGTCGCAAGGCTTCGTGTCTTATTAATGCCTGCTGCTGCAAGTGCTACTAACTTTACCTACTAAAAATACTCTGGAACTACTCGTTTTGGTAACTATACTGCACTAGACACAATACTTCAACTTACTAAAGCATGCAGATTGAGTGGACAACCAATATAAGAGGGAAAAAACAAAAACAAAAACTGGCTAACATCCCAATTTGCGACTTACAGAAAAAATCATCATGTATCTAGTACTACTGTTCCTACTGTCACTAGTCTCTTCTCCTCCTCAGTCCCCCCCCCTCTCTCGTCCCTACTACTCCTGCTACACTACTACTGGTCCCTTACAGCGACTAACTTCCTAACTTTACTATCTTTTCTTCCTTACGATCTACCAGACTAGGATTACTCAGAGGAAAAAAGCTACTCCTTTTCTTTCTTACTCAGACTTAATTACTACTAACTGCTACACTACTACACTACTATCTAACGTCTGCATACAGAACATACTACATAATATATATAAACTACTCTACTACATACTACTACTACTCACTACTACTACTGCTAACTACACACAACTACCTATTAGCCTTACACACTACTACTGCTACTACTACTACTACTATTACTGACACACTACTACTGCTAATTTCTACCAAAACTACTGCTACTACTGTTACTACTTCTTATACTTGCATACTACTCTACTGAGACTACTACTAATGAGTACAATATAACTTACTAAATACTACTAAACGGGTAACCATAGCT
>CM065688.1:19878537-19883018 GCA_017654935.2 Phymorhynchus buccinoides | reverse complement strand
TCTTTAAATGCTTAATGCTAAATACAATTCCAAGTTCCACAGTATTTCACTAACATTTCAATTACGTAAACCATACAATCATGTACTGTACTACTGAGACCAGCAGAAGCGCTGAGACCTCACACTGATACCCTTCACGCCATATATTTATGTAAATTATATGCCTGTGTGGATTCGGATAGACGTTAAATGAAATAACACACACACGCACGCGCGTGCGCGCACACGTACACACACACACACACACACCCACACACACAAACACCACACACACACACTCTTCACACACACACACACACACACCCCACACATTCACACACACACACACACTTTTCCGCAACAAGGCAATCTGCATGCATAATATTGTCAACGGAAATGCTCCAAAAAAGATAGCAGACAAAGTTAAGACAAACACAAGCAGACACACCCATATTTCCTATCACTCCCTAGACCAAAATTAATAATCTATTCAAATCTAGTCTCCTCTATTCGGGTGGAGATTTATGGAACACATTACCCTCCAATTTAAAAACAACAGCAACATAACAAACAAGAACCCTTTCAAGAAAAAAATAAATGAAAATATATCTCTTTAAGAGAACATATTAATCTCTCACTTTATTTTCCTCTTATTTGAAATGAGGGTCAAAATAGAGAAAAATGTGTTGATATGTGAATGTGATGTTATAATTAAGAATCTATGTATATATTGACATTGTATATATTGTACATAATAATTATGTAATTCTCCCACTCCTCACCCTCTTCCCTGGTTTGCAACTTGTTTCTTTCTTTGTTTATTTTGCCATCTTTTCAACTTTTTTTTTATTGTTTACTACTTTAGAATCTTTAGTTCCTCTATTATTTGTTTTTATTTTTTACGGATAACTTGATGAAAAAAAAGTGTATTATTTGCTTATTGAATGTTCCATCTGGAAATAACATTTTTGACCTTGACTTGACTTCCACACACACACACGCACAAACACGCCATACACACACATTCACACACACACACACACACACACACACACACACACACACACACACACAAACACCCACACACACACACACACACACACACCCACACACACACGGGTGGGATGGATGACACGAATTCACATATAGCACGCATCCTGTGCGCTATTAATTTAATGGTCTGAATGAAGACCGTGGTGAGCGCGGGGCAGGATAAGCATCCCCAACCGGAAGAAGAAGATCATAAGATTGAAGATTGAAGATTGGAAGATTGAAGATTGGTTCTTCTTCTTCCGGTAAAAATAGTTCAGTCCTATGCCTTCTATTTGACCAAAGAAACTAAAACAAGCCACTAGTATCACCTCCCGCGTGACCACCAGAAACGCTCGTTCACCTATTAGGCTCAGAGTAGTAAAGGCTAATACAATGTCAAACGGGGCACACCATTACATAGCATTTAGGACAACCGAGCCAGTTATTTAGAACAGATTGACCTTGAGGGGGATCAGACAGCTCAACCAAATAAAAGACACTGTGTCTGGGGGGTTTCATTTTGGGCTAAGTTCTGCTGTAAATCTGAATTTGCCGAACGAACAGACTTGTCTGGTGCTATAGTCAGTCACCCATTAGCATTGGTCAAAATTTGCCCCCCTTCCGTTCTTTCCTTCCTCACCAGTCAC
Source organism: Phymorhynchus buccinoides (assembly GCA_017654935.2). Taxonomy (NCBI): domain Eukaryota; kingdom Metazoa; phylum Mollusca; class Gastropoda; order Neogastropoda; family Raphitomidae; genus Phymorhynchus; species Phymorhynchus buccinoides. Next base: position 19,881,360 of record CM065688.1, on the reverse strand, counting down.
ACAAAAATCGCATGCAAAAAAAAGGAGAAGAAACGCGCTCTCCAGGTGGGAGCAACCCGAATTTCACAGAGACGCCTGTTAAGTCCTTCCACGGACATTTGTCCTCTCGCGGATATACTATGATCTACAATAAGCCTAGGGCCTCCCATAGCCATATATATTCTTCGTTTCTTCCAAAAAGCTAGTATTCTTTTCATTGCAAACACTTTGTCTTCATAATTTAGTTGCACGATAGTATCAATATTGGTAGAAAATTTAATGCCTAAGATTTTGAAAGTTCCCGGGTCCCAAACAAAGTTCTTATCACGCATATACCGAATGCCACAATTTGTGCTACTACCTATCCAGACAATTTGGGGTTTTGTCAAAATTTAGTTTTAAACCAGAAACATGTGCAAATCTTGCACATATATATTCTTGATCATCATGTTACAACCAGCTATTCAGATCATGAATTTGAGAACCGCCAGTGCAAACCTCCGCCAAGGAAGACTCACAAAACCGACATCTCCTCCCTTCATGTCCGAGCTGTATCTCATCAACCAGTAGGTAGAATAGTTTCACATTTTGTGTGGTAATGTAACACGGCGAGTAATGAAATAAATACTTACAATAGTTAATGAAAAAGCAGAAACAGGGTCATTTTAAACTAATGTGCACATAAGGACAAAAAGTCCACGAGAGGACTTAACAGACGCCCCTGTGACTATAATGTACCTAACAACTAATCAACAACAACAAAACCTGTCTGACTTTGGCTTAAATGATTTTGTATTGACAAGCAAAACATATTATACACCAAATAAAATGAACATGAATGACGGCAGCAACAAAGAGTAAAGCTATTCTTCTCACTACAACGTTATAAGGTGCCTACTCAAAAATAAGTCCAGATATGGCTCGGCTTCGGCTGGCAATCACAGACTGAAAAATCACACATCTAAGAAAAATAAACAAAGGTTAATTTCGAACATTAGAAGCATAACAAAGTAACCAAATAGAAAAAAAAATCATCTTCTTTGATAACAGAAACAATTTAAACATAAGAGAAAATACAACTTCATGAAGGGCTAGAAAAGAAAACGATAAAGATAAGAAAATAGAAATAAGAAATAAGTTGGGGAATATCAAAGTACACGAACAACGAATTTCTAATCACACAATGTGACAAAACATCTTTTTTTTTAATAGTTTCCACAATGCTTTGGACGGTTTCAAAAAATCAGTTCTCAGTTTAGTTGACTTTAATGTTCGCAACTATCTGTACTGACTTTGTTTCTCCGGTCTGTTTGTTGATGTCTAAGCGGTTGTGTCGTCTTGATGCACTATTGAATGAGGGAGGACCTTTCCGTTTGCCATCAGCTAGGCTACATTAAACTGTCGAATGATGTGGCTATGTAGATGGTACCAGAAGCATTATCATACGACGCGTGTGTCATACATTGTTCTCGAAGCTTCTCTCTTCTTCTTCTTTTCCATGGAGATTTTGCCTTTCTTTTCCCCAGGTTTTCACCACTTTCATTATCGTTATCGGCATCAATTTAGTGTCATTTCCATCTTGATGGTCGTTCTCAGTGAACACAGTCAAGCCGATCACCTCTCCTGCTCTTAATTTGATGAAGTTCTACTATAAAGCTTAAGTGGGGAGCTAAACGTTGTTACCTTCTAAATGAAAAAGGGTAAAACCCATTTACTTATTTTTAGAAACGTTTAGTTTCCCACTTAAGCTTTAGTAGAACTTCATAAAATTACAATAAGCGCTGGTGTGGGGGACCAGACCAAAGAAGATTAGAATACAGCTCCAGCCAGCAACACACTGCAGCTGATCACAAAGCCAAATTCATAGCCGTACTCTACTAAACCTCTAGCCTTCAATCTAGCTGAAATATTATAACTTTTTTTTAAATTCATGTGTTTTTTGCATTTTATAATTTCAAAGACAATACACAACACAGTTTAAGCGAGAATAATGTCTCTCTCGTACACCTGTGCCCCCCCCCCCCACTCTCCCCATGGACTCTCTCTATGTGCTCCCCATCATCTCTCTCTCTCTCTCATCTCTCTCTCACTCTCTCTCTCTCTCTCTATCCCTCTCTCTCTCTCTCTCTCTCTACCCTCTCTCTCTCATCTCTCTCTCACACACACACACACACACACACACACACACACACACACACACACCACACGCACGCACGCACACACACGCACACGCACGCCACGCACTAGCGCCACGCACGCACACGCACACACACACACACACACACACACACAATCACAACACACACACACACAATCACATCACACACAGAGGAAGATAGAAGAGAAAGAAAAATACATGCATCACCCAGCAAAAGCATTGGTATCCATAGTAGTTCTTCCCCCTCCCTCTCCATCCCCCCCACTCCCATACATATCAGTGGCCTGTCGACAAATATGGTAAATATATGAACTAGAAATATGGCTTACAAACAGATAAATTGATTATTTGAATAAGACATATATTTATATAATATGAGACGAGAGAGAGAGAGAGAGAGAGAGAGAGAGAGAGAGAGAGAGAGAGAGAGAGAGAGAGAGAGAGAGAGAGAGAGAGAGAGAGAGAGAGGAGAGAGCGAGATCATAAACTTGTCAAAATGAAACAATTAAGCATATTATATCAGCCAAGAAACTGTGCATTTTTGTTGTTGTTGGTCAAATAAGCGATTACGTAAACATGCAAAGAAAAATGTTGAATAAGCTAACGAGCCAAACAAAAGCTGTGGGCGAATGGCTGGCTGAACTAAACCTAAATGGTCTGGAGTACACGTTAACATTTATTCAACT
>CM065688.1:19866037-19868537 GCA_017654935.2 Phymorhynchus buccinoides | reverse complement strand
ATTTGACACGAGGCGAATGTGTTACCACTGTGCCACTCTACACTAGAGGTACAGGTTTGTCTTTAACCAGCCGCGAGGCGAAAGCTGGTTAATGTTTCCAGAGCAGTCTGTTTGTTCCTGACTATCTATGTTAGCACGGTAACGTTTGTAACGTTTGAACGGAGGGACCTAGGAAGCTCGAACTTTGCATACTGATAGGTAATTAGGAGATCTAGGCCAAGTTCGAAAATGAAAGTTCATTATGTCAAAGGTCAAGGTCACTGGAGCCTTTTTTTAATTTAATTTTTACAAGACATTGGTTCAGGGGAAACAAATCTTGCTTTGCCACCAGTAGCAAGCACCAAATTACTCCCCTTTACTTGTATTTTAGGTACTTGTCTACTACTGCCCGGCTATCGCTCTGTGAGCGTGTTGTATTATCTTGTGAATAATGTTTAAACGTGTACACAGACCTTTAGGAATCCAGGCTGTGTTGTAGGACATGTATGTCTTCGAGTTGCCATGGGTAGCTTGGATATCTGGGCCAAGTTCGAAAACGAAGGTCTTTGGTCGAAGGTCAAGGTCACGGGACCTGAAAATGCTGCGGCGGCGCGGATGGTAGATCTGGCGTTTTCACCACGCTCCGGTTTGAGAATGAGCCATGTGTCTGAAACTAGGAGATGCTTGTTTGTTTGTTTGCTTTGTTTGTTTTGTGTGGCCTACCCTGGCTAAAAAGGACTCCAGGGATCATCCCAACAACGGAAGCACTTTGAACACTGCGGTACAAGTTGCATCAGCTACATTATACACGCGTGACCGTTTTTGATTACCCCTCCACGTGAGCAGCCACACTCCGTTTTCAGGTAGGGGAAGAGATGTTTGAACCGGTTCTTAGTGCTGCAGCCTAGGGGAACTACCCCCTCTCCCCCCCCCCCCACTCCCCACTAAAGACCTCTTGGCCTAAAGAGTGGGGATGCACCTTAGGCAAACATCTGTTATCGTTTTAGACTAGACAGTCGAGGACAGAGACGTGGGGGGGGGTTGGGGGGGGGGGAGACAACTGCTATTGGCGGCCGGGGTGGGTGGGCTACCGAAAAGTGTTTGTAGTGGAGATGTCTTGCCCAGGGTCAAATCCCCACTCTCACTCGGGATCAATCGGAGGATCCTCAAAAGGGATTTGAGGGATTTGAGTGGGGATAATAAAAACCTATATATTGTGGCAATTGTGGTTCAGTTGATCACCTACAAAAGGGATTTGAGGATCGATGGCGTCGGGGCGGAAGGTCCCCAAAGGTCTAAACCCATCAGTGTTAAGTTAATATAAAATGGCGATGTTTGTTTTGATGCTAACAACATCATTACTTGAATACATTTCATGGCATAGTTGTAAGTTTTTTTGGGTCTTGCTTGTCTGTCTGTCTGTCCTCTTTTTTTAATAACATTATAATACTTGTTGGTGGGTTTTTTGTTTGCTCCTTGCCTTTTGTATAAAGTTTCTAAGATAGAACATAACATAGTAAGAGAAAAAAAGTTAAATAAGTCATTTATAAAAAAAAGTCCCCAACCCATCCCTTTAGTGCTGGCATCAAAAAAGGGACAGCCACACGTTCACTATCTTCGCACGACTGCGATACGATTAAGAGGGAAAACGTGGTCGCGTAAAAACCACATCAGATTGGCGCATGATCACGCGATTGTGACGCATCGTACAGTCGTGCGACTTTTTGTGACACGTAGTATGGCTGGCCCTTCAAGACCCAATGAACCGACGTGCGCCCTAGTTGAAGAGAGTCATAAGTCAGTTCCACGAGAGACGTACTAAGCTGCACCATGATATTATTTCCATTACTGTTGAATAACAATCATAGATACAGCGTCTCACTATGCTATTGCAGTATTGGCCCCCTACTACTGTATGCTAGTCAGACTTTTCCGACTATGACTACCAGATAGCAGTATTGGGCAGAAAGAATGATTCTGGCGCTCTGGGTGGCTAGAATTTGTTTATACTGGAAATGCCTTGCCCATGATTTAGGGTACATCCAAACTCTCTCGGCCAAAAGGACGCAATCACCAACACAGTTGGCGTTGGAGGAATATTCCCCCAAAGGCCAACCAGTCCCTTTGATTATGCCGCACCAGAGCTAGGTGACATGTCCCCCTCGTTTGAGAGTCATTACGAGGGGAAGACGGGGTAAAAAAAGCGCATGGGCGGGTAAGAAAGCCCACCCCAATTATTTCATGAAATAAAGAAAATTTCAGTCAAATTTGCCCATGAAGACGAATGCTAGACATTAACGCTCGTCTCATGGGCAAAATGAGACTGAAATTTTCTTCATTTCATGAGATAATTGGGGTTGGGCTTCTTACCCGCCCATGCGCTTTTTAACCCCGTCTTCCCCTACCTGCCACACTAAACGTATTTTTATTTATTTGGCAAAGGTCGGCGAAAGAGGTGTTTCTTAGTACCGTTTTATTTTTTTTTTTTTTTTTTGCCGATTTTCGCTCACGCTAAACCCTG
>CM065688.1:19859975-19865537 GCA_017654935.2 Phymorhynchus buccinoides | reverse complement strand
GTATTGTTCCCACCATCTTTGTATTTATAAATGCCCCACATGGCCGAAAGGCCGAAGAGGACGTAAAACCCTATTATCATCGTGTGTGTATAGGGTGGGGGTGGGGAGTAGGGGGACGGGGGTGGGGATAGGTGGGGTGGGGGGTTGGGGTTGGGGGGGGGGTAACGGGATGAGCGAAGAAGATAGAAGGAGGGACACAGACAAAAGTAATAATATAATATTTTGCGGACCCGGCCAAACCGGTACTCAGTCAGCATTACCGGTTCTTGGCGGTACTGGGCGTTGCCGGTACTAGGCGTTGCGCTAGTAATCATATATTTTCGAAATCTGTATGTGTGTGTGTGTCCCTTATGCACGGCCACAGTTCTCAACCGATCGACACCAAATTTGGTATCAAGCATCCTTGGCACCCTCCGAAGGTCATGCCGTCGAAGCGCTGAGTCATTAAACCTATGTTTCATGTGCCAACCGAGCGCGAAGCGCGAGGACTCGAAGCGCGAAGCGTTGAGTCATTAAACCTATGTCTCATGTGCCAAGGGTTGCACAGAAGTTGAAGCGCAAAGCGCTAGTAATAATAATAACTAATATTTATAGACCTCCCTTTCTCTCCAAAAGGATGGCCCAGGACTTTTTTTTATACCTTTTTTGAGGATGAATCTTGGTCTGTCTCAATGTGGCTGTTGTTTATACCTTGCTAGGCGACTTGGTGCCGGAAATAACTTTGGTGAAGGGGAGTTAATTACAGAGAGTTACCTTTCTTTACTTTACTATTATATACTCTCTCTCCTTGCCTCACTATTTCTCTCGTAGGTAGAAGAAGACTTTACATCCTCATGGCATTTAATGTCCCATATGATCTTTCTGATCGGGAGGACGTTAAGCATTAAATTTCTATGGCATTTAATACACGGGGGGTCACACGGGGTCACGCGCCTAACAGGCTGAGTGTATTTCGCTCCTCTGTTTTTGTGGATTTTCGATGTTTGGATGTTGTGTATTGTTGTGATTTTTGTGAAGAAGTTTCATGATGGACTGGACCATGTTTCTGTGGTGGTATAGTGCTCCCCTGTACGTCAGATTGACAGTATTTTGGACGCTTGTTTTTACAAATATTGCTATTTCAAACTTTCACCGGCCGCCATTCAACGTACAAACTTTCAACCCGCACGTGCAGGCTGCACGATTTTTCAGTGAGGAGCAGCATCGTGACGCGACAGGTCAGTGTGATTCACTTCGGTACACACGGAAGCAATGAGAGACTTAGTGCGATTTTTCTCACGCCAGAGGGCATGACGCTCGTGTGGGGCTAATCCTCTCTATATTATTAGTTGGGGATAAAGAAAGAGAGAGAGACAATGAGTGGTCCTACCATTACTCTCTCTCTCACTACGCCCAAGTAAGAAAATCGCGTGATAAGCCCCTAGTGCATTGACTGCCCTCTGGCGTGACAAATATCGCCATAGGTCGATCATTGTTGTCAGTGAGTGCTGCGCCTTTCACTTCTGACCTGACCTCTCGACTTCGTGAACTCGGCATCGGTCACGCATTGCCACGCAAGCGCACGCGACGTGGTGGCACTCGTAAACAACGGAACATTCCTGTGATTGTCTCCCCTAGATTTCATGATAAACAAACCGTCTGTCAACCATGAAAACCTAATCCGTATCCAGACTCTGCCCCAAACACAAACTTCTGCTTCTTCTTCAATGACTGTGTGTGCTTTCAATGCGCAGTCTGCAACAAAGAAAGAAAATATCCCTGCTATATATACTCTTTCATTCAAGACAATGCTCCAGACCTTTTCTGCATCACAGAATCGTGGCTACGCCCTCAGGGCGATGAGGCAAAGTGCAAAGGACTGGCCCCACCTAGATACTGCACACTTTCTTTCCCTCGTCCTTCACGTGGTGGCGGCATTGCCATCATCATGAGAGAGTGTTTGTCCCCCAATAGTGCACCTCACCATCACACTTCCCCAACAGACCGTCAACCTGTTAACCCTTTACCGCCCACCTCCTAACAAGAAAAACAAACTGACAGAAAAAGACTTATTTTCCGAACTTCCTGAACTGTTTGACTATTGCAATAAACTGAAAGGATGCCTGATGATTGTTGGTGATGTGAATTTTCATCTGGATCAGCCCTCTCACCCGTCTACCTCCAGACTCCTTGATCTCCTTGACACCTATGGTTTGTCCCAGTCAATCAAATCACCAACCCATCGACGTGGTCACACGTTGGATGGGGTAGTGTGCTGCCAGAAGGAAAACCTTCTTCAGTCAACCAAAATTGACTACACACTGCCTTCAGACCACTACTGTGTGTTTGCTGAGTTGTCAGTGCCCAGGCCCTCCACCCAGCCTATGTACATCGAGAAGAGGAGACTAACTAACATCAACCTCGTTTCCTTCAGGGACGACCTGAAGACCTCCCTCGACTCTGCTCCCCAGCCCCTCACCCCCCATCAGCTGGACCTATGTCTGCAGGACACCCACGCCCCGGCCAAGCACTGCAAGATCACGAACCGTCCCTCCTGTCCCTGGTACAGCGCTGCTGCCGACAGGATCCAGGCTGCCATGGCAGATCGTCGTCGCAGAGCCGAACGACAGTGGGAGAAATCCGGCCTTCACGTGCATGAAGAGATCTTTAATAAGAAGAAACATTACGTGGACAGAGTTGTATTTGAGGCTGAGTCTTCTTTCTTTTCCACGAAAATACTAAACTGTAAAACTTCTGCTCAAATGTATCAGCTCACGAACAGTCTGTTAGGTCGAAAGAGTAACACAGTTCTCCCTACAGTTTTCTCCCCGTATGAAATACCAGCCCTCTTCTCTGACTTTTTTTTAAATTCCAAAGTGAAAACAATACGAGACAATCTGGACAGTTCAAAGCTCACTGGGTCCCCTCTTGTTGATGATCATTCTTTTTCAGGCCAACATTTGACAACTTTTAGTTGTGTGACTGAGGACGATGTGAGAAAGGTCATAGCTAGTTTGCCTAGGAAATCATGCGACCTCGACCCACTACCTGCATCCATTTTGTTTGAATGCATTAATGTCCTGGTTCCTTATATAACCCGTGTTGTTAACACCTCCCTTTCATCTGGCATCTTCCCCCATGTGTACAAATCCGCTGTTGTTCGCCCCTTGCTTAAAACAGCATCCTTGGACCCCCAACTCCCTCAAACATTTCAGACCCGTTTCCAATCTTCCCTTTTTATCCAAGATTCTTGAGAAAATTGTTCTCGCTCAGCTTTCAGATCACCTCAATCATAGCAACTTGATTGACCCCACCAGTCTGCTTACAGGGCTGGTCACAGCACTGAGACTGCCCTGTTCAAGATTGTCAATGATCTCCTTCTTGCTCTTGACGATGACAAAATCTCCCTTTTATTACTGCTAGATCTCTGCAGCGTTTGACACCATCGATCATGACATTCTGCTCTCCAGACTTCAACACTCTTTTGGTATTGATGGTACAGTTCTCAAATGGATTAGATCTTATCTCAGTAATCGTTCTCAGACAGTTGTTGTCAACGGCCTTTCTTCGTCTGCTACAACTCTCGCCTGCAGAGTTCCACAAGGCTCTGTCCTTGGGCCTGTTCTGTTCTCTCTGTACGTCAGACCTGTGTCTGATGTTATTGACCTGCACTCTTTGTTGCGTGAGAGCTTCGCGGACGACTCGCAGCTGCATAAATCGAGCTCTTTATCTGAACTCAAAGAAGTTGTCAGTAGTACCCAAAACTGTGTCCAAGATTTGAAAGAATGGATGACTGTGAACAAATTGCAGCTAAATGATGGAAAAACAGAAGTTATGCTCCTTGCCCCTCCGATACTCCAAAATCACCCTTCCCTTCCTTCTTTCATTAGCATTGGGAGTTCTGATATTTCGTTTTCGTCTCAGGCCCGTAACCTTGGTGTTGCTTTTAACCCCATCCTCTCGTTTAAGCAGCATGTCGCGAATATCTGTAAGGTGGCCTATCTGGAAGCTACTAAAACGCTGGTCTGCTCGTTAGTTCTGTCGAGGCTGGACTACTGCTACAGTCTCTTGGCTGGCTCACCGAAGTACCTTCTTGAAAAGCTTCAGAAGGTCCAGAACATGCCGCCAGACTTGTTTGCTGGACATCTAGAAGCCAGCATGTTACTCCCCTGTTAAGTCCCTTCACTGGCTACCTGTTCAGAGTCGTATTGACTATAAGCTGGCTTCAATCTGTTTCTCTTCTGTCTCTAGTACTGGACCACAATCTCTTTCAGACATCCTCCACGTCTACACCCCTTCCCGTCAACTTCGCGCATCTGCTGACACTCGTCTTTTACGTATTTCATCTGCTAGAACAAAATCGTTTGGTCAGCGAGCGTTTTCCTTTCAGGGACCAACTGTGTGGAAAAGCCTTCCTGCAAGTGTTACGCATTCGCCTTCAGCTGCAGCCTTCAAGACTGCCACAAAAGCTGTCCTAATCAAACGCTCCTAAAGCCCCCCCGCCCACTCTGTCCCTCTCTGTATCCAGTGCATGAAACGCCGAGTGTGTCAGGCTATGTAAATGTGTGCGTGTGTGTGCGTGTGTGGGTGGGTGCAGAACGTTCATTTAATTTTTTTTTATGTGCGTCCAGCGCACACTTCGTGCGCTCGCGCCCATATGTGTCTTTTTTGTGTTAGAGGAGGAATGAGTGCGCGCATTACGTGGGTGTGCATGCGTGTGTGTGTGTGCACGTGCGTGTGTGTGTGTGTGTGTGTGTGTGTGTGTGTGTGTGTGTGTGTGTGTTGTCATTGTTGTTTTGTTACAATGTCCCGTTCATGTAAGATGTATTATTTTTGTGAAGCGCCTGGAGCCCTCACGGGAGATTAGGCGCTATTGAAATGATCATTAGTCCGTCACCAAGACGGACTATTGCGATGGGCTGGTTTGTATTTTTTTTTTTTTTTTTCTTCTGTCTGTCCCAAGGATATCTCCCGAACCGCTTGACCGAATCGCGTCAAATTTTGTGTGAAGTTGTGCCTCCTTAATAGGAAGAGATCGGCGCAAATCATTTTGCCGTCGTGACCTTGACCTTGACGTACGACCTTGAAAACCGAAAATCTATTTTTAGCCATATCTCGGGCACCGATCGACATAGGATGTTGAAACTTGGTATGAAGGTGGTTTGGCTTATGCCCGTTCTGATGATGGCATACCGATCAAGGTCAAGGTCAAGGTCAAAAAGATCGCTGGAGCCTGAAAATCGGAGGGTCATTTTTTTCTCCTTCTGTCTGTCCCAAGGATATCTTTCGAACGGGTTGACCGAATCACGTCAAATTTGTGTGTGCTGGTGTGTCACTATGAGAGGAAGGCATCCGCGCAAACCATTTTGCCGTCGTGACCTTGACCTTGACGTACGACCTTGAAAACCGAAAATCTTTCAGGGGCCATAACTCCCACACCGTTAGTGTTAGAGTCTTCAAATTTGGCATGCAGGTACTTTGGCGTATGCCCGTTCTGATGGTGGCATACTGATCAAGGTCAAGGTCATGGTCCGGGAGATCGGTAGGCCTTGAAAGTGGTAGGGGTCTACAAATTGGGTTTTC
>CM065688.1:19849975-19854975 GCA_017654935.2 Phymorhynchus buccinoides | reverse complement strand
TTATATGTTACTACCCGTGTTAGCTACTCAAGACGCACCCATGATTATTGTTACATTAAAGTTTGCCAAGATCTTTTTTCGTGTTATTTTGTTTTCAAACAAACAAACAAACAAAAACTCTTACTGAATTCATTAATTTCAACACTATTCTTGTATTATACAGAGAAAACAAACCATATATCTACACATAAGCAGACATACTTTTAGCAGATCTTCAAATCACTCCTTAAGAAAGGAGTTATGACCCACACCGTCAAGTATCATACCCCCCACGTCATACCTCCTTTTTGTCACAGCTTTTTCAACACTATTTTCAATTCTTTTTTAAAGAAGTAAAGCAGTCATAATTTTATAGACAATGGCATTGAATTTTGACAGCGAATCATTCAACTTTTCCTCCCTGGATGTGAATATAAACGGGAAAACATCATTTGAAGACAATCATACAGATCATGTGTTAGATTTGTGGACCAATATTTCTACTCACAATGACTGCGCCGTGGTCAGCGACATGGAGTTCATCCCCTGGGATAACCCGGACAACCTGGTCAGCGAGCACGTGGAGACAATCGCGCGCCGCGTGAAAGACAACACGCTGTGGCTACTGTTCCTGATTGGTGGACCATCTAACATAATCAACATGGCGGTCTTCTACAAACATGGCCTCCGAGATCGTGTTAACACGTGTCTGTTCATTCTGTCCCTCATGGACGAACTGTTCTTGTTGAGCGCCATGTGGGCTTACGGCGAACAAATTCACATCCAGTTCACCACCAAAGAAAGGTTTGGGCCGGTTGCGGCCAACTTCAGCGACAACAATCTGTATGCTTTGGTCCCAGGCCACGGCTACGTTTCGTACATCCTGTCTGCTATTATCGCTACGGAGAGGTGTGTATGCGTTCACAACCCGCTCAAATTCCAGAGATTGCTCAGCACCAAGACGATGGTGATAGTGATTGTTGCCACTTACATCGTTGTCATGGGCTTGTTCTCTTTCGTGGCTTTCAAATACCAAAACGGATGCGTGTATGTTCCGATAACCGATGAAATCATTATAACTTCCGTATACGGGGCGGTTTACAAAACTCACAAGGAATTAATCGACCTGATAGAAAGCTTCGTGTTTGGCATGGGGCTGCCTGCCATTGTCATGATCGTTGTCATGACAACCACTTTGATGACGATTGTGAAGCTTCGCCAGGTGGTCAAGTGGCGGTCAGAAAGCTCTTCTGCCTCCCTGTCCGCCAACGATTTAGCCGTCAGCAAAGTGCTGGTGGTCAACTCTATCTTCTTCATGGCTTGTCTCTTCCCCATCGCCATCATTCGTTTGAGCTGGTTCTTTTTCCCGGAGATACGCAGCGGGCGTCGGAACCACAACGCTTTTCTGACCAGCGTGTGGATCACAGAGACCCTGACCTTCATCAACGCCACGTTCAACATCGTCATCTACTACTCCATGGGGTCCAGGTACAGGGAGACCTTCTGGGCTCTGTTCGGCAGAACTGTGGGGCAGAGGAAACAATGAAGCAGTCCGTGGGTGTTAGTTCAGTTGGATTTCAGGTATTTACAGTCTTCAAGTTCGAATCTGGTAAACTGTTGAAGAACCACAGCATATGCTTGGACTTGTGTATCATTTCTTTCTTTTCTTTCCTTCTTTCTTTCGTTGTATGTATTTTCTGTACACAAGTTCTCCATGGGAGGTTAGAGTTACCAGAATCGAATGATGCACATTTTGTACCTGATTACAACGGTAGTAGATGTGAGAGAAATAGGTACGTATTACTCCTAACAATTACATTTTAACTGATTACACAGGAGTGTCACTGGATATGATCGATGGATTTATCAGCTATGTATTAATTTGTGAAAGCATATAAATGAAGAAGATGCACTGGTATTCAATGGGGCTTTTCACACAAATGTGTAAACGACAAATATAGTATCACATCTCCTGTTTCCATAAAGTCATAAACGTGGGGCACATGTTTTAGTGTCTTGTTTGCTGCCTTTTAATAACTCCTGTAATGGATATTTCAAAATTTGATATAAAGGTGTTTTTTTCATCGTTGAAGATTGATTTAATTATGATGCCAGTGTATTGATAAAGCATTGTCCCTGATTATTGTTCACTTATTTACATCAATTTTCCATGACACTTTAACTGACAATCCATTTAAATTACTTCTCGCAAATCATGACACATAGAATATTTAGTGTCGTGAAGGGTGAATATTTCAGGTGTTGTGGATTTTTGAGGATTGACACTGGTTCTACTGAAACCTTGGTGTGCTAAGCGAAAGAGGTCTTTCTGATGATCAAAATGGCCAATTCTTTTCAATGAAAACAGTAGGCCTAAATATTGTACAGATAGGCTGCAGAAATATTTGCAAGACCACATTTGCATGACACTGAACTTGAGATTAGAAAGCGTTGGTCCTGACAGCATAAAGGCTGTTTTATGAAATAAGACTAATATGTGCTTTGTATCATTAAATTAAAGTAGCCTGTGACACATGTGTGCGAATATACTACTACTAGTAGTAGTAGTAGTAGTAAAGGGACTGGCCTATGCCTAAGTGTCGCGGCTTATAAAGTGTCCCATCCACATATTTATCTTTAGATATGTTGCATTTGCTTGCAAAAGGAAACTAATGATTGCAATTTCAATCATCAAAATAATAAAACATTTCACTAACATTTTCATATGTGTCAAGTAGACTTTTGAAGGCGTTAGCAGATGGTGCATGTTTTAGTTCAGGTGGCAGTGCCTTCCAGGAGTTAGCAACTCTGTTACTGAAACAATGTTTACGTTTGTTGGTGTTATACCGTTGGATTTGAACTTTACCCTCTTAGTTTCTAGTTGTGTTAGACAAGGATGGTGAGAAAAAGAGACTCAAAACTAATGTCATCTAAGTTGTTAAAACAATTTTAATCTATCACAGTACTTAAATCTTTACAACTTTTGACAAATTTCGTCACTATCCTTTGGATTCGTTTGATTGATGCTGACTATCTCTTAAGATATGGGCACCAGATAACGTTACCATATTCTAAATGAGGGCGAACCATAGACTTATACAACAACAAAAATGTTTCCTTATCTAATTTTATATATGTTCTTTTTAATTATACCCAACATCTTCTTCTTCGTCTGCGTTCCCAGTGGCCATGTTTAAATCTTTAGTCCAGTCCCGACGGCGAAGTCTGCTGTCTTTTGTAGCGCCTTTGTTGGTCCCCACAGCTTCTCCTGGAGCTCCACTCTCACCGGCCAGGTTTGACACCGAATGTCTTGGTAAGTAGGGCAGTCCTGGAGGATATGTTCAGGAGTCTGGATGCCAGTGCCACAGGGGCACTCACTTGTGTGTGACAGGTTTATTTTGTGGAGATGTGACAGGAGTTGGCAATGGCTTGTTCTCAGTCTAAAAAATATCACCTGGTGCTGACGACTGAGGCCCTGTAGATCATCATTGTCTTTTTCAATCCCTAGTCGTCCCCTCCAAGACTCATGGAACCTGGTGCGCAGAATGGTTTTTGCCTCCTTATATGACAGTGGATGATCTGGCTTATTCATTTGGCTGCCCTGTTTTGAGAGTTTTTATCCTTAATTTGGATATCATCTCAGCACTTGGCCCTGTCTAGTCATGTCTATTAGATTTTGAAATTAAAATTTCAGAACATTATTATTTTCCTCATTTTACATAAGATGTTTTACTATTTCTGGTTTAACTTAGTGCTGGTTTGCTTTTTTGTGGATTTTCGATTTGGTGCAAAGAAGACACAATTCTCTGGTAGAATGTCTTATTGCTCAAGTTGACATCCACTGGACAGTCAAATTGCAGGCCGATCATGCAAACTGATGAGATCTTCACAGATCGAAACAGCTGTCTTTGCAAATGCACTGTCCCTCCCCCATTGGGAGCAAAAGTAAATCAGCATATGTAATTAATTTGTTTTTTCACAACACAGAACATTTCATAAAGTTAACGTTAACTGGTTTTGTTTCTGAGGTTCACAAATACAGACATTGGACGCAGATACTTATGATAGCTAGGTCCAGTAAGCATATGAAGGTCATTGGTCAAAGGTCAAGGTCATTGGAGCACATAATGCGCCATTTTGTAGGCTTTTTTAATGGTAACATCATAACGTTTAAACGGAGGGACCTAGAATGCTCAAATTTTGCATGCCCCTAGGTAGTTAGAATACATAGGCCATGTTTGTAAATGAAGGTCATTGGTCAAAGGTCAAGGTCACTGGACCATAAAATGTGCCTTTTTGGAGTTTTTTTGTATGGTAACACAATAACGTTTGAACTGAGGGACCTAAGACGCATGAATGTTGCATGCCCGTAAGTGGCTAGGACATCTAGCTATAGCCAAGTTAGTAAATGAAGGTCATTGGTCAAAGGTCAAGGTTACTGTGACGCAACATCTTTTTGCTGTGCAACATGGAAAATGTGCCGCATGGTGAAAATGTGGCATGCGGCTAATGTCGTAGAAAATGTGTTTTGCGGCTGGTAATCTAGTCTCTTAACGCTCATGTTGTACGTGAATCGTGTACTTCTTGTTTGAACATCCTGTTGTGGACTTAGCTCTTACGCCTACTTGCCATCTGACTTATGAAGCCAAGATAATGTTATGTTTTTTCGGGTACAACGTGTCAGTTCATTCGATTTAAAAAGCAACATTAAATCGAAATTGAATTAAAAGTTTAAATTTCATTATTTTGCTACTACTTGTATTGAAAGTAGCAAATATGATTTCAATGTACAATTAACAGCTTTAACCACCAAAAACGGACGCTTCTTAAAGCTGGATGTTTCATTTATAATTTAACTAAACTCACATTTTAATACCAGCTAAAACCAAGCATTCATTAAATGCTCCAGTGTGTGTTTAAAAAAGTAATATTAAAGAACAATAAGTAAACAGTTAGTGCATACTGCTTGCTTTTATACATTAAACGGACATTCTTTTTATTTTTTATGTAATAGGCCTGTA
>CM065688.1:19848119-19849475 GCA_017654935.2 Phymorhynchus buccinoides | reverse complement strand
TCATCCAAACCAATCTGGCTTCCGATCTAACCACTCATGCCATACTGCCCTTACTAACCTTGTTGATCAATGGTTATCAAATCTGGATGATTTAAAGTTTACTGGTGTTATTTTCGTAGACTTCGCAAAAGCATTTGATGTGATAAACCATAAATTATTATTACGGAAACTAGCTGTGTATAAATTTTCTAACTCTGTTCTTAAATTCATGAAATCATTTATTTCAAATCGTGAACAGTCCGTTTTCTTGCATAGCAAAAAATCTAATTTTTTACCTATACATTTTGGTGTACCACAAGGATCAGTTCTGGGCCCTCTTCTGTTTTTGCTCTATATTAATGATCTTCCTCTTTATATTAAAAACCCTAGTGAGTTGTTTGCAGATGACACATCAATCCATTCAAACCATACCAATCTCAATCAATTAACCTTTAGTTTACAAGAAAGTGTAGATCAGCTACTTAACTGGACTGAACTTAATCATATGGCATTAAATGATAAAAAAAAACTAAGTATATGATTGTAACGTCACGGCAAAAGCGACAAAATATTACAAGTATTATCCCCCCAATATATATTCGCAATAAGCCAGTTGAAGAAGTCAACACACATAAAGTTTTAGGGATTACTCTAGATAACAACCTTACTTGGTCCTCCCATATTAGTAGCTTAAGCAAACGAGTATCTCAAAAAGTTTTCCAGCTCTCTAAGATAAAGCATTTTCTTAATATTGATGCACGTAAGCATTTCTTCCACGCATGCATCCAGTCTCACATAGATTATGCATCAACTCTCTTTGATTCAAGTAGTGCTAACACCCTAAAGCCGTTGATAAGTGTTCATAAACGAGCTCTAAAAACATGTCTTTTGAAATCGTCTTCATTAACATTTCAAGATTACGTCTCACTAAATATTCTTCCTTTCACAGATAAGCTTCGGTATAATAAAGCAGTCATGATGTACAGAATTATAAACGGTTTTGCACCTGCAACCTTAATCAAAAGATTTCCACTCAACCAGTCTAGATATACAAACAGTATTCTTGTCCCCAAGCCCAGAACTGATCTTTTTAAAACCAGTTTAACGTACTCGGGTGGGACTCTATGGAACTCTTTGCCATCTAATTTAAAACAAATAGCTGGCATGAATTCTTTCAAAAAGGCATATAAAAATATTCTATTTCAAAATCTTAAAGAACAAATGTAAAAACTTTTTTTTTTTTTTTTTTTTTTTTTTTTTTTTTTTTTTTCCCCTCCTATGTTTTACTATTATTACTCATGTGTTATGTGTGTTGTGACATGCTTCAGTATACCCTCCCTTCCCCCTTATTCCCCCTCCTTACCCCCCCCCCCTTCC
>CM065688.1:19833119-19843119 GCA_017654935.2 Phymorhynchus buccinoides | reverse complement strand
CTTTTCATTTTCCTTCTTTCTTTTCATTTTCAATTCTGTCTTTTCATTTTCCTTCTTTCTTTTCATTTTCCTTCTGTCTTTTCATTTTCCTTCCGTCTTTTCATTTTCCTTCTTTCTTTTCATTTTCCTTCTTTCTTTTCATTTTCCATCTTTCTTTTCATTTTCCTTCTTTCTTTTCATTTTCCATTTTCTTTCTTTTCATTTTCCTTCTGTCTTTTCATTTTCCTTCTTTCTTTTCATTTTCCTTCTTTCTTTTCATTTTCCTTCTGTCTTTTCATTTTCCTTCTTTCTTTTCATTTTCCTTCTTTCTTTTCATTTTCCTTCTTTCTTTTCATTTTCCTTCGTCTTTTCATTTTCTTCTTTCTTTTCATTTTCCTTCTTTCTTTTCATTTTCCTTCTTTCTTTTCATTTTCCTTCTTTCTTTTCATTTTCCTTCTTTCTTTTCATTTTCCTTCCGTCTTTTCATTTTCCTTCTTTCTTTTCATTTTCCTTCCGTCTTTTCATTTTCCTTCTTTCTTTTCATTTTCCTTCTTTCTTTTCATTTTCCTTCTTTCTTTTCATTTTCCTTCTTTCTTTTCATTTTCCTTCTTTCTTTTCATTTTCCTTCTTTCTTTTCATTTTCCTTCTTTCTTTTCATTTTCCTTCTTTCTTTTCATTTTCCTTCTTTCTTTTCATTTTCCTTCTTTCTTTTCATTTTCCTTCTTTCTTTTCATTTTCCTTCTTTCTTTTCATTTTCCTTCTTTCTTTTCATTTTCCTTCTTTCTTTTCATTTTCCTTCTTTCTTTTCATTTTCCTTCTGTCTTTTCATTTTCCTTCTTTCTTTTCATTTTCCTTCTTTCTTTTCATTTTCCTTCTTTCTTTTCATTTTCCTTCTTTCTTTTCATTTTCCTTCCTTTCTTTTCATTTTCCTTCTTTCTTTTCATTTTCCTTCTTTCTTTTCATTTTCCTTCTTTCTTTTCATTTTCCTTCTTTCTTTTCATTTTCCTTCTTTCTTTTCATTTTCCTTCTTTCTTTTCATTTTCCTTCTGTCTTTTCATTTTCCTTCCGTCTTTTCATTTTCCTTCCGTCTTTTCATTTTCCTTCTTTCTTTTCATTTTCCTTCTTTCTTTTCATTTTCCATCTTTCTTTTCATTTTCCATCTTTCTTTTCATTTTCCTTCTGTCTTTTCATTTTCCTTCTTTCTTTTCATTTTCAATTCTGTCTTTTCATTTTCCTTCTTTCTTTTCATTTTCCTTCTTTCTTTCCATTTTCCTTCTTTCTTTTCATTTTCCTTCTGTCTTTTCATTTTCCATCTTTCTTTCTTTCCTGTCCTTTTTTTCTCTCTTTTTTTCTTTTTCTCCTTTCCTTGTTCTTTTTTTTTCTCCCCTTCTCCTCTTTTTTTCTGTATTCTTGTTTGTAGTTTGTTTTTTTCTTAGTCCCTTTTTTT
Source organism: Phymorhynchus buccinoides (assembly GCA_017654935.2). Taxonomy (NCBI): domain Eukaryota; kingdom Metazoa; phylum Mollusca; class Gastropoda; order Neogastropoda; family Raphitomidae; genus Phymorhynchus; species Phymorhynchus buccinoides. The sequence goes on along the minus strand of CM065688.1, from coordinate 19,841,693 downwards.
CTTTCTTCTTCATTTCTTCTTCTTTTTTTCTTTATCGTCTCTCTTTTTTTTCTTTTTCTTTTTCACGTTTCATTTTCCTTTTCCTTTTTTTTCCTCTTTTTTTTTTCGATGAATGATGGTAATGATGATAACGAGTCCTGATGAAGATGATGCTGTGGGGGATCCATTAAGGCTTTCAGACAACATGACAGGGCTGTACTCCTCCACGCTCCCTATCAAATTTATCCTAGCGTCAACCAGGCCCGGAAGGAACAGACACCCGCAGTGTTGGTTAGGAAATTAGAGCAACACTCAACACACATCCGTCAAGTGAATGAAGCTTGACTGTGTGGTCCCAGTCTTCCCATTGAGCCCACAGCACACTCACTCTGGGTAGGAGCCGGCCTGGACCGAAATTTTGTTAAACCCACAAGACTCTGATGGGAATCGAACCCACGGTCTCCCAGTCACTAGTCCGCAACTCTAACCACTGAGCTACGGGGGCTGGTACCAATTTCGTATCTTATGTGTCCCCTTCTCTCACCAATTTCGTCTCTGTGTGTCGCCAATTTCGTCTCTGTGTGTCGCCAATTTCGTCTCTGTGTGTCGCCAATTTCGTCTCTGTGTGTCGCCAATTTCGTCTCTGTGTGTCGCCAATTTCGTCTCTGTCTCCTCCGTAGGGATACCGGGAGGTGGTGGTCTTTCGCATAATAGCTTCCCCACCTTCTGGAAGTCTCTGTGTGTCCCTTTCTCTATGTGCTTATAATTTCCTCTACTCTGCCACTCTCTTTGACTCTGCCTTTTCCCTTTACTTTCTGCCATCTACTATCTTTCTGACTTCTTGGCCCATTCTCCTGGCTTCTTTTTGGGGGGCCGAACAATGTTCTCCTTTGAGCTCCTCCTAAATCGGAATGCTTTGGCTGTAAGCAGCGGGGAGGCCAACGAAAACGGATACATGAAAACCGGACACTTACGTACCTTAACCATTATGGCCTTATGGCCTGGGAACGCAGAAGAAGAAGAAAAAGAAGATCACCCCGTCTACACGTATCCCATACCTAGAGTTGGGAACCAGTTCAAAAATCCGAACCGGTTTTAAACCGGTAAAACCGTTTTTCCCTGTTCGAACCGGTTTTTTAAACCAGTACTCGCATCACTAGTTTCACCTATGCAAACACATGTTTATTTGTCAGAATATTCGCACGCACGCGCACACATACACACACAATAAAGAAATTTATGACTTATATGACACACACACACTCAACTCAACACTCAGTTAAAGCCATACACCACCACAAACTAGAAACAGCTACTCTTGGTTTACAAACACCCAATCTGCGCTGAGAATCAGTGTTGTTTTTCGAAAAGAATGCGTTATTCTAAGAAAAACTTACTTTCAGTTTGCAGTTAAAAAAAAACCGGTTCACAGCAACTCGAACCGCGAAAGTTTAGCACCGGAGTTTCGGTTCAAACCGGTTTTCCCCCCCGCCCCGCCCCCCACCTCTACCCATAACCCTAACCTTAACCTCAATCCGTGGAGCCGTGGAGACACACGCAGACGGGGACACAATATATGTATATTATAGAGATGGGGACATAAAAAGATAGAGAGACGGGGGTATAATGAGAGGGATACGTAGAGAAGGGGAAGCGAGATAGAGACGGGAGTCCCCTTTTTCTTCTGCTTGTTCTTTTTCCTTTTTCTCTCTTTCTTGTGTCCTACACAACAATGTCAATACCAGTACGACATATCTACCCCAATACTCCCCTTCCCCTTCAACTATTCCCTATTATTATTGTGATTATTTTTCTCGACATAAAATACAATTGTTTTCTTTAGTATTTCTATTTATACTCCCCCCCCCCCCCCCAAGGAAACTGTCGATGATACGGTAGTGTGTGTGTGTGTGTGTGTGTGTGTGTGTGTGTGTGTGTGTGTGTGTGTGTGTGTGTGTGTGTGTGTGTGTGTGTGTATGTGTGTGTGTGTGTGTATGCTTGCGTGTGTATGTGCGTGTGTGTATGATTCTTGAAATGTGCATGTGCGTGCGTGCGTGTGTGTGTGTGTGTGTGTGTGTGTGAGCATAATGTGCTAGATGTGTTTGTGTGTGCGCGCATGCGTGCGTGTGTGTACATATATGTGTGAATTAAATGAATGGGTCATTAAGGAGGAAGAGCACTCAGTTGTTGCAAAGATTTTATGCGTGTGTGTGTGTGTGTGTGTGAGTCTGTGCGTCTGTATGTCCAACTGTCTGTCTGTATGTCCATCTGTCTGTCTGTCTGTAATTGTGCGAGGGAAGGGAGACAGAATGGGGGAGGGCAGGGGTGCGTAATATAGAATTATCCTGCAGGGAAATGAATGGGGCGGAGGATAAACAGTTCTGTTTTCTTTTCTTTCTTCCTTTTTTGAAAAAAACAAACAATTTTAGTCTCTTCTTCGTGTGTCTGGTTTCACAAACCGAATAAAAACTAAACAAGAAAGAATGAAATAGTGAGGTCAAGAGAGGAGATAGCGAAATTGAACACAGGGTGAATACTCTCTTTCTAATTAACTCCCCTCCACCAAATTTGATTACGATACTAATCACCTAGCAGTGCGTGGGTCAGAACCAAAGTGAGACAAACAATGAGAATGATGCTTTGTTTGTCTCACTTTGGTTCTGACCCACGCACTGCTAGGTGATTGGCATCGTAATCAACTTTGGTGGAGGGGAGTTAATTAGAAAGAGAGTATTCACCCCTTTGTTCAATTTCGTAAACAAGAAAGAAAAATATTTCGGCCTTCTTTTTTTTTTATTGCCTTGGACGCGGGACGGACAGTAGAAATTCGTGAAATTGAATTGACAACGACAGCGGAGTTATTTCCCCTAAATAAAATTCGTCGCTAGAGTCTACTCCCTTGCGAAAGGATCTGTCAATACAATTATTACATTTTATGGCAAAACCTCGTAGAGCCTGGTAATCATAAACGTACAAAGCAAACCCTATATTTAGCGCTGAACGATTGAAGGTCTTCATGACATATACACACACACATATATATATATATATATATATATATATATATATATATATATATATATAAAAGTAAATCAGCACAATTTATGTATTTTTTTATTTTTTTATTTTTTGAACACGGAACATTACTCAAAGTTAACGTTAACTGGTTTTGTTTCTGAGGTTCACAAATAAAGACATTGGACACAGAAAAGCTTTATCAAAGCAAACTATTCTGCATTTTAAATGCACTAACTTTTCAGTCCTTCAGAGTAGGGGTACGGAGCTGGCTATTCACTGAGATTTTTCTTTCATGCTATTTTTATCCTTAATTTGGATACCATCTCAGTAGTTAGCCCTCCCTAGTCATGTCTATTAGGTTTTGAAATTAAAATTTCAGAACATTATTATTTTGTCCATTTTACATAAGATTTTCATAAGATTTTTACTACTTCTGGTTTAACTTTGTGCTGGTTTGCTTTTATTATGGATTTTCGATTTGATGCAAAGAGGACACCATTCTCTTGTAGAATGTCTTTTTTGCTCAGGTTGGCATCCACTGGACAGTCAAATTGCAGGCCGATCATGCAAACTGATGAGACCTTCTCTTAGGTCGAAACAGCTGTCTTTGCATAAGGCACTGTCCCTCCCCCATTGGGAGAAAAAGTAAATCAGCACAATTTATATAATTTTTGATTTTTTGAACACGGAACATTACTCAAAGTTAACGTTAACTGGTTTTGTTTCTGAGGTTCACAAATAAAGACATTGGACACAGAAAAGCTTTATCAAAGCAAACTATATATATATATATATATATATATATATATATATAGAGAGAGAGAGAGAGAGAGAGAGAGAGAGAGAGAGAGAGAGAGAGAGAGAGTATATGGATTCTGCCATTGCCTCCCTAATAAGGAGGAGAAACTAAGCTAGCACTCTTTATGTTTTTTTAGAACATAGATCAAGTAATATAACTGGTTTTGGTTTTAATGTTCGTTTCAAAGACATAGGGACACAACTTTTTTTTTTAATTTTCTATAGGTCTCTCTTTCTCTCTCTCTCTCTCTCTCTCTCTCTCTCTCTCTCTCTCTCTCTCTCTCTCTCTCTCTCTCTCTCTCTCTCTCTCTCTCTCTCTCTCTCTCTCTCTCTCTCTCTCTAGTATTAAAACATTATGCAAGTTTTATAAACCCATATTTCAGCCAATCTATGTTTCATAATATCAACTGCTTTGCTACCTTTGTGTAATAGTATGCCTTGCCATGTTTGTGTTCTGTGTTGGTATTATATGTATCAAGGACAGATTGGAAGAATAGGCATTGCCTAAAATCTATATCCTTGGAAAATAAAGTTTCAGTTTTCAAGTTTCAAGTTTTCTCTTTTCTCTCTCTCCCTCTCTCTCTCTCTCTCTCTCTCCCCCCCCCCCCCCCCCCTCTCTCTCTCTCTCTCTCTCTCTCTCTCTCTCCAGCACAAATAAAAAACTTTTTTTCTTAAACCCTGAGATGGAATCGATACTCTGTGTGGAAATCCTCTTAGGTATCGCAGCTGTAGCTGACATGAATTTCTGTAGCTATAATAAAAATTGGGAATAAATAAATAAATTTCAGTTATATTCAAAGACACCCATGTCTGTCTGTCTGTCTGTCTCTCTGTCTGTCTGCCTCTTTGTCTGTTTGTCTCTGTCCCTTTCTCTCCCCCCCTCCCCCCAATGTCTGTGTTTGTCTCTGTCTGTCTGTCTGTCTGTCTCTCTCTCTCTCTCTCTCTCTCTCTCTCTCTCTCTCAAAAGAGAGACGTGTGCATGACGTTCAAAACTTTCTCCGTGTTTGATCAACAATTTACCTGTGTTAGAGATCGCATGTACGAATACATTTTAGCAGAAGACTGTATGTAGGTGTGGACCATATAATGGTGTGTTTATTTTATGGTGATAATCAAGGTAGGCCGAGAAATTAGCGATTAATTATTTAAATGAGACAAAGAAGGATTTTTCTTTCTTTCAAAGTAGTCACCAAATTTTCAGTGAAGCAAACTTTCAACTTGTGTGACTTGCACGTGCCACCGTCGAATTTATTTTGGATTCGAGAGATTTTCACGTGCTGTGAAATGTAGGTCATGGAGTGCTGAGCGTCTGAATGCGGTCCCACACCTGAATGGCCTAATTACAAGCATGAAAGCTGTCCGTTCGTATGTTCTTCCTTGTTATAGATATGACTTATTTTACGCGGCTCATCTGTAATGGATAGTAATCTAGAACTATCGGATATTAGTCCAGAACTATCGGACAATAAATTGCTTCCTACCAAAGATGTTCAACAGAAACGATTCTTTAGCAATGGAAATGAAGTGCTGATTTGGAGAAATGCCTTACTATATCGTTATTCCGCAATCGATAACAAAGCTGTTTTGGTGGACAAATGTGATTATGACCATGCAGAAACCCCCCTATCCCTCCCCGTGTGGATCAGCGGAGCCGTTCCCCCTGAGCTGTCCAAGACGGTGGTGCGGGTGTTCTACAGGCAGTCCAAGCGAGTGACAGTGACACTGTACTTCACACGACAAGGTGCTGGGACCCTCCTGTGCCAGGGAAAGGACTGCATTGCTTGGGATAAGGAAGAATGCGAAAGTCTAAAGGACTACATATCGGAATGTTATGAAACGGCAGACATAAAAACATTGGAAAAGGTGTTGACAGACATTCCGCTGACATTCTTGACTGACGATGACGATGACACTCCCATGCCCCTATCAGCTCCACAGTGCAACATCAACTCCACACCACCTTCTACCCCTCCCCCACATCCCCCCACACACACCACTAACAGCACTGCTGACATAGAGGATGTGTGTAGGGAAGCTAGTGATTTTGAGCCTTCTCCTATGTCTGAGAATGCTTTGTTGCTCACAAACGTTGACATCAACGCTGCACTTGAGGCGTCAAATGTATCTACACAAACAAACGCGAACTCTATGCATGAAGAAGAGAAAGAGACAAAAGCGTCCAGTACAAAAAACACACCCAAATCGCGCAAACTTGGCCGTGGCAGACGACTTCGTAGGAAAACTATCTCTCCGGTCATATATGCGGACAATGATGTACCTGCCAAGCTCCATAACATTGAAGCGGTTCTTGACATTGCACTCGAAAATCAATTAAAGCAATACACGGATCTGTTGTCAAGGCTCGAGGACACTAAAGTAGGAATAAAAAATGATCTAAAAATTCATTTTGACAGCAAAATCGATTCCTTGCAACAGACTATTGACGACCTCAAAACAGTTGTTTCTAAAGTTGATACTTCAGTTGTTTCTTTGATTAAAGAAAACAGTTCCCTAAAAACCCATCTGGGTTCTCTCAAGTCCGAACTCAAACACGTTAAAAGGAAGAGTGAGGACAATGATTTTCATACATCTTACTCTGAGCACTGTGCCAAAGTACAAAACAGCATCGACAATCTTAAAGACGTGGTTTTAACTCTTGGTTCTTCTGTCTCTGCTCTCTCAGATGAGAGCAATGTACTAAAGATGGAAGTGGGTTCTGTTCTGACCAAACTAACTGACATACAAAGACCGAGTACATGCCCACAGTTTGACAGTGCCGCTGCTGGTGTTGTTCATCGTGAGGAAAAGGAAACAACAGAATATATTGCTAAAGACCCTGTACTCAGCCCCCCTACCCCACGGAACTCCCCGACAAACGATAACACTGAGCGCGTAGAACAGCCTGGTGCAAAGACAGGTCCAAGCGATGCGCCCCCAGTGTCTGCTTCCCTGGGTGAAGGGGAGAGTGTTGTCAGTCCCACTTTTCCCTTACAAAACCGCTTTGCGCTGCTGTCAAACTTAGAAGAGGACCAGATTCCCAGTGACACCTGTGTCAAACGTTTCCCTCCCTCTAGATCGAACTCTGGCCAAGATAATATACCCCAAATTCAAGACCAAGAGCATCGTCAACAGAAATCCCCACTAGAGGTGTTGAACGAAATGCGCATTCCTGAAAACACCTCCTCACTTATCATAGGGGACTCTGTTGTCAGAAACATACACCCTAAAAGACTTGGCACCCGCAAAGATCCTCTCTTTAAGGTATGTGTCCCAGGCCTGACCTTAAATGACCTCACGAAATGGCTGTCCAAACTAGGAATACATGACCTGATAAAAACGGTCATAATCCATGTGGGGGTCAATGATTGCCCTGCAGGACAAATCCCCACGCAAACATGGCACGAGGTCATAGCTCTCATCCAGACCCGTTTTCCTTCAGCCTATGTGTGCTTCAGTTCTATTGTGCCCGCTAAAGGTAGTCACCCACTGAATAACTCGATCGTCCCTTCCAACAGGAACCTTTACCAGGCATGCACAAACAAAAAAGTAGACCTGATTAACAATAATGACACTTTTCTGGCTAAAAGTGGTTTCCCCCGTAAGGCCCTTTATAGGGACGATATACATCCCAGCATGAAGGGTGCTACAGCTCTGGCCCTGAATTTCAAGACAATCCTCCCCCAGGCAGAGCCCAACAAATATGGCCCAGACCATGAGTCCTCAAGTCACCCATACCAGGCCCGCTTTACTGATGATAGGCGGCAATATGGCCCTTTCCATGAGTCATCAGGTCACCCGTACCAGGCCCACCATTTGTATGACAGACGGCAGTATGGGCCTCACCATGAGTCCTCAGGACACCCGTACCAGGCCGAGGCCCACCTGAGTAATGATAAGAGGCAGTATGGGCCTTACCATGAGTCCTCAGGTCACCCATACCAGGCCCACCTTAGTAATGACCTGAGGCAATCTGCACCCCCTCATGATCCTGAGGAGCCTAACTCCCAAGCCTTTCGGCCTAGTGGCCAAGACTTTTCCCCATGGGCGTCCAATACCCACTTCCCCGCCCTCCCCTCCAGGCGTGATAGTAACGCCGATAGGGACCCTGTACTCTCTGCACACCAAAGCCAGCTTCCTGGCCCCCTGCCCTCTGTGCGCCACAGGGCAGACAGGCGGGAAGGCTCCACTGAAGCCTCTCTTTCATGTCACTATGCTCCCGCTTTTCAGCTCCCTCCCTATCCCCGTAATACAAATCCCCATCCTTTATACCCCAGACCCCCTAACCCATATTCCCACCCAGTCCAGCCTGTACACACAGGGGAATTACCCCAAAGGCGTTTCCAGGGATCAGGATATGCCAGCTACAAGCCCCCATTACAGGGCCCTTACCAGGACATGAGAACCTGGCCCCTCCTCACTGGTACTGCTGGTTATTATGATGGGCAGCTTATGCCCCTGGCGTCTCACTCAGCCAACCAGCAGGACCCTCAGCGGCCCCCGCCTGGCTGGTAGACGCCGCACGATTGGCATGACCTTGCACCTTTAGGCTTAAAGTGAGGTCCACTATGATTTTATCGCATCTATGATTTATGATGACTTGGTGTTTGCTTTGTTTTTTTAGAAATAATTTTTGAGACATTCTTATTCCTCTGCGATATCTTCTTCTGCTGATTATCTCGCTTGACAGTGACCTATGTTATACTATGGTGGTTGTCTATTCATTCAACAATCCATCCAGAACTATTCGCCCATCCACCCTATTTTTGATCACTTGACATT
>CM065688.1:19787045-19832619 GCA_017654935.2 Phymorhynchus buccinoides | reverse complement strand
GGGATCTCTCACTACAAATAACAGGGGATACTGGGGAATCTGTCACTACAAATAACAGGGGATACTGGGGAATCTGTCACTACAAATAACAGGGGACACCGTGGAATCTGTCACTACAAATAACAGGGGAATCTCTCACTACAAATAACAGGGGACACCGTGGAATCTGTCACTACAAATAACAGGGGACACCGTGGAATCTGTCACTACAAATAACAGGGGATACCGGGGAATCTCTCACTACAAATAACAGGGGATACTGGGGAATCTGTCACTACAAATAACAGGGGACACTGGGGAATCTGTCACTACAAATAACAGGGGAATCTGTCACTACAAATAACAGGGGAATCTGTCACTACAAATAACAGGGGACACCGGGGAATCTGTCACTACAAATAACAGGGGAATCTCTCACTGAATCTGTCACTACAAATAACAGGGGAATCTCTCACTACAAATAACAGGGGATACTGGGGAATCTCTCACTACAAATAACAGGGGACACCGGGGAATCTGTCACTACAAATAACAGGGGAATCTTTCACAACAAATAGTTCCCCAGCTTCTGGAAGTTATGTGCTTATAACTACCTCTAATCTGTCAGTCAAATCTATGACTTTTGGCTATTAGCTTGGCCATGCTTCCATTGAAAAAGAAATGCACAAATGCACACAGGCAGACACACTTACACACACACTTCAATCATTGAAAAAGCAGAATTGTACAAATGCACACGCGCCCAGGAACACATACACACAAACAACTTCACAGAATCACAGAATATATCAGCTCAGCGGTAAAAAAAGCCTAGCAATGTTCCAAGAACCGCACTCACTTCATTGGAGTTGAACATGAATTTGGTGCCCTTGGCCATGTTGCCGATGACGATCATGATGCTCTTGATGGCAGGGCTGGTGTGTACTATCTCCGAGAAGCTGAACGACGACATGATGTTCTGAAGAAAAACAACAACAAAGCAGAAATAAGAAATAAGATTTGAATAGGAAATTTAAAAAAATGAAAGAACAAATAGGATTTAATGAAAGAACAAATAGGATTTAAAATAATTTAACCCCTTCACTGCCAGAAGAAAAATGAGAAAATATTGATTTTTTAATTATAAAGTTTGAACCAAACCTCTTACACTCAATGTGAGAAAATTGGTCTAGAGATATATTTCCTGGCTTATCTAAACCAAGAACCATCATTCTAGGTCTATGACATAAAAAGTTATGACATAATCAATGACATCATACACTACCAGACGCACAACTCGTAAGCAAGCATTGAAGGGGTTTTAAAATAAGAATTTGAAGTTGGTGTGCATTTTCTTTACCTGGCCAGGTAAAAAAAAAAAAAAAAAAAATTAGATTAGGGTGTGCTCTCCCCCTAGTTTTGTTGATGAATATGCCATGATGTGGCCCTATCAACTGTAGATGCAGATGCAGAAGAAAATTGGATTTACAAGGGTGCCTACTAAAAAACATTTCTGGAAAACCTGAGAGGCAGGGGTCCGGGGACTGCCTAGTCTCCAGTGGAGTACAGGGGAGAGCACTATGTGAAAATTAGAGTACTCTACCTTGGCCAAGTCAGTCAAATCGTAACAATCATGGCGTTGAAGGGTGAAACTACCAAGCGAGTGAGCGACTTGCAAACATTTTTAAGAGTACAGAGGGGTGATCGGTCGTAAGTGGCCGCAAACTGATGCGAACTCGTGGGCAAAAGAGGATGAACTACTGAGGAACTCGCAAAGAAAATAAACACTGAGATTGACCCAGATGGCTTGATAAAGAACAGATGTGAGAAACACAAACTGAGTGTGTCTACGCAGAGGCGACTGCAATAGGCTAATTAAACGAGTGTAACAACTTCCTGTTTGACATATAGACTCTGTCAAGCGAGGTCATTCCCACACACCATGAGATTACTCCCCTTAACATTGCGGATGAATTCTGAGTATTCTTGGAACAGGAGAACGCCAGTCAGGGCCTTATTATTCCGAGTATTCTCGGAACAGCGATTTCTCAGTCTAAAACTTATCTAAATCCATGTTTTAAAAAAAATCCAAACCAAGTTTTTCGAGTTACATCTCTTCGTCACTCTTCCAGCTTTCGCTGTCAGTCCCAAGTCTAGTCCCTAGCTGAAGAAAATGCATTTTAAAACACTTATATAACCATTTAGAGACCATTATAAAAGATTATCCTTTATAAATATGAACGATAAGATGTTAGAGAACACAGAAAATACCCATAACTCAAAATTGACAAAAAAAATTAGATTTTTGACTTTGCAAGCCTGTTGTGAGAAACTAGCCCAGCGACTTAATGTCCCTTTTGTGGTGCTGGGTCACATAATTATGTAAAGACCTTTGTACTACTGGGGAGTGTTTCACTTACAAAGGAGTGCATTTCCAGCAGGGAGATGCCTCGCTCGTGAACAGCCAGCAGCAGGTTCTTAGGCATGGAGGAGGTGTAGGTTTGCTGCACACACAGGTCACACGCACATCACAAAATCCTTCAACACTTCTTCTTCTTCTTCGTTCACTCAGACAGTTTCCTGTCACATGAGCGTAGATGCGTCATGCTGCCGTTATGCGCCTAACTAAGAAATAGTTAGGCCCAGCATGCATGTCCGACTTCGGCTGAAGAAATGTAAGTAAGAATTCATAGAAAAAAAGGCAGGAGAACAGGACCAGCAAGGCAGAAAGATAGCAGATGGCAGTAAGCAAAGGGAAAAGGCAGAGTCAACGAGAGTGACAGATTAGAGGAAGATACAAGCACGTAACTTCCAGAAGGTGGGGGAACTATTTGTACGAAAGACACCCCAGTATCCCCACGGGGGGATCCTTCAACACAAAACAGGTGTTTAGTGAACAGAGTGAAAACATTCACACAGAAATCAGCACACTACTCGCTGTATATTCATTCAATCAGCCTTCTCGTGTAGATATTGACATATACATAACTTCCATATTTATTTTAACCATAAGGCGCACCCCCCAAATTTTACACAAAATTCAGATTCTGTTATTATCATAGTTTCTTACTATATTATCAGTCACATTGTAAGGCACAGGGGTTTTAGTCTGGAGAACAAGTATCGCCTTATAATCTCAAAAATACGGTAATCAATGCATAACAATGAAGCGTACAGGGAAGACGACAACGTCAGACATTATTGACATTGTCTCTTAGGCACGTTGATGAAGATGACCTGTTGAAGATTTGAGAGACAGACAGACGGAGAATACCCAAGGAAAGAATCACTAACGCATGCAGTGGCTAAAAAAAGAGGCACCACCCTCTGAGGACGTTGATGAAGGAGGTGGCGGCTTGCTGTGGACTCTGGTCCAATGAAAGAGATATAAGGAGAGAGAGACAGAGACAGAAAGAGAGATAAAGAGAGACAGAGACAAAGACAGAATCACTCACACAGACGGGGAAGATGGTTGCCCCAAACAGGCACCATCCTCTCAGCATGTTGATGAAGGAGGTGATGGCTTGCTGAGGACTCTGGTCCAGAGAAAGAGAGATAAGGAGAGACAGAGACAGAGACACGAGAGTGAAGGGAGAGAGACAGAGGCAGAGAGACAGGATCACTCACACAGAAGGGGAAGATGGTTGCCCCAAACAGGCATCATCCTCTCAGCACGTTGATGAAGGGGTTGATGGCTTGCCGAGGACTCTGGTCCAGAGAAAGAGAGATAAAGAGAGACAGAGGCAGAGAGACAGGATCACTCACACAAACAGGGAATATGGTAGCCCCAAAGAGGCACCATCCTCTCAGCACGTGGATGAAGAAGGAGGTGATGGCTTGCTGAGGACTCTGGTCCACAAAGATCTCTAAAAGTTAGTTAACATAGTTCAAGAAAAGGTACCATGGAAAGAATCACTCACACAGACGGGGAAGATCGTTGCCCCGAAGAGGCACCACCCTCTCAGCACGTTGATGAAGGAGGTGATGGCCTGCTGTGGACTCTGGTCCACAAAGATTGCTTGTATTGCTAAAAGTTATTCATTAAAACTCAAGAAAAGGAACCATAGAAAGAATCACTCACACAGACGGGGAAGATGGTTGCCCCGAAGAGGCACCAGCCTCTCAGCACGTTGATGAAGGAGGTGATGGCTTGCTGAGGACTCTGGTCCAGCACCGTCTTGTGCATGGTCACGATGTCCTCCACGCGCACCTGGCCCCGCAACGACCGCGGCAAAATGCGCATCACCCCGCTGAAAGGGCACGACATTTTTTATTGAGGATTATTGTCCAACCGTGAACACTGTTAACCCTTTCACCGCCAATGTCGCATTTATGCACCACACTGATTTAACCCTTTCACCGCCAGCCATATTTTAGCCAAATTTTCCACTAAACTTACATGGATAGAAAAAAGATATTTTGTCCGAAATATTAGGGATTCTTCTGTGATATATTTGAAATAAGGCGTATCCTTACCTCTCAAAATTAAGAACCCAAGATCATTGGATAACAGACCCTCATTTCAAGACTTTTAATGACATGAGTGTTCAATCAGTGTGGTGCAAAAATGTGGCATTGGCAGTGAAAGGGTTAACATCCACGTCACTACAAGGCATGAAATTAGGATCTATTATCAAAGGACCTTATGCTGTTGATTTTGGGAGACAAGGAAAGGTCTTGTTTGATACAAGTCATAGGGGGATTCACAGTATTGCAGATGCCAACTTTTATTTACCCAGGTAATTCTGACAGAAAATTTTGGCTGAATAATTGCTGGCGGTGAAAGGGTTAACGCGCACACATACACTGCACCCCTTCCCTGTCAGCCCCCATGTCTACTATGACGTCATTGATGATGTCATAGCTTTTGATGTCACAAATCTGAAATGCTAGTTTTTGCCTTACAAGATTTGTCAGATGTGGATAACGATGGTTGGTTTTTTTTTGCTCCTTTTGTTGTTCGCTGTTTTCTTGTTTGTCTATGTTCATATAAAGGCGCATTCGCCGAAATATCCAGTAGTTTTGCTTTGTCTCTTGTGAATAAAATAACGTCACTTTACACTTGTCGTGTAGTTGTTTGTTTGTTGTATGTTCCAGTGATGTTGCAGTCTGTTTCAGGGTTTTTTAGATGTGGATAACGTCAAAAAAGTATAAAAAAACAAAACCAAAACAAAAACCAATGCCATCAGCAGACATACCTATAGTTGATGTCTCCGGTTCTCATGTCCTCAATCTCTGACTGGATCTTCAAGGCACACAGATGAGCCTGGAAATACAGGGAGAATAAAAACACAGTTGAGCAATCTGATATAATACATAATCACACATAGTCATACATAGTCATATATTTATAAAACCAAAAACCCTTTCACTCTCTCTCTCTTCAATCTTCCAATATTTCTAGTCATGCTCTCTCACACAGATTTGTTAGTGACTCAGGGTTGCGCAATGCGGACACTAAAATGGAAAACTACTGTTTGTTTGCTTAAAAAACAAAAAAACCCGACCTTGTAATTCTTAGGAAAATTTTAAAAAAGTTGGTGGACCATACACCTCTCTCTCTCTTTCTTTCTCTCTCTAACTCACAGTCTCTTCAGGGGTGATATGTATCCTCTCTTCAAACATCTTGCATCAGCAGGTGGAACACCAAGTCACACACACACACACAAAAACACTCTCACTCACTCACTCTCTCTCTCTCTCTCTCTCTCTCTAACTCACAGCTTCTCCAAGAGTGATAAGAATCCTCTTCAAACACATCTTGTATCAGCTGGTGGAACACCAAGGCTCTCTCACACACACACACACACACACACACACACACACCACACACACACACACACACACAACACTCTCTCTCTGTCTCTCTCTAACTCACAGCCTCTCCAGGGGTGATAAGTATCCTCTCTTCAAACACATCTTGTATCAGCTGGTGGAACACCAAGTCTCACTCACACACACACACTCACACACACACACACTCTCTCTCTCTCTGTCTCTCTCTAACTCACAGCCTCTCCAGGGGTGATAAGTATCCTCTCTTCAAACACATCTTGTATCAGCTGGTGGAACACCAAGTCTCACTCACACACACACACACTCACACACACACACACACTCTCTCTCTCTCTGTCTCTCTCTAACTCACAGCCTCTCCAGGGGTGATAAGTATCCTCTCTTCAAACACATCTTGTATCAGCTGGTGTAACACCAATTCTCACTCACACACACACACACACACACACACACACACACACACACACACACACACACACTCTCTCTGTCTCTCTCTAACTCACAGCCTCTCCAGGGGTGATAAGTATCCTCTCTTCAAACACATCTTGTATCAGCTGGTGGAACACCAAGTCTCTCACACACACACACACTCACTCACTCACTCACTCACTCACTCACTCACTCACTCACTCTCTCTCTCTCTCTCTCTCTCTCTCTCTCTCTCCCTCTCTCTCTCCTCTCTCTCTCTCTCTCTCTCTCTCTCTCTCTCTCTCTCTCTGCCTCTCCAGGAGTATGGGTGCTACTCCCCAAAACGAAAAATACTGAAAGGCCGGGGTCCAGGGGCAGCGCCCTGTTGGGGGGGTTCAGGGGGGCGTTGCCCCCCTGAAGCTGAAGCAAAAATGCAATTGCAGAGATCATTTCCATAGCTCTCCTGCAATCTGGGAATGGGTGAGGAACAGATTACGATTTGACATCATAGTTCTGTTGGCAGACGACAGTTGACACTTTGTAAAGTGACTGTCTAAGTTGCTGAGACATGACAAGTCACATTACCTTTTTACAAGAAATACAAAAGATCTATGGTTAAAATCATATTTTCATGACTAAGATTTTTACTGACATTTCAGAAACACAACTATAAAGTTATAAAGCCGTTCAAATAGAAGATAATAATTAGATCATAAGTGAAATACGATGTCAGTGGATCCAAACATGACTTTCAATTGAGTTTTTCTAAGCAACATTTTTAACATATTCATACGTTTAACATCATAAATATCATTTGGTGAATTGAAATATAGTTGTAACTTACCTTTCTGTGAAGTTTGTAGCTTTCATGACACAAAATTCATGCTGATAATGTTGAATTTAATTCAAATAAGTATGTGTGAATATGACTCGGCCGCCATTTTTGTTGTTGTATTTTCACTTCCGGTGGTTGGAAGACCCAGATTCAAAATGCCCCCAACCACAGTTAACAGATCAACTTTTTGGGGGGGGACAAAATTTTAAAAATACGGAATTTCCGTCTCAGCAGAAAACTTAATTTACGGATTTCCGTTTATACCGAAGGTAGTAGCACCCATGCAGGAGTGATAGGTATCCTCTCCTCAAACACATCTTGGATCAGCTGGTGGAACACCAAGTCACACACACACACACACTCTCTCTCTCTCTAACTCACAGCCTCTCCAGGAGTGATAGGTATCCTCTCCTCAAACACATCTTGTATCAGCTGGTGGAACACCAAGTCACACTCCACTGGGTCGTTTAGGTTCACATAGGGTTCAATGAACAGACGTTTCTGAAAAGAGAAGTAAATAATTTTTAAAAAAGATTAATGACTTCTGGCAGATAAGATTTCTTTGATGCCTAAGAAAAACAAACAAAGAAATAAGTATCACACACACACAAAATAAATATATCAAAGTAAGATATGTAAATTTGTTATTGAATGCATTTATTAAGCCTGTTTGAGAGCAACAAAAAAATGAAACAGACTGCAACGTCACTGGAACATACAGCAAACAAACAACTACACGACAAGTGCAAAGTGACGTTATTTTATTCACAAGAGACAAAACAAAACTACTGGATATTTCGGCGAATGCGCCTTTATCAACACAGACAAGCAATTAAACAGCAAACATCAAATATAGCAAAAGGAGCAAAAAGTAGGCAACAGAAGGAGCAAAAAATAAAAACACACACATCAAGATCAAAATAAAAACAATACTTTCCCCTCTACAGTCCAACGTGTAAATGATCATCATCACACACACACACACACAGGGAGGTTCCACTGTACTACAAATGTACAAAAAGCTATAGATTTCATCATCAACAATGTTAGAGTTCTTGCATCATTGTTAAACTATAGAAAAGTTTCATACACAAAATAAAAAACTCTCTCTCTCTCTCTCTCTCTCTTTCTCTCTCTCTCTCTCTTTTCCTCTCTCTCTGTGTTACCTTGAAGTCCAGCCTGAACTCTTGCACAGCCCCGCTTCGTGCCAATCTTTCCCACTTGCTGATGGTGTCAGACATCCGCTCATCTGCCGCCATGCCTCGCGACGTGTACGATGCTGGAATAAAAATTTAAAAAACACTGGATATGATTTTCGACTTCAAACAGAGTGTTTCTCAGGAGGAAAATCTGTTTAATTTAACGCCCTCCAGTCTGGAACAGACATATATATGGGACACTAGTAGATATAAAGATGGTGGGAACGATCCTGGAGGCAGTGCAACACCAGTAAAGATTTTTAACAATACAGAGATGTATCTATAAAGGAGTGTTTCTCAATGATCGCCATGCCTTATAAAGTGTGTGAAGCTAGGGAACATACATACAAAAACACACACACACAGACACACTCACACACACACACACACACACACACCACACACACTCCCAAGATTTTCAAATCTACATCTGACATTCACCAATCTGCACTATGTTTTATGGTTTGGAGTAGGTATGCCTTGTGATGTGTAGTCAATGGAATAATGTGATGTGTAGTCAATGGTGCAAGACGTTTTACTTTCTATCAAAATAATCCAGCACTCCTTGCTGATTCAGTTGTTCATTTAGGTTAGGATGGTTAGGTTAGGATATAGGGACTCAAACATAGCCGTTAGGCTTTCAAACGTCCCATCCTTAATAATATCATTGATAAAGTACAAGGTTTATCGTGCACTCAGGTTTTAGATAATGAGAGAAAATGGAGTTTTACCTCCTCTTGGTCTGAATCAGACACATATGGGACATTTGTAAATACAAATATGGTGGGAACAATACTGGAGGCAATGCCTGGAGGCAGTACGAAACCAGTAAAGTCCCGATTTTTAAAAATTAATACAGATAGCTGTAGCGGTGACCACGCCTGGGTTAAACCTCATCGGCTATGGCACCGCCACAAGTACTATCTTGATTTGCAAGGTTTTAGATAATCATTCATCATATTCGTCTAATAGATTTTTGAAAATGTTAGTATTTGGTGCTTGTTTAATATTAGTTGGTAACTTGTTCCACAAAGGTGCAGTTCTGTTAGTAAAACATTATTTTCTAATTATTTTTTCATTTACTTGTTTTTTGGGGGGTGTTTTTTTTATTCTTTCTTTCTTTGTGTATGTGTGTGGTTTGGTTGTTTCTAAAGATATTTTGATGTCTTTGGCTGATCAAAAGTTATTCAAACGTTGCTTCTTTTTTTTCTCTCCACCCTCTTACAATAAAATAAAATAGTTAAATAAAACAGCATGAAACTGCACAAACACAATAAATATCATGTGCATCTTATACGAGTTCTAACTACAAAATAAAGACCAGACACGTGCAGCAGACATCCAACCAAGCTTACCACTAAAATCAAGACAAAAAGATTAAAAAAATGAAATGTCAATAAACACAACATTTATTTTCTCTCCCTCCCTCTTTTTCTCCCCCTCTCTCTTTTCTCTATTTTTTAGTCCATCACCAAGACGGACTATTGCGATCGTCTGGTTTGTCTGTTATTTTTTTTTGTTTTTTTTTTTTTTTTTCGTTTTTTTTTCTGTCTGTCCCAAGGATATCTCCCGAACCGCTTGACCGAATCGCGTCAAATTTTGTGTGAAGGTGTGCCTCCTTAATAGGAAGAGATCGGCGCAAACCATTTTGCCGTCGTGACCTTGACCTTGACGTACGACCTTGAAAACCGAAAATCTATTTTTAGCCATATCTCGGGCACCGATCAACATAGGATGTTGAAACTTGGTATGAAGGTGGTTTGGCTTATGCCCGTTCTGATGATGGCATACCGATCAAGGTCAAGGTCAAGGTCAAAAAGATCGCTGGAGCCTGAAAATCGGAGGGTCATTTTTTTCTCCTTCTGTCTGTCCCAAGGATATCTTTCGAACGGGTTGACAGAATCACGTCAAATTTTGTGTGCTGGTGTGTCACCATGAGAGGAAGGCATCCGCGCAAACCATTTTGCCGTCGTGACCTTGACCTTGGCGTACGACCTTGAAAACCGAAAATCTTTCAGGGGCCATAACTCCCACACCGTTAGTGTTAGAGTCTTCAAATTTGGCATGAAGGTACTTTGGCTTATGCCCGTTCTGATGGTGGCATACCGATCAAGGTCAAGGTCACGGTCCGGGCGATCAGTAGGCCTTGAAAGTGGTAGGGGTCTACACATTGGGTTTTAAGCCATATTTTCCACATTGGTACTTGACAGAAGCGCTTCAGATTGTGTGTGGTACTGTATACCCTAGAGAAGAAAACATCCGAGCATAAATTATCACCATGCTGACCTTGACCTTGAAGTGTGACCTTGAAAACCGAAATTTCCTTCTTTGCGCTATATGTTTCTTCTTCAAGCTGTATCTCGTGAACTAGAAGACAGAATCCCTTCCAATTTTGTGTCAGGATGTGACACTCTACGGGGTGTCGCAAGTGCGTGGCATTGCTGGTGACGGACATGTCTGCCGCTCGGCGACGCCCTTGTTTTTTTTCAAAACAAACTTTTTTTTAATGAATGAATGAATCAAACATAAGCAAATACATATACATGCAATTTACAGTTAGCATACATCCATTCCTTTTTTTAACTTGATAAAGACAAGGCAGATGAGCAATAACTAAATTAAGCAGTAAATCAATCATTCAATACAGACACAGAAGAAAAAATAAGAAGAAGAAGGGGGGGGAGAGACCCCCCCACCCCCCACCCCCCCAAAAAAAGCATTGGAGTAATAATGAGCGTTATAAAGACGTAATATGTTATGTATATGCGAAAGGATCACTTATCAATGGCAAACATTTTTTTCAATATAGTTACATAAAAACAAGAATTATCTCTCATATATTTTCCAAAGCATTAGCTCAAAGACTAAGATGGTTTGTTAAGCACAACGGACACAAATGCCATACAATTCTTTCTATTTTTTTATCTCTCTCTTTCCTTCTCTCTCTATCTCTTTCTCTAAAAAAATTACCTGAACTGCTCATGACTTCATAGATGGAGAAGCCCTCGGCGTCAGACCTCATGCCGATCTTGGCTTTGATGGTCTTGATCACCTCCCCGCATGTCGCCGCCGAGTCAAACTCCACCACGCGCTGGTCCCCGTTCAGGAAAAATATCCTCTGGGTTATCAGCTTCCTGCGAACAATTTGAAAAAAATGTTTACGGTAAAAGACACTCTGCTCCGTCTTAACCCCCTTCACTGCCCCATGATGGATAGTTCCGGCATTATTACCAGCCGCGACTGAAGAGAGCGAAGCTGGTAATGTTTTTTTTAGTGGATTCTGTTCCTGACTATCTATGTAACTATGTTAACACGATAACGATTGAACGGAGGGATCTGGGATGTTCAAATTTTGCATGCGGATAGGCACTAAGAATATTTCGGCCAAATTCTAATGTGAAGGTTATAGGTCAAAGGTCAAGGTCACTGGAGCCGAAAATGCTACCGAACACCTGGCACGATAACGGAGGGACCTAGGATGCATGCGGATAGGTACTAAAGATATCCAGGCCAAGTTCAAAAATGAAGGTCATAGGTCAAAGGTCAAGGTCACTGGCACCGAAAATGCTGCTGAGCACCTGGCACGATAGCGATTGAACGGAGGGACCTAGGACGCTCAAATTATGCATGCGGCTAGGAACTAAGAATATCTCCGCCACATTAAAAAATGAAGGTCATATGTCAAAGGTCAAGGTCACTGGATCCAAAAATGCTGCCGAGCACCTGGCACGATAACGTTTGAACGGAGGGACCTAGGACACTCAAATTTTGCATGTGGATAGGTACTAAGGATATCTAGACCAAGATCGAAATTCAAGATCATAGATCACTGGACCCGAAAATGCTGCCCTGTGGCTGGTGGTCTAGCGTCTAAACCCTCTAGTTTCTTGTAGGATTGTCCCACTGAAAGCCTCCATACAGCAACAAAGAAGTCAGATAATTGATAGCTAAATTCAACAGAAGTTTTCTTTTTACTCACCTCTGTATAATGCACTGAATCTCTCGCACGGAGGGCGGGAATTTCCGTCTTTTCTTCTCCACTGTTCTCGTCAGGCACTGGACAAGAATTGCAAGTAAACACTTCAAAAGAGTAAGGAAAAACGTGGGGAATTTTACAAGCAACAAAGAAAGAACATTACCATTTCATTTAATTGGTATTTATTGGTATTGGTATTTGGCATATTCTAGTCACAGACTTATCTCTGTGAAATTCGGGCTGCTCTCCCCTGGAGAGCGCGTCGCCGCAAGTGCAGCGCCTACCCAACTTATTTTATTTATGTTTTTGTTGGGGGGGGGGGCACACTTGGAAAACCTAGCTATTAATTTGGCCATACCAGGCAGCGAGATTTCTCCCTGCTCTTACCAACTTTCTCTCTTAGCCATTAAGCCTTTTGTCTCTCCAGGAATGAGGCTTTCTACTGACAATTCTCTGCCCCTGTCTTGTTGCCCTGAGATGCAAGCACCACCTACTTAAGATTATCACCCTTGCCTGTCATGAAGTAGTAGCATAATTACATGGGTGCAACTACACAAAATGAAAAAACCCTGAAATGACCCAATGTCCCCCTGCAGCTGAAGCAGAAATTTATTTATTAAGGTATTTTAGTTTGCTTTTTCCACAATTTATACAAATGCTTATTATAAAGTGTTTGAAAAATACAGTAGACACACACAGATCTTGTTTGACAAATTAAAAAAAAAAGGAATTTCCTTTTCTGGTAAAATTCAAAAACAGGAAATCCTTGTATACCAGGAAAAGTTGCACCCATGTTGTTATAGCCATAACAAAATGATCTGCCCTGACTCGTCGCTAGGTGGCATGAGTAGCTTGGGCCTAAAATTATCGCCCTTTTCCTGTCAGCAAGAAGTAGCATAAAGCCCCATTGCTCTCCTTCCACACAACTCCTCTCTCATCCTTTCTTCTGTCTCTCTCTCTTTCTTGCACTTTAAGAAATAAAGAGCTCTCTCTCTCTCTCACCATCTCTCTCTCTCTCTCTCTCTCTCACCATCTCTCTCTCTCTCTCACCATCTCTCTCTCTCTCTATCTCTCTCACCATCTCTCTCTCTCTCTCACCATATCTCTCTCTCTCTCTCTCTCAAATAGTTTTCCAGTGTCTCTCACAATCTCCCCCTCTCTCACCATCTCTCTCTCTCTCTCTCTCTCTCTCTCTCTCTCTCTCTCTCTCTCACCATCTCTCTCTCTCTCTCTCTCTCTCTCTCTCTCTCTCTCACCATCTCTCTCTCTCTCCCTCTCTCTCTCTCTGCCTTCACCCAGGTCCCTTCTTTCTGAGTTTCTCTGTCGTTTTCTGGCACACCCTATTCCTGTCTATCCCTCCGATTCATTCCATCCCTCTCTCTGTCTGTCTGTCTGTTTATCTGTCTCTCTTACTCACATTGAGACAGAATCTGGCGAATTTCCCCTCATCGGTGGTCATGTCCATGGCACATTTCTAATGACAAGAAACTCATACTGGCTGTCTTTCACTATCTCTCTCTCTCTCTCTCTGCCTTCACCCTTCTCTCTCTGAGTTTCTCTATCATTTTCTGGCACACATGCTCTCTTCCTGTCTATTCCTCCGTTTCTTTCCATCCCTCTCACTGTCTGCGTGTCTGTTTATCTGTCTCTCTTACTCACATTGAGACAGAATCTGGCGAATTTCCCCTCATCGGAGGTCATGTCCATGGCACATTTCTAATGACAAGAAACTCATACTGGCTCTATTTCACTCTCTCTCTCTCAGCCTTCACCTTTCTCTCTCCGAGTTTCTTTGTCGTTTTCTTGCACACTCTCTCTTCCTGTCTATCCCTCTGTTTCTTTCCATCCCTCTCTCTGTTTGTCTGCCTGTTTACCTGTCTATCTTACTCTGGCTGTCTTTCACTCGCTCTCTCTCTCTCTCTGCATTCACCCTTCTCTCTGAGTTTCTCCTCATTTTCTGGCACACACGCTCTCTTCCTCTCTATCTCTCCGATTCTTTCCATCCCTCTCTCCGTTTGTTTGTCTCCTCATTTTCTGGCACACACGCTCTCTTCCTCTCTATCTCTCCGATTCATTCCATCCCTCTCTCTGTTTGTCTGTCTCTCTTAACTCACCTTGAGACAGAATCTGGCGAATTTCCCCTCGTCGGAGGTCGTGTCCATGGCACATTTCTTCAGGTGGACCTGCACATACTTGTAGACGCGGGAGTTGGCCGGGGGTAAGGTGGCGCACGTCACCAACAGCAGCTGCCACGACCGCCGGTTCACCACGCTGTTGGGATCTGTGACGATAAAGATCATCATCATCATCATCATTATCATCATTATTAGCATCACCATCATCATCATCATTATTAGCATCATCATCATCATCATCATCATTATTAGCATCATCATCATTATTAGCATCATCATCATCATCATCATCATTATTAGCATCATCATCATCATTCTCACCATCATCATCATCAGCAGCATCATCATCATCATCACCACCCATCATCATCATTATTAGCATCATTTACGCATTGGACTGTAGAGGGGAAGAATTGTTTTTTTGATCTTGTTGATTTTTTGTTCCTTTTCTTGTCTGCTTTTTGTTCCTTTTGCTATATTTGCTGTTTTCTTGTTTGTCTATGTTGATAAAGGCGCGTTCGCCGAAATATCCAGTAGTTTTGTCTCTTGTGAGTAAAATAAGGTCACCTTACACTTGTCGTGTAGCTGTTGTTTGTTGTATGTTCCAGTGACATAGCAGTCTGTTTAAGATTTTTAAAAATTATTATTAGCATCGTTACCATCAATTTCATTGTGACCTTTCTTATCATCAACATAATTATTATTATCATCATAATAATATACGCAAGTTATCGGGAGGCATTATCCTTGAAAGAAATGAAATCGTCTATTGTATGGAGGAGGGTAAGAGTCTGGAACGTTTGTATGAAGTGATTACACACGGCTTGAAAATATGCTATGACATTCATGCAAGCGCATCCAACAAGTAGACATGCATAAACATGTGCACACGCACACACGCAAGCATGCACACACACACACACATATATACACATGCATACACACACACACACATACACACCTCACATATTCATATACAAAACAATCATACAGTAAACACAGCATCAATGCGCATGCACACAATAACACCATGCACAAAATTGACTTTTTTCTTTTCCCCCATCTTTTTGAAACCATACCGATACATTCAAAATGAAAAGATATACCAAAAAAAAAGCACAAAAGAAAAACAAAAAGATTAAAGAATAAAAAAAAACATGAAAAACAAAAAGATTAAAGAATTAAAAAAAACATATCGTCGATGAAATTCTTCTCGATTTTGTTTTTGTTTTTTAGTTAGATACATAGTCAGCTCTCTCATTTTTCCCGCCACCTTCCACCAAAAGCTCATATCTCTAATGACTTTCGATCTGGGGTAGAATGAAGTTGTGTAAATAGAAAAAAAACTCTTAAGTCCCAAATTCAGATCTACTTAAGGACAAAAACCTTGTATCTTCGATCTTTTCAAGTATTAAAAGAAAAAAAAGACATTTTAACACAATTCAGGATTGAACTCGCATTGTCTTGAACAACGTATTCATCATAGTTAATAAGTTGTGGTAAACGCAGTTAATTTTTAACCCTTTCATCGCCACTGTCGCCTCTTGGCACCCACGTCACTAAAAGGCATCAAATGAGGGTCTGTTTTATGCATGTCAGAGAGGAATCCCCAATATGGCAGATGAAATCTTTTCTCTACCCAGATAAGTTTAATGGAAAGTTTTGGCTGAAAAATGACTGGCGTTAAAAAGGTTAAAAGTTTTTTCCATTTTTTCAAAACTACAAAAATTGAGAATTGTGAATTTCACCGACAGATTTTCAATGAAAATCGAGACATATGAATGATGACACTAACTTAAGCATAAAAACACAAGAGAAAGACACAACAATACTTACATGCAAAATGTTTCTTATCTTTAGCTTCACTTTTCCCATCTGTACAAGGCAAGAAGAAGAAGAAGAAGAAGACAACATTTACAAGCATGCGCGTCACACACACACAGGAGGCGAGCAAACACAAGGCAAAATTGTCATTAACGGTCAAATTAACCGTCTGCAAAAACACCACAGAGGTTAAGCTTTTGGCAAAACAGTCAAACGAACAATTGTGACCCAGCACCACGAAAGGGACATTAAGTCGCTGGGCTAGTTTCGTCACAACAGGCTTGCGAAGTCAAAAATCTCATTTTTATCAATTTGGAGTTATGAGTATTTTCCTGCTATCTTAACATCTTATATTTGATATCCATAAAGGATAGTCTTTAATATGGTCTCTAAATATTCCAAAAAAGTGTTTTAAAATTTGTAGGTTGATGCATTTTCTTAGGCTAGGTTAGACTTTAGACTGTGATTTCTCAAAATGGCTGACAGTCACCTTGCCAACTTTAAATGCTCATAACTCTGGAACAAAAAAGGATGCAAGAATGTTTTTTTATATCATTAGAAAGAGAATGTTCTGACACTTAGTGTCCCTTTCGTGGTGCTAGGTCACACAATTCACATCAATATTTTTTTTAAGACAAATTACAACGCGCAAACTAAAAAAAAGCAGCACTCAAATATCCACACCATTGATCAAAGACTGAAACAGCGAGACTAAAAGAGGAGACGGTGAAATGAACAAGGGAGATAACTCTCCATAAACTAGCCCCCCTCCACCAAAGTTGCTTACGACACCCCCAGCCTACCACTGCGTGAAAGAAGAGGATGAGGAAGTTTGCTCCCCTTTGGCTCTTATTCGTGCAGTGCTAGGCATGGGTGTCGTAAGCAACTTTGGTGGATGGATGGGAACTAATTTACAGAGAGTTACCTCCCCTTTTTCATTTCATCCTTTTTTTTTGTTTTACAAGACATTACAAAAAAAGATGAAATCCAGGACAAACAAAGGTTGGGGCAACATTCCGAGAAAAAAATAAAATAATAACAAGGCAAGACACTTAGAAAAGATAAGAGTTTGGGGTCAACAACAACAAAAATAATTTAAAAAAATGTAGTGCAATTCTTTGCAAGAATTTTTTTTAAGTTTTGGGCGACATTCTAATAGCATTCATATATATAAGCTTGCCGCAAAACACTGAGAGGAAGACTAAAGGCTAAATACATCAGCATTCCAATAAACATTCATTTTTATTTTTTAAAGAAAATGTTTTAGAGGCTGAATCAGCGGGAAGAGCGAGAGGAAGAAAGAGAAGCAGAGGGTAACATTCCAAGATGATGTCATTCAAGCTCAGATATTTTTTTTACAAGACACAACAAAGGGGGGAAACCAATATATGCAATGCAACATGAAAACAATCAACATTTATACCGTTGTTGTTGGTTTTTTACTGTAAGGCGCATGCCCCAAATTTTACACAAAATCCAGATGTTGTTACTAAATGTGATGCAGCACAGGAAAACCAGGCTAATGTCGTAAATGATCACTTTTGACTTATTGATATTTTCAGAAAGGCCAGAGACAACAGATTAACAGGCAAAAAACAGAATTCATCTATCTCTAATAGTTTATTTTGAACAATTTTTCAATCAATCAAATCTCTCTCTCTTCTCTCTCTCTTTCTCTCTCTTGTGGCTGGCCGACTTTAGCTGGGTATTCGCGTACTGCATCACAAATTTTCTTACTATTTTATTGGTCGCATTATAAGGCGCAGGGGACTTAACCCTTTCACCGCCAATGTCGCATGCATACACCACACCCATGTCACTAAAAGGCATCAAATGAGGGTCAGTTATTGGAAGACTCTATTTTCTTCATTTTGGGAGGTAAGGAAAAACCTAATGTCATACATGTCACAGAGGATTTCACAATATTGCAGATACAGGGAAACCCATTTAGTACGAGTACGGTTTAAACGAGAGCCCGTGTTTAACGAGTGGTTTCAAAATTCCCGACCACAAGCCTTCTTTTTCCTTGTTAAATAATTCTGCATACAACGAGCTCGCTACAACGAGTAACTTGCATATAACGTACAATTTATTGACTCCCAAAGTCAAGCTTTTATGCAAAAACTACGCGGTTAGAACGAGAACGCACTTACAACCACACCGCCATCCCAAAGTCAAGCTTTCTTGCACAACTACCTGGCTAGAACGAGAACACACTGACAACAGCATCGCCATCTTGACTGACCCCTCGATACGTAAGCGGCATTCTGATTGGCCGATATAACAACTTGGGTGTCTGCAGCGCAAGCAGATGACACTGGACTCACTCTTTGCTCACTGATCTTGTGACTTCCGGGAAATTTTAACTTTCTCTTAAAGCGCATGTGTGGATTTTATGTTTTTGATGTTATCGTGTGTTAATAAACTGTTTTAAAGTGTATGTAATCGGCATTAAAAACCCTATGGATACAGGATACTGGGCTTACAACCATGCTTTGTTGGGTAAGCGTGTTGTTTCCGTTTTTCTGTCTTTTTCACACTTTACCAGCACGCACATCACAGTAGATGTGAGGACCGATTGATAGGTTCGTCAGGGTTGCCAAAATCGATAAAATGGTTTGAACGAGCAATGCTTACAACGAGTAAATTGGCCCTCTCCCCTGGAATTCGTACTAAACGGGTTTCACTGTAAATTGTTTTCTTACAGACTTAAGCTTGATGGTATGTTTTGGCTGAAACATGGCTGGTGGTGAAAGGGTTAAGGGCCAGCCACACGTCCACTAATATCGCACGACTGTACGATACGATTCGATCACGTGGTCTCCAAGAACAAACGTGATTCGTGCTTCGAGATCATGTGATCGAATTGTATCGCGCAGTCGTACGATTTTAGCTGACGTGTGGCTGGCCCTTCAGTCTGGGGAAAAAAGTATTGCCTTATACAGTGGAACCTCCCTTATAAGACCTCCCACTATAAGACTCCCTCCCATATAAGACCTACTTCTCTGAGACATTGTCCTTCTTTGTAAGTATTAAAATTACCTCCCTTATAAGACCCCTCCCTTACAAGACCTCATTTGCCTTGGCATGAGGCTGTGTCAGACCAGTTGACATAAGGTAGAACACCAAGGCTACATCAAAATGTTGGTATGCTCTGAATGGTTGTGCGGGGATTGTCTTAAGCCATGACAAGCTCCCAGCATAACATCATCAGTCTAAAATCCCCCGAAGATGGAGTGTGGCTGCCCACATGGCGGGGTAATCAAAAACGGTCACACACGTAATGTTCTCATCCCTAGCTGGTGCATTTGCACTGAATTGATCAAGTGCTCTGGCTGTTGGGATGATCCCTGGAGTCGTTAGGCCAGGGAACAACAACAACAAGAACAACAACAAGACCTCATTTTGGATGATTTTTGAAGGTCTTATAAGGGAGGTTCCACTGTAGTAAAACAACAACAACCGGTACATCCATCTCTTTAATACGTGGTGCTGGGTCACATATATTCAATCATATCATAACGTGCAGGAGTCTCAATGTGGGAAATAGTACAGACAAACCTCTATTTTAAGACACCCAAAATGTCCGGAAAAATCGGTCGTAAATTGTAGGGGTCGTATGACGGAGGTTTTCACTGGCAGCCATAGAAAGAAAAAGTTCAGCACAGTTCATACTCTCTTCTTCATGCACACATACAATGACATATTAAAACTGGATTTGGGTCTTTCCAACTCCATAGGATTGTGCAATCGATGTATTACAGTTTCACTTTGCCGACTTCTTTTAATCACCTCCACACTCGTCCAAAGTCAGTGGTTTTCTTTTTCAAAGTCAGTGGTTTTCGTGCTTTTCCTACGCTCTCCGCCATCTTTTCTACAACAAGGGAAGCGACTCCGCTTTCAGGCCCTTGACCGTGGTTGTTTCCCTTTGCTCGAAGTCTATGCAGACGACAGCAACGGTCGTAAAAACCAACAAAATGGTGGTCGTAAGTCGCGTTTTAGAGTAAGTCGTTCAAGAGAGGTCGTTTACATAGTAAAATGCATCTGTGCCCCAACAAATCCGGTCTCAAATGAGAGGTGGTCGCTTAACAGAGGGTCGTAAAATAGGGGTTTGTCTGTATCGCCTTATAGTCCGAAAAATACGGTACATTACACATGAAAGTCACAAAGAATCACACTGAACATAACCAGAGCAAAATGGTACAGTGGAACCTCCCTTATAAGACCTTCAAAAATCACCCAAAATGAGGTCTTGTAAGGGAGGGGTCTTACAAGGGAGGTAATTTTAATACTTACAAAGAAGGGCAATGTCTCAGAGAAGTAGGTCTTATATGGGAGGGAGTCTTCTAATGGGAGGTCTTATACGGGAGGTTCCACTGTACCATGGAATATGTTTCTCAACAGCAACAAATGAACGTACCACAACATAACCCACAAAGCGTGAAGAAACGTGTGCATAGAGAAAGAGAGATGACACAATATCGACAGCAGTGTATTTTCCGTTCTGACCTGGGTGGTCGGTGGTCTGCTTGACCAGTTGCAGGTAGAACTCGTTGCAGAGAAAGTCGCTCTCCAGACACTTGAGCATGACGTTCTGCATCATGGTCACGTGGTCCTCGTCCGTGTCCGCTGCAAGGCACACAGACAATTTATATCCATTTATCATCATCATCTTCAATACCATCATCATCATCATCAACAACATCATCAACTTACCAGACTCTTCAATGCCGGAGTAGATGAGGATGCAGTTGAACATCTTGATGGCATTCACCATCATTAATCATCATCATCACCAACTTACCAGACTCTTCAATGCCGGAGTAGATGAGGATGAAGTTGAATATCTTGACGGCATTCACCATCATCATCACCATCATCATCAACATCATCAACTTACCAGACTCTTCAATGCTGGAATAAATGAGGATGCAGTTGAACATCTTGATGGCAATCAGCATCATCATCATCATCATCAACTCACCACACTCTTTAATGCCGGAATAAATGAGGATGCAGTTGAACATCTTGAAGGCAATCACCATCATCATCATTACCATCATCGACTCACCAGACTCTTTAATGCCGGAATAAATGAGGATGCAGTTGAACATCTTGAAAGCAATCACCATCATCACCGTCATCAACTCACCAGACTCTTCAATGCCGGAATAAATCAGGATGCAGTTGAACATACTGATGGCATTCAAAATCATCAACTTACAAGACTTCAATTCTGGAATAAATGAGGATGCAGCTGAACATCTTGAAGGCATACACCATCACCATCAACATCATCATCTTACCAGATTCTTCAATGCCGGAATAATGCAGTTGAACATCTTGAAGGCAATCACCATCATCATCATCATCATTATCAACTTACCAGATTCTTCAATGCCGGAATAAATGAGGATGCAGTTGAACATCTTCATGGCGTTCACCATCACCATTATCAACTCACCAGACTCTTCAATGCCGAAATAAATGAGGATGCAGTTGAACATCTTGAAGGCAATCACCATCATCATCATCATCATCATCAACTTACCAGACTCTTCAATGCCGAAATAAATGAGGATGCAGTTGAACATCTCGAAGGCAATCACCATCATCATCATCGACTTACCAGACTCTTCAATGCCGAAATAAATGAGGATGCAGTTGAACATCTCGAAGGCAATCACCATCATCATCATCGACTTACCAGACTCTTCAATGCCGAAATAAATGAGGATGCAGTTGAACATCTTGAAGGCAATCACCATCATCATCATCGACTTACCAGACTCTTCAATGCCGAAATAAATGAGGATGCAGTTGAACATCTTGAAGGCAATCACCATCATCATCATCATCACCATCATCGTCACCATCATCACCTCACCAGACTCTTCAATGACGGAATAAATGAGGATGCAGTTAAACATCTTGATGGCAATCACCATCATCAAAATCGTCATCAACTTACCAGACTCTTCAATGCCGGAATAAATGAGGATGCAGCTGAACATCTTGATGGCAATCACCATCATCATCATCAACTTACCATATTCTTCAATGCCGCAATAAATGAGGATGCAGTTGAACATCTTCATGGCGTTCACCATCATCACCATCACCATCATCAACTCACCAGACTCCTCAATGCCGCAATAAATGAGGATGCAGTTGAACATCTTCATGGCGTTCACCATCATCACCATCACCATCATCAACTCACCAGACTCCTCAATGCCAGAATAAATGAGGATGCAGTTGAACATCTTCATGGCGTTCACCATCATCACCATCACCATCATCAACTCACCAGACTCCTCAATGCCAGAATAAATGAGGATGCAGTTGAACATCTTCATGGCGTTCACCATCATCACCATCACCATCATCAACTCACCAGACTCCTCAATGCCAGAATAAATGAGGATGCAGTTGAACATCTTCATGGCGTTCACCATCATCACCATCACCATCATCAACTCACCAGACTCCTCAATGCCAGAATAAATGAGGATGCAGTTGAACATCTTCATGGCGTTCACCATCATCACCATCACCATCATCAACTCACCAGACTCCTCAATGCCAGAATAAATGAGGATGCAGTTGAACATCTTGATGGCGGTTTCCTCCTGGGGCGGGGAGTGGATGAGGGTGAGGGACTGGCGCAGGGGACTCTTGCTGTACGACCAGAAGTCCACAGTGAAGTTGCTGCCCGCGTCGCTGCTGGCGTAGCTCCGCAGCTTGTCCAGCTTGGTCTTGGTCAGTCTGTGGGGAGAAGGAGAAAGAAGCAATGACTTCTTCTCTTTCTTCTTCTGTGTTCCCAGGCCATATGGCCACAATGGGGCAAGATACATTATCAGGGCTCCCAGGGACCCCCATTTGAGGGTCTATGAAGTACTAAAATTCTGAAGGACCCTCTAAAAGAATGTGCAGGGGGTCCCAGGGATGCACTAGAAAAATTATTTGTAGCATTCGCAATGCCACTGGGACTCTCTATCCCGCTTCTAGGACCCTCTATACTATAAGTGAAGGAGTCCCTGGGACCCCTTGTTTTGCGGGACGATTGGGAGCCCTGATTATGTGTCCAGTTTTCAGTTTTCACTGGTCTCCCCGCTGCATACAGCCGACACATTCCGATTTCGTAGGAGCTCAAAGGAGAAAAATTATTTGGAAGATTTTTTTTTTTTAAAGGCAGGAGAATGGGCCAATAAGTCAGAAAGGCAGTAGATGACAGAAAGCAAAGGGAAAAGGCAGAGTCAAAGAGAGTGGCAGATTAGAGGAAGTTACAAGCATAGAACTTCCAGAAGGTGGGGGAACAATTTGTGCGAAAGAACCCGGCGAGAGACTCGTGAAGGGGGTGGGGTCGTCCAGCTCCCTTTATGGAGGCACAAGGCATCCACCCACAGCCCCAGAAGCAATGACAAAAGTTCAGTGTACTGTGTTCTCTTTTACAAATACGCCAGTCGGACTAGCGTCTTCCATAACTTGAGGTCATCCCCCCCCCCCCGTCCTTTTGTTGCTCCATTCTGTGAGAAAAGGAATGCTATCCAACTGAAGGGATGGCTTATAAACTTCTCTGTCAGTGAGTCTGTCACAGAGTGTTGTCAAAAATGTACATAAGAGTAGATTTTCTAGGACTGTTATTGATGCCAAGACTATAATCCTATCATGTAAGGTCTTTCTGATAATAATGACTTAATTAAAATCTCAAGCAACCTGTTGTTTTCACCAATAAAAAAAAAAAAAATGTGATGCTGAACACCAACAAAGCAAAATTAGCAACAAGGTTACAAAAAAAATCTGCAAAATTTTCAGAAATGTAGGGGACATTTTAACATTGTTTATCATTTTCATATATGAGGAATTCAAGACATCATAGCAATAATAGCACTGACAAAAAAAAAGAAAAGATCAGAGCAGTATTCAAATAAAATTCTTACTCTAGA
This sequence comes from Phymorhynchus buccinoides, assembly GCA_017654935.2. Lineage (NCBI taxonomy): Eukaryota > Metazoa > Mollusca > Gastropoda > Neogastropoda > Raphitomidae > Phymorhynchus > Phymorhynchus buccinoides. The sequence goes on along the minus strand of CM065688.1, from coordinate 19,808,518 downwards.
TTCTCTGCCACCATGCACAGCAGTGGACAATCATCTTTGTCCTTGGAAAGTTTTATTAAAAGCGTTTAGCTTAGGCCCAAAAAAAAATGTCTGGGGTTTCATCAGCTTGAAAAAATAGGGTAGGTAGGTACTAGTTGTTTTTTCTTGTTTAAAAAAAAAAAGTGTGTTCGGTCCATGTGTATGAATATATTTATATATTTTAATAATATAAAAAAAAGTGTATGCTTTTGCACTTATGGTGTTTTATGTTTCTGTTTGCTCACTTACTTTCGTCCAAAAAAGGTTTAGGGTCGACGGCCAAAAACTAGGGTTGGTCGGGAAACAGGAAACCAACATTTATTTATTTTTTTTGCCTTAGGAATCCATGTTTCAAACACTGATTGTTTTTCCCATTCAAAGTCTCTCAAAGGCATGTGCTGTACTTTTCAGCGCACCCCCCCCAAATTTTACACAAAATTCAGATTTTCTTCTATTTTCTTACTATTTCATCAGTCACATTATAAGGCACAGGGGTGTTAGCCTGAGAGAGAAAAAAAAGTATCGCCTTATAGTCCGAAATATACTGTAACCAGACCTGCTTACCCCCTACACAAGTCTTGAGTAGTCTGGATAGCAAAAATGAGTAGTTTTGGTGCAAAATGTGTAGTTTTATTCATTAAACCATCAAATAATGTTCACTGAAAACGAGTAGTAATCAATATTTAAAGAGCATCATTTTCAGTTTTGAAGAGTAGTAGAGGTCCAAATTGAGTAGAATACTACTCGAAAAGAGTAGAGCAAACAGGTCTGTGTAACTAGTCCACAAAATGTCTTACCTCCTGAGTGTATTTCTGATGAAGCCAGTGCCGCTTTCCTGGGGCGGACGCTGCAGTATTCTGCTCTCTGCCAAAGCCTTGCGGCACCGCACAATCTCCTCGTAAAGCTTCAGCTTCTCCTCGTCTGTCAGTTTCATCTGAGAAAAAAAAAGAAGATTAAAAACTATTTCAAAAACCCAAGTTCTTCTGAAATATGGGGTGCCAGTGGGTAAGGTGTCAAAACTTTGATCTGAGGTCATAGGTTCAATCTTAATTCATTCTTCTAGCCTGTCTTCATTTACCCGGTAGTCATTTACAGGTTCAATCTTAATTCATTCTAGCCTTTGATCATTTACCCGGTAGTCATTTACAGGTTCAATCTTCATTCAGTTACAAATTATGTATCTTCATATCATCAATCTATGCAAATATCTCACAAAGAGGAATATCATAGTTCCCTTTTCAGATTCAAATTAGTCAATTTTGTTTGTTTGTTTGTTTGTTTTTCTTCTTTTTTCTCTTAAATGTGTGTGCGTATTGTACACATCACAATCTTCAGCAAGCTGAAGGAGGATGCTTAAAGAAAGAAAGAAAGTATTGCTATTGCATAAGTGTTGCTATTTTTTCCATTTTCACCTTGGCTGAATGAATGAGCAACTTCATTCATTCCTTTCACCGTGCTGTAGCCTTTCTTGGGGAGAGAGGGAGAGGAGAGACCCTCTCTCTCTCTCTCTCTCTCTCTCTCTGTCTCTCTCTCTCTCTCCACAACAAAGGCTACCACTAAGTTTGGACCCACTTGACCGCCGCACCACCGAGCGGTGAAAAGAGCGAGCTAAGTTGACCATTGACATGTTTCTAAAAATGTACGCCATTATGAGCCATAAACCAGTGGTGAATCATCATGATTACAACAGACCTGTTTACCCCCCTACACAAGTCTTGAGTAGTCTGGACAGCTGAAATGAGTAGTTTTGGTGCAAAATGTGTAGTTTTATTCATTAAACCATCAAATAAAGCTCACTGAAAATTTGAAGAGTAGTAGAGGTCAGACCTGGCTACTTGGAATTTTCCCAATCAGTAGCCCAGCCATCAGTTTTCCGTAGCATGGCAAATTTTTCCATAGCATCCACAAACGACGGCAATCGATTTGTTCTCTTCCTGAGCCGAAACGCACTGCTTATGTTTCGCCGATTGAACGTGTTGACGGCAATCGTCTCTACCGCCATGATTCACAGAGAAGTCTGCATGGCAGAGGTTGCACTGCAGTGAGCATGGTTCGCACCGAGTCAACTTCTGACGATGCAAGGCCACTCCTCAGTGTAAGCTATTTAAGTATTTTGAAAACTTGTGCGGCAGGCCGATGTTTTTTCTTAGAACAAGATGATTTTCGTTTTCTGGCTTGGGTTTGTTTTTCTTTGTTTGAAACATCTCCCGAATCACTGCTGCTGCTGGAGTCCGCCATTTTTTTTATAGAAAATAATAAGAACGCATGCGCAGTCACTTTGATAAAGACGGAAGTGACTAGGTTATCGCACGTGACACAGCGTCTGCTCTTAGAAACAGACAAAACCGGGAACGGCATAAGCTAAAATAAAATGCGGCGGCAATTTTTTTTTCCCCGTAGCAACGTTAAGGTTGCCGTAGCTCCGTAGCAAAGCTTTATTTTTCGTAGCTGCTACGGCCAAATCGTAGCAGTAGGCAGGTCTGAGAGGTCCAAATTGAGTAGAATACAACTCGAAAAGAGTACAGTAAACAGGTCTGCTACAACCCTTTCTCGTGTGATCGTTGTTTGACCGCTGTTCCGTCACTGACCTTCTTCAGGCTGTCCTGCTCGGTCTTCATCCATGAGGCGTGGTGCGGGGAGTAGCTGGCGATGAGGTGCCCGATGTCCTCCTTGTGGTGCGTTTCGAACATGAAGGTCTTCTGCGGGCAGCTGGCCTGCGCCGTGTTGCCCAGCTCCAGCGTGATGTAGTTGTCGTTGGGGTCGATGGCGATGGACTCCACCTCGCCGTACAGGAAGTCGTGGATCACGAACTTGTCCTTGGTGCGCACGAACTTCACCCCGTCCATGTTGATGGCCAGCAAGGTTTCTGAGGCGTGGGACCACAGGCCTGAACAGATTTACAGACAGAAATACATACATGTAATAAAATCTTCTGTAAGAAAGAATTAAGCCGGATTAACTCTACAAAGGAAATCGTGGATCACGAATTTGTCTCTGGTGTGTTATCTAACTTTAATTTACTCCGCCCTTGTTGATGGCAGGTAAGGTTTCTGAGGCGTGGGACCACATGCCTGAACAGACATACATAGGTGTAGAGTGGCACAGAGGTAACGAGTTCGCCTTGTGTCAGGTAAACCCGAGTTCGAACCTGGGTACAGGGGATTTTTCCTCTCACTTTGCACTACGGTCTGAACGTGGAGTCTTTCGGATGAGATGATAAACCAAGGTCCCATGTGCCCATGCACTTAGCACACGTTAAACCCAGTGGCAACGAAAAAGTTGTCATTTGGTCAAAATGTACCCCCTCCCCACCCCCTTCTTTCCTCATCAGTCACACAAAAATTGCATGCATAAAAAAAAATTGGATGGCGCACCTCTGGCTGCAACATGCTCTCCAGGTGGGAGCAACCCGAATTTCACAGAGATGCCTCTGTGACTATAAATTACCTAATGCCTAATACATAGGTTAACTCTGTAGTGGAAATCGTGGATCACACAATTCGTCTTTGGTCTGAATGAATTTCACCCCGTCCATGTTGATGACCAGTAAGGTTTCTGAGGTGTGGGACCACAGGCCTGAACAGATTTATAAGTAACATACAGAAATACATACATGTACACATGGATTAACTCTACAGAGGAAATTGTGGATCACAAATTTGTCTCTGGTGTGCATCTACTCAAGATATACATTCAACAACAAAAGAGTACCGGTACCTAAATCCCGAATCAACTAAAATAAAAGTATGCAAAAAAATAAATAATAAACAAATAAATAAATAAATAAAAGTATGTACATGTATCTGTGGATTTTCAGAAACTTACCAATGTTCCCTTTCATAAATCGATTAAAAACTTATGATCATGATCACAATGATGACGATGACGACGATCAAACTGACCTTTGTGCACTATTGGGAAGAGCGTGCAGCCATACAGCGGGAACTGTTTGACGCATGTGAGGTACCATACTTTGGCTTCCAGCTCACTCTTGTCAGCTCCGTAATGCTGCAATGATCAAACACTCCACGGATCCATCGATTATATTATAAAACTAATTTTGCTTCCTTCATCACTCTCTTTCTCTCTCCCCCGTTCCAGGGCTGCCTACCCTCTGTTGCAGAGTCCAAGGACAGAGTACCGTATCTTTCGGATCATTAGGCGCTGCTGTGTATAAGGCAAATAGGGCAATTTTCAAGAAAAATCTGACAAAATTAAAGTAAAAGGCGCCCTCATTTATAAGGCAATACACACCTTGCAAAAGTCAAACTTTGAAGCCCGTACGCGTCCTGTAAACGCCTACCGACCGCCATTACTGCTGTCATAGACGAGAGTTGGCTCCGTTTTCAAATAACCGAAATTCCGTTTGAGCAGATTCCTGTTGTTGTGTCTGGACAATTCTTCACGAAAACTGATAGAATTATGGCATTTTAAGCTCTACAACGATGCTTTTTACATCCAATGAAGGGTTGTGGCATCTGTTGGACGGTATCTCGGACGATAATAGGGATTTTGAAGCATTTTAACGTGAGTATTCGTCGTATCGGCGACTCGTGACCACTTTCCATGTTGTGACTCACAGTAGATTGTACTGAACACGGCAATCGTTGCCTCTCTTCTCGCGATTTTGTTCACTAATAGGGCGCCCTCGTTTATTAGGCGCATAGGTCAAAATTGGAGAACAATATATCGCCTTATAACCGGAAAATGACGGTACATAAAAACCAGGGACACAGACTTATTTCCAGGGACAAACATCGCGGTGCCATGCATCAGGGTCCAAGCGAACATTAACTTCTGATTATTTCATGATCTAGCAACATTTCTGCGACTCCGGATTTTTTGGTAGTTGTCTTGATGGGTTTTTTGTGTGTATCATTGTGCCTCAATATTCAAGATCCTTTGGTGTTCAGTAAAGGTCTGTGTACACGTTAACATTATTTTCGTGGAGTGGGGGAGAGGGGGGGGGGATTAAGAGCAATAGAGGGAGAGACAGACAGACATCAGACGTCAGTCCATGGTTGGCGTTTGACAAAGGAGAAATCCGAAATATGACACCAGGCAATATTCAATGGGCGTTTTGGGTGTTTTATTTCTACACATGCATACAGAGAGAGAGAGAGAGAGAGAACACTGAACACTGAATGGCTTAATGAATAGGCCTTAGGCCCATGTCATGGTGGGCGGTTACAAAAACAAACAAAAATTTCAAGGGCATTGCAATGCATGAATAAATTAAAACACATGTAATTCACACACACACACACACGCACACAATCGTGCATGTATGCACGCACACATACATACTCGCTCACACATACATACATACATACGCACGCACGCTCGTTCACACGTATAATTGTTTTTAAAAAAATTAAAAGAAAAAAGTACAAATTATTTTTGAACAAATTAGCAATTTTGACAGGAAACATCTATCATCATTCATTATTAAATATGTCACGTAATTTAAGTGCCCCTGCAAAGAGAACAGAATCAAACACACAAAATCAATTATATTACAGGATAGATTCATTTTAACATACATATGCTCACAATATACGCCCCCCTCCCCCACATTATATTACACGCACTCGTGCGCATGTGAATTGAACCACAAAAGATGCATTCTTTGTAACAATGTTTTAAACATAGAACATCTCTTACAGTTCATCACTAAATATGTGACATAATTGATGTAAAGAGAGAGAGAGAGAGAGAGAGAGAGAGAGAGAGAGAGAGAGAGAGAGAGAGAGAGAGAGAGAGAGAGAGAGAGAGAGAGAGAGAGAGAGAGAGAGAATGAGAACGAACGAACGAAAACAATTTATTGAGGGAAAAAGAGTAAGCACACAATGGGCTTTTTTACATCTTGCCCTCAAACAAACATGCAAGAAAATCAATATATTCAACACAAAAATAATGAAGAAGCATGCAAAAAGTAATCATCGAAGAATTATCCATGAAGAAGAAAAAATAGATACAACAAAACCGTCGAGAGAGAGAGAGAGAGAGAGAGAGAGAGAGAGAGAGAGAGAGGGAGGGAGTGGGAGAGAAAAGAGAGAGAGAGAGAGAGAGAGAGAGGGGGGGAGGGAGGGAGAGAGAGAGAGAGAGAGAGAGAGAGAGAGAGAGAGAGAGAGAGAGAGGGAGAGATGGCATAAAATCGGAAGTAAATGTAGAGTAAATAACAATGCCAAACTAATCTGATCTGAAAAAACAACAAAGAAGACTTAATATGAAGGCAAATTAAATACAATAATTCAATCTGGGTCCCTTACCATGTGAGCCCTGGCCACCTCTTGTGACCAGTTCTTTCCCGAGGAGGCCAGAATCCTCTTGCACAGGTACTGGTCTGCCTCGCTGTATCTGTTATGATAACAATAATCTTATGCAATATTAACACATAGGTATGCTCAACGCGTAATATGGCGCTAACATTCACTCAAAAGTATGCTCAACGTGTCTAAAACAAAATTCAATTAAAAACGGAAAGAGTTACATTATGGTAGTCTTGCAACCAAGATTTTGTAGACACAGAGAAATGATATAACATAATAACATGATCCTTGCTCATGTGTGAAATTCAGGCACATGTGTTAAAATCATTCACACACACGCACGCACGCATGCATGCATGCACGCACACACACAAACACACACAGAGTGATATATAAATGAAAGTGAACATGATTGCATATCATACTCGAAATGCAAACAGATACACAGAAAACACACACAAATCGTCTGCAAGCGTACAAGGACACACACAAACACACACACACAAATATGCACGCACGCACGCATGCATGCACGCACACACACACACATAGTCATATATAAATCTAAGTGAAAATGATTGTATATCATACTCAAAATGCAAACAGATACACAGAAAACACACAAATTGTCTGCAAGCATACACGGACACACACACACAATTCTACCTGAACTCCTTGTCAGCCTCAAAGGGTCCCCATATGACTTGAGCCTGCAGACCCGCCAGCTGTAGAGCCACTTTGTCAGACACTGAGAACTCATCCAGCTGTCAACAGAAATCAATCATCAAATCAATCAATCAATCAATCATTCACTGCCAGATGTAGAGCCACTTTGTCTGACACTGAGAACTCATCCAGCTGTCAACAGAAATCAATCATCAAATCAATCAATCAATCAATCATTCACTGGCAGATGTAGAGCCACTTTGTCTGACACTGAGAACTCATCCAGCTGTCAACAGAAATCAATCATCAAATCAATCAATCAATCAATCATTCACTGCCAGATGTAGAGCCACTTTGTCTGACACTGAGAACTCATCCAGCTGTCAACAGAAATCAATCATCAAATCAATCAATCAATCAATCATTCACTGGCAGATGTAGAGCCACTTTGTCCGACACTGAAAACTCATCCAGCTGTCAACAGAAATCAATCAATCACTCAATCATTCACTGCCAACTGTAGGGTCACTTTGTCTAGCTGTCAACAGAAATCAATCAATCAAATCAATCAATTATCCAATCAATCAATCAAATATTCACTGCCAGCCGTAAGGCCACTTTGTCTGAAACTGAGAACTCATCCAGCTGTCAACAGAGATCAATCGTCAAGTCAATCAATTATCCAATCAATCAATCAATCATTCATTCACTGCCAGCTGCAGGGCCACTTACATACAGTGGAACCTCCCTTATAAGACCCCCCCCCTTGTCATAAGACTCCATCCCACTTAAGATATTGCCCTTCTTTGTGAGCAATACAATTCCCTCCCTAAAACAATTCCCTCCCATATAAGACCTCATTTTGGATGATGTTTTGAAGGTCTTACAAGGGAGGTTCTACTGTATCCACAATCGATAAGCTTAGGTACAGTGGAACCTCCCTTTAAGACCTCCCATTATAAGACTCCCTCCCACATAAGACCTATTTCTCTGAGGAATTACCCTTCTTTGTAAGTATTAAAATTACCTCCCTTATAAAATAAGACCCCTCCCTTATAAGACCTCATTTGGGGTGATTTTTTAAGGTCTTATAAGGGAGGTTCCACTGTATTAAAATTATCTCCCTAATACAACTCCCTCCCATTTAAGACCTCATTTTGGATGATTTTTTAAGGTCTTATAAGGGAGGTTCCACTGTATTAAAATTATCTCCCTAATACAACTCCCTCCCATTTAAGACCTCATTTGGGATGATTTTTTGAAGGTCTTACAAGGGAGGTTCCACTGTATTCACAAAATCAATAAATTTACATATTCCCACTAAGACTCACCCTGACCACATTGCTGACCGTTGGGGATGTCATGCATGTGGCGGTGCACCCTCTTACATAAAATACATAGATATTCCCACTGAGACTCACAAGGGTTAAACCAGACGATTTTCAAAAAAAGGAAATGGGGCAGGGGTCCAGGGGCTGCCTAGGTCCCCGGCGGGGTATAGGGGCAGAGCCCCTATTGGAGTTTCACCTCTTGAAACTCTTGGTCAACAGGAAAACATGCTAGCTACAGGGGTTTACACTTGGCAGGACACGGACCAGCAAGCACTTCCGCTTCCGTTAAAGCAAAACCGAAACCCGTTTCTGTGCGGCAATCGGGTTTCCGCTTACCGCAAAGGCATTTTTTGTCCTGTTTTTATTATATTTTAGTTGTTGACATTTTTCAAAAAACGGATTTCAGTCTGTACCAATTTTTCAAAAAAAGGATTTCCTTCCTGAGAAGGAAGCAGATTAAGCCATGGTTCACTCACCCTGACCACTTTGTTGACGGCCTCGGCATACAGCAGGTGGTACTCGATGGGGTCGTTGGGGATGTCGTGCACGTGGCGGTACACCCTCTTCCGGAACATCAGCATGGCGTCCGTGCCGCACAGGGCCACCGCCGCCTGACTCTTCTTCGAAACGCTGTCCGACTTGTTCTGCTGGGCCGCCAGTCTGTCGCCGCTGAGCAAGGGGAAAGAAAAATGTGTGAGAAACGTTTGTGGTGACAGCAGAGGGGCACCCAGAGTCATGACCCGGGTGTGGCCCAGCCTCCTTTTAGAGTGTAACACTTGATTGAGGGGGGCCCTCTGTTGTCCGGCTCTCCGTAGAATTTCTTTTCACTGGTTACAAACTTCAGAAAGTTCAAAACAATGCAGCTCGGTTAATCTTTAAAGTCCATCGTACAGACAACATCAAACCCACCTTAAATACCTTACACTGGCTTCCAGTTGAGGCAAGAATAAAGTATAAAACTGCTTGCTTCTGTTTCAATGCTGTCCATTCATCTGGTCCTGCCTACCTCTCTGATCTCGTTCACCTGTACTCCAGGTGTCTCCGTTTCTCTTCTGTCAAACTTAGCCTTTCTATTCCTCGTACAAACACTAAGACATAATTATGGTGAACGTTCATTTTCTTTCAGTGCCCCTTCTATCTGGAACACCCTACCATATGAACTTCGTTCTACTAAATCTTTCCAATCTTTCAAAACCGCTCTTAAAACTCACCTCTTCCGGCAATACCTCAGATTTCTTCCTTGTCCTGTTTCCTGCCTTAAAACTATGTTCCCCACATTGGGTGTGTGTGTGCGGACGTGTGCGTGTGTGTGTGTTGCGGCTGTGAGCATGTTTGTGATAGTTAATATTGTAGTAGCTTATGTATATTTATGATCTATGTATTTATTTATTTATTTAAATAATTGTGAAGTGCTGTGAGCCCAAGAGAGAAAGGGCGCTCTATAAATGTTAGTTATTATCATTACATCGTTTCTTTTGTTATCATTTGTAGAAAGCACTAAAATACCTTCTTTTTTTTGTCTACATGGCTGACAATTCAAGCTTGTGCTAGTAGGGAAATGCAATGGTCTCGCGATTTCATTTCTATATCAGAATTATTTTTTTTAACAGTCCTTTGTAGACAAAGATCACTTAAAAAGGCGTTTGTACTTGCCCTTGGTACACATGCTACAAACACATAAAGTGTAGCCATATACAAAGATTAACTTAGGGAGAGAAAAAAATTACAGAGAAATATCCAACTTTTTTGCGGTATTCATTCTGGAGTTAGGTGGTTTTCACTGAATATCATGTGAAATAAAAAAAAAGTGGTCCTGAATATCTTCTTCTTCTGCGTTCCCAGGCCATAAGGCCATAATGGGTAAGGTGCGCATGGGTCCGGTTTTCAGTTTTCACTGGTCTCCCTGCTGCGTAACGCCGACATATTCCGATTTCGGAGGAGCTCAAAGGAGAAAAATTATTTGGAAGATTTTTTTTTCTTTTAAAGGCAGGAGAATGGGCCAACAAGTCAGAAAGATAGTAGATGATAGAAAGCAAAGGGAAAAGGCAGAGTCAAAGGGAGTGGCAGATTAGAGGAAGCTACAAGCACAGAACTTCAAGAAGGTCACTATTTTTACAAAAGACCCCCCCCCCCCAGTATCCCCACGGGGAGGTCCTGAATATCAGTTTCTATCCTTTTGAAGCCCATGTCATTCCATACCTCTCCCACATGGCCAAGATGTCGGCAATGTATTCATAGCTCCGGATGAATCGCTCATAAGCTCTCGTCACCTGAAACGCAACATGTACAATATCATGCATTTTTTTTCTTTCCAATTCATCTTTCGTTGATAGCGACACTGTGAGTCTTTACTATTCCAAGTTTATTCAAAAAACGGTACACAGTGGAGCCTGCCTTGTAATAAGACCTCCCATTAGGGAAGTAAATCTGTGTGCACACCATACCTTGGTCACTTCTAAACTCGCTTCGCTCCCTTAGGCCCCAATTTTGCCTCTGACTTTGCTGTTGTAGTGGTTTGTTGTGGGGAAACCAATCGGTGTAGAGTTTTTCTACATAAAGTCTATCCATTCGCTGCCGTCATTGTTAAGTTTAGTGTATTGTATTCACCTCGTCAAAGTCTTTTTAAAGACGAAAATTTGGTTTTATTCGCCGTGTTTATTGTTTATTTCACCTTCATGTGCTTGTGTGAGTGTAGCATTTTGATGTTTTTAGTTCAATTATAAAGTCTATATATAAAAAAAAGTCTGATCTACCACTTCCTTACGTTTAAACCTGAAGCAAAAACCTGTAATCTTCCTTCATTTCTCCTTTTGTTTATTGTATGTTTTGTTTGCATGTATGGCTGGAGTGATTTGTGAGTTTTCTTAATAATTCAAAATCGTTGTGATGCGAATGAAATGAATTGTGCATGCAAGTTGTATGTTTGTATGTATGTGTAAACATATGTGTATAAGTTAGATGGATGGGTAGTTAAATGGTTGTATGCATGCGCATGATGTGTGCGTTGTGTGTGTGTATATGTGTGCGTGTGTGTGTGTGGTTGTGGTGTGTGTGACCAAGAACTTTATGCGCACACAGTGTTTAAAATAGTCGCATATTTCTTCTTTTTTTTCTTTTTCTATATACTATGTCTCTGTCTTTATTGCGTTGTTGATTGCTTCATTGCTGCAAAAAGAATTTCCTGTAAAATGGACAATAAAAACATCGATTGAATGATTGATTGATGAGTGAAGGGTACGTACCTCGTACAAGGACCATCCTTCCACAGACTTGAGGCCGATCTTGCGGGCGACCTTCTCCAGAACGTCGATGGTGGTGTCCCGCGGCTGCAGGCTGACGGCCTTGGTCTTGCCGTCCATGAAGAACACTTTGCAGATGATGGAGCACTGCTGCTGAACGCTCTACAGAAAAAACACCCAACAAAACACTTTGAATACTACAATGAGCTGCGAGGGCTGAGAGAAATGATGGAGCACTGCTGCTGAACGCTCTACTGCACACACAGATTATACGGCACACACAGAGAAAGAAAAAAAAGAAGAAGAATTTTGAATACTACAATGAGCTGCGAGGGCTGAGAGAAAAATGATGGAGCACTGCTGCTGAACGCTCTACGGCACACACAAAAAGAAAGAAACTTTGAATACCACAATGAGCTGCGAGGGCTGAGAGAAAAATGATGGAGCACTGCTGCTGAACGCTCTACGGCACAGAACAGAAAGAAAGAAACTTTGAATACCACAATGAGCTGCGAGGGCTGAGAGAAAAATGATGGAGCACTGCTGCTGAACGCTCTACGGCACAGAACAGAAAGAAAGAAAAAAAAAGAAGAAGAACTTTGAATACCACAATGAGCTGCGAGGGCTGAGAGAAAAATGATAGCACTGCTGTTGAACGCTCTACGGCACAGAAAGAAAGAAAAAGAAGAAGAACTTTGAATACCACAATGAGCTGCGAGGGCTGAGAGAAAAATGATGGAGCACTGCTGCTGAACGCTCTACGGCACAGAAAGAAAGAAAAAAAAGAAGAACTTTGAATACCACAATGAGCTGCGAGGGCTGAGAGAAAAATGATGGAGCACTGCTGCTGAACGCTCTACGGCACAGAAAGAAAGAAAAAAAAGAAGAACTTTGAATACCACAATGAGCTGCGAGGGCTGAGAGAAAAATGATGGAGCACTGCTGCTGAACGCTCTACGGCACAGAAAGAAAGAAAAAAAAGAAGAACTTTGAATACCACAATGAGCTGCGAGGGCTGAGAGAAAAATGATGGAGCACTGCTGCTGAACGCTCTACGGCACACACAGAAAGAAAGAAAAAAAAAGAAGAACTTTGAATACCACAATGAGCTGCGAGGGCTGAGAGAAAAATGATAGCACTGCTGTTGAACGCTCTACAGCACAGAACAGAAAGAAAGAAAAAAAAAGAAGAAGAACTTTGAATACCAGAATGAGCTGCGAGGGCTGAGAGAAAAAATGATGGAGCACTGCTGTTGAACGCTCTACAGCACAGAACAGAAAGAAAGAAAGAAAGAAACTTTGAATACCACAATGAGCTGCGAGGGCTGAGAGAAAAACGATGGAGCACTGCTGTTGAACGCTCTACGGCACAGAACAGAAAGAAAAAAAAGAAGAACTTTGAATACAGTGGAACTTCCCTTATAAAACCTTCAAAAATCATCCAAAATGAGGTCTTATAAGGGAGAGGTCTTATAAGGGAGGTAATTTTAATACTTACAAAGAAGGGCAATGTCTCAGAGAAGTAGGTCTTATGTGGGAGGGAGTCTTATAATGAGAGGCCTTATAATGGAGGTTCCACTGTACCACAATGAGCTGCGAGGGCTGAGAGAAAAATCGCTGAACAAAGGAGCAGTAGGTTTATATCTTCGTAAAAAATACATAACATCAGTCAAATCTGCTTATACTTTTTTGTCCGGTTTGTTAATTACAACATTGCAGTGTTATTAGTTATTAGTTCATATTCTTTGCTGTTGATAAATGCGCTTATTGTTGTTTTTCTTATATGCACCTGGCTGGAATTTCTCTGTTATGAGATAATAAAGATCTGGATTTGGATTTGGATTTGGAAACCAGCCAGCGCTTCGCTCCTAGAAGTGAAATGCAGACCAGTTTACCCCCTACACAAGTCTTGAGTAGTCTGGGTAGCTGAAATGAGTAGTTTTTACGCAAAATGTGTAGTTTTATTCATTAAACCATCAAATAATGTTCACTGAAAATGAGTAGTAATCAAGAATTAAAGAGCATTGTTTTCAGTTTTGAAGAGTAGCAGAGGTCCAAAATGAGTAGAATACTACTCGAAAAGAGTAGAGTAAACAGGTCTGGAAATGGCACCAATTGTAACAAATCTAGGGTCTTCCCCCCAAAAAAAAGCCTCAGTGGATGAATTAAAATCTTCGATTATGAGCCTCCCTTCTCCTGCGCCTTCCCTTACCCTCACCCCCCATCTCTCTCTGTCTTTCCTGTACAACTATCTTGTTTTCGCCCCCCCCCCCTTCCCCTCTCCTCTTCCACCCGTCCCTATGATACGGGCAAATAGTCTGCTTCTTTCAGTTTTATGAAAAATAATCCTAGGCTGATCCTAACCCTATCCCCTTCCCCCCAAAAAAAACAATGGCAGAATGTTGCTTCTCAGTGAAACATTTTCCACACGTAAACATTAGACGGGGGCGGGGGGGGGGGGGGGGGGGGACTTATTCAATTCAATTCAATTCAAAAATCTTTATTATCCATTAAAAAACAAGTTTACCGTAAAATGCGGACTATAAACCGCTACTTTATCCTTAACTTTGGTCCATGCGGCTTACATACTGATGCGGCTGGTCTGTGGATATTTCCAATGTCATATTTATTAGTATTATGGAATCTGTTTCCTTCCACATTATCTAGCCTGTTTTAGCTTCATTGCAGCTCAAAGCTGGTCTTGACACTTAAAAGATGAATAGAAAGTGTCTCAGAGCATCAACTCTTCTACTACCGTCGGCGGGTTGACCCACCGGTTTACCGTATTCCGTTGCTAGCCACGGGCGGGTTTGACTGCCAGATACTAGGGAAACCCCGGTGTCCCCCTTTGCGCTATTTATATCAAGTGACATCACATCCTTTACTTCCGTGACATGCGCAGTTCGCTCAGGGAAAGCACAAGCTTCCGCCATCTTCATTTGTAAGGTAAATTTTGTAATTTTCAATCGATTTTCGTCGCGTTTTCGACGATGGAAACTGACAACTTTTGGCGTGAACCTCTACAAGATGGCGATAGTGCCGACGAAGCATTTACTGTGGAAAAAGTGGCAGAATCTGAACTTTGGGTTTGCAGCAGCAGATCGACACAGGTAAATTTAGTGGTGATTCGAGCAAGTATTTTTTAAATTAATTTTTAAAGTGAGTGTGTGCGAAAATCAGTGCAGCAGCAAAAATTACTTGGTGCGCAACGGTAAACAGTCTAAGTAATACTTGGTAGTAGAAGAGTTAAACAGTCATATTGCAGATTTTTTTTTTCTTTTTTCTGAAGCAGAATTTCTATTTTTGTGTTGTTTTCAGCTCATGTATTGAATTTTTGTGGTAAGGTAGGCAAAATCTACTGCTTTTTTCTTTAACTTTGTCAACTTTTTTGTTTGAGTAATTTTCCTGCGGCTTATAAACTGCTGCGGCTTATAAACTGCTGCGGCTTATGTGTGAACAAATAGTCAATATTCTGTAAATTTAAGGGATGTGGCTTATATACAGGTGCACCTTAGAGTCCAGTTTTTACGGTAATATGGAAAAGTTTCTTCCACAACATGTGCAGCAGATTGAACTAAAACGAGTACATTAAATCAATCATTAAGAAAACACACACACACACAAACTATGTACATAATTTGAGAATTATACATAAATTAGAGAATTACAAACATTCAACAAATAATTATATTACAAGATAGCCAAAAATCCACCTTCCTCACCATGATTTCCATAGCGGATGGAGGGTATTTACGCGTGATGGCTCGGGGAGTGGTCAGGTGACTGTGACACATCAGAGCGTATCGACCAATCACAGCGCTGGAGCAGTTCCTCTTCACGTAGCTCAGCAAGTACTGCAACACGAACATAGACATGCAGTAAGTTCTGTTCTTCTTTCTTCGCTTGTAAATGAGGTAGAAGGGTATGTTTGTTCTTGCAAAATTTGTCTATTATAACCAGTCATGTAACTGGTATGTTGATGGCAGTATGATTTTATTTGCAGTATTTTATCTAAACTTGACTGAGAAGGTGAATGTGGTCTATGTTTCTTCTTAGAATGTTCATATTGTAACTATTTTACTCTTGCATAATTGTGTGAGTGTGTGCGTGCGTGTATGTGTGTGTACGTGTGCGTTCATGTGTGTGTGTGTGTGTGTGTGTGTTTGTGTATGTATGTGTGTGTGTGTGTGTGTGTGCATGCATGCATGCGTGTGTGTGTGTTTGCATG
Organism: Phymorhynchus buccinoides; assembly: GCA_017654935.2. Lineage (NCBI taxonomy): Eukaryota > Metazoa > Mollusca > Gastropoda > Neogastropoda > Raphitomidae > Phymorhynchus > Phymorhynchus buccinoides. The sequence continues at coordinate 19,792,765 of CM065688.1, read as the reverse complement.
CGTGCGTGTGTGTGTGTGTGTGTGCATGTGCGTGAGAAAGAAAGAGAACGTTGCGTGTAATCATCGTGTTTATTTTACTTTGTAATGATTCATTATTTGTTTGCCTTTAATGTTCTTGTTGTCAATGTAAAGCACACTGAGCTCATGTGAGAAAGAGCGCTATATAAATTCCCATTATTATTATTATTATTTAAAGGGGCACCCTAACGGATGAGCTTTTGCAAGAGACGCGTTGAGATCACCAAGAAAACACCCTTTACAAAGATCGCAACACTCACTTTGCTCTGGTTTCCTAGAAATCAAACCGTCAAATCGGCGATTCCTCCTTGGCGGAGGTGCTGGAAGTCAGATTCTTTCAGTGAAAGAGAATGCATGTGCCTTCTCTTTTCTAATGGCCGCCTGAGTCGCTGAGACCAAATCATGAAATTTCCACAATACAACCTTTTTTTTTATACAGTTTACCAAAAGGAGTTTCACTCACAACAAAGGAAATAGCTCCAATTTTGTACACTGCTCTACAAAGAACAACAAAAAAAAAAAAGCTTCAACCACTCTCCTCCACCCACCCCGTCCAAAATGGCTTCACTCTCTCCGGCAACTCTGCCAAGGAGGAATCGCCGTTTTGACAGTTTGATTTATAGGAAACCAGAGCAAAATGAGTGTTTCGATCCTTGAAAAGGCTGTCTTTCTGTTGATCTTGACGTGTTTCTTGCAAAAAAATCATCCATCAGGGTGTCCCTTTAACCATCCGCCTTCATCCATTTGAAGACTCTGATGGTACAGTACTGAGAAGGGTTCTGCGCACGTTACTAAGTTAGGTCCAATCCGGGTTGAATAGTCAATCACGGTCGATCAGTGTCAAGTCCAGGGTATGATGAATCTAGGGGGACATTGGAAAGGTGAAATCAAAAGAGACAGAGACCCTGACCCTGTGCAGGTTTTTGCTGGGGGAGAAAGACGCGGTCAGACTGTCGACCTCTGGATTATCATTGGTCTGGCAAATAGACAGAGACAGAAACAGAGACAGAGACAAAGTCACAGAGACAGAGACCCTGACCTTGTGCAGGTTTTTGCTGGGGGAAAAAGATGCAGTACACAGACACAGGACGACCCAGGCCTGACGCAGACTGTCCACCTCCGGATTATTATTGGTCTGGCAGATAAGCAAAGACAGAGACAGAGACAAAGACAGAGAGAGACAGAGATAGAGACAGAGACAAAGACAGAGAGAGAGACAGAGACCCTGACTTGTGGAGGTTTTTGCTGGGAGAGAAAGACGCAGTACACAGACACAGGACGACCCAGGCCTGACGCAGACTGTCCACCTCCGGATTATTATTGGTCTGGCAGATAAGCAGACAGAGACAGAGACAAAGACAAAGACAGAGAGAGACAGAGATAGAGACAGAGACAAAGACAGAGAGAGAGACAGAGACCCTGACCTTGTGGAGGTTTTTGCTGGGGGAAAAAGATGCGGTAACACAGACTCATGACGACACAGGACGACCCACGCCTGTCGCAGACTGTCCACCTCCGGATTATTATTGGTCTGGCAGATAAGCAAAGACAGAGACAGAGACAAAGACAAAGACAGAGAGAGACAGAGATAGAGACAGAGACAAAGACAGAGAGAGAGACAGAGACCCTGACCTTGTGGAGGTTTTTGCTGGTGGAGAAAGACGCAGTACAGAGACACAGGACGACCCAGGCCTGACGCAGACTGTCCACCTCCGGATTATTATTGGTCTGGCAGATAAGCAAAGACAGAGACAGAGACAAAGACAAAGACAGAGAGAGAGACAGATATAGAGACAGAGACAAAGACAGAGAGAGAGACAGAGACCCTGACCTTGTGGAGGTTTTTGCTGGGGGAGAAAGACGCAGTACAGACTCAGAGACACAGGACGACCCAGGCCTGTCGCAGACTGTCCACCTCTGGATTATTATTGGTCTGGCAGATAGACAAAAGACAGAGACAGAGACAAAGACAGAGACAGAGACAGAGACAGAGACCCTGACCTTGTGGAGGTTTTTGCTGGTGGAGAAAGACGCAGTACAGAGACACAGGACGACCCAGGCCTGTCGCAGACTGTCCACCTCTGGATTATTATTGGTCTGGCAGATAAGCAAAGACAGAGACAGAGACAAAGACAAAGACAGAGAGAGACAGAGATAGAGACAGAGACAAAGACAGAGAGAGAGACAGAGACCCTGACCTTGTGCAGGTTTTTGCTGGTGGAGAAAGACGCAGTACAGAGACACAGGACGACCCAGGTCTGTCGCAGACTGTCCACCTCTGGATTATTATTGGTCTGGCAGATAGACAAAGACAGAGACAGAGACAAAAGACAGAGACAGAGACAGAGACAGAGACCCTGACCTTGTGGAGGTTTTTGCTGGGGGAGAAAGACGCAGTACAGAGACACAGGACGACCCAGGCCTGTCGCAGACTGTCCACCTCCGGATTATTATTGGTCTGGCAGATAAGCAAAGACAGAGACAGAGACAAAGACAAAGACAGAGAGAGACAGAGATAGAGACAGAGACAAAGACAGAGAGAGAGACAGAGACCCTGACCTTGTGCAGGTTTTTGCTGGTGGAGAAAGACGCAGTACAGAGACACAGGACGACCCAGGTCTGTCGCAGACTGTCCACCTCTGGATTATTATTGGTCTGGCAGATAGACAAAGACAGAGACAGAGACAAAGACAGAGAGAGACAGAGACTCTGACCTTGTGCAGGTTTTTGCTGGGGGAGAAAGAAGCAGTACACAGACACATGACGACCCAGGCCTGACGCAGACTGTCCACCTCCGGATTATCATTGGTCTGGCGGATCAGCTGACACAGGATCTCGTCTCGCAGCTCGATGCGCTCGATGCCGCTGCGCACGATGTACTGCACCGCGATCAGCGCCGCGTCGTCTTTGAGCTCGTCGCGGATGTACTTGGTCAGCTCCTGGACAGAAAACAAAACAAAACGCTAGAGGATTTCCTACTTGAAGCCAGGGCTCCCAGGGCTCCCCATATGGGGGTCTATGAAGCACTAGAAATCTAAAAACATCTCTTGGAAAGTTCCGTCTTATATAGACCTCCCGTATTAAGACTCCCTCACCACAAAAGACCTGCTTCTCTGAAGACATTCTGCCCTTCTTTTGTAAGTATTAATATTACCGCCCTCATTAAGATCTCATTTTGGATGATTTTTGAAGGTCTTATAAGGGAGGTTCCCACTGTATTTCATGGCCTAAAAAAAAACAAATTAAGGATCTGGCCTCACTGAAATGTTACTCTTTGATGATGGAACTAACAAATTACAAAGAGTCGAGAATTGACCGAGAAAGTGAAACGCCCTAAGACCGAAACACAGTGACAGACAGACTGACTGGCAAAGCCAGTAACAGTGGAATCTCCATTATAAGACCTACCATTATAAAAACTCCCTCCCTTTTAAGACCTGCTTTCTCGGACACATTCGACCCTTCTCCCATTTGTAAGCATTAAGAATACCTCCCCTATGAGGACCCCTCCCTTATAAGACCTTATTTTTTGATGATTTTTGAAGGTCTTATAAGGGATGTTCCACTCTAAACGTTTCTGAAGATGTTATGCAGGGCGATGGGAGATGTTCTCGGTGATCGCTGTAACGAGTGGTAACTCCAAAGGAGGTTGCGGGATCAACCCACGTGTTTTATACAGTAGCGCAGCATCTCCTCCCGAGACAGGTACTCCTGAACTTAGAGCGCAAGGTTAAGCTGACACTACAGGTTGTCGCAATCCACAAGATAGACAGGGAAAGTGAGGGAGCATGGTCGATGCATTTACCCAAAGACGCAGACTTCCAAATAAAAACAGACATAAAATAACGAATATATAAATTTTCATCATTATTATTAATTATTATATAGCGCATAATCTTGAAAAGCAACTCAATGCGCTTTCCACCCACCATTCGTACAAACATTTCTAACAGACTGGTTCAAGTATCCTCACCATACATCTCTATGGAAAAAAATGGCATACAGTAGAGAATGCATTGCATATATAATCATAACCCAACACACTAAAACCCACCTCACTTCAAAAACCCACCGCCCCCAATCGCCCAACACCGACCACATACCCAACTCAATTCCCTCCTTGAATGAAGGAAAGGAGTGGACTGGCGTTATGGTCCTGGATGGTCAGAGAGAATTCCAAAACTTGGGCACTAGCCCGAACGAGGGACGACACTAAACGAAAAGGATGATTCCATCTTTAAATTAAAAAGAATCAAAGTGTGCAACATAGAAATGAATATGATTATGAAGATCAAAATGAAATAAATGATTAGTCAAACTAAAATAATAATGAAACTAAATTAATAATTACCCTACCAGAAACTTGAGACAGGAACTCGCATTCACAAACACACCCAGCCTGCCTGCCGGTCCCTCACACATTAACTATAGTCTCAACCAGCTTATTAGCCATTCTCCCGCCAAAATCTGTACCATCCAATCAAACAACACGAGATTATCTCTACTAAACCACAAGTACACGCACACACGCTCAAAAACATGACTACACCTATACCAAGCAACAAAATTAAAAAAGTCACTTTTGTGACACAAGTAAACACTCACAATACATCGCAATGAGACTATAGTTTCTTCCTAACGCACCGGTACGCACGACCAGTTCAACTTACGTTTGTGTTTTGCTTGCTATTAAAAACATTTCTAAACAACTTGTAATTTCTCAAAACTTGCATACTCCTTATTCGGAGGTGAGTCAGACTGTTTTCAGGCTGTTCATGGGTCATATGACCCATGACTGCTTAAAATGAGGGGTCAATTTTCATAATGATGGGCCACTTAATGTGGTGCAATGGTTTTGTTAATTAAATGGCTGCCGAACTGGATGCACCAGACAGGCGCATCCCAACGTGTTGATGCGCGTTTTTTACGAAAAATATGCATCATTGGCGGGCGGGCCGACATCTGAAGCTCTGCTTATTCCTCCAGGTCTAGGTGATATAAAAATACATACAAAAAAAAAAAAAAAAAAAAAGAACTCAAAAAAACAGTCCTCAAAAAAAAGTGAGAGAAACATAAAAAAAAATATAAATGGTAAACAGTAAGTGTGCTGAGCTGTAGAATAGTAGTTAGCACTTGTCCCACTGTCTAATTCCTACGTGGATGCACTATTTCCCCCCCAAAACAATTCTTGACACACAAACAGTTAATGTTTGTTTTTTGAAGTTCTCACGTTGTTAGTCTCTCATCACAGTCAGCAAGCATTTTTCCCTCCTTTACTTTTATCATATGTTTTTTTTTCCACGCGGGCTGGATGTCACCAGCATGCACATTGCTGCGATTGTATATTACCCTCTATAAAATACCAAATGTGTGTGATGCCGTAACTCGTATCATGAAATTTCATTTTCCTCACTCACTTCACGCTATATCCTTCACCGCTAACCACCACACCTCTCCATTACCGCCTAACCCCCCTTATAAAACCCCAACCCCCGATACCCCTTAACTCAACCACGAAACTACTCGACTATGCTTGCGCTTCTATTCTTCAAGCTCTTCATGATGGCTTGACCCACACCCTGACTCACCATTAACAGCCGCTCATATGTACGGGGGGGTCGTTAAAGAATCAAGATCCGCGAATAAATCCTTGAATGTCAAACACTCCTTCTAGATCACCCAAAATCCTCATGGCCACTCAC
>CM065688.1:19778087-19786545 GCA_017654935.2 Phymorhynchus buccinoides | reverse complement strand
AATGGAGAAATGCTATCTCTTTCTGGGTGACTAGCGTACTGGCTTTCTCTCTCTGTCTTTTTGTCTGCCCCCCCACCACTCTCTCTAGCTCCTCTCTCTCTCTCTCATGATGCGCTCCTGTAGCTATTGACATTAAAAATCAATAAATTGTCAATTCTCTCTCTCTCTCTCTCTCTCTTATCTCTCTCTCTCTCTTCCTCTCTCTCTCTCTCTCTCTTTTATATTTTATTTTTTACTTCATTATATTTTAAAAATGTTTTGCATTTGTTGTTTGTTAATGGCGGTGGTTATTTTTTCTCCTCCCGGTTTTCAGTGGTGTTCTATCGAGGGGTGTGGGCGTGGTTTATTTTTTCTCTCCTGGGGTTGGGTTGGGGGGTTTGGGTTTAACATTTTTCTATTCGCTTTTCATTTCAAGGAAGGGCTGGATGCAAACAATTTGCGAATTACTTATTGGCTTATACTGATCCCTCAATAAAACACACACACACACAAAAGGTTCGTTCGTTCGTTCTTCCTCTCATCTGTGGAGATAAGACGAGTTATGGTTCATTTCTATTTTTCTGCGCCATGTTTCATAAATTGATTTAATTTTGTATCCCCTTTGCCAAGAGGGCTATGCTAAGCAAAATGGCAATAAAACATTGCTCTCTCTCTCTCTCTCTCTCTCTCTCTCTCTCTCTCTCTCTCTCTCTCTCTTCGCCGATACGCTCTCTCGCTCTCTCACTCAGCCCACTGCCTCTCCCCCACCCCCCTTCTCACATTCTTGACCTTTGCAGAGCATACTACTTCCAAGAGTCAGAGTCAGAGTGGCACTTTAAACAGAAGTTGCAGTGGTTGTTCTTGGCCTGGTCCCAGCAAAACCAGCCTTTCACGGTCTTTCAATATATTCTCTGCCTTCGCCTCAGTATAGTTCATCCATACATGCCTGTCCTAATGATTTGAATTATAATTATTAAGATTCCATGCTGCTGGATTGGCTATGTTTTGGCTATGTTAGCAACAATGGTTTAAAATAACATTAGTAGGAATAAGATTAAGATTAAAATTATATCCCCGTCGACAACTAAGGCCATGTCAGGGCTGTCACGGCCTTAGTTGTCGCAGATCAGACACCTAATATGAACATATCAACAGACAGGATAGTCTATGCGAATCTGTGCTCTTTAGAAAGACACAATGATAAAGAAGAAGAAAAACTAAGAAGACAGAGACTTGCATAAATCAATAATGATCCTATCAAGCCTTTTCTTTTTTCTTTTTTTATTATAGAAAATTCGCCAAAACATCCAAGGTACCATCATCAGGGTGGACTTTTAAATAAAGTCCCCCCCCCAAAAAAAAAAAAAAAACACACACAACAAACAAATTGAGACAAAATAGGTCCATTTATCTGTTGGTCACTAATTGCGTGTGGTTCCTGGACAATGCCTTGTGACTGTGTCCAGCTTTCAATGCCCGCATAAAGGGCATTGTATCAAATACAAAAGGAGATTCGGAGTCCCACCAGCTGAGCATAATTACGTGCAAGGTTAACAGACGGAAGGGCCAATCAGACACACACAAAAATCAAGCCAGCGATCATTCGTAAGAAAATGAACATATAGTTTATACCAAAACAGAGACAAAAAAAATAGCCCCCCCCCGCGTACTTTTTTTTAATTCGCGGACAATTCCCATGCCTGCCCAGACTGAATAACCGCCCGCCCTCGCAGTACGTACGTGGTAAAATACACCACAACACAAGACCAGACAGAATTTACACACCAAAAAAAACCAAACATGGGTCACTAAACAGATGGACTCGACTTGACTCCCAAGCAACCATCAGCCGCTAAGCACACAAACACACAGATAACACGCAAGCACACGCACACGCGCACACGCACACGCACACACGCATACAACGCACGCGCGCGCGCACACACACACATACTCTATCTCTCTCTCTCTCTCTCTCGCCCTCTACCCCCCTCTCTCTCTCTCTCTCTCCCTCCTCTCTCTCTCTCTCTCTCTCTCTCTCTCTCTCTCTCTCTCTCCAAAGAACTACAGTTCCCCACTCCTTCGTTCACTCCAGATCCAATCAATACCGGCAGTCTGCTGCTGATCTATGAGCTGACAGTACGCTCGGATTGAGATATATAAAAACGAGGAATAGCGCCAGTTGAAGATAAACAGGAAGCACACCCTTATAAACACAGGTACAAGTCCAATTAACCTGGTCAAGCACCGGCGGTAAAGAAAGGCACGTGTGCACATTGTCCGTAGCCTGCGGCAGAGAATTCAGGATATATCCCTGTGCACAGCAAAACCCATCGCCTCCCCCATCACTAGTAGCACTAGTAGCCAGCTCTCCTCCACCAGGCATAGTATAAATCACGGACTTCTATACATCATGTATAGAAGTCCGTGGTATAAATGGAGGAAAAACGTTTAACTCTGAAAAATATATGGGGGTTTCAGGGGACATTGTTTAACCCTTTCGCCGCCAACCACTTTTCAGCACAAATAAAATACCATGAAACGTAACTGGGTAGAGATTTAAAAAAAAAGTCTGCAATATTGGGAATTCCTCTGTGACATACATGGCATTAGGCCTATCCTTACCTCCCCAAATTAAAAAAATAGGGTCTTTGGATAACAGGCCCTGATTTGATGCCTTTTGGAACATGGGTGCTAAATCACTGTGGTGCATAAATGCGACATTGGCGGTGAAAGGGTTAATGGTGATCAGGGTGCAATTCCTCTCGAGGACAAATATATAAAACTGTTAAAAATGGTGAAAAAAGGCTTATCCTCCAGCTTAAAACCCCCAGCCATCTGACATTAAGGTTTTTCTACATTCACTTTTCTCTGAATTCAGAGAAAATTATCTGAAGATTACCATGCCTGATGTCCACCATCACTACTTCCACCTCCGACAACTCCAACAATGGATTCATTTCTCATCTTCACAAGCTCTGTCTGCCGTGGCAAAATTGGTTCAAAAGTTTGAGAGCGTGAAAAAAGTAAAATGGGATGCAGAGAGAGAGAGGGGGGGGGGGGGGGGTGGAGAGAGAGAGAGGAGAGAGAGAGATGGGGGGAGAGAGATGGGCGAGAGAGAGAGAGAGAGAGAGAGCAAGTGAGGGAGAGAGAGAGAGAGAAGAGAGAGAGAGAGAGAGAGGTAGAGATAGAGAGAGTAGAGAGAGAGGTAGAGAGAAAGAGAGAGACATCGAACATGGAGCTGACATCGAGACTGTGTGACAGACTGGTTGTTTTTCTTTTTTGGCAAATATTATTATGAAAACCAATGTATGTATGCGCACGCGTGCGTGCGTGTGTGTGTGTGTGTGTGTGTGTGTGCGTGTGCGTGTGCGTGTGTGTGTGAGTGTGTGTGTGTGTGTGTGTGTGTGCGTGTGGGCGTGCGTGCGTGCGTGCGCGTGCGTGCGTGTATGTGTGTGAGTGCGTGCGTGATCGTGAGGTGTGTGTGTGTGTGTGTGGGTGTGTGTGTGTGTGAAATGTGTTGTGTGTGTGTGCCGTCTGTGTTGTGTGTGTGCCGTGTGTGTGTGTGTCCGTGCTTGCACCCGTTCGGGCGTGTGTGCATACGTACATACTCGTGTGTGGGTGTATAACTGTGAGCGGGAAAAAAGAATACGAGTATATCAATATAATTATGATATAGTGCTAAGTGGATTTGTCATTGTGGCTCTACGTCAGTGTTACCGTAAGGATGAGAAAAGCCAACGATACCTCGCATAGCATAGGAACCAATCCATCATAATTAGCATAGGCCTACCCCCCAAGAAGCCAAAAGCAGGTGAAGAAACTGATGCAGCCAAAACACATTGGGAGGTAAGATAGGCGTTCAAGACTGCACTTTGGTCATCTCCAAGCATGGAACACTCGATATGTAGTAAAGTTTTATTATTTGTGTATTTGACGGTTTACGGTTTTTGTTAGGGTTAGGGATAGGGTTAGAGTTAGGGCTAGAGTCAGTTTAATTCCAGATTGAATGATTTAAAAGATACACATTCTAATGTTTCGCTGAAAACCGACACTGTCGCGCGAATGGCGTCACTTTCCATATTTGGAGATGACGAAGTGCAGCATTGAACGTCTTGTAGATAGTATCTAGGCATAACACATGTCTGGAAAAAATAGAGTACGCGCATACCCAACCAACGCACAGACCTGTTGGTACTCTACTCCGTAGGTGGTCCTGGACGAACAATACGTTACCTTATGGGCAATACGCTATGGGTGGATATCAATAAATAAATATATCGTAGATAAAATACAATAAAATATTTAAGACAAAATGAAAGAAGATAACCATTATGAGTTAACAGTCCGAAGTACGAACAGGCGATCAGGCACATATAAATAATATGTTGATTGGCACAGACACACCTGTACTAGTCAAACAGGACGACAGACAGACAGACACAGGGCACACAGAGAGAGAGAGAGAGAGGAGAGATAGGATGAGGAGAGGAATGAGAGAGGAGAGAGAGAGAGAGAGAGAGAGAGGTAGGGGGAGAGAGAGAGAGAGAGACGAAGGCTGAGGGAGAGAGGAAGACAGGAGTGAGACGAGCGGGAGAGAGAGGGAGAGAGAGGAGAGAAGAGTGGAGTTCGAGAGAGACGAGGGGACGATCTAGGGAGAGAGAGTAACAGACAGACAGCACAGACAGACAGATAGGACTCGATTATCCTTGAGAAGAGAGAATCAGAGAGAGACCAGCCCAAAACAGAAAAGAGAACCTTGGAGAGAGTAAGAAAACACGAAGACGTCGGGTTCAAGGTCTCCAACACCCTCAGGGTGACAGTACACAGATCCTTGAAAGAGCAGAAACGCAGATCTATCAGAGAGAAAAGGAAATGAACCCGGGATCCTATAGACACGATGCGTTGGTCAACGCGTACAGTGTTACGTGTGAGGCTAGAAAAAAAAAAATTTAAAGAGAAAAAAAAGGAGAAGTTCGAGAATGTAGACAGTTTGACATTCAAATCCGATCGATCGGAAGTCTGCTCAGAAATGCCTTGAGCTCCCGAATCAGACTAAAATTGTCAGTAGTTTCATGAAATTACTGTGACCCACAGTACATGAAATTACTAAAAATCCTAGAAGTAAGTTTACGTTAAGAACCTAATGTATAACAGTATGAAATTACGACTCTAAACATAATACGGTATCATATAGACGGAAGTAAACAATTACGATGCTGCCGTGCTTGAATATGGATATATTGACTCTCTTCAGCACGGTAAATCACAATAACTGCTGGCCTTACGTTTTGGGGTAATCGTCGATAGAAATGGGTTTCGCTTAGTCAACATGTCTTAACCTCTCAGCCAATAAGGTCGCAAAAAAACATCGATCATCATGGCGTTAAATTCTACTATCCTAACACGCTATTTCTTACGTGGGAAGTAAAAATATACCTTATGTAAATGTCACAGAAAAAAGTCCCCAATACTGCAGATGGATATTGTTTCTACCCAGGTACATTTTTATTAATCTTTGGTTGAAATTGGTAGGCGCACAGCACCACAAAAGAGATCGTTAATGTCAGGCATAGCTTCAGGAAATGGCGGGCTGCACTTCCAAAATATAGGCCAATTACGTAAATTTTGGGAGTCGTAAGTATAGTAGCTCATTTTATATTCTAGTCACAAAAAATGCCCTCCAAGAGAAAGTGCGGATCCTTTATCCCCGCGGAGGATGAATTCGGAATGAGAGCGCCGGTCGCCCAAGTGCAGCGTACACCTAAAATTGGGAGAAATTGGCGGGGGGGCCTATGGCTATCGAGGGAAAAGAGGTAAACAGTGTTGACATTGGGCACCAAAAGGTGATAGAACGGGCACGGCGGTATTTGTCACAGGGAAGCCACGGGTCGTAGGTCTGCCAGAAATCCACATGTTTGAGGCTACCAGGTTCTAGTTTCAAAGGGTCATATGTTACCTGCTTACAACATGCCGTGGGAGTTCAGACAAAAGTCCAATCCGAAGGACTCGACGTTAGCTCGATGTTCCTGTCACAGTAAATTTCATGAAATTCAGGGGATAAAATGCTGGTATTTTTTCAGTAATTTCATGAAGGTTAATGTGTCCCCAAAGTCATTGACCCGAACCCCCTACATGAAATGGAGTGCTGTTATGTAGGTAAAGTAAGATCAGCACAATCCCGTACTGATTGATACGGGGGACCTTTCCCTACAAATGCATTGATCAATCCCCTAAGCTAGAAAGACAAAAACACGTTTGGCGGTTGCAAACTTGTGTTTGGGGGATGACTTTTTTTAATCATAGGCACATTCTTTATCTCGTCAATGAAATTATGACCCACAGCAGCAACGGGTATATTGAGCGGCATGGCGATAGACACTAGACAACAGCAAACAGCAATTGTTGAAACTTAAATCACCTTCGGAGGCTACCATCAAAATGAAACGGATTTCGGGAACGAATGTCGACTTTTTCTTTTCAGCCCTTTGCTTCACGTAGCAACTGTGGGGTTTCGTTTTAATTAAGAGTCTGTCTTTACGGTCCACAAAGACAATGACAGGGTGAACTTCTAAGTACAGAGACAGAAAGGAAAGGGAAAACAAAATACATAATTTACGGCGCCTGTTGTGAAGAGACAAAGCGACACTTCAAGACCCACCAGATCCATTTTTTTAAAAAGGCTTTGTTTACAGAGGACACTGGACACTGGACAACTTTATTTGACAAGGATAAAGATTTTAGGCGATGACTATTCTTACAATCTGTCCTTGAAAGATGAACAAGAGTATAAAAGAGAAGAGGAAGGGAGGGGTGAAAACTGTCTATAAGAGGCTACGCCTAATTAGACGCTAAACCAACCACTGAGAGAGAGAGAGGGGTGAAACAAAATAAAATAAAGCCTCTCAGTCTCTTGATGTCTATTTTATAAGGAGCTATTAGGGGGAAAGAGAAAAAAACAACTCATGATGCAGAGCAGTTGCGGAAAATATTGCGAAAGAAAATCAAACCTCTCTTGATCAATGTCTATTTTATGATTCACACAAACACAAAAAAGAAAAGCATACTGCAGAGAGCTGTCGGTGAAAATATTGCAAAAGAAAATAAAACTTCTCTTGATGTCTATTTTATAAAGAGTCAGAAATAAGAAGAAAAACACACACAAAAACTGCATGATTCCACAGAACAGCGAGCGAAAATGTTGATTGTTCATTGTGTGAGAAAACCAACAAATGCGTTCGTTAATAAACCATGTGGAGATTGCTTTTTTATCACTTTCCCTAACCCAAATAATCACAGCTACATGTTCCTCTTGCCCCCAGGTTCCTTCCTCTGCTCACCCCCTACCCCATACCCCCACTTTCTCTTTTAGCCATAATTTAATACAAGTCGAAAACTAATAAAGCCGTACCGTATTAAAAATTAAAAAAGGTCCCCCCCCCCCCCTAAAAAACAAACAACACACACACACACACACACACACACGCCCGCGCGCCACACACACACACACTCTCTCTCTCTCTCTCTCTCTCTCTCTCTCTCTCTCTCTCTCTCTCTCTCTCTCTCTCTCTCTCTCTCTCTCCTCTCTCTCTCCTCTCCTCTCCTCTCTCACACTCTCTCACACACACACACACACACACTGTGCGCACGCACGCACGCACGCACGCACACGCACACACACGCACACGCACACGCACGCCACACGCACACACACACACACAATCTGCCCTTCAAGCTTCATAATTTTGTTATTGCATGTATGAATTCATCCATAACCTAATCCCCAGTCGTCTTTTCTTCTAATTTTTAAAGCGTCGTAATATGAAACATGTCGTGCACACCAGAATATTCATACATCGCTGTGCAATCTTATTTGTATGCAAATTAACAGCTGAAAGGGAATACGATGTTTTGAAAAAGACTTGAATAAAGAAACGATTAAAAGCCGCATTTTCAACGTGCTCAAAATATTTATAAAATGAAGGTTAACAGCAACGTCTGTCTGTCTGTCTGTCTGTCTGTCTGTCTGTCTGTCTGTCTGTCTTTCTCTCTCTCTCTCTCTCTCTCTCTCTCTCTCTCTCTCTCTCTCTCTCTCTCTCTCTCTCTCTCTCTCTCCTCTCTCTCTCTCCCTTCTCCACACCCTACAGATGCTTTTGTCAGGGATTTTCTTTTTACCTAATGCAGAGAAGCACAGTCAGATAAAATGATTTTTTTTTTAAACTTGATAACAACAACAAAATCTGGCTCCTTGTGGAAATTTGAATCAAAATTATCGGATGTGGGGTCTACGGACCGCACGCAATCTTCCTGAAACATTTTTCAAAGACGTAATGATTGACAAACATTTTTCAGACTAAGTCAGTTGTTTTTGTTGTTGCCATGTCCAGGGATCATCCCCACAGCCGTGGAACTTGAACACTATGGTACAAATGCACCAGCTAGGGATGAGAACATTACGCGTGTTTTCAATTACTCCGCC
>CM065688.1:19765587-19773087 GCA_017654935.2 Phymorhynchus buccinoides | reverse complement strand
GGTAATAGACCCCAATTTTATGCCTTTTAGTGACATAGGTCTTATATCATTGTGGTGCTAAAATGCGACTTTGGCGGTGAAAGGGTTAAAGCTTATACAAGGGCGAAATTCTACTATTGGCAGCAGGGACGGGAAATGAGTCCGCTGGAACGAAATTTGAAAATTTACGTCCTCTTGACCCGAAGGGTACATAAAAAAAATATGGAACATGTTAACTGACTATAAATGTGGGGGTGAGGCCGCGCTCGCTCGCTCTCTCTCTCTCTCTCTCTCTCTCTCTCTCTCTCTCTCTCTCTCTCTCTCTCTCTCTCTCTCTCTCTCTCTCTCTCTCTCTCTCTCTCTCTCTCTCTCTCTCTTCTCTCTCTCTCTCTCTCTCTCTCTCTCTCTCTCTCTCTCTCTCTCTCTCTCTCTCTCTCTCTCTCTCTCTCTCTCTCTCTCTCTCTCTCTCTCTCTCTCTCTCTCTCTCTCTCGCGCGCGCGCCAGATGCATTCAATACCTACTTTATAAATTTAGCAGAGTCTGTAAGTCCAACAGATACATCACAACCTGCAAAAGGCTATACACCACCACCTTCTTTTCAAACCTTCTGTAATACTAACGCTAAGCCTGGCAGTTCATTTAAAATACCTTCACTAGCTGTTCACGAAGTTGGCTCTCTTATTTCAAATCTAAGAAATACTAAATCAATGGGACCTGATAAAATAAGTAGTTCTCTCTTAAAACTTTCACTTCCCTACATAATAGAACCTCTTACCTTCATATACAACGCATGTCTAGACCAGAACATTGTTCCACCTGATCTTAAATCAGCAAAAGTTATACCATTGCCTAAAAGTAAAGATATTTCTGACTTGAATAATTTTAGGCCAATCTCTCTTCTTTCAGTTCTGTCTAAACCACTAGAAAAACATATTCACAAACATCTAATGCAATATTTAGAAGATAATAATTTGTTTTACCCCTTACAATCTGGCTTTCGACATCACCATTCTTGTCAAACTGCCCTAGTCCATCTATGTGACACATGGCTTTCAGCAATCAACCAAGGCAAAATGACAGGCTCTGTATTCCTAGACTTTAAGAAAGCGTTTGATCTTGTGAATCATGAAATACTACTTAAAAAAACTGGCACTATATTTACGAGACGAAAACACGATCTCTTTCTTTGCATCTTATCTTACTAATAGAACACAGTTTGTCTTTAGTAATGGCACAAACTCGTGCACTGAGATCATAAAGGCTGGTGTACCCCAAGGATCAGTCTTAGGGCCTCTTCTATTCTGCCTATTCATTAATGATTTGCCTTTATCAATATCGGCTGACTCTGTCTCGTGTGATCTCTTTGCTGATGACACCTCTCTCCATTCTAGCGCATCAAACCTGTCTTCGATTCAAACCTCTCTTCAGTCAGCTTTGCATGATGTTTCTGATTGGTGTTACCAAAACCTTATGGTCCTCAATCCTAAAAAAACCAAAAGCATGTTAATTACATCAAGACAAAAGCATCAAATTGAACCTCTAATTTTAAATGTTCATATTAATGACAATGTCATAGACCAAGTACGCGAGCACCGAGTCCTGGGAGTGATAATAGATGATGAACTAAAATGGCAACTCCATATTGAAAAGATGACACATAAACTTGCTCGCAGCTTATTCCTACTAAAAAAACTTACACCCTTCATAGATATAGACGCACGCACGATGTTTTTTCATGCCCACTGTCTCTCCCACATTAATTACGCATCTGTAGTCTGGGACTCTGCTGCTAATTGTCACCTATTAAAACTCAATTCTATGCACAAAAGGGGAGCTAAAATAATCCTTCCTGATCCTGAACTCAGTACAGCAGAAAAAACAAGCCCAGTTAAACATACTTCCACTGCAATCACAGCTTAGCTATAATAAAGCCATTCTCATGTACAAAGTACACTATGACTTAGCTCCACAATACCTGAAAAATCTACTTACACAAGCCTCGCATCGCTATGGTTCAAGTAACTATATTCTACCACACACAAGGATAGATAAAATTCAAGTCAAGTTTTACTTTCTCGGGTTCCTCTATATGGAATTCCCTTCAGTCCGACATTAGATTATGCTCCTCTATCTCAACCTTCAAAACGAGTCTCCGAGAGACACTTACATTCGACCCTCCATGATTTTTTTTTTTTTTTTTTTTTTTTTTTTATATATATTTATTTTTTTTTTTTTTTTTTTTTTTTATTTAAATATAAATATATATATATATCCTGATACGCTATATTGCTAATTACGATGTCATGTATTCACATCACTCTGTTCACTATTCTCCAACAATGTGCTAAAATCAATGTTTAAATTGTCCGCACTTTATTGCTAATTGCTACCGGTTTCATACCATAGGCTGCATTAGTTTGCTCTGTTCTAAAATGTATAGTTCTTTTATACGTGCTTCAACATATATCTGTGCGTATGTGCATGTATTCTTGCGTGTGCCGCGCGCACGTGCAGGTGTGTGCGTGTATGGTTACACGCATGTATGCCCGCACAAGTATTAACAATTATACCTGTGCGTATGTCATTCTATAAATTCGTATTTCAACCTGTCTTTATCATAATACCTGCTTTGCTACCTTTATGTTCAATTATGTATGTGTAATTTTATGCCTTGCCATGTTTGTATTCTATGTTTGTATATGTACAAAGGTGTTACCTTTATGTTCAAATCTGTATGTGTAATATCATGCCTTGCCATGTTTGTATTCTATGTTCGTATATGTACCAAGGACAGATTGGAAGACTAGGCGTAGCCTAAAATCTTTATCCTTGAAAAATAAAGTTAAAGTTTTCAAGTTTTCAAGTCTCTCTCTCTCTCTCTCTCTCTCTCTCTCTCTCTCTCTCTCTCTCTCTCTCTCTCTCTCTCTCTCTCTCTCTCTCTCTCTCTCTCTCTCTCTCTCTCTCTCTCTCTCTCTCTCTCTCTCTCTCTCTCTCTCTCTCTCTCTCTCTCTCTCTCTCTCTCTCTCTCTCTCTCTCTCTCTCTCTCTCTCTCTCTCTCTCTCTCTCTCTCTCTCTCTCTCTCTCTCTCTCTCTCTCTCTCTCTCTCTCTCTCTCTCTCTCTCTCTCTCTCTCTCTCTCTCTCTCTCTCTCTCTCTCTCTCTCTCTCTCTCTCTCTCTCTCTCTCTCTCTCTCTCTCTCAATGGTTGGTTCAACGTCTAATTAGGCATAGCCTCTTACAGACAGTAAAAATAATAGCCGCTGGCTTTGCTTCCCTCGGTGCGGCTTTAAGCTTCCAGTTACTATTTCACACACACACACACACACACACACACACACACACACACACACACACACACACACACACACACACACAGAGAGAGAGAGAGAGAGAGAGAGATGCAACGAGAGAGCTGAGAGAGAGAGAGACGAGAGAGAGAAGAGGAGAGAGAGAGAGAGAGAGAGAGAGAGAGAGAGAGAGAGAGAGTCACCCCACCCCCCCTCTCTCTCTCTCTCTCTCATATCCAATTTACAAACTTCACCACTGTCACCTTTCGTTACACAGTCATACAGAGCATAGGGCTAGGGAGGATGTCCCGAGGGGGGGGCAAAAGTCATTTCTTGGGTTACAAGCACAATGTCGATGGTTACAAGTGCCTCTGAAACCTATACAAGTAGGAAATTACTCCGTGTAGTGTTATGTGCTTTCAAGATGTAAGCTCGCACATACAAACCCATGCACATGCACGCGCGCGCACACACACAATGTGCATACACACAGTCATGCGCACACACACACGCGCGCGCGGGGACAGATAGAGAGACAGACGGGAAGACAGAGAGAGACAGAGAGAGAGACAGAGAGAAACACACATACACACACAGAATCAATCTGTTCAAAATATATCTACAGAGAGAGAGAGAGAGAGAGAGAGAGAGAGAGAGAGAGAGAGAGAGAGAGAGAGAGAGAGAGAGAGAGAGAGAGAGAGAGAGAGGCAGACAGAGAGACAGACACAAGGGGGGGGGGGGTACCTCATTCTCATACTGGGAAGAGGGAGAGCTCAGAGAGAATCAAACTGTTCAGAAACAGGGAGAGCTCAGAGAGAATCAAACTGTTCAGAAAGAGGGAGAGCTCATGGAGAATCAAACTGTTCAGAAAGAGGGAGAGCTCAGAGAATAAAACTGTTCAGAAAGAGGGAGAGCTCAGGGAGAATCAAACTGTTCAGAAAGAGGGAGAGCTCAGAGAGAATCAAACTGTTCAGAAGGAGGGATAGCTCAGAGAGAATCAAACTGTTCAGAAAGATGGAGAGCTAAGACTAGAGAATCAAACTGTCCAGAAAGAGGGAGAGCTCAGAGAGAATCAAACTGTTCAGAAAGAGGGAGAGCTCAGAGAGAATCAAACTGTTCAGAAAGAGGGAGAGCTCAGAGAGAATCAAACTGTTCAGAAAGAGGGAGAGCTCAGAGAGAATCAAACTGTTCAGAAAGAGGGAGAGCTCAGAGAGAATCAAACTGTTCAGAAAGAGGGAGAGCTCAGAGAGAATCAAACTGTTCAGAAAGAGGGAGAGCTCAGAGAGAATCAAACTGTTCAGAAAGAGGGAGAGCTCAGAGAGAATCAAACTGTTCAGAAAGAGGGAGAGCTCAGAGAGAATCAAACTGTTCAGAAAGAGGGAGAGCTCAGAGAGAATCAAACTGTTCAGAAAGAGGGAGAGCTCAGAGAGAATCAAACTGTTCAGAAAGAGGGAGAGCTCAGAGAGAATCAAACTGTTCAGAAAGAGGGAGAGCTCAGAGCTCAGAGAATCAAACTGTTCAGAAAGAGGGAGAGCTCAGAGAGAATCAAACTGTTCAGAAAGAGGGAGAGCTCAGAGAGAATCAAACTGTTCAGAAAGAGGGAGAGCTCAGAGAGAATCAAACTGTTCAGAAAGAGAGGAGAGCTCAGAGAGAATCAAACTGTTCAGAAAGAGGGAGAGCTCAGAGAGAATCAAACTGTTCAGAAAGAGGGAGAGCTCAGAGAGAATCAAACTGTTCAGAAAGAGGGAGAGCTCAGAGAGAATCAAACTGTTCAGAAAGAGGGAGAGCTCAGAGAGAATCAAACTGTTCAGAAAGAGGGAGAGCTCAGAGAGAATCAAACTGTTCAGAAAGAGGGAGAGCTCAGAGAGAATCAAACTGTTCAGAAAGAGGGAGAGCTCAGAGAGAATCAAACTGTTCAGAAAGAGGGAGAGCTCAGAGAGAATCAAACTGTTCAGAAAGAGGGAGAGCTCAGAGAGAATCAAACTGTTCAGAAAGAGGGAGAGCTCAGAGAGAATCAAGCTGTTCAGAAAGAGGGAGAGCTCAGAAAGAATCAAACTGTTCAGAAGGAGGGATAGCTCAGAGAGAATCAAACTGTTCAGAAAGAGGGAGAGCTAAGACTAGAGAATCAAACTGTCCAGAAAGAGGGAGAGCTCAGAGAGAATCAAGCTGTTCAGAAAGAGGGAGAGCTCAGAGAGAATCAAGAACAGAGGGATAGCTCAGGGAGAATCAGACTGTTCAGAAAGAGGGAGAGCTCAGAGAGAATCAAACTATTCAGACAGAGGGAGAGCTCAGAGAGAATCAAACTGTTCAGAAAGAGGGAGAGCTCAGAGAGAATCAAACTGTTCAGAAAGAGGGAGAGCTCAGAGAGAATCAAACTAGGTGCCTTATTCCTATAATGGGAAGAGGAAGGGCTAAGAGAGAATCAAACTGTTCAGAAGAAGAAAGACGTGGATAATGAAGGCGAACGGGGTTAAGGAGTAAAAGGAAATAGACGTAGGACTGAAGTGTTTGCAGGAAAAGACATGAAAAATATATATATATATATACTGCCCCTGAGCTGGGATGGGTGCCCTGGGGCGCCGAGTCAACACACTCAACAAGTCTGTAATGGCACTCCAGATTGAGGCTAGCCCCGAAGCCCCGGAAAGAGACAAAATGTCTAGCACATTCAATAATTCAGAAAATTCCGTCCCTAGCGTACAATACACGCGTTTTCGTTTAGTTAGCGCTTGTGTTTTCTATTGTCCGTGAATATGGAATGAGTCTGCTGTGTGCACTTCTTTTTTTTTCTTCCCCTGAATCGTAACAACCTAACAACAACAAAAGTAAGTTTTCGTTAATATGTCTATTTGTTTGTCTGTCTGTCTGAAGCTGAACTTTGAAAAACCAAACAAATAAAGGTGTTAACAATGTATGGATACAGTTGCACTACAGAACAATTTCAAAGAGACAAAGGAGTTCTTTAAGGTCTCTGTGCACGTCAACATCATTCACAAAATATCACTATTTCCCAATGGTAAAACAGTGAGTTGTAGGTCGTATTATGAGTGGCCCAACACTGTGTTGCCATGCGGAAATAGAGATATTTTGTGAATATTGTTAACGTGGACACAAGGAACCCTTTCAATCTACCAGCAACAAAATCTAGCTTTACAACAAAGAAAAATTAAAAAGCAAACGGGATACAGTAATTCAGAGATGCACATTAGCTTCTCATGGGCCACAATAGTAAAGACTCAGACTGGTTAGCAGCAAAGACGGTAATGCTTTAAACTTTAATTATTCTTTACGTCCTCTCGGCCGAAGCCATATGGGACATTACGTTTTATTTTTAGATATTGGAAGAAGGGGAAAGGGGAGAGAAAAAAAGAAGTTTCAATTTACTTTAGATGTTTATTTTACTGTCTATGGATGTTTATATCTTGAATGAAGGTCAAGGTGTTTCTTTTTATGAGCTATGGCTCGCACGAGACTACTCTTATAAAACTCTGCTTTTAGGTAAAATGATTGATTAAAATACAACTTTTAGCTGCACCCCGCCTGGCGAGAGCCTAGTGATTAAAATTTCAGGACCACTTTGATTTTAAAAGAACAAGTATTTTAATGATTTTTTTTTTTTAATTCCAACAAAGGTCAAACGAGTATATTTACATATTTTTGTTTTTATTGAACTTTTTTAATGAAAATTCTCGTTTTAAAAAGGTTTCCACTAAAAGTGGAAAGCTATTTGTACAAGGTTAAAAGATGATACGTCAATTATTTTTATAAAAGATGAGAAAATATTAAGAGATGGGAGAAACTAGGGTCCCTAAAATGCTTCTTGATACACGGGGTTTTATATTCATAACCCTTTCGCCCCCAGCCATTTTTCAGCCAAAAATACCATTAAACTTGTCTGGGTAGAGAAAAAAAAAATCTGCAATATTGAGAATTCCTCTCTGACATGCGTAACATTAGGCCTATCCTTACCTCCCAAAATTAAGAAAATAAGGTCTTCAGATAACAGGCCCTGATTTGATACCTTTTAGTGACATGGGTGTTAAACCATTGTGGTGCATAAATGTGACATTAGCGGTGAAAGGGTTAACACGATCCTGAATAAGAGCCCAATGAAGGGAAAAAGAGACATAGGAGAAAATCTCGTGAGCCAAATTAACTTTACGTGGACCGACCTTGGTGGCCGAGTTAGCCTGGTGGGTCAAATAAAATCAATTTGTGTGATCCTGTTGACGCCGG
>CM065688.1:19748087-19763087 GCA_017654935.2 Phymorhynchus buccinoides | reverse complement strand
CTATCCACTGATGTATTTAGGTTTACATTAAGGTCAAGGTCGTGGCAGTTACGGGGTTCAAACCCCAAAACACATAATCGCTAATATCTCGTGAAGTTTTGCATGTATTTCAATGCAGTTTTTTTCACAACATTTCTTGATGAATGGTCTATAACACAGTTGTCATTAATTTTTCTGTGCGCTCGTGTGCGCATGATCGCGCGCGCTCAAATCACGGGTCCGAACCCCAAGGCTATATATAAACAACTATTCAGTTACGTGCTGCTTTGATGCGTTTTTATGTAAATACGTTTTCTTTTGATATCTGCTGCTTCGCCTGTTCCAGGACATGAATTTTTCTGTGCGCTCGTGTGCGCATGATCGCGTGCGCTCAAATCACGGGTCCGAACACACATGCGCCATGAAACACGCGGCATTGGGTGGGAAGATTCACTTGAAAGACGCCGCCATCAGATCTACAGTCAAACCCGACAGCCAAACCGGGGGGGCGCGCAAACCGGGCGAGAAAGCAATGCGCGTGGAGAGTCGCTAAACATGGGATAAGCCCGCTGTGCCCTAGGCCCTTTGTGTCACAGGCCCGATATGTCCCACTTCTTTCCGGCCGTCCATCCGGCCGTGCGTGCGTCCTGTTTTCAGTTCTCAATGGTCTCCCCGCTGTGTGTACAGCCGACACAATCCGATTTCGGAGTAGCTCGGCGATGCTGCGAGGGGACTTTGCAGCCGCTCGGCGTTGCACTTGTTTTTAATTATTATTCTGCTTGAGAACAATTTTGTGCAGAACAGTTTGAATCTTTACTTGTTACGAAAATAAAATATGAAACAGTGATAAGAAATTGCGATGGTTTTTTTGTTATTACCAATGTATTTTTTTTGGGGTTTTTTTTTTTTTAACGAAAATGAAATTTTATTTAACCAGGAAACATGTAATAAGCAATGACAGCTTTTCTCCACCCAGCCCTGGGGGAAATAATAATAAAGAACATGCAAGAAATCAAAGAAAACTTCGAACAGTAAAAACTAAGTAACGTATGCACAAAAAATCGGGGGGAAATGAGGGTAATGGGAGCACGGAGTGTGATGGTGTGTGGTGTGTGAGGGGGGGGGGGGGGGTGGGGGGGGGTGGGGGGGGGGGGGGGGGGGGGGGGGGGTATACTAAGGCACACACATAATCATAGGTGAATAATCGAAACCTGTGACAAAATGAAGCTAATATTATTATTATTATTATTATTATTATGGTTATGTTCACGTTTTATTTTTTTATCTTTGAAACAGAAATTTGTGATACGCGGTTTTAAATGCCCGGATGGACACATTACCAATGTATTGTAACAACCATAAAAACTTGTTACGAAAATCAAATATTAAACAGTCATAAGAAATTGCGATGCTTTTTTCGTTATTACCAATGTGTTGTAACAACCATAACAAATTGTTTTTGAGCCCAATTCACTAACACTCATAACACGCTTGAAATTTCGTGCACATGCATTTTTATAACCAATACAACCTACTCTTTCCACACACACAAAAATAGGCACCGGGTATAGTTTCTAATCTGAAAATTCAAGTATCAAAATCAGCTCTAGAAGTTCCCCCGAAGACGGTGTGTGGCTGCCCCAGAGACGGGGTAATCAAAAACGCTCACACGCGTAATGTTCTCATCCGTAGCCGATGCATTTGTACCATAGTGTTCAAGCGCTTCAGCTGTTGGGGTGATTCCTGGACTCTTTTAGCCAGGGTACGTCAACAACAACAACAACAACAACAACAACAACAACAACAACAACAACAACAACAACAACAACAACAACAACAACAAAGCTCTAGAAATGCAACAACTGTTATTAATCGGTTATCCGTTATTATCCGCCCAGCAATTATAAAAAAGTATCTTTAAAATCTAATTATAAAGATCTGCTTTACAAATTATGCAACAACTGTCCCATAATATCCGTCCAGGTTATTAAATTTTAAAAATCCAAGCATACACGTCTACTCTAGAAATGCAACAATTGTTCTTAAAGATCCACCAGATCAAGTGTCAAAATCACGGGTTTCACGTGTTTTCCCTCTTATAGCTGGTAAGAAAACTTGTTTTGACCAGGTTTAACTTCCATATAAATGCCCCCAAATTCAAAACGAAACATCATTTTAAAGAGCAGCCTCAATTTGAAGTTGGGGGCATATGTATGTCGGTCACAGCTACCCAGAAATAAAACAACCAAGGGGACTTAATCGTGGTGGGTCAGTGTCTTTAAACTCTGGAGTCAGGATGCCTGAGGTTACTAAAATGTTAACCCTTTCACCGCCAAAGTCACATTTTAGCACCACAGTGATTTAACACCTAAGTCACTAAAAGGCATCAAATTCGGGTCTATTGTCCAAAGACTCTATTGTCTTAGTTTTGGGGAAGTAAGGATAGACCTTATTTTATATCTGTCACAGGAGAATCCCCAATACTGCAGATGGATTTTGTTCTCTACCCAGGAATGGAATTTTTTTTAGCTGCAATATGGCTGGCGGTGAAAGGGTTAACAAGCAACATTAACGACCTGTTTTGTACCTTCAGTCACGGCTAAATTGCTACCTGCCCCGGCAATCAATTCGACACCCCTGAGCGATACGACCACAGAGGCAGAAGTAAAGAGGCGAGGCGCGTGGTTACACCACAAGACACGGGCGACAGACAGGTTCCACCCACTCTTAACGGGTCTTTGACCTCCTGCTTCCCCCCATCCACTGGGCGTACTAGTAGGAAGAACTCGATGTCCAATCGCAGTCCTACGACTATGTAGTTATTTAAATAATTGTGAAGCGCCGTGAGCTCAAGAGAGAAATGGCGCTCTATAAATGTTAGTTGTTATTATTATTATTATTATTATTATTATTTATTATATTATTATTATTATTATTATTATTATTATTATACAACTGTGGCATTTGTGTGAGGCACGATTCGCGTGAAATACTACTACTGTCTATATGAATCTGATGCTCCCCGTGGGGATACCGGGGGGGTCTTTCGTAAAAAATAGTTCCCCCACTTTCTGAAAGTTCTGTGCTTGTAACTTCCTCTAATCTGCCACTCTCTTTGACTCTGCCTTTCCCCCTTTGCTTTCTATCATCTACTATCTTTCTGACTTAATGGCCCATTCTCCTGACTTTTTTCTCTCTCTCCAAAAAAAATCTTCCAAATAACTTTTCTCCTTTGAGCTCCTCCGAAATTGGAATGTGTCGGATGTACGCATGCGGGGAGACCAGTGAAAACTGAAAACCGGACACATACGTACCTTACTCATTATGGCCATATGGCCTTGGGAACGCAGAAGAAAGAATCTGATGGAACAGTAACAGTTTCGTTCACTACTATGAATGTTGTAGTCCCATGTGGACGAATCTGATAAAAATAACCATTTGTGATGGTGCATGGGAAAAGCAGGTATAAGTTGCTCAGAATGTGTTTGTGCAAAAGCCAAAAATAGTCAACAACAAACATACCCATGTTCTGTTTAGGGCATATTTATGTCTATTTTTATTTATTCTACCAGTATCCACAACATGAAAGACAACTGTGTAAGATTTCTTTGTTTATTTGACTGTTTTTAAAATCAAGTCAATAGAAAGAAAGAGGGAACATTCTGTCTTCTGTCTGATTTCCCCAAACAATCTATCTCAAATGTCAAACTATGAATGGCTGTAAAATAATAACTAGACAAGATAACTCAATTCTGTTTGCTGTGTATTGACTAGGAATCTTTGCTTCATCTGATAAAAAGGAAATCTCAATTTATGCTAAAATTCCATAATGTCTGTTTTCCCATACACTATAACATTTCTGTGTCAGATATTTTATCAGATTCGTGTATTAGGGGTTCACGTGAATGTAGTGAATGAATATAGTAGGATCTCGTCAGATTCATTTAGACAGTGGTAGGGCTCCCAATCGTCCCGCAAAACAAGGGGTCCCAGGGACTCCTTCACTTACAGTATAGAGTGTCCTTGAGGCGGGATAGAGCGTCGAATGCTAAAAAGAATTTTTCTAGTGCATCCCTGGGAGCCCCTGCACATTCTTTTAGAGGGTCCTTTATAATTAGCACTTCATGGACCCCCAAATGGGGGTCCCCGGGAGCCCTGAGTAGTATTTTCATCAGAATCATGCCTGACAGACGTCGTCGCAGTTGGGTAGTAGTCGTACAGATGAAACTGGACGTGTGGATCGGAGGCTTTTAACTTTGACAACACAAGTAGTAAAAGTACCACTCCCCTCTTTTACAAAGTCCAGTGTTTATCTAAACCATTTCGCGGCTAGTCGGTCATACCACGGGTAGGACAACAATGAGAAACCGATAGATGGTGTCAGGGTAAGAGAAACGTGCCCCCACGTTGATTCGCTTAGGTTTCGTGTTCAAATCTGGCAGTTTATTCAATCTCAGGCTAAAACTAAGCTCTGCTTTGTTCTTCTGTTTCTGTTAGTTATAGAGAGCGGAGTGGAGAGTACTGAGAGAAAAGCTAACGAGGCTGAAGACGGGTGTTCTCTTTGTCGCCACTGGGGCGTACAGAAGCGTGAAAACCGACTGGACACCTCCCTCTCGTCCACTGGTCTATACACAACTTCAACCCCTTATCAAAGCAACACTAGCTTTTAAAATGGTTGAACCAGTGGGGTGGGGGTGGGGTGGGGGGGCTTCCTGTGTTTTCTTAGAAATAACAATCAGTAGCATCTTGAACGAAAAGAGTGATAATCAGAAAATAGGTGATCTTTGCTTTACACAGGCACAAAGAAACCCGAAATTACAGATTTGTTTATCTACATTATATTATATATTACTACAACTATTTTCTCGTGTGCTTTCCCAACTATAATTATAAAGCATGATAATACTTCGAAGAAAAACATAGAGGGTGTTCATTAGCTAACGCTAGGAACAATAGTAACAACAGGTTTCCCCATAGTGTCCTCATGGTGACTGAGTGAAAATATGTTTAACCCTTTCAACGCTAGCCATTCGTCAGCCAAAATTTACCATTAAACTTACCCAGGTAGAGAATAGATTTCGTCTGCAATATTGGGGATTCCTCTGTGACATGCATAAAATAGGGCCTATCCTTACCTCCCAAAATGAAGAACATATTATGGTCACTGTATACCAGACCCTCATTTGATGCCTTTTACTAGTTTTAGTAACATGGGTGTTATATCATTGTGGTGTCAAGAGGCGACAGTGGCGATGAAAGGGTTTTTAACGTCCTCCGGTCTGGAACAGACACATACGGGACATTAGTACGCATAAAGATTGTGGGAACAATCCTGGAGGCAATGCCCGGAGGCAGCATGGTGACTGATTTACAGTACCTCACCTCTATTCCTTGATAAAACATGGGAAATCAAATGATTGTTATTTCCTTTTGAAGCTCGTGTGTTTTCATACAAAATCTCCGCGACGCTGACTAACTACATACTTACATTCCTGGCTTTGTACGAAACCATTTCCGTGTACGCCTCAACCAAACTAAATCGGTGTTCCGTTTCAGTTGCCACCAATACGAAAAAATAGGTAATGGGTGGTGTTGATGTTCCTGCCGAGGACAATCGTCATCACTTTACACATCAAAGGCCAGATTATGCCGATGGACTGGTAGGAGGAAAGCTACCACTTCCATTTTGTTTTCATTTATTTTTCTTGATCTTTCAAGAAATCGCATTACACGTTTCACTTACGGGAGGGGTCCCCTCTCCCTGGAAGAAAAAGGGGGGGGGGGGGTCCCCTCTCCCGGGATTCTTCACACACACACAAAAAAAATATTTAAAAAATATAAAAAATATGCATTGCAGTAGCTATCATTCAAACAACTGTCATTTTTAACAGGCAAGAAAGAACAAGATCATTCTGCATTAGGAATTCTTTTAATGTGGATAGTAAACGATAAAACGTGAATGTTGTTGTTGTCTTTGTTGTTGTTCTTTTAATGTGGATAGTAAACAATAAAACGTGAATGTTGTTGTTGTCTTTGTTGTTGTTCTTTTAATGTGGATAGTACACGATAAAACGCGAACGTTGTTGTTATTGTCTTTGTTGTTGTTTAGTGCTGATATGTCAGTCAGTAATTCAAAAAACGTTACTCATACAGGTCAACATGGTACAAATGAAGAACATGTTTTTTTGTGCAGGCCTGTCCTCATTCACCAATATTACTTTTTTTTTAAACAGAATTAACATGGGTGCAACTCCCCAAAATGAAAACAAAAAAAACTGAAAGGCAGGGATCTAGGGATCCATGGCCCCTGCAAGGTATAAGGGTAGAGAGCCTTGTCAGACGATTCAGATTGGAAACTTAAGAGAAAGAGATAACGAGACAGACTGACAGTTAAAATGATAGACCAATACAGTTTGAGTCTGATAAGCCTTGTAAAATTATTACATTGCCTTTGTAAACTTCCAAAATAGAACAACCAAACTTGTTCAAAACAACCCCAATCGCTTGTGGTCAGATTTTAGTTTTGTTTTGTTTTTTGGATGAACTAAAAAAACCTGAAGTTCAGTTTCTGGTCAAATTAAAAATATTGAAATCAGTGTAAATCATTAATCTGAAAGAGTAGCACCCATGAGAATATATCATGTGGTCGCTCGGCAGGTCTTTAGATGTGCATGTTGAACCTAGATTCCTAGATTCAGCAAAATAATCATGAAGTCACTCACACTCACCGACTTTAACCCTTTCAGCGCCAATGTCGACTTTTGTCACCACATTTCACTAGAGGGCATCAGGTCAGAGCCTGTTGTCTGGAGACCCTGTTTTCTTGATTTGGGGAGGTGGGGATGGGCCTGATGTTACATATGTCACAGAGGAATTCTCAATATTGCAGATAAAAAAAATTCTATACCCAGTTAGGTTTAAGGGTATTTTTTGGCCGAAAATGGCTGGCGGTGAAAGGGTTAATACGAGTAACCAAAAGATGGACACAGAAACGCGGGGCTTTACAGTGATGACATCACACGAGGTACCTTTCTAAAGCTAAGTGAAGTTCCACACCATTTCGCCCCACTGTCACATGACGACATTATAACTGCTGATTTCGTTTGCATAACATGTTTGGACAAGGGTTTCTCTAACCTACAATACCCACCCACTACACACACACACACACACACACACACACACACACACACGGGCGCGCACACACACACACACACACACTGACACACACACACACACACACACACACACACACACACACACACACACACATACACACACACACACACACACACACACACACACACACACACACACACACACACACACACACACACATACACACACACACACACACACAAACAATTGTTACATTTTGCGCCGTTGTTACATTTTACGCTGTCACACATGGTTATATTATTTTGTGGTTTTTAAAAGAGCGTTACAGAACAATTCAGTAGGGTCACATTTTGACGAGAATAAAACAGACGATGCCATGATAGATCCTAATGATCTCCTAAGATCGGGAGGACGTAAAACATAACTCTTATAGATCCCAGGAATACCGTCCATAAGGGTCTCCGACCAATTGGACGCTAATCTCATCTCATTCGATAGATCGTGTAAACGATATGGATTAGCAGTCCTTTATGTTAGCGAGGCAACTCGCTGGTACTATACCCTTTGTTAACAGCCAGCTGAAACCGTAGAAGTGCCAACAGAAGGACCCCAGAACAAAATGGCAACAGTACAATCAATAGGGCATTTGCCACGAGTGTCCGTTCTCTTCATCAGGGCTCCCAGGGACCCCCATAAGGGGGTCTCCGACCAATTGGCACATCTTATTCGATAGATCGTGTAAACCCTTTGGGGGTTAGCGAGGGCAACTCGCTGGTACTATATTCTTTGTTTAAACAATGCTAGCTGAAACCGTAGAAGTGCCAACAGAAGGACCCCAGAACAAAATGGCAACAGTACAATCAATAGGGCATTTGCCACGAGTGTCCGTTCTCTTCATCAGGGCTCCCAGGGACCCCCATTTGGGGGTATATGAAGCACTAAGATTCTAAAGGACCCTCTAAAAGAATGTGCAGGGGGTCCCAGGGATGCACTAGAAAAACTCTTTTTAGCATTCGCAATGCCACTGGGGCCCTCTATCCCTCCTCTAGGACCCTCTATGCTGTAAGTGAAGGAGTCCCTGGGACCCCTTGTTTTGCGGGGAGATTGGAAGCCCTGCTTAATACTAGACTACCAATTTGCCCGCACTCGTTCTGCCCGAGTTACGCTGACCTAACTCTTTAATTTCAACTCAGTGAAATTCAAGGTCGCCGGCACGCGGCAAATGCCCTATTACTGACACAGGGTGGAATGGGTTATACTGATTTCGTGTGCAGGTAACTGAACTGTTCTTCTTCTTCTTCTTCTTCTTCGATCGCTCAGACAACTTCCTGTCAATTATGAGCGCAGATGCGTCATGCTGCCGTTATGCGCCTAACTAAGAAATAGTTAGGCCCAACAAGTCCGACTTCGGCTGGAGGAAATGTTTTTAAAAAGCGTTTCGTGAAGAAAAAAGGCAGGAGAAAGGACCGGTACGGCAGAAAGATAGTAGATGACAGTAAGCAAAGGGAAAAGGCAGAGTCCAACAGAGTGACAGATTAGAGGAAGCTACACGCACAGAACTTCCACAAGGTGGGGTATACAAAAGACCCCCCCCCCCCCCCGGTATCCCCACGGGGGGGCACTGAACTGTTCAACAAAGGGGGAGCATAAATCCACCCCACCCCACCCAATTATCACCCCTACCCACTGACACACACACACACACACACACACACACACACATACACACACACACACACACACACACACACACACACACACACACACACACACACATCAACCACCCACCTCTCTATTTTAAATCCATGGACTGCTATTTTGGAGACAGAATGATGGTGAGGTGTTCATCATGACTTTCGTCATGGGGTATATATATAGTATAATGCGGAATTTTTGTTTTGTAAGTATTTTGGCTTTGAATAATTGGTGTGTCTTTGGGTTAATGACAGGTGCGTGGTATGTATGTAAGCCGCTAGCAAAGATATTCTAGGGGAAGATAAGCATCCGGTCTCTTTTCCCTATATGAGTAGTGAGGACAGAAACAATGGTTATGTCCCTTTTAAACAGGACACATTTTGCACGTCGACAGGCCAGTTGAATTCTCCGTTCAAGTTCCAGTCTGAGTTTTTGGATAGCCTCCACAGTGAAAATGTACTGTCGCCACTAACGATAACTCTATCAGCCCGGTTCGCCGAGCTCTTTAAGTAGTCCATCTTACCCTTTTAGAATATCTTTGCCGCTAGTCCTGGATTTGTTTATGGAATGAAATTACCACTCTACGGTTTTAATGGGATGAAATTATGACTGTGCGTTGTGTCCAGAAAATATCTTGAGTTGGCAATACACTCCCCAGGTTCGTAGTTGGGTGGGTTTTTTTTACGTCTTTAATTTTATTTTGGCCTCCAGGGCAAAAAGAGATAGGCCTGCGTGCAACCATAAAAACTTTCCGTACATCTAGAGCACACACACATAAACTCACTCTCTCTCTCTCTCTCTCTCTCTCTCTCTCTCTCTCTCTCTCGACCTGTCTGTCTCTCTCTATTTCTCTCTCTGTCTCTGTCTCTCTCCCCCTCTCTCTCTCTCTCTCTCCCTCTCTCTCCCCCCAACCAGTCCATTTCATTGTATTGTAGCCAATGGCCGACGTACAATTAAAATAGATATTTCAATGTTCAGTGCTCTCTCTCTCTCTCTCTCTCTCTCTCTCTCTCTCTCTCTCTCTC
The DNA here is from genome assembly GCA_017654935.2 of Phymorhynchus buccinoides. Lineage (NCBI taxonomy): Eukaryota > Metazoa > Mollusca > Gastropoda > Neogastropoda > Raphitomidae > Phymorhynchus > Phymorhynchus buccinoides. The sequence goes on along the minus strand of CM065688.1, from coordinate 19,753,269 downwards.
TCTCTCTCTCTCTCTCTCTCTCTCTCTCTCTCTCTCTCTCTCTCTCTCTCTCTCTCTCTCTCTCTCTCTCTCTCTCTCTCTCTCTCTCTCTCTCTCTCTCTCTCTCTCTCTCTCTCTCTCTCTCTCTCTCTCTCTCTCTCTCTCTCTCTCTCTCTCTCTCTCTCTCTCTCTCTCTCTCTCTCTCTCTCTCTCTCTCTCTCTCTCTCTCTCTCTCTCTCTCTCTCCTCTCTCTCTCTCTCTCTCTCTCTCTCTCTCTCTCTCTCTCTCTCTCTCTCTCTCTCTCTCTCTCTCTCTCTCTCTCTCTCTCTCTCTCTCTCTCTCTCTCTCTCTCTCTCTCTCTCTCTCTCTCTCTCTCTCTCTCTCTCTCTCTCTCTCTCTCTCTCTCTCTCTCTCTCTCTCTCTCTCATCCCAAAAAGGGAAAGATGCCAGTTGAAGGTTTCAAAACAAGGCACTCACTAACTGATGATGTCTCGTTTACGTATTTCTCATAGCAAAATAGTAGTTTTACTTCTTTTAAACACGTATTGATTTCTGGGAACGAAATGTCAAAGGTGGGGGGGGGGGGGGGGGGGGGGGGTGTTTGCTGTTAGCGTTATTTCCTGACGGAGATGAGCGAAAACAGCGGTGGTTACACAAGCAAAGATGAAACCCAGCACGCGCGGAATGCAGCCTGAGCATAATAATATACTTTTATGATAATTGATAATTAAACATTGCCAGAGAATAATCTTCCTGACATAAATTCCGTGAACTGGAAAGTCAAACACACCAACCGGGCAAAATGACAAAACTACATACACTCGAATAATATTTGAATGCTTTTGCGCGTGCACTTGCCCACGCATAAACAGACACACACACACGATCATGCATGTCTGCATAGTCGAACATAAGCGCACGCACACCCCCAAGGGATGCACGCATGCATGCACACACGCGCGCGCGCATGCACGGACACACACGCGCGCGCGCGCATGCACGAACACACACACACACGTGCACGCGTACGTGTTGCAATACTTTCTAGGGGTAGGATTCTTGGGTTTAAGAAAGTTTTACACTTTCCCTTATAAGAATGGCATTCACTATTTTTGTAAAGCGAAAAAGAAAAAAACAGATTGACAAAAGTATACTCTACATCGATTCCTTGGAACAAAATGTCAAAGAGGAGGTAACGACAATCTGTTCAAGCTTTACTGCATCATTTTAGGCAAAGAGCACCAAAAACCGAGTCTCTCAGTCTAGCACAAGCAAAGAGATGGAGAGAGAAAGTCAAAACCTAGAGCGTGAAAACGCCAGATCAACCAGCCGTGCGACAGCATTTTCGGGTCCAGTGATTTTGCAGAAACAAACAAACAAACATTCCTGAAACTGAAGTCCTATCAAACAGTCTACATCTGACTTTACAGTACCCCTGCGCCAGCGACGATCTCGCACAGCAGCATTTTCGGCTCCCGTGATCTTGACCAATGACCTTCATTTTTGAACTTGGCCTACATATCCTTAGCACCTATCCGCATGCAAACTTTGAGCGTCCCAGATCCCTCCGTTATCGTGCCAGGTGTTCGACAGCATTTCCGGCTCCAGTGACCTTAAACTTTGACCAATGACCTTCATTTTCGAACTTGGCCTCGATGTCCTAATTACCTACCCGCGTGCAAAATTTGAGCCTCCTAGGTCCCTCCTCAAACGTTATTGTGTTAACATAGAGAGACACATAGATTAGACAGTCATATAGGAACAAACAGACTGCGGCGAAAACAGTAACCAGCTCTTGCATTGCGGCTGGTTAAAGAGAAAGAATAATTCTTTCTCCCTTTTTTTTGGTATGTACAACAAGAGTACTTAGTTCCATTTTTTTCCTCCCAGCATTCAGAACTCCCGAAGAGCTGATGGATTGGATTGATGCAGAACCGCATGGGAAGAACAAAATGCTGCTGCAGCAGCCGGTAAGCCTACAATACGACCCGGCATTCCATCCATTCTGTTCCGTTCCTCCAGAAATCTATAAACCCTGTATGCTGCCTGACAGACAGCGGTGTATGTTTGAACTCCCCCCCTCCCCCCCCCTCCCCCCCCCCCCCCCCCCCCCCCCCCCCCCCACCCCCCCCCCCCCCCCCCCCCCCCCCAATCCTTTTAACTTGACTTTCCTCCTCCCACAATTATTTATCTCTTTGAGTACATACATGTATTAAAAAAAAGTGCCTCTCTCTCTCTCTCTCCCTCCCTCTCTCTGACTCTCTAACACACAAGCACAAATGCACGCACGCACGCACGCACGCACGCACACACGCACGCACACACACACACACACACACATTAAATCTTAGTTGTGTGTGTGTGTGTGTGAGACAAGTTAGTTCTAAAACAGGTAGTATTTGCTTGCATCAAATTTCATAGCTTGTGTACATATGTGTGTGTGTGTGTGTGTGTGTGTGTGTGTGTGTGTGTGTGTGTGTGTGTGTGTGTGCATGTGTGTGTGTGTGTGTGTGTGTGTGTGTGTGTGTGTGTGTGTGTGTGTGTGTGTGTGTGTGTGTGTGTGTGTGTGTGTGTGTGTGTGTGTGTGTGTGTGTGTGTGTGTGTGTGTGTGTGCATGAGTGTGTGTGTGTGTGTGTGTGTGTGTGTGTGTGTGTGTGTGTGTGTGTGTGTGTGTGTGACACAAAAACAACTTTCTGACCACGGTCATCTCACACACGTCAACTGTCAATCTCTCACAATAAACCACGGGATACTGATAAATTATATCCTTATAAGCTTTCCCGGGAAGCTTTCAGGGCACGCGAAGAGGGAAGGGGTGAAAATAACACAATCTAGAGCGGGTTGAACGTGATATTAATAGCCTAGGCCTACTAATATATAATACACAGCCGATCTTCGCGGTTGTAAGCGTCGGAGAGTCAAGGAGTTGGGGGTGGGTGGGTTGGGGGTGGGGTGGGGGGGGGGGGGGGGAGGTGAGGCCAAGAAAGAACTGAGATCGTGAACGGGAAGATAGGGGAGGGGGAGGAAGCTAAGGGCCTAATCTGGCAGGTATGAGACAGATGGACAGGAGATATGGGGGACAGTGCAGAACGCGCGGGTTACGGGTAGCGGGTAGGCAGGCACCCGAGGGGTGGCGGGTGGTGGGTGGGTGGTGGAAACGGCAGAGGGAGAATGGGACAGGCGGACAAAGATCGCGCGCGAAGGAAACAAAGACCGTGTTAGATTGGGTGGAAGCACCTGCCGCCATCTGACTTCATTCATAATCTGAATGTGTGTGTGTGCGTGAGAGAGAGAGAGAGAGAGAGAGAGAGAGAGAGAGAGAGAGAGAGAGAGAGAGAGAGAGAGAGAGAGAGAGAGAGGAGAGAGAGAGAGAGAGAGAGAGAGAGAGAGAGAGAGAGAGAGAGAGGGGAGAGAGAGAGAGAGAGAGAGAGAGAGAGAGAGAGAGAGAGAGAGAGAGAGAGAGAGAGAGAGAGAGAGAGAGAGAGAGAGAGAGAGAGAGAGACAGAGAGAGAGAGATAATGTCAATAGCATTACATTAAAACAAATTTCATATTGCGTCACAAGATTCTCTCTTGTTTTGCCTGTCTCGGATTATGTGTTCCGTGTGTGTGTGTGTGTGTGTGTGTGTGTGTGTGTGTGCGTGCGTGTGCGTGTGCGTGCGTGCGCGTGTGTGCGTGTGTATGAGTGTATGTGTGTGCGTGCGTGTGTGTGTATGTGGATGTGTGTGTGTGTGTGTGCGTGTGTGTATGCAGGTGCGCGTGAGTGCGTGCGTGTGTGCGTGCGTGTGTGCGTGTGTGTGTGCATGTGTTAGGAGGAGTGGGGGGTGGGGGTACAGCGATGGAGCGTGCACACTAACCTTTATTATATAGTATCAACAAAAGCAAAAGCTGTGACATGGAATCAATACCCATATGAAATATATTGTGCGTGCGCGCGCCGCGCGCGAGCTTACACACTTGCTCGTGTTTGTGCCTACGTGTGTTGCGTGTGCGCACAAGCACGCACATAGGCCTATCCGTGCACGAATGCACACGCGCATAGATAATCGTTAATGCACAGCGCAGACGAGCAAATAGCCCCAACCCAAATGAGCATTAGTTGGGCTCCAAGTAGGCCTACTACTCAAAATAACATTCTCGAGTTCGATCGCGATGCCTGGTGTCGTGAGAAATAAGTACCTACCGTGAAATAAGTACCCTTCAAAAGCGCACTAAAGCCATTCTTCCTTCATGTGATCAATAAGTCAACTATTGTTTAAAATATTGATATTTAGGTGCTCAATCTACACGGAAATAATCAGGAAATAGAGCGGGAGGGTGTAAATCTACATTTTTGCCGAGGAATCAATATACAAAGCCATGTCATTTAAATTCGTAATTTTCAAAATGACGGACGATATAAACAACCATCCGTGCAAACAAAAATAGATAATAATAAATATTATAAAAATATCCCTTACTTCTCAATATTTAATGAATCTTCTGTTCTTCCTGCATGCCACAAGACGCCTCTGAATGTAATTAGGGGCGAATCTTTCCCAAACAGCAAACAATTTGAATGTAGAAAAAGAGTATTTATTTCATGGGTAAAATATTTTATGCAACACCGGCATTGCAGAATACATACACTGGTAGAGTGAAATATAGGGGGGGGGGGGGGGGGTATATATATTAGAAAAAAAATAATGTAACAATGTTAATTTTTTGTTTGTTTGTTTTCTTTAGAACTGTGGTTCAATCTATCATACAACGAGTCTGCTATACCTGTTAGGCTACATCATCCCGTTGTATAACGCATATCTAAACTTTTCAAATCACCCTAAATACTATTATAGCCTTAGATGAACATTACAATGCGTCATGCCCCAGAAAGATTGAAAATGATTGGACACAAACTAAACTAGGACAGACTAAAATACCAAGAGAAGTATAAAAAAGGAAAGAAAAATTAAGCTAAACCTGGGAAATAATTTGCGTTTTACTTTCAACATCTGCAAAATACAGAACACATCCCCGCGTCCCTTCAATGGTCATTGACCCAGAATAACGTTTTGGGAGCGGCTCCACTCGGGCAGTAGTCATAATTTGCTCACTTAAAATCATCACCCACATTCCTTCTAACGGCGCACATGTGTAAAAGTGTGCCAGAACCAATCCTTAACCTTGTCGAGTATTCCGATTTGTTTGAAGTGCGCGTCGGTTCT
>CM065688.1:19733767-19741267 GCA_017654935.2 Phymorhynchus buccinoides | reverse complement strand
TGGGTAAGTGTGGAAAGTGTGATTGGTGTGTGTGTGTGTGTGTGTGTGTGTTGTGTGTGTGTGTGTGTGTGTGTGTGTGTGTGTGTGTGTGTGTGTGTGTGTGTGTGTGTCATTGGGTCTGTTTCTGCTGTATTCCATTTATGTTGTCCGTGTGTTTTCGCTTTGTATTGCGTTTTTATTTGAATGCGTTATGAATGCTAACGCGTGTGTGCGCTTTGATTACCCGGCCGGGGTTTTGCGATCGGTTTGTGCGTGTGTGTGTGTGTCTGTGTGTGTGTGTCTGTGTATCGATTATCTTAAAAGCTACTGTTTGGACTTTGATTAAAATTGGCAGAGGGGTAGACAGCTTGAAAAGGAAGCTTCCTTTCGTTAATCAACACCGTGCTGACCTTGACCTTGAAGTTTGACCTTGAAAACCGAAATTTCCTTCTTTGGGCTATGTAATTTCCCCCCAGCTTTATTTCGTGAACTAGGGAACAGAATCGCTTCAAATTTTGTGTGGTGGTGTACCATGGTGCAAGGAAGTTTGTATAAAAGTTCAGCTGTATCTCGTGAACTACTGAACAGATATCGCTTCAAATTTTGGGCTATGTATTTTATGCGTTCTGTAAGGGTGGAAAGTGGTGTGTTTATTTGGGGGGGGGGGGGGGGGGGGGGAGGGGGGGGGGGGGGTGGGCATGAGGACATAAACTACACGGTGCAAGGAAGTTTGTATAAAAGTTCAGCTGTATCTCGTGAACTACTGAACATAATCGCTTCAAATTTTGGGCTATGTATTTTATGCGTTCTGTAAGGGTGGAAAGTGTGTGTGTTTATTGGGGGGGTGGGGGGGGAGTGGGGGGGGCGGGACATAACTCTGGCCGGGTTTGCATTGTCACAATGCGTTGCTGCCGCTCGGCGATGCCCTTGTTTTGGATTTATATCAAGATTCAGCGCTAGTATAAATACTGTATGTTGTTGTGGTGTGTGTGTGTGTGTGCGTGTGCCGTGTGAGTGTTGTGTGTGTGTGTGTGTGCTCCTGCGTGTGCGCGTGTGTGTGTGCGTGCCTGAGTGCGTGCGTGGTGATTCGTTGAGAGGGAGAGATCGATTGTACCACTAAAGAGGAAGCACCGAGAGACAACCGAGAGACAACCGGTCTTCCAGTGCATGGCAATCGGTCAATGCTCTATTTTCAACACCCCTGTTTTTCCCCATTTTATTTGTTTTAGCCCACTCTGTTCCTTCCAGCGTTAGACCGGGTTCACATTAGATGCGTAAGTTGCGTACGGAAAACCCTTAAAATTAAAAATAATAAAATTAAAAAGTGGATGAAAGAAGGATACAAGTTTACTCATATAGGGGAAATTCGGACACTTGCGCAAATCTTTTCCCTTCTTTGTTTCACTTATTTATGGATTGCGCACGGGTTTCCGCACATAATACTTACACGCATCCAATTTTAGCCGTACGACTATCCAACTGTGACGACGGCTGTGAGGCATGATTCTGATGAAATACTAGTTGCGCTGGTAAAAAAAATAAAAAAAATATAAAAATAAACGTACCAATTTCCCCCCTCATAATTATGTGCATGTAATTAGGACGGTACTTTATAGTCACAGAGGCGTCTCTGTGAAATTCGGGTTCCTCCCACCTGGAGAGCGCGTCGCAGCCAGAGGCGCGCCACCCTTTTTTTTGCAATGCGATTTTTGTGACTGTGACTGATGAGGAAGGAAGGGTGTGTTGTGTGTGTGTTAAATTTTGGACCAAATGACAACTTTTTCGTTGCCACTGGTTTTAACGTGTGCTTTATGTACTGTATATGACAATTTTTAACGCCAGCATAAATCATGGACACTACATTGTAAATATAGAATCCATGCATAAATGAATCTGTCGAAATCTGATAGATATTTCATCAGATTTATATATATGTTTTTTTAATTTTTTTAATTTTTATTTATTATTATTGGGGTTTACAAATACAGTCAACAAAACGAGTAGAATTTCATTAGATTCACGCCTCACAGATGCCACAGTTGTTTAGTCGCACGACTAGTATTTGGAGCCGCGGCCTTAAGTTTTACGTCGAGCTACGCTTGCTACATTAGTGCTGCAACCTTAGGGAATATACGAGTACTTGATCCGCGTGTCTGCATGCCTCTATGCGTTGTATGTCACTGTTAGACTGACGATGGCTTGGAGGCGAAACGGACTATCTTTAGATAGATAGTCCATTGACGTATTATTGGATTTATTACACAAAAAAACAATAAATTGTATCAAACAATGACTGCAGAAGTCTTCTTTTAAATATATTTTTTAATACAAGTTATTAGTTTTCGTAATAAGTTCAGTAATACGTCTTCTGATTCTCGTCTCCTTTCCATTCCCTCCATCCGTCTCAAATCTGCTGGTCAACGTTCTTTTTCTTGTCAAGCACCATCTCTGTGGAATTCTCTGCCGCTGCCTCTCCTCTCCGACACTCCAACTCAGTTTCCTCATTCAAAACCTTCTTAAAACCCATCTTTTTCCTGCTGCACCCTAAATATTTGATCAGTTGTCTATCGTTGTGTGCACGTGAGGGAAAATTGAATATTGTGCTGTGTGTATTGTGGTGCGGGTGTGAGTGTGTGTGTGTGTGTTTGTGTGTGTGTGTTGTGTGTGTGTGTAGTGTGTGTGTGTTGTGTGTGTGTGTGTGTGTGTGAGAGCATGAATGCAATTGCAGTTGTGTACAGAAATGTGTGTGCACGCATGCTGTGTGTTTGTGTGCTGTTCTGGTGTCTGTCTGCGTGCTGTGTGTCTGTCTGCGTGCGTATTTGTGTGGAGGGTGTTTGTGTATGCGTGTTGGTGTATGTGGTCGTCAATGCGGCTCAGTTGCTGTGACTACCGAATGGGGTATGCGACGAGTTGGCCGTCAATAATTGTGTGTTATTATGTGTGTGTGCTGCTGTGTGCGCGCGCGCGCGCGCGTGTGTGTTATGTGTGTGTGTGTGTGTGGTGTGTGTGCTGTGCGCGTGCTATGTGTGGTGTGTGTGTGTGTGTTTGTGAGAGAGAGAGAGTTGCTTTGACATATGCGCTGTTGGTGGTTGGTGTCACTCTTGAATGTTTGTTTTTGTTATCTGTTGATGAATAATGGAAAGCGCTTTGGGCTCAACTGAGGTTAAAGAGCGCTAGATAAATGTACTGTTATTACTGTTATTAATGGAGATCTGAAGATAGTCCGTTTTGACTCAAAGCCATCGTAGTGTTGCTAAAATGACTATTTGTTGTTGTATTCATTAGCCTACCCTTTGTTTAGTTACATTGATTGCTGTTGAAAGAGTGAATCAATCAGACAGAAATGCCTTAACTGAGGACACAGACATTTACGGGATCAATTCTTGTGGCCGTCAACCCCTACAAGGAACTCAAAATATATGAACAGGTAAGTTGCTGCTCTTTGTTATGATTTTTGTGCGTGTGAGTGGAGTAAATGAGAGAGAGAGAGAGATAGAGAAGAGAGAGAGGAGAGAGAGAGAGAGAGAGAGAGAGAGAGAGGAGAGAGAGAGAGAGAGAGAGAGAGAGAGAGAGAGAGCGAGTGTGTGTGTGTGTGAGTGGGGATGAGGATTACATCGATAGTGGAGACGTGCTGAAAATTTGGGGCCAATTGACAAGAAGACAGTGCTATTATAAGTATGCAAACACACTCATGCGTACATCACGCGCGTGCTTGCACGCACGCACGTACCCACAAAACATATGCACACACGCACACATTTCCACACGCGCGCACGCACACACGCACACGCGCACGCACACACACACGCACACACACACACACACACACACACACACACAAACCCCACCCACCGACCACCCACACGCGCCGCATGCATGCCTTTCCATTCACGCGCGCACATACACACAGAGCTTTAAAATTGATGATTGATATCGACACATTATTCATTAACTCTCTCTGTCTCTCTGTATCTCTCTCTCTTTCTCTTCCCCTGCTCACTCTACCCCTCTCTCTCTCTCTCTCACGATCTCAACCGAAAACCCCCCCACTCTCCGTGTCTCTCATCTCTCTCTCTCCTCTCTCTCTCTCTCTCTCTCTCTCTCTCTCTCTCTCTCTCTCTCTCTCTCTCTCTCTCTCTCTCTCTCTCTCTCTCTCTCTCTCTCTTTAGGCCAAGTAAACGGAATGAGAGTATGATTTCTACTTTTTCGGACTTGTCACGTGGTGTTATTTCTTTCTTTTTGTTGTATTAATAATATGATGATTTTTCTTCTTTTTCTTTCTATATGTTATTTGTTATAAAGTTGATACATTTTGCCAACCCTCCTTGTCATCAGACCTTGTTTGGTAATGACAATAAACATGTCGAATTGTCAATTTTGTCTGTCTGTCTCTCTGTCTGTCTCTCTCTCTCTCTCTCTCTCTCTCTCTCTCTCTCCTCTCTCGCTCTCTCTCTCTCTCTCTCTCTCTCTCTCTCTCTCTCTCTCTCTCTCTCTCTCTCTCTCTCTCTGCTCTCTCTCTGCCTCTCTCTCTTTCAACATCTTCATCATTCCCTTCCCTCAGAGCAACGTGGAGCAGTACAGCGGGAAGAAGCTGAGCCATGTGGAGCCACACATCTTCGCCATCGCGGAGGCCTCCTACCAGAGCCTGCACACTTCCGCGGGCAACCAGTCCTGCATCATCAGTGGGGAGAGCGGGGCAGGGAAGGTGAGAATTAACACAATAAACTACAATTAACCAACTAAGGTACGAGTAGATACTTTCCTTTTAAAGCAATCACAATCTCTTACCAGAGCCTGCATAGTTCTGAGGACGGCCATTCAACCAGTCCTGCATCATCAGTGGGGAGAGCGGGGCAGGCAAGGTGAGAATTAACACAATAAACAACAATTAACCCTTTCACCGCCAAAGTCGAGTTTTAGCACCACAGTGATTTAACACCTATGTCACTAAAAGGCATCAAATTGGGGTCTATTATCCAAAGACTTAGTCTTAGTTTTGGGAAGTAAGGATAGACCTTATTTTATATAGTGTCACAGAAGAATTCACAATACTGCAGATGGATTTTGTTCTCTATCCAGGAAAATTTAATGGACATTTTTGGTTGAAATATGGTTGGCGGTGAAAGGGTTAGCCAACTAAGGTACGAGTAGAGACTTTCCTTTTAAAACAATCACAATCTCTTACCAGAGCCTGCATAGTTCTGAGGACGGCCATTCAACCAGTCCTGCATCATCAGTGGGGAGAGCGGGGCAGGCAGGGTGAGAATTAACACAATAAACTACAATGAACAGAATAAGGTACGATTCTAATGAGAAAGTTTCCTGATAAAACATGCACATCTTCGCTATCGCCGAGTAGAGGCCTCCTACCAGAGGTCCTACAACACAGTTCTGGAGACAACCAGTCCTGCATCATCAGTGGGGAAAGCGGGGCAGGCAAGGTGAGAATTAACACACCAAACTACAATTAACCGAATAAGGTACGATTAGAGACTTTCCTTTCAAAACACGCGCATCTTCGCCATCGCGATGGCCTCCTACCCAGAACCTGCGTAGTTCTGAAAACAACCAGTCCTGCATCATCAGTGGAGAGAGCGGGGCAGGCAAGGTGAGGATGAACAGAACAAAGTACAATTAATTAATTAAGTTACGATTAGAAACTTACCATTTAAAACAATCACATCTTCGCCACCGCCGATTAGAGGCCTTCTACCAGAGTTCCTACGCATTTCTGGGGACAGACATGTCAGTCCTGCATCATCGGTGGGGAGAGCGGGGCAGGCAATGTGAGGATTAACACAATAAACTACAAGTAACCAAATAAGGTACGGTTACAAACTTTCCTTTTAACCCTTTCACCGCCAATGTCGCATTTTTGCACCACAATGATTTAACACTCGTGTCATTAAAACTCTTGAATCAGGGTCTGTTATTCAATAATATTGTGCTCCTAAATTTGGGCAGTAAGGATTGACCCTATTCTAAATGTGTCACAGGAAAATCCCACAATATTGCAGATGAAATATTTCTGTATCCAAAATACATTTTATGGAAACGTTTGGTTCAAAGATGGCTGGCGGTGAAAGGGTTAAAACATGCACATCCTCGCCATCGCCGAGTAGAGGCCTCCTTCCAGAGCCTGCATAGTTCTGAGGACAACCACTCAACCAGTCCTGCATCATCAGCAGAGAGAGCGGGGCAGGCAAGCTGAGGATTAACACAATAATTTACAATTGACAGAATAAATTACGATTAAGAGACTTTCCTTTTAAAACATGCGCATCTTCGCCATCGCCGAGGCCTTCTACCAGAACCTGCATAGCTCGGGTTCTGGTAGAAGTAACCTGCATAGCTCTGGTCTCGGATTCTGCGACTTGAACAAACCGGGGTGTAGCTGCGAATTGGGATTCGGAACGAGCGGCGTGGGAGCAACGCCACTGTAACGGAGCCCTTCTCTCTCGCTGACGGCCCGAGGTCTCTGTCTCTCACTCTCTTCTCTCTCTCATCCTCGTCTCTCTCTCTCCTCTCTCTCTCTCTCCTCTCTCATCTCTCTCTCTCTCTCTCTCTCTCTCTCTCTCTCTCTCTCTCTCTCTGTCTCTCTCTCTCTCTCTCTCTGTGCCTCTTCGTCTGTCTGCCTGTCCCTCGTACTATCTGACCATACGCGTACACATCCATCCATACCATTCTGTTCATGCCAGCCTTCTGTGCATTCTTGTTCGAATGTACACGTCTGTTACGTCCTCTCGCGCACTTTTTGTCCTTATGTGCACAATAGTCTAACATGACCCTGTTTCTGCTTTTTGTGTGTGGTATTTATCGCAAGTATTTATTTCATTACTCGCCATGTTACTTATCCACACAAAATGTGAAGCCATTCTACCCACTGGTTCATGAGATACAGCTCGGACATGAAGGAAGGAAATTTCGATTTTGTGAGTCTTCCTTGGCGGAGGTTTGCACTGGCGGATCAAAATTCAGGATCTGAATAGGTTGTGACATGCTGATCAAGAATATTTATGGTTATGGGAAACCCTAGGCTTATTGTAGGCTTATTGTATCCGCGAGAGGACAAAATGTTGCGAAAGGACTTAACACACGTCCATTAATTTTGCCAACCCAAACACGCACCTTTCACTAAGTAGTAAGTAGCTCTCCTTGGTGCTAGTGAAGGCCAGCAAACTCAGCAGAATTCCAGAAGGAGATTTTGGTGTGCTCCGCAGACAGACTGAGCTGTGATGTACGAGCATCTTTATCTACTTGTAATACCAGACGTAAGCCAGAGACGTTTGGAAGGCTTTAATTTTTACCAGACTCCTTTGAAAAAAAACCCCCACATCAAGGCTTGTCGTTAGGAAAATTGAAGTAATCCCTCACCCCCTCTTTTCGTATGTAATTCTTCTTCTTCTTCTTCTTCTTCTTCTTCTTCTTCTTCTTCTTCTTCTTCTTCTTCTTCTTCTTCTTCTTCTTCTTCTTCTTCTTCTTCTTCTTCTTCTTCTTCTCAGGCATGAGATGTTTCAGCCT
>CM065688.1:19713767-19721267 GCA_017654935.2 Phymorhynchus buccinoides | reverse complement strand
GAGGAGCTAGAATGAGGGGAATTAGTGTACTGTGGAGGGGGGTGTTTAAAGTACAACAGTGCCAACAAAAAAACACCTGTCGAAACTCGGCAAGTTCTTATAGGTAAGGCGTTTTCAGAGAGAGGGAGGGGGGGGAGAGAGGAGGGGGGGGAAGGTTCCGTTCAGTGTGAAGTTATGAAGCTACGCGGAAGAAGGAAACTGTGATGTTGACCGAGGTCCGCTTTAGAAGGACAGTGATGTCACCCGCTTGTATCATCTGCGACGTAGACGTAGGCGTAACAGTAACGAATCTCTTGAAACACTTCATGGTGTCAGTGTGGGGTCATTTGGCTGGTCGATAGCACGTTATCAAAGGCTGCAGACAGTATTAACCCTTTCACCTCCAATGTTTCATTTTTGCACCAGAATGGTTTAACACCCATGTAACTGAAAAGCATCTAGTCAGGGCCTGTTATCTGAAGACCCTATTTTCTTAATTTTGGGAGGTAAGGACAGGCCTAATGGTTATACATGTCACAGAGGAATTCACAATATTGCACTTTTTTTTTTCTCTACCAGGTAAGTTTAATGGTATTTTTGGGATGAATAATGGCTGGCAGGGAAAGGGTTAATTGTCGACTAAGCTCGCCCCTTTCACCGCACGGCGGGCGACTCTGCGGTCGAGTGGGTCCAAACCTAGTGGTAGCCTTTGTTGGGGGGAGAGAGAGAGAGAGAGAGAGAGGGAGAGGGGGGGGGGGAGAGGAGAGAGACTCAACTCTCCTCCGTACTTTGGACCCACTCAATCCACAGCGCCGCCACGCGGTGAAAAGAGCGAGCTAAGTCGCTCATAAGTTTACCTTCTTTGTTGGGTCTGATGATCTTAGTTTAGGTATTGCTTGATTAAAACCAGAAATTATGCGTAGGATACCTGGTGAAACTTAGTACAATGCAACCTCCCTTATAAAGCCTTCAAACATCATCCAAAATGAGGTCTTATATGGGAGGGGTCATATAAGGGAGGTAATTTTAATACTTGCAAAGAAGGGCAATGTCTCAAAGAAGTAGGTCTTATATGGGAGGGAGTCTTATAATGGGAGGTCTTATAAGGGAGGTTCCACTGTACTACTATTAGTAATAGTAGTGGTATGAATCAATAGGTTTTATAGAGCCAGTCAAACGAACGTGGAACAAAACAAAACAACAACAACAAAAACAAAACCGCCCAATTTCCATTCTTGTGTACACAGAGGTTTTGTACACAGAGGTTAGTTTTTAAGTGATGGTCATTAATATGTTTGTTATTCAGCGTTATTAGTTGGTAGGACATGCCAGAATTTTCTTTGGCATAGACACATATAAGCCTATTGTGATCTAGTCTCGTCGTGACTGTGCCATGCACACGCACACGCACACACACACACACATCACGCGCACAGCGCACGCCTCACACCACACACACGCACGCACGCACGCACGCACGCACGCACGCACACGCACACACACACACACACACACACACACACACACACACACACACACACACACACACACACACAGCGCACGCACGCGATATCACGCGCGCACGCTCATACACGCGTTAAAAAAATCCTTACGAGTTTCAGACAAGTACAAAACGCTTGAGCTTACAAACAGAGACGGAAACGAAACCAACTCCACCCAGTTTGCGTTATCTGGTTTCCTGAGGAGTTTTCCGGTGATGTGACTGCCTCCCTTATTAAAAAATAATAAATATTGATGTGTTTATTACGTCCACCAGTCATACACAGCATTATGTTTTGTTGGATGTTGACTTATTTAAGCATTATATAAGCATTATAACGCTATGTAATCATTATTAATTATTATTATTATTATTTTCCTTTATGAAGCTGTGCGTACGCTTGTGTGCTTACATGAGCGCGTTTGCGTGCGCTTTCCCGTGCGAGTGCGCACAGACTGGGGGGATGGGGTGGGGAGGGGTGGTGGAAAACACATCGCAAGGAAGGGAAAAAACCAACAGTACCAAAACAAAATCACTAAAAAGCAAGGGAAAAAAACAACTTAATCAGGACCTGTATTCACATTGAGATATTACGTATGAGACTTATCATCATGATATCTTAGTAGTCCTTCTAACGTCCTATTAAATCCTACTGCTGTAGAAGGAGGACTTCTGACATAACATGATGATAAGTCTCATACGTACTATCTCACGTGTGCACGCATGTGTGTGTGTGTCTGTGTTTGTGTGCGTGTCTGGGTGTCTGTCTGCGTGCGTACGTTTTTGTGTGAGGGTGTTTGTGTATGTGTGTTGGTGTATGTGGTCAGTCCATGCGGCTCGGTTGCTGTGGCTTACCGAATGGGGTATGAACGAGTTGGCGTCGATAAATATATATGTTTATGTGTGTGTGTGGGTGTGTGTGTGTGTGTGTGTGTGTGTGTGGTGTGTGTGTGTGTGTGTGTGTGTGTAGAGAGAGAGAGATGAGAGAGAGAGAGAGAGAGAGAGAGAGAGAGAGAGAGAGAGAGAGAGAGAGAGAGAGAGAGAGAGTTTGCTTTGTATATGCGCTGTTGCTGGTTGGTGTCACTCTTGAATGCTGTTTTTGTTGTCTGTTGATGAATCATTGATTGTAAAGCGCTTTGGGCTCATCTGAGGTAAAGCGCTATATAAATGTACAATTATTATTATTATTATTATTATTATACTATCTCAATGTAAAAACAGGCGCGCCCTGGTCAAAACCGGATTGCGGAAATTACCCAGCGTTAGTATTCAACATATTACGCCCCTATGATGATCATGTAAAACAAGAAACGAAACTTGGTCAAAACCGGATTGCGGAAATTAGCCAGCGTTAGTATTCAACATATTACACCCCTATGATGATCATGTAAAATAAGAAACGAAACCGTCTCCTTTGAACGACTAGGCCTATTACTGTTGTACAACCAGCCCAATCCATCGCCAACGTCGTCTAATGAGTCTCAAGGGCGTCCTTCCGATGCCAGGACATAGTCTGTTAAGTCCTTTCGCGAGCATTTTGCCCTCTCGCGGATACCATGACCTACAATAAGCCTAGGGTCTCCCATAACCTTATATATATTCTTGATCAGCATGTCACAATCTATCCAGATCCTGAATTTTGAACCGCCAGTGCAAGCAAACCTCCGCCAAGGAAGACTCACAAAACCGAAATGTCCTTCCTTCATGTCTTGAGCTGTATCTCATGAACCAGTGGGTAGAATGGCTTCAAATTGTGTGTGTCGTAATGTAACATGGCGAGTAATGAAACAAATACTTGCAATAAATACCCCCCAAAAGCAGAAACGTGGTCATTTTAGAGTGATGTGCACATACGGACAAAAATACTGCCAGAGGACTTAACGGACTTCCTTCCGTCCGCCTGTTAGTCCGACTATTAGTTCGTCTGATTCTACAAGGCGTGTGTTGGTCCTGCCCTCTATTGTTCCTTTTTTGGGTACTCCTTTTTCTGTAAGGACGAGGCTATCATGACGAAGAAGGAACCTTGTGTGTTTGTGTCTGTCTTTCTATTTTTCTGCCTCTGTTTTTCTGTCTGTCTCTTTCTCTGCCACTCTCTTCTCTCTTCCCCTTCCCTATGCAGCACCTTTATACACACCCCATCTCCGTCTGGTCTGTCTTTGTGTCGTGTGTGTGTGTGTGTGTGTGTGTGTGTGTGTGTGTGTGTGTGTGTGTGTGTGTGTGTGTGTGTGTGTGTGTGTGTGACTGCGTGTGTGTGTGTACGTGCGTGTGTGTGTGTGTGTATGTATGTATGTGTGTGTGTGTGTGTCGCGCGCGCGCGCGCTACGTGTCTGTGTACATGTCTGGGTGTGTGACTGTGTGTCCCTCTATTTATCTATCTGTCTGTCGCCCCCCCCACTCTCTCTCTCCCTCTCACGACTCTGTCTCTGTCTCTCTCTCTCTCTCTCTCTCTCTCTCTCCTCTCTCTCTCTCTCTCTCTCTTTCTCTCTCTCTCTCGTCTCTCTCTCTCTCTTCTCGTCAGAACATAAATTCTGATAGCCAGGCCCTCCCCTGTCAGCCTCTTGTGTGTCTTGGACCCTAAGGGCCACTTGACCCTCTCTCCTTTCTGTTTGCTTCCGAAAAGGAAAAAAAAAAGTCGTCGTCTTGATATGCTTGATTGAAAGGGATACAAATCTGTACTGTCTAAAAAATGTTGTATTCTGAGTTCTGAGTTGGTGTCTGAAAACAATTCGATTCTTGAAAATAATGGCTCGCTAGAGGGAAGATATTTCTTGTCGGAGATAATGTACTGTTATCATTTTAAAGGGTCGATTTTAATGGAAGATAGTATGTGACCACAAAGTCTCTTTCTTAAGGTGTCTGGCATGGAGGATTTGTATTGTAAAAAAGAAAAGAAAAGAAGACTCTATATATCGATTAAAGTATTATCGAAGTTTTGGTTCGGATGCTTTTCTGCAATCATTACAAGAGCAAACATTTTCTTTAAAAATATTTAAATGGCTTTTATGTCATTGGTTGACAGTAGCCTATCGAAAGGGTCAATAGTAAATGAGAGCTGTACTATATGATTTTCTACAGTATAGAAATATCATGGTACAGTTTAGCCTTTCGTGGAAGACTATGACTCTCTAACTATGCACCGGCTCTAGTGCTGCATCAAATGGGATTGGTTGGCCTTTGGAGACCTTCCCCAACGCCATCTCTGATCCTCAAATCCCTTTGGCCGAGAGAGTGGGGATGTACCCTGGGCGTGGCTTCTCCACTATAAACAAATCGTAGCCCAGCCCGCCGGAATAGCAGCTGCCCCCCTCTGCTATCTGACAGTCATTGTCGGAAACGATAAACAGGCAACAACAACAAATAAATTAGAGAAGGGCTTGAGGAAAATCTGAGTAAAAACTAAACCGGGGGAGAGGTGGGGGTAAGTCAGGCTCGGGGGTGGGGAGGGGGGGGGGGGTAGAAAGGAACACTATTATCTAGACTGCTGTCACTGGCTATAGGCCACTGCAATAGCCACCTTTTGCTAGAGTGAATGCCCTTTGTAGATGCTTGAGTACTGACCAAACAAGGGCATAACTCTCACTGGTCAATAACCCTATTTGAGGCCACTTGAATGGCTGTCATTTGCAAGAGTGAATGCCCTTTTGGATACTGACCAACAAGGGATTAAACTCTTGCCGTCAAGGGCGTTAATAACCCTAGTTGCGGTGGCCAATGTTAATGCCACGCTGCCAAGGAAGAAACAGGTGCAAGAGAAGAACAATAAGGAGGAGGGGTGTGTGACGAGGTAATGGGTTAAAAGGCTAAGTCTTCTAGGGAAGACTTTTAGTGTGTTAAATTTCAAGTAGAAAATTTGCCTTTAGCCCACTTCTCTAGGGTATGGAAGATGAGCAACTTTCCCGGCCCCTTTTCATCTAATAAATTTATATTTGTGCCCGGGTTCTGGCTCGTATGATTGTAAGAAATACAAGTGGTTGATTTGCTCTTAATGGCAGACAGAGAGAAGTAGGGTTTTACATGAAATTACAAGACTTCCACTCTCATCAGTCTGACCAAAGGGTTCAGGATTATTTGACACTTGTATTTTATTTACTCACAAAATCTGCATAAGATTATGCAACAATAATAATAAAGCAGCTCAATGGCGCCAAAACAAAATATGAATGAAACACAATGAAATCCGAAAGGATTTACAAGACTTTTGTCTTTCTAGAAGGTTAGCCCCCAAGCGGGAAGGGTCACTAATTGTCCAGTGTCAGGAGGAAAGTTCAAATGATTGGCGCGGTCCTGTGGACTTAGCTGTTGTCAAAGTTCCTCCGTAGTGATCGGCGAGTGCTGGGGTGGCTGGGCTTGCTCGTCAGGTTAGAGAGTAGCTCCCAGTCGTTCCGGTTACGGCATCGCGGGATGGCACGGTTCAGGCGTGGTCTCGTCGCGGATTCTGGGTGTGGGGCGTCTTGGCGGCGTTCCCGTCTTGGTGCTTGTGAGTCAGGGATGATCGTCCTGACCACAATGCCCTGCTGATAATCACAGGAGAAGGTGGATGTAGGTCTCTATGGCTTAGAGACAAGGGGCTTCAGTTGGCAGGGAATTAGTGGATCCCAACCGGCTAGAAGGCTGCCCTTGTACAATAGCACTAGTCCATAAATAACTGAATTTCAGTTAACAAACTGAGATCAGTAAAAAACATAAAAGGTGATCAATACAACATCATTCTCCATCCAACACCTTGAAAGGAATGGTTATCATAAAGTGCAAGATTGCAACCCACAGGCTTCCTACTAAAAATAGACAAAAGGGTTAGTAGGCATAAAATCCGGTTCTGGTACCAAAAGAGTTAAGTCAAAAACACACACACACAAATAATCAGTGCACATAAATAGAACAGAATGTTTACCACTTCTTTTCAATAACATATCTATCTACTCCTTATTCATCATTGAACATAGGATCTAGATCAAAAATAGGATCAAACAAAACAAAATCTCAATCACCAGCCATCAATAATACTCACTAGTTGGGCTATTATGACTGGCTGGGAGAGAGGTTGAGTCTGCAATGTTGCTCTAGCCAGGTTTCAGCGTCTTGTGTGAAAAGTATGTGTAGGCTAACTTTTTCTCACTACTCCAATTATAGCCTTCACTTTCAAACAATGAAAGCCTGTGATTGGTTGATAGCAGTTGAAACGTCACAAGATGATGTCCTACTAGTGGTATGTAGATAAGAAAGAGGGGTCGCGCGGGACACTTACGTCACAGGGTGGTAGATGGTACCGTGACTTATGGCGTTGTCATCTTCACTAATAAAGCAAGTAAACAGAATCCTGTGCATCTGTTTGTCTGTCTTGACCCACCCCATGCACACACACACACACACACACAGACACACAGCGTGCATTTGTGTGTGTGTATAATTATAAATGCGGTTCCGTTCGCTTGGTGTGTGCGTTCTCAACAACAAAAAAGGTATAAGAAAATATTATAATTGGGATAAAGAAGTTTATTTTGCGTGATTCTGGGTGTGTTCACACTAGAAGAAAGTAAAATGTTCGAAATAATTCAGGGGGGGGGGGGGGGGGGGGGGCGGGGGGGGGGGGGGGGGGGGGGCGGGGGGGGGGGGGGGAAATATGGGTGACTAGACTCAGATGGGTTAAGATCTTAATATGGATTTTGGGAAATACCTGACTTTATTTAAGAAAATGTATATAGCGCTTCACCTTTAGGCCGGGTTCGCATTAGACGCATAAGTTCCGTACGGAAAACCCGAAATAAGTGGAAGAAAGAAGGATACAAGTTTACAGGGGAAATTCGGACAATCTTTCCCCTTATTTGTTTCACTTATTTATGGATTGCGCACGGGTTTCCGCATGGAATATCCGCTTATGTGTGTACACGGCCTTAAGCTCTAAGCGCTGACTGTGAACATTAATTTTGTACGAAAATCCATTTCGATGAACTTCTTTGACAGTACGTAGCCAATTTTTGGCTGTCCGGTTGTCCTTGTATTACTCCTAATTAAAATGTCGA
>CM065688.1:19693767-19703767 GCA_017654935.2 Phymorhynchus buccinoides | reverse complement strand
TCTCTCTCTCCTCTCTCTCTCTCTCTCTCTCTCTCTCTCTCTCTCTCTCTCTCTCTCTCTCTCTCTCTCTCTCTCTCTCTCTCTCTCTTTCTCTCTCTCTGTCTGCAGGCTATTTAATTATCACGATAGTGGAGTTGAGAATATTCATCTGGTGTTTCGAAAGAATAACCAATGATGTAAGGCTATAACCACAATAAATAGACAAATCAGCAAGAAACAACGAAATGGCAAGTTCTATAAACGAACTCCCAATGTAGTATCGTGAATTATTTGATTCCTTGTGAAGATGTTGTGTTCTTATTTTCATTGCACAGAAAATTAAAGACAGGACAGGGATATAAAAGGAGGGAGTCGAGCAAAAACGGCAGTTTTCGCCACACGCTGCGAGCAAACCCTTCTTGTCTCCTCTTGCTGGTAGAGGCGTGTGTCTTTGGTCGAGAGGACGTTAAACCCCAGTTACCAACGGCGTGTGTCTAAAAATTGCCACCCGAACCTGCGACTTTAAGAGAAAAGAAACAAAAAGACAACAGATGAACACGTTAATTTATGTTAAATTGTGTACGACAAAGTCATCTCTTGACGATCGTGAATCATAATATCCATTTTTCTATTGTAACCAATTCAGTAGTGTAAGTTGTGTATAATGAAATTAGGCCCACGGTTTTGTTCTCAGAAGACACACAGAATTAAGATAAAAACGCATTGTTATGAACATTTATTGATTGCAGAGACAGAGTGCACCAGCTTCATTGAAAAGGAAGGAAAAAAGGCATTTTAGTTTAATAAACAGGAAAAGCCAGGATGTGTAATAAAACTAATACATCGCATGCAATATTGAATTTAATGAAGGGATTTTTAAATCGTTAGGCTTTTTTTCTTGTGGTTTGGGAGAGAGAGAGGGGGGGGGGGGAGGAGATGGAGGGAGAGAGAGAGATGGGGAGTGAGGGAGGGAAGGAGCATTTCAGTTTAATAAACAGCCAGGATGTGTAATATATCGCACCCGATATTGAATTAATTAAGGAATTTTTAAATCATTAGGTCTTTTTTCAATGTGGTTTGGGGGGGAGAGAGAGAGAGAGGGGTGGGAAGAGAGAGAGAGAGAGAGAGAGAGAGAGAGAGAGAGAGAGAGAGAGAGAGAGAGAGAGAGAGAAAGAGAAGAGAGGGGGAGAGAGAGAGAGAATGCAAACTCAAATGTTTTTTTTATTGATTAGGCCATCTGCCCGTATCAAGAAGGGGAGACAAGGGGGAAGGGTACTGGTGAAAATGAGAGAGAGAGAGAGAGAGAGAGAGAGAGAGAGAGAGAGAGAGAGAGAGAGAGAGAGAGAGAGAGAGAGAGAGAGGAGGGAGGGGGAGGGGGAGGGGAGGGGAGAGGAAGAAAGAGCAGGCGTGGTTTGTGTCATCAACGAGAAACAGGCGTCATGGATTATTAGTTGCGTCACTTAATTGATGATGAACTGTAGTCTTTGTCCCTGTGTCTCCCACCCCCCCCCCCACCCCCCCACCCCCTCGTGTAAACCACGTGTCCCTTTCCCCGCCGTCTGATTGGCTCTGGGCTGCGAAAACACGTGTCTGATGGCTTCAAGGAAGACCACTCATCGTCGCTGTTAACATCCTTTGTTTCCCCCCCCCCCCTCCCCCTCCCCCTGGCGTTTGTTAATTAGGGATGGGATATGGTTATGAAGGTTATTGGCAGTGCGTAACGTGCCATGTAATTATCTCGATCTCATTCATATTCATAATTATGAAAGTTTGTTGGCTTCAAAAGGCTTAAAGAGGGCCATAGTTATGTCTCACGTGTGTTTTTTCTCCTGATTTACGCTCTCTGTGTGTGTCTCTCAGAGTCTCTTGTCTGTCTGACTTGACTGGCTGCCTCTGATTCTCTGTGTTCCTTCTCTGTAAACTCTCTAGCTTTGTGTCTTCTCTTGGTCTTTGTCAGTCTAAATTTCTGTCACTCATGGTGCCATTTGTAGTAAGTTGTTGTCGTTTTACCCTGGCTTAAAGACTCCAGGGATCATCACCCCAACAGCCGAAGCGCTTGAACACTACAGTACAAATGCACCAGCTAGGGATGAGATTGCGGTGCGTGATCGTTTTTGATTACCCCGCCACGCAACCAGCCACACTCGGAGGATTTTTAGACTGATGGTGTTATGCTAGGAGCTGGTCATGGCTTAAGACAATCCCGACACAACCATGCAGAACATAACAACATTTTGATGTAGCCTTGGTGTTCTAGCTTATGTTAACGGGTCTGACGCAGCCTCACGCCAGGGCGAGCCAAAGTAAGCGATTAGTGAGTGTGTGTGTCTAAGAATAGGGAGCGGATAATGATGGTTTGATGCTGGGGTAAAAGCAGTTACTGGAAGATAATGCACTTTGTGCACTGATGCGCGCAGATGGACGTGTGGTTAGGGGGGCGCGCGCGTGCAGGTTTGCATGCCCGTGGGAATGTCGCCCAATCTAGATGAAATCAGGAGCGAATCATGCGATTGATTTTCTTTCCTCATTTCCCCCCCCCCCCACCTCACACACCCTCCTCCACGCCTCTTGACCGATAGATAGCATTCTATGATGATTCATGCTGTTCAGAACGAGACAAAGTGGGATCGAGAATGTTAATCAGTTGTGTTGATTTTTAATTTTGTTTTAATAATGATGATGATGATGATGTGTGTGTGTGTGTGTGTGTGTATAATAATAATAATTATCTATATATATATATGTGTGTGTGTGTGTGTGTGTGTGTGTGTGCGCGCGCGCGTGCGCACGCGTATCTTCGATGAAAATCCCATACTCAAGCTATTTTTCAATAATAATTAGTCTATTATTTCGAAGCGATTTTTCACCTGGTTATTATTGAGCATTTGGGGCAGACACGCAGCCAGAGACAGGCATGCACAATACTCCTGTCTTTGTCCACTTTCCCTCCCGTTTTTAGAAACACACAACAAGAGACGGCATTTCTATTCGTGTAATGTGGAACGAGGGCATAGAAGGATAACGTGAAAAATAACTGCGTGATTGATTGACTAGTTCATTCGTAAATGTTCTTGTTTTATTGACTTGCGATTAAACATTTCAAAGTCGATTATTCATTATCTTGAAATTACCCGCGTGGCACATCATTCCTTGTCTGATTGATTCATTCGTTTAAATGCTTGTTGATGTGTGGTTAGATTGTTAGATTTGAAATGCGTTTGGCTTGGCCATTCCTTTCTCCCTCCAGTCTTTTGTTAACCTTTCTTTTTATTTATTTTACTTCTTAGCTGTGTATTCATTCATTAATATGCCCATTCATTCAAACCCCTTAAGCAGATTTGTTCTTCCTTATGTTTGTCATGCATCCATCCGTCCATCCATCCATCCATCTGTGTTCATTTTTTCAATTATTAAGCATTAGGTATTAAAGTATTAGTTACTTTACTGTTACAGAGGGATATCTGTGAAATTCGGGTTGCTCCCACCTGGAGAGAGCGTCGCAGCCAGAGGCATGCCCCCCCCCCTCCTTTTTTTGTGTGCATGCGATTGTTTGTGCGACTGATGAAGAAGGAAAGGGGTGTGCGTGTGTAAATTTTGACCAAATGACAACGTTTTCAAATGACAACGTGTGCTAAGTGCATGGGCGCACGGGACCTTGGTTTATCGTCTCACCCGAAAGTCTCCACATTCAGACCGTAAGGCCTAGTACAAAGTGAGAGGAAAAGTCCCCCGTACCCAGGTTCAAACTCGAGTTTTACTTGACACGAGGCGAACGCGTTACCACTGTGCCACTCTGCACTCTAATTTTGATGTTTGTATGTAAACAAAATGAAAAAAATGATCATAGTCGACTAATGGATTTATTGTCTTATCTATGATTTTTGACTCCAGGCCTCTGAGAACCGTCACGCCATGGCCAAGGCCCTGTATTCCCGGACCTTCGCCTGGCTGGTGGACGCCATCAACAAGTGCACCAACCCCGGCCAGCACCAGACTCGCTTCATCGGCATCCTCGACATCTTCGGCTTCGAGAACTTTGATGTGAGTCAGTCAGGGTAGATGATTATGAATGGGTGTTGATGATATGACTTATGTTTTTCTCTCTTGTCAGTCTGTGAATTCTATCATTTGTGTTTTTGTGTGTGTTTTATTTCTTGTTCTTGTACTTGGTGTTCTTGGTCTTGGTCTTCTTCTTCTTCTTCTTCTTCTTCTTCTTCTTCTTCTTCTTCTTCTTCTTCTTATGCTTCTTGTTCTTGTTCTCTTTCTTCTTCTTTGTTCTTATGCTTCTTGTTCTTGTTCTCGTCATTCTTCTTCTTCTTCTTCTTTGTCTTCTTTTTTCATCTTGCTTGTTCTTATGCTTCTTCTTCTTGTTCTCATCCTTCTTCTTCTTCTTCTTTTTCTTCTTCTTCTTTTTCTTCTTCTTCTTCTTCTTCTTCTTCTTCTTCTTCTTCTTCTTCTTCTTCTTCTTCTTCTTCTTCTTCTTCTTCTCCTCCTCCTCCTCGTCCTCCTCCTCCTCCTCCTCATTTTTCTTCTCTTGTTTTTATGCTTCTTGTTGTTCTTGTTCTGTCCTTCTTCTTCCTATCTTCCTCCTCCAGCTTTTTTCTTCTTCTTCTTGTTTTTTGTCTTATGCTTCTTGTTGTTCTTGTCCTCGTCCTCCTCCTCCTCCTCCTCCTCCTCCTCCTCCTCCTCCTCCTCCTCCTCCTCCTCCTCCTCCTCCTCCTCTCTTTGTTCTCGTCTTCTTGGTTTTTTTTTTCTTTCTCTCTCCCCTTTCTCTTTCTGTGTTTCGTCCTCTTCATTGCTGAATCAATAACAAGTCATAGAATAGCTATTTCTGAGTACTTTGTCTTCTGCACCTTTTGAAGTCTCCCCCCCCCCCCCCCCCCCCCCCCCCCTCCCCCTCCCCCTTTGCTCAAAATTTGAGTTTGAATTTAATGGCTTTTATTGTTAATGGATTGACATTAGCCCATAATAAAGGCTAATTTTACCTTTTAAGATTTTTGTTGTTAGTCTTTTTTATTTTTTAATATTATGTTTGTTCCACTCATTTTCTGTCTCTATTTTGGTTTGTTTTCATGAGATTTTGGTCAACTGTTTTAAGTGCTGTTTTAAGCTTTCAACAATGGTGCTTGGATTTAGAGTGGCTTGGATTTAATGTAGGCCCCGCGGCTTTCTTTCTATTTGTGTATGCAAAAGTAGGTTTCAATGCTGTGCTGTCGTGTGTCTTTCTCTCTTGACAGTGGTCTGAATGCCCCCCGCCCTCCCCACCTCTCTTTGTTTGAGTTGACGATTTTTCTGTGTCTCAATGCTCGTTTATAGTATTAGTTACATGTTGCATGCTTAGAATCAAGGACAGAATGGAAGACAAGGCCCAACCTAAATTTTTTATCCTTGTAAAATAAAGTATTTGAAGTTTGAATTCTCTCTCTCTCTCTCTCTCTCTCTCTCTCTCTCTCTCTCTTTCTCTCTCTCTCTCTCTCTCTCTCTCTCTCTCTCTCTCTCTCTCTCTCTCTCTCTCTCTCTCTCTCTCTCTCTCTCTCTCTCTCTCTCTCTCTCTCTCTCTCCTCTCTCTCTCTCTCTCCCCCCTCATTCCATGTGCGTCACAGGGTATGTTTATCTGGCTCTGTCTCTGTTTATATGTATGTCTTGTCTGTCTTGTCTGTCTGTTTCTCAGACTTGTTTTTATGACCAGTATGTCCTCTCGATTCATAGCTTTTCTTGTCCAGCACTGTGGTGTTTGATATCGTTGTTATGGTTGAAAGACGGCATCAGGTAGCTAGCTCATTTCGGTGTCTGTACACGACCATTTCTCACAAATCTCCATCCTTGTTTTTCTTCACTCTTAACCCGTCTCACTTATTTCATATTCCTGACTGTCATTCTATCCCGCTTTTATGTCTGTATGTTCTGGGGGTTTTCGACTTTGTCTTCGTATTGCATTTTATTGTACAGTGGAACCTCCCTTATAAGACCTCCCATTATAAGACTCCCTCCCATATAAGACCTATTTCTCTGAGACATTGCCCTTTGTAAGTATTAAAATTACCTCCTTTATAAGACCCCTCCCTAAAGACCTAATTTGGGGTGATTTTTGAAGGTCTTATAAGGGAGGTTCCACTGCAGTGTGTTGAAAGTTCTTCGACTTTGTTGTTTTGTAGTTCTTGTCTTGTATTGAAAGTTGAGGGCCAGCCACACGTCCCCTAATATCGTACGACTGTACGATGCGATTCGATCACGTGGTCTCCAAGAACAAATGTGAGTCGCGCTTCGAGATCACGCGATCGAATCGTATCGTACAATTTTAGCTGACGTGTGGCTGGCCCTTTAGTCTGGACTTGTTCTTTTGTTGCCTTTTGATCTTTTGCTTTAACCCTTTCGCCGCCAGCCATTTTTCAGCCAAAAAATGCCATTAAGCTTAACTGGGTAGAGAAATTAACATATCTGCAATATTGTTAATTCCTTTGACATAACATTAGGCCTGTCCTTACCTCCCAAAATTAAGAAAATAGGGTCTTTGAATAACAGGTACTGATTTGATGCCTTTTAGTGGCATTGTGGTGCTTAAATGCGACACTGGCGGTGAAAGGGTTAAATAACTTCCTTTTGTCACTTCTTTGCTTTTTCAGTGTCTCTTGTTGTAACTGATTGGTTGTCTGTCTGTTTTTATGTCAATGCATATCTTTTTAGTTCTATCCCCTTTCTTTCTACCCCCCCCCCCCCCCCCCCCTACACACACACTCCCTCTTTCCATTTAAGTTTCATTCATACCTCTCCCAGTTCGTTTTTCTTCTTCTAGTATATTGGAATGAACTACATTGCGATATTGTTGTTTAATACTTGCTTGATAGGCAAAATAGGGCATTTGCCGCGTGCCGGCGACCTTGAGTTTCACTGAGTTGAATTTATAGAGAGTTGAATTATGAAGGTCGGCGTAACTCGGGCAGAACGAGCGCGGGCAAATTAGTAGTCTAGTATAGAGAACGAACACTCGTGGCAAAGGCCCTGTTGTATTATTGATTAAGATTGTATCACTTGCAGAAATACGTTTAACCTTTGTTAATGCTGAGAGACAAAGGTCATAGAGATAGTCATTTTCTTAATGCTGAGAGACAAAGGTCATAGAGATAGTCACTTTAGTCTGTCATTTATAAAAAGTAAACCATCAAGGTTATTAACAGCAGCTGAAAACCAGACGCTCTGATGCGGTTACTTTATGGCAGGGGTTAATATAGTTATGCCCGAAGCTCGAATTCAAGCAATTTGATGCAGGATCAGGCAATGTTCTGAAAAATAAAAACCCACCTCCTCCTACAAGAACCTATGCTTCACTATATTTAGAGCTAAAATATGAAACATAATCAGGCAATTGTTAGCGTTTTCACACACACTCATGAATGCTATGGACATGTAAAAAACCCCACGTCACGTGTCACATTCCCTCTTATGCTAGGAAGATTTCTTACGATTTTTTTCCACCAGCTATAAGAGGGAAACGCGCGAAAACCGTGATTTTGACACGTGACGTGGTGGATCTTTAACAAAAGCACAGAGCACTGGGGGTTTAGTCATGGCTACTGTCCAGTGAATCTGGTCCAGGTGACGTGGTGGATCTTTAACAAAAGCACAGAGCACTGGGGGTTTAGTCATGGCTACTGTCCAGTGAATCTGGTCCAGATCTCTTTGGATCTTCGCAAGTCTTGCATTCTAATCAAACCATAATCAAAACGGATAATGCTTAGTCATAGCCCCACCAACCATAGAAATAGGGAGCCACCCCGGGGTGAGTCTTCTACTTTAGAGAACACAATGTTATAACTGATGGTATGCGGGGTCAATGCATTCGTATCATTCATCATGAGTTAATTAACTTTAATTTTGTTTTGTCTTTTTTGTTTGTGGCACAAGCCACAAACCTAGAACTCACTTTGTCGGTCTGTCGTTCGGTCGGTCGGTCCAAAATTGTCGCACATAGTGTAAAAGAGAAAGAAAAGAGTGCCACAAACGATTGCGAATCCGCGCTTGTTTTTTTTCTTCCCCTCCACATTCACAGACATAAAATCATATGCATAGTTACACTTACTCATACACACGCATATTCACATACATGCGCACGCACGCACGCACACGCACACGCACACACACACACACACACACACACACACACATACACACGCGCGCACTCACGTACACATACTTTTTTGTTTTTGTTTTGAATAGTCTAATATAATCATTGTGTGAACAGACTTGAAATTAAATCAATCAAATCAAATCAAATCATTCGTATCATTGTCCTCTGACCCATAAACTAGTGCCTGTGTTGTTATTCTTTTGATGTTGGTTAGACACCCCAGATGTATAAACCTCCCATGGACATTACATACCCCTCTATATTTCCCCCTTTTTTTTCTTATTACATGTATACCGTGTCCTTGAGATACGTCCACCGATGGAATCGGGTTCTCTCGTTAATGCCAGGGTAAATGCCTCATATCAGCGTCTATCTAAATAATACCAGCGCGGTTGATGATGGCCTAAATCTCCCCCCCTCTGCTGCCGTAAATATCTCATCACTTGATGAGATCCATTAGGCCGATGTTTGTGAGATAGGTAGCTGGCAAAAGATCCACGGAAAATGCACGTGAATCACGGTCTGGACAATGTTGGCTCCTATAATAATGCTCTTGCTTGCGGCAGTAGGTGGATGCCTCGTGCCTCCATACGAGGAGCTAGACGACCCCGCACCTTCCACGAGTCTCTCCCCGGGGGGGGGGGGGGGGGGGGGGGGGGGGGGGGGGGGGGGGGGGGGGGGGGGGTGGGGGGGTGGGGGTCTTTCGTAAAAATAGTTCCCCCTCCTTCTGGAAGTTCTGTGCTTGTAACTTCCTATAATCCGCCACTCTTTGATTCTGCCTTTTCCCTTTGCTTTCTGTAATCTACTATCTTTCTGACTTGTTGGCCTATTCTCAAAAAGAGAAAAGAAATCTTCAAAATGATGTTTCTCCTTTGAGCTCCTCCTAAATCGGAATGTGTCGGTTGTACGCAGCGGGGAGACCAGAGAAAACTGAAAACTAGACACATACGTACCTTACCCATTATGGCCATATGGCCTGTGAACGCAGAAGAAGAAGAAGAAATGCTCATGCTTGATTTTGCTTTGGCCAATTCTCTATGAACTGAAAGTGGTTTTTTAGAATTAGTAGAGCGACAACCTGTTTGTTTCTGTGTCTGTCTGGGAAGCTCAAACAACATAAATTAAATAATTATGTCCTTGAAGGTATTACTTCTGTTTTTTTCAATTTAAGATATAGACTCTAGGCCCTAGTAAACCACATTCAAATTATTTCGATTTATTTCCATAAGAACTGTTTTTATTCTCAAACCAAATTTTATTTTTAGTTCTAAAATCATACTTTGTGATTAACCACACTTGCTGGATGGTATTGTCCACGCTTTTCTACTACTTCGCCCATTCATTTACTTCTGTTACAGTGTTTTCTGAGTGATAGTACTCTCTCTCTCTCTCTCTCTCTCTCTCTCTCTCTCTCTCTCTCTCTCTCTCTCTCTCTCTCTCTCTCTCTCTCTCTCTCTCTCTCTCTCTCTCTCTCTCTCTCTCTCTCTCTCTCTCTCTCTCTCTCTCTCTCTCTCTCTCTCTCTCTCCCCCTCCCCCTCTCTCTCTCGCTCTCTCTCTGTGCGCGCGTGCGTGCATGTATATATATATTCAGGAAATAACAACAAAGTCGATGATGCCGTTTAAAACACTTGTATTAAAAGTTGACAATATTTCGCTGTAGTCTACAGCTTTAACGAGTCACAAAACTTCAACTGCTAAACTTCAACCGTTAAAGCTGTAGACTACAGCGAAACATTGTCAACTTTTAATACAAGTGTTTTAAACGACATCATCGACTTTGTTGTTATTTCCTGAATGTATTGTGTCCTACCTCAAAGCTCGTCTGCAAGGAGTGGTGCCAAACGTTGTGAAAGTATGATTTTACTATATATATATAAATAGTGTCCCAATAGTGTA
>CM065688.1:19678767-19683767 GCA_017654935.2 Phymorhynchus buccinoides | reverse complement strand
CTCTCTCTCTCTCTCTCTCTCTCTCTCTCTCTCTCTCTCTCTCTGCCCCCGTGGGGATACCGGGGGGTCTTTTTGTATAAATAGTTCCCCCACCTTCTGGAAGTTCTATGCTTGTAGTTTCTTCTCATCTGTCACTGTCTTTGTGACTCTGCCTTTTCCCTTTGGCTTGAGGTCATCTACTATCTTTCTGCCTGACCGGTCCATTCTCCTGCTTTTTTTTTTTCATGAAACACGTTCAAAAAGATTTCCTCCAGTCGAAGTCGGACTTGCTGGGCCTAATTATTTTTTTAGTTAGGCGCATAACGGCAGCATTACGCATCTGCGCTCATAATTGTCAGGGAACTGTCTGAACGATCGAAGAAGAAGAAGTCTCTCTCTCTTCCCCTTTCTCTCTCCCCCTCTCCCTTTCTCTTTCCCTTATCTCTCCCCCTCTTTCTCTCTCTCTCTCTCACTCTCTCTCTCTCTCTCTCTCTCTCTCTCTCTCTCTCTCTCTCTCTCTCTCTCTCTCTCTCTCTCTCTCTCTCTCTCGTCTCTCTCTCTCTCTCTCTCTCTCTCTCTCTCTCTCTCTCTCCCTATGTCTCCCTCCTCTCTTTCTCTTAGGGCAAGCACACATATATACGCGGAAGTTCCGCGCGGAAACCCATGCGTAATCCCCCCCAAAAAAAAATTAAAAAAATCTGGAAGTAAGAAATATGGGAAGCTCATGCACAATCCCATCCGCTTCTTTCTTATGTTATTTCTCCCTACGGAACTTGCGGATTGCGGATGTAATGCATAGAAACCTTAAAGGGACACCCTGACGGATGAGGTTTTGCTAGAAACACGTCGAGATCACCAGAAAGACAGCATTTTCAAGGATAGGAACACTCACTTTGCTCTGGTTTCCTTGAAATTAAACCGTCAAAACGGCGATTCCTCCTTGGCGGAGATGCCGGAGAGAGTAGCCATTTTGGACGGGGTGGGTGGAGGTCACTCATTGTGGTTGAACTTGAAGCGTTTTTTAGTCGTCACCAAGACGGACTATTGCGATGGGCTGGTTTGTATTTTTTTTTTTCTTTTTTTTTTCTGTCTGTCCCAAGGATATCTCCCGAATCGCTTGACCGAATCGCGTCAGATTTTGTGTGAAGGTGTGCCTCCTTAATAGGAAGAGATCGGCGCAAACCATTTTGCCGTCGTGACCTTGACCTTGACGTACGACCTTGAAAACCGAAAATCTATTTTTAGCCATATCTCGGGCACCGATCAACATAGGATGTTGAAACTTGGTATGAAGGTGGTTTGGCTTATGCCCGTTCTGTTGATGGCATACCGAGTCAAGGTCAAGGTCAAAAAGATCGCTGGAGCCTGAAAATCGGAGGGTCATTTTTTTTCTCCTTCTGTCTGTCCCAAGGATATCTTTCGAACGGGTTGACAGAATCACGTCAAATTTGTGTGTGCTGGTGTGTCACCATGAGAGGAAGGCATCCGCGCAAACCATTTTGCCGTCGTGACCTTGACCTTGGCGTACGACCTTGAAAACCGAAAATCTTTCAGGGGCCATAACTCCCACACCGTTAGTGTTAGAGTCTTCAAATTTGGCATGAAGGTACTTTGGCTTATGCCCGTTCTGATGGTGGCATACCGATCAAGGTCAAGGTCACGGTCCGGGCGATCCGTAGGCCTTGAAAGTGGTAGGGGTCTACACATTGGGTTTTAAGCCATATTTTCCACATTGGTACTTGACAGAAGCGCTTCAGATTGTGTGTGTGTACTGTATACCCTAGAGAAGAAAACATCCGAGCATAAATTATCACCATGTTGATCTTGACCTTGAAGTGTGACCTTGAAACCGAAATTTCCTTCTTTGCGCTATATGTTTCTTCTTCAAGCTGTATCTCGTGAACTGAACTAGAAGACAGAATCCCTTCCAATTTTGTGTCAGGATGTGACACTCTACGGGGTGTCGCAAGTGCGTGGCATTGCTGGTGACGGACATGTCTGCCGCTCGGCGACGCCCTTGTCTTTTTTTTGTAGTGCAGTAAAAAAAAAAAAAAGGAGTATTTCCTTTGTTGTGAGCGAAACTCCTTTAGATAAACTGTATAAAAAAAAAAAAAAAAAAAAAAAAAAAGGCTTGTATTGCGAAAATTTCGTGCAAACGATTTGGCGGTCATTAGAAAAGAGACGGGACACGCCTTCTCTTTCAGTGAAAGAATTTGACTTCCAGCACCTCCGCCAAGGAGGAATCGCCGATTTGACGATTTGATTTCTAGGAAACCAGAGCAAAGTGAGTGTTGCAATCTCTGTAAAGGATGTTTTCCTGATAATATCGACGTGTTTCTTACAAAACCTCATCCGTCAGGGTGCCCCTTTAAGGCCGGGTTCACATTAGACGCGTAAGTTCCGTACGGAAAACCCTGAATAAGTGGAAGAAAGAAGGATAAAAGTGTACGCATATAGGGGAAATACGGACACGTGCGCAAATCTGTTCCCTTCTTTGTGTCACTTATTTATGGATTGCGCATAGGTTTCCGCTTATGTGTGTACACGGCCTAATACTGCATTTCTCTCTATGCCCCCCCCCCCCCCCCCCCCCCCCCATTCTTCATGCATCGTTAAAACCCACGGGCAGACACATGGTGTTTAAATAAAATTGATGGAGGAAATTGACATTATTTTCAAACGGTGACCCGAGCAGCTGTGTATGTATAAAGGGCACATAAACCATGCTTTGCTGCAGCATTCCACGAGGTGCCAGAGTTCCAGAGTTATTTCGGGTAGTACATACAGCTCTTGATCTTGTCCTCTTAATACCCTGAACCTTTCGTTTCACACCTAACCCCCTCTCTGCCATCCCCCCCTACCCCCTCTTCCCACATTTCCCTTTCGCTCTTTTACACCTGTACCCTTCCCTGCATGCCACCAACAGGATTTGTTAAAATTCATCTTGCTCTCGGTCTCTCTTTCAATCCATCATACAGCATTAAAAAAAAGACACCACACACACACATACACACACACACACACACACAGAGAGAGAGAGAGAGAGAGACACAGAGAGAGAGAGAGAGAGAGAGAGAGAGAGAGAGAGAGAGAGAGTATGTCGATGGCTTGGAGTCAAAACGGACTATCTTTAGAGTAGTCCATTGACATATTATTGAACATATTGCGAAAACTAATGACTTGTATAAAATAAAAGACTGCAGAATTATAAAAAAGCATGACTCCCTTTTTATATTTCTGCAGTCATTGTTTGATACAAGTTATTAGTTTGTGTATTAAGTCCAATAATATGTCAATGGACTATCTAAAGATAGTCCGTTTTGACTCCAAGCCATCGATGTGTGCGTGCGCGTCTCTCTCTCTCTCTCTCTCTCTCTCTCTCTCTCTCTCTCTCTCTCTCTCTCTCTCTCTCTCCCCCCCCCATCTCCCCCTAATAATCTTTAACTCTATGATTGTGTTTGATAAAGGGAAGTGAATACATTTCTGAAATGTTACCAGCAACAACGTGGGCGTTCGGGATTTTGTTCATCATAATAATCTTTCAGTGTCAGTTTTAATTACAATTCAGACTTCATATTTATAAAACAAATCTACTCGGATCTTGTTTCAATTGATTGACCCCCATTTCGTGTAGCACGCGTCAGCCGCAGCTGTAGTGTAGGAAATAGGTATTCACTTACTTTCCAGGTGTGAATTTAAAACAACTAAAAAGCCCCGCCCCCTCCCTCCTCCTCCTCGTCATCCACCTCCTCCTCCCTCTCCTTGACACGTACGTCCAAAGCGTGTGATGACTTTCTTTGGGGACATCCCGCTATCGCTACGTATCGATAACACTACCAAGATGAACCAACCAGTATGACGATCACTACGTGTCGATAACACTACTGGGCTAAATCACTACGGCAACTAAGGGTTAGGGTTAGGGTTAAACTATTAATAGGGTTAAACTTATGTAAGGAATGAACTAAAGTATCAGCAATGTCCCGTATGGCCTTTGGCCGAGAGGACGTAAAACATTAATATTCGTTCGGTAAGGAATAGGGTTGGGTTAGGACTAGGGTTAGGGTTAGTCTGTCGGAATTCAAACTGACAGATTGGCACAGTCGTCATCAATAAATCATTTTTGTTCTCTATGGGTCGTAGTGGTAGCAACGGGTAGTTCTTTCGATACGTAGTGAAAGCGCTACGAACCTTTCTTTCGCTGCCTTGTGTATCTCTATGTTATGTGTTTAGCTGCTTATGTCTACGTGTCTGTGTGTCTTCTATCTCTCTCTCCTTTCTCCCTAACTCTTCCTCCATCTCTGTCTCTCTCCGTTACTCATTCTCTCAGTCTGTCTCTCTCTCTCTCTCTCTCTCTCTCTCTCTCTCTCTCTCTCTCTCTCTCTCTCTCTCTCTCTCTCTCTCTCTCTCTCTCTCTCTCTCTCTCTCTCTCTCTCTCTCTCTCTCTCTCTCTCTCTCTCTCTCTCTCTCTCTCTCTCTCTCTCTCTCCTCTCTCTCTCTCTCTCTCTCTCTCTCTCTCTCTCTCTCTCTCTCTCTCTCTCTCTCTCTCTCTCTCTCTCTCTCTCTCTCTGTCTGCTTATGTGTCTCTTACCATTTTTCGACGACTATCAAGAAAGTTATGTCCTCATAATGATGTTGTCAAATTATGTGAGATGTCTAGTAGATGTTTTATGTTTTTTTGGTGTTTTTTTTTTTGGGTGTGGGGTGTGTGGGTTACCTCTTAGTTCTACATTTAATAGCTCACCCTCGAACACATCAAGAACACAATAATAGTCATGGTACCCCTTAGTTCTACAGGGTTTTTTGTTATTGTTTTTTCCGGTCCAGTATCTAGACCATCCTTTTTTTCCACACACTCTCACACATTTTAGTTTAAGTGAACTTTTAAGATTGACATTTCCAATGTTTAGTGTTAATGTTTAGATGTTTTATGTTATTTTTTGTTCCTTGACTATGTGTCAAGGGGCTAGTGGCCGAAAGAAAATAAACCATTGTTCAAACGTTCAATTGTCTGTCTCTCT
>CM065688.1:19661267-19663767 GCA_017654935.2 Phymorhynchus buccinoides | reverse complement strand
AGTGTAAGCGAAGTAGACGTGGGGCAGGATAAGCATCCCCAATAGGAAGAGAGAAGAGATTCAGTCAGAGTATGCGTGACGAGTGAGGAAGGCCTAGTCTTTTTTAAAATTAAGAACTAGAGAAGAAAAACCCCTGAAACAGACTGCAACGTCACTGCAACATGCAACAAACAAACAGGCACACAGCAGTGACGTTATTTTTATTCACAAGAGACTCAACAAAACATCTGGATATTTCCGCGAAAGCGCCTGTATCAACATAGACACACAAGAAAACAGCAAACAGCAAGGATAGCAAAAGGAGCAACAAAAAAACAACAACCCACAAACAATACTTCCCCTCTACAATCCCATCTGTGAATGATCTTGAGAACTAGAGGTTACGTCGTTTCTCTTCGCTTAGCACGGCACAAGCTTACGGTGTGTGCAGATTTTCTGTCCCCCGAGACCACTCTGGACAAACAGACAGACAGACAGTAAATATTATTTAGTGATGTAGATATATAGACGATACGTTATCGTAAAAATATCACCAGAAGAACAACAAATCCAATAACGAATGAATGAAAAATGGTGTTTTACGTCCTCTCGGTCTGGAACAGACACATGTGGGACATTTGTAGATACAAAGATGGTGGGAACAATGCTGGAGGCAATGCCCGGAGGCAGTGCAACACCAGTAAAGTCCCGATTTTTTAAGAATACAGATAGGTGTAGCAGTAACCACGCCTCGGTTAAACCTCATCGGCTATGGTACCGCCACAATCTAGAGTACTATAGATTGCTAAAAAAAAACAATAACGTCTGTCAGAAAGCATATGTGCTTACGAAAGCATGATAATGAAACAAATATAGTTGATCATATCCATTAAGAAAAGTTGTGTCATATTTGTTTTGTCCACGCTACTTCTAAGGTGTACACACACAAAAAAGAAGGAATTTCTATTCAAACGAAATCTTATAAGTTGTAATTCCTCCTTCTTTTTTTATTGCCCGTTCTTTATTTTGTTCTTAATTCATCTCTTTCCTTCCTTTTTTTCACCTTCTTTCTACCTTTCACCCTTCCTTCCTTTTCTCCTTCTTTACTTCCGTCATCTCTGCATTGTTTTTTTCGATTTTGTTCCTTTCTTTGTCTGCCATGCAATGGTCAACTTAGGACGATGATTTGACCGCCAGGGGGCAATCAAACCAGTAGGGGCTTAGCGCATGATATTCTTAGTTGGGCGTAGTGAGAAAGACAGAGTCAAATCATGAGTCCTAAGTCTCTCCCTCTCTCTCTCTCTCTCTCTCTCTCCTCTCTCTCTCTCTCTCTCATCTCTCTCTCTCTCTCCCGTCATCCAACTGTCTCTCTCTCCCTCTCCGTCTCTCTCTCTCTCTCTCGCTCTCCTCTCTCTCTCTCCGCTCGCTTTCTCTCCGAATCGCCCCCCCCCCCCCCGCTCTCTCTCTCTCTCTCTGTCTCTCAACTACGCCCAACTAAGAATATCACGCGCTAAGTCCCTACTGGTTTGATTGCCCCCTGGCGGTCAAATCATCGTCCTTAGTTGACCGATTGATGTGGTATGGATGCCTGGTTCCTCTATCATATTATTAAACGCCAACTGTCCGTGTGTGTGGCCGTGTGGAACACAGAACGGGCCTTATAACCTCCGCCCTTTTTCGACTGAATCGCTTCAAATTTGCTATCAGCCCTAACGTGGCGATGGCAACGGCAACCAAGGCGGCCGTGTCATTTGCGCGGTTTGGCAAATGCGCGAAACACGTATCCACCGGCCTCTCGGCGCCCGTATCTCCGGTATTTCTGGACCGATTGCCTTCAAATTTGGAAGGTAGATGACCGGGGACAGTGACTATATGTGTGCCAAACTGGAAGGAGATCGAGATTATAAACCGAGCGCACAAACTGCGGCGAAACACCCGACATTGACTCGAAATTTGAACGTGCATGACCAGGGATAGTGACTATCTTGGTGCAAAATTTCAACAGCATCCATTCATAAACGCGCGCGATATGAGCCAATTTACATTTGCGCGGACCCAAAACGGACGCTAATTTCAATCAACACTTTACACACAAACAACTCCCTACTTATCGCGAGCGGCCAACAAGACGGCTGGAGAGCGGAGATTACTTTACCGAGGTACCAACATCGCGCTATTCACCGCTATTGACTTCCAGCTCATTGACGTTCACTATGAGGTTAACGTGTGCGCGTGTGTGTATGGGGTGGGGGTGGGGAGTAGGGGTTGGGGATGGGTGGGGTTTCCTATGGGGGGCAGGCATGGAAATTATCAGTCTCTTGGCTGATTTCAGCTTTGAAAAGTAATAATATAATATTTCGCGGACCCGGCGAAACCGGTACTCAGCATTACCGGTACTTGGCGTTACCGGTACTAGGCGTTACCGGTACAAGGCGTTACCGGTACTAGGCGTTACCAGTACTAGGCGTTGCGCTAGTATGTATGAAATCGTGTGCAAATCGAAGGGGTCATGAATTAAGGT
>CM065688.1:19653767-19656267 GCA_017654935.2 Phymorhynchus buccinoides | reverse complement strand
ATGTTAAAGCTTAGTACAGTTGTGTGACATTATATTGTGGCATGCAGGTGGTATTGGTGTTGTTGTTTTTGTATTTTTTGGTTTGTATTGTTGCAACGGTTGGTTTTTGTTGCACTTGTATTTTCTTTGTTTTGTTGTTGTTGGCTAGTCCTCCCAAAGGGTCAAAGGATTAAACAATCTTTGAATCATTGAAGCTTCATACACATACCAGCACGCACAAACACACAAACATAAGCACGCACGCACACACACAAACGCACGCACGTACGTGTGTGTGTGTGTGTGTGCGTGTGTGCGCGCGCGTGCGTGTGCGTGTGTGTGAGTATATATATATGTGTGTGTGTGTGTGTGTGTGTGTGCGTGTGCGTGCGTGCGTGCGTGTGTGCGTGTGTGTGAGTATATATATATATATGTGTGTGTGTGTGTGTGTGTGTGTGTGTGTGGGGGGGGGGGGGGGGGGGGGTACCTTGTACGTTCACGTTGCTGACCCAACAGTATTGATCCGCTCAACACCATTACTTCCTATCGTTCCTTCTATCTGTCTGCCTGACTGTCTGTATGCGTGTTTTCATTTGTTCTGTTTATACAGTGGAACCTCCCTTATAAGACCTTCAAAAATCATCCAAAATTGTAAGACCTTCAAAAATCATCCAAAATGAGGTCTTATAAGGGAGGGGTCTTATAAGGGAGGGGTCTTATAAGGGAGGTAATTTTTAATACTGGAGTTAATTTTAATACTTAAAAGAAGGGCAATGTCTCAGAGAAGTAGGTCTTATATGGGAGGGAGTCTTATAATGGGAGGTCTTATAAGGGAGGTTCCACTGTGTTTTCTTGATTTGTTTTAAGTCCTCCATGCCCCCAGAAGGGGTCAAAGGATTAAATAATCTTTGATCTGTGTGTCTATGAGATGCTCTATCTGTGTGTTTAAACCAGAAAGTGGCATTGGCATTTTTTACTGCGGTGGCCTTGTTTATTGTTTTTTGTTTTTTTGGCACAAGACTGACCCTAACAGTATTGATCCTGTCAACACTACCACATCAACTTGATATCTGTCTGTGTTTGCGTGTCTGTTTGTCTGTGCGTCTGACTGTCTTGTCTTTTTCTGTTGGCTTAAACCAGAAAATGGATTTGGCACTTATTATTATACGTTGTATTGTGGTGGCTTTGCTGATCCAAGTGTTGACTCAAAGACTTGTTCTTGTTAACAACACCTGATCACCTCAACTTTATGTCCATCTTGTGTTTGGCTGTCTGTCACTGTGAAAAGAAACTCTACGGAGAGCCAGACAACAGAGAGGGTCTTCAGAGAAGCCCCCCTCAATCAAGCGTTTCGGTCCTGAACTCCTTACACTCTAAGGGGGCCGGTGTGGCATTCTCAAAATGGATTTGTTCTCAACATATCTGCTCATGTGCGAGTAGTTAGGGATAGGGTTAGGGATAGTTTAGGGTTAGGAATAGACCCCTATTCCTAACCCTAAACTATCCCTAGTCCTAGGTTTAGGGTCAATTTAGTGTCGAATGCAGAAAAGATAAAATTTGATGGTACGTCATGATCGATTTCGCGCATGCGCAGACATGTTGAGAACAAATCCATTTTGAGAATGCCACGCCGGACCGCACCCAGGTCATGACTGGGTGCCCCTCTGCTGTCACCACAGTATGTTTGTTTCTGTACGTAAGTATGTCTGTCTGTCTGTCTGTCGATCTGTCTGCGCAAAAGGAATGATTTGCCTCTCATTGTGCGCTGGTCTTGTCACAGTTCGACTTGTTGACCCGACGGTATTCTGAAATCTGTTGCTACATTCATCCCACAACCCCATATTTGATCTGTAGGCTATGTTTTGCATGTCTGTCAGTGTGCTTCATTCTCTGTAATCTTTCACTTTCTCTGTCTGTCAGTGTCTCTCTGTCTCTCTCTCTCTCTCCTCTCTCTCTCTCTCTCTCTCTCTCTCTCTCTCTCTCTCTCTCTCTCTCTCTCTCTCTCTCTCTCTCTCTCTCTCCCTCTTCCCCCTCTCTCTCTCTCTCTCTCTCTCTCTCTCTCTCTCTCTCTCTCTCTCTCTCTCTCTCTCTCTCTCTCTCTCTCTCTCTCTCTCACATGTGTGTGTGCGTGCGCGCACGCGCGTGTGTGTGCATATATGCCTGTCTGTCTGTCTGTGCCTTTGTATGTTTGTCTGTCTGTCTGTCTGCGTGTTCGTGTCTGTGTTCAAAGGCAACGAAAACTAATGACAACGGGGTTCGGTTGAAGTGGTCCACAACTCCACTGGCACGTGTGTAGCTGTGAATTCCTCCCGTCTGAGTGAACAAGGCCCCCCCCCCCCCACTTCAATTTTAGCCCAACTAAATGGAAATCCACAAAACGTCCTTCAGTTTTCTTTTTTAGTCCCCGAGCCGAAGGTTCGGGGAGCTATTGTTTTTGTCTGGTCCGTCCGGTGTCCGTCCGGCCGTGCCTCCGTCCGTCCCATCCGGCTATTCGTCCGTTTTTCTCAAAAACTATTCAGTC
>CM065688.1:19641267-19646267 GCA_017654935.2 Phymorhynchus buccinoides | reverse complement strand
TATATATATACTGTAGCTAAGGTAACCGTCCTCATGAAATTCCAATGGGAGGGGGAGACAGATTTCTGGGGGGAATATGGTTCCTTGCTTTATGGACAGGAAGCTGGATAGATAGAACACGCCAGCAAAATTGATCCTTTATTGACTTACATACAACGTAAGCTAGTTCCTGTTGCTCCTTGATTCTCTGTCTGTCTGTATCATTGTCTGTCTGTTTCTCTCTCAATCTCTCTGTTTCTTGTGTGATGGAGTTTACATGATTTTTTCCCCTTTTGATTGAATCGAATAATTTCCTCCTTCCCATTGTTATCTTTGAGTCCGGTTCAGTAAAACATTGTTCAGTCACTGTCTGTCTCTGTTTCACTGTCTGTCTCTGTGAGTGTCTCTGTTTCACTGTCTCTCTCTGTGTCTCTTTGTCTCGCTTTGTGTCTCTCTGTCTGTCTGTCTCTCTCTCTCTCTCTCTCTCTCTCTCTCTCTCTCTCTCTCCCTCCCTCCCTCCCTCCCTCTCTCTCTCTCCCCCTCCTCTCTCTCTCCCTCTCTCTCGCTCTCTCCCTCTCCCTCTCTCTCTCTCCCTCTCTCTCTCTCTCCCTCCCTCTCTCTCTCTCCCTCTCTCTCTCTCCCTCTCTCTCGCTCTCTCCCTCTCCCTCTCTCTCTCTCTCTCTCTCTCTCTCTCTCTCTCTCTCTCTCTCTCTCGCTCTCTCTCTCTCTCTCTCTCTCTCTCTCTCTCTCTCTCTCTCTCTCTCTCTCTCGCTCTCTAGCTCTCGCTCTCGCTCTCTGTGTTGTATATACAATAGATATTTCAATCTGGTAGTTATTTGTATTTTCCCATGTTCTATGTGTCCATCCTTGTCTCTCTTTCTATAAAGTTCTCTCGACCTTCTCTCTTTCCCCCCTTTTCTCTGTTTCTCTAATTCCGTGACTATCTACCTCTCTGTCTGTATCTCTGTCTCTGCCTCAGTCTCTCTCTAAAACTAATAAACAAAGTGGTAAGCGTGTGTGTGTGTGTGTGTGTGTGTGTGTGTGTGTGTGTGTGTGTGTGTGTGTGTGTGTGTGTGTGTGTGTGTATGTGTGTGTGTACACGTGTGCGCGCGCGGGCGCTTTTCTTCGTCTTCCCTTCCGAAGCTAGCTTTCTATCATATTTTATTGTGTTCTGGATGAAGCTCCTGGAAATGAATAATTTTGTTTATTCTCTTTTTGTGTAGGTTTTTGTCCCCCCCTTTGTTTCTGTTAGTCTGCATGTGCGTGCATAAATGTGTGTATGTGTGTGTGTGTATATGTGTGTGTATAGATGTATGTATGTGTGTGTATAAATGTGTGTATGTGTGTGTATAAATGTGTGCATGTGCGTGTATAAATGTATGTATGTGTGTGTATAAATGTGTGTATGTGTGTGTATAAATGTGTGCATGTGCGTGTATAAATGTGTGTATGTGTGTGTATAAATGTGTGTATGTGTGTGTATAAATGTATGTATGTGTGTGTATAAATGTGTGTATGTGTGTGTATAAATGTGTGCATGTGCGTGTATAAATGTGTGTATGTGTGTGTATAAATGTGTGTATGTGTGCCTGTGACAGTGTGTTTTGGTGCCCCTCTCTGTCTTTGTGTCTCGTCTCTCTCTGTCTCTGTGTGACAGTGTCGGTCTGTTCCTGTCTATAGGCCTATGCCAATCTATCTGTCTCTGTCTCTCTTAGTGTGTCACCAGTAGCACGGTCTCTCTTGTCTGCCTAGTTAATTAAGCGATTGATGCTAAGGCTCCCCCCCACCCCCCCCCCCCCCCCCCCCCCCCCCCCCCGCACCCCATTTTCCATGTCTACCCGCTCTCTTCCTGATAATTATGTAGCTCTAGACATTGACAGCATTGAACGGCACCGAAGCTTGGTCTGAATACAAAACATTGCCAGGAGAGAGAGAGAGTATGATAGTAAACGTTGAGAATGGTATGCCATGTCTTTTGCTGTGTTTTTCAGGAGAGAGAGAGAGAGAGAGAGAGAGAGAGAGAGAGAGAGAGAGAGAGAGAGAGAGAGGGAGGGAGGGAGGGAGGGAGGGAGGGGGAGGGAGGGAGGGGGGGAGGAGAGAGAGAGAGAGAGAGAGAGAGAGAGAGAGAGAGAGAGAATGTAAATGTTGAGAATGGTATGCCATGTCTTTGGCTGTGTTTTTCGTGAGAGAGAGTGTGATAGTAAATGTTGAGAATGGTAAAAAACAAACCCACAAAAAAACAACAACAACATTGTCATTCATGGTCATCTTCATTAAGCCATCATCATAAAAGCTAACAATGCCAACACCCGTTTACCATCATGACAGATTCTTTGTCACTTTCCTATTTTACCTACAGGTCTTTCTTTGTAGACACCACACGTCACAATCAGTAGCTACGGTTTGTAATGTTGGTTCTAACTAGACTTGTCTAATGGTCAACATAGCTCGCCAATTTGACCACCAGGTGGCATAGCGCTCGAGTGGGGCTAATCCTCTCTATATTCTTAGTTGGGGATAAAGAGAGAGAGAGGGAGATGAGTTCCCCCCCCCTCTCTCTCTCTCTCTCTCTCTCTCTCTCTCTCTCTCTCTCTCTCTCTCTCTCTCTCTCTCTCTCTCTCTTCCCGTCCTTCCATCCCTCTCTCTCTTCCACCTCTCTCTCTCTCTCTCTCTCTCTCTACGGCTCTCTCTCTCTTTATCCCAACTAAGAATATAGTTCCTCTCCCTCTCTCTCTCTCTCTCTCTCTCTCTTTATCCCCAACTAAGAATATAGAGAGGATTAGCCCCACTCGAGCGTTATGCCACCTGGTGGTCAAAAGAGCCAGCTAAGCCGCTCATAGCATTCACATCATTATTGAAGCCAGTTTTATGTCTTCATCCGCATTGCCAATGTTGAGTTTTTTTATTTTTATATACTATTAATCACTATCATTGTCATCTATCTCTGGTGTCTAATTGTCATGATCGTAATCATCTTCATCAGCTTTTTTATCACTATTTTACAGATTATAAGGCACGTGATGTCGTATAAGACGCTCCCCCAAATTTTACATCGAATTCTGATTTTGTAGCAATAGCCTTAAATTATCTTTTTAATCCTAAGGTGTAAGGGTCTATTTTTTATGGTCCGTAAAACATGATACATTCATTGTCATGCTATCTTTCTTTGTTATCACATTGCCATAACCATCATTATCCTGTTTTGTCGTCGTCGTCGTCATCATCATCATCATCATCATTGTCATCATCACCATCATCACCATCGTCATCATCTGTATAATTAATTTTTGGGTTCTGTGACTAATTATGTTTTGTCATCATCATCATCATCACCATCGTCATCATCTGTATCATTCGTTTTTGGGTTCTGTGACTGATTATGTTTGTCATCATCATCATTATCACCATCATCATTGTCTGTTTCATTCATTTTTGGGTTCTGTGATTGATTATGTTTTGTCAACATCATCATCTGTATCATTAATTTTTGGGTTCTGTGATTGATTATGTTTTGTCGTCATCATCATCATCATCACCATCACCATCATCATCATCATCATCATCTGTATCATACATTTTGGGGGGTTCTGTGACTGATTTAAAAAACCCACAAAACCCACATTATGTCAGTCTTGTTTCTCTATATCCATCTGTGTCTTTGTCTCTCTGTCTTTTTTTTTAATGGAGTGGCTGGTGATAAAATATGTCATTTTACCGGACATCAAAGAGCCACAGGTAACCAGTAGTCTAGATCCTTCCCTGATTTAATGCTAGATATGTGGAAATATGACACTGTTCCTCCTCTATCATCAAAGAAGGGCTGTTGAGAAGCCCCTGTGAATAGTGAAATAGGCCGCTGGGTCAATGTTCTCTTTGTCCACACTTTGGTTTGTCTGGGAAGTAGTATGCATAATTCTCCCCCTTCTTCTTCTGCATTC
Source organism: Phymorhynchus buccinoides (assembly GCA_017654935.2). Lineage (NCBI taxonomy): Eukaryota > Metazoa > Mollusca > Gastropoda > Neogastropoda > Raphitomidae > Phymorhynchus > Phymorhynchus buccinoides. The sequence goes on along the minus strand of CM065688.1, from coordinate 19,642,350 downwards.
CCAGGCTGTATGGCCACAATGGACAAGCTACGTATGTTTCCGGTTTTCAGTTTTCACTGGTCTCCCCCCCTCTGCGTACAGCCGACACATTCCGATTTCGGAGGAGCTCATAGGAGAAAAATTATTTGGAAGATTTTTGTTGTTGTTTAAAAAGGCAGGAGAATGGGCCAATAAGTAAGAAAGATAGTAGATGATAGAAAGCGAAGGGGAAAAAAGGCAGAGTCACAGATGGTGGAAGATTAGAGGAAGTTACAAGCACATAACTGCAAAGTGGGGGAGCTATTTTTTTTATGAAAGAACCCCCCGCCCCCCAGTATCCGCATGGGTGGAGGGGGCGGGGTCGTCCAGCTCCCCCGTATGGAGGCACAAGGCATCCACCCACTGCCCCAGAGCATGCATACAACATGATTGGTCTTAAAATGCTTGTTAACTTTCTTCACAGATTTGAGATTGTATTAAACTGCTACTTAAGATATTTGTACTTCTGTTCCTGTAGAATCGGGATTTAACAAGAGGGTGTGTGTCACTGCAGGGCTGCCTACTGTCCCCTAAGGGGTATTTGTCCCTGGAAACAGTCCCAAATGGCACCCTGTCCCTGGAATCCACTTTTCTTTCTGGCGTCCCTGGAAACTGAGTTGATTCACAATCACGTGTCTTGTTAGCTAACCTTACTGTTGAGCACAGGAACACCCCAAAGCAACAGATACTGTGGACATTTTCCTTACAGACATGTTACACATAGGTTACTGAACACCAAAGGCTCTTGAATATTGAAGCACAATGACACCTAAAAAAGAATCAAGAAGACTACCAAAAAATCCCGAGTCGCAGAAATGTTGCTAGATCATGAAATAATTTCAACAGTTAATGTTCATTTTGACCGTGATTCGTGACATTGCAATGTGTGTCCCTGGAGATATGTCTCTGTCCCTGGTTTTTAAGTAGTTTGTCCCTGGAAACAGTCGCAGAGGGTAGGCAGTCCTGGGTCAGGGACAAGAGAAAGGGAGGTGAAAAAATCAATACATCGGTTGTAATGTGGACATTAGAGGGATAGAACTGTCAGAGGCTGTGTAAATTTGCTGA
>CM065688.1:19543767-19636267 GCA_017654935.2 Phymorhynchus buccinoides | reverse complement strand
ATGTGTGTATGTTTGTGTGAGCATGCGGTGCGCGCTTTCGTGCGTGTTTGCTTAAAGCAGCAGACACATTTTCCTGTTCTTTTGTCTGACCGATGCTGCTTATTTGTTTGTTTGTTTTAAATGTAAATATAGTTTTTAAATAATTCTGTAACGAAAAGGTGATTTTGTAATATAAGGGTTATATATATAATTTTTTTTCTCTCTCTCCAGCCCCCGAGATGCATTTTGAAGATGCTGGACGAAGAATGCCGCTTTCCTCAGGTGAGACTAAATGAACCCTCTAGCAATCTTTAATATCTGAAAAGACTACAGATTTGGTTGATTGCTGTGGAAAAAATCATTGACAGGACTGATTTTTATTACTATAGAGAGAATACTGTTATCTAGAAGTGTCAATGTCACAAATGTAGTTATGCAAATTCGATCAATGAGAGTAATTTGTGTTTTCCAAACAGTTTAGTACAATGAAGACTTCCAATGGTTCCCTATGAAAGTTTTTGAATTGAGATTTTAAATCAACGTTCAGAGTGTAATGCATACATACTGTCTTAATGTAAAGGTGCATACTATTTATTGTTATGTTGGCATTGGCTAGAATAGATATACCGTTAATGCAGTTATACATATACTAACACTGGAACGTTACACTACAGGACTGTCAATTGCAATTACCGTAAAATGCGGACTATAAGCCGCTACTTTTTTCCTTAAATTTGGTCCATGTGGCTTATATACTGATATGGATTATTCCAATTTTATGTTTATCAGAGTTATGGAATCTGTTTCCAGTCACATTTTCAGCCTATTCTTTGGCTTCGTTGTAGCTATCAAAACTAGTTTTGACACTGAATAGATTCAAATCCCATGTGAAAAAGTTATAAGATCTTTAAATACTCATGTTGTACTAGCATGATTTATATTTTTTGGTGCTGCTTTCAGCACATAGGTAGGTAAAATCTACTGCTTTTTTGCTTAACTTTGTCAACATTTTTGTTTGAATAATTTTCTCTGCGGCTTATATACTGCTGCGGCGGCGGCTTACATGTGAATAAATACCTAATATTATGTATATTTAAGAGCTGCGGCTTAATATGCAGCACGTTATAGTCCAGTTTTTACAGTATATTTTCAGAAACAAAAATCTGTTTGTGGGCACATTGATTGTAAATAAACCTTACGCTCTTTGACTACTCAAGAAAACCACTCCCAACCAAAAGGTTTTGAGAGTTGAACTTAGAATTTGTAATTGCCTTTATAGCTTGAATTAATCAGCTGCCTCACAGTTTTCAGAGCTTGTGCTGTGGTTTTAAGGCCACTGTGCCTGTGCCTGTGCCGTGGCTGTAAGGCCTTTGCAAACGTTGCATAAAACTTTTCTTAAACCTATGTCAACACAGTGACTCGCTGGGCCAGAGAAGAATAGGGCAGCATCCTATTGGCCGGATAGAAACTATTGAGTGGGTTGACATGGATGGATTGATAACTATATGCGGTGTGTACAAGTGGCATTAATTTATGCACCACAATGGTTTAACACCCATGTCACTAAAAGGCATGAAATCAGGGCCTGTTATCTGAAGACCCCATTTTTATTAATTATGGGAGGTAAGGATAGGCCTAATGTTGTACATGTCACAGAGAAATTCACAATATTGCAGATAAAAAAAAATTCTCTACCCAGTTTAATGGTATATTTGGGCTGAAAAATGGGTGGTGGCGAATGGGTTAAGGAGATAACTATTAAGAATCTAGCCGTTTTTTTCGTTTTTCTTTCTTTTAAACAAGTCTTTTCTGAACTCTTTTAGTGCCATGTAATGATATAATATTCTTTCAAGTTCTTGGTTGTCCGTTGCTTCTCAACCGACAAGAAGGGAGTAACTATTTTTTTTCCGAGTTGCTTTAATGAAAGAAACAGTCACATAAGTGAGAGAAAAAAAAGCCAAAAAAACACATGGCAGGATACCTGGCAGTGAATGTCTTTGCATTTGGTGGGAGTGTAGAGTGGTGATGTCTTGGGTGAATACAGTATTTGCCCATTGTGCTAGAAGACTCAAGAGCGAATTACTTTTTTAGTTCTTTACTAGCCGGTCACTACTTAATTTTCCCCTGTGGGGATACCGGGGGCTCTTTTGTACAAATAGTTCACCCCCCCCACTGTCTGGAAGTTATGTGTAACTTCCTCTAATTCTGTCATTCTCTTTGACTCTGCCTTTTCCCTTTGCCTACTGTCATCTGCTATCTTTCTATCTCACTGGTCCATTCTCCTGCCTTTTTTTATTAGTAATAAATTCTTACAAAGATTTCTTCAGCCAAAGTCGGACATGCTGGGCCTAACTATTTCTTAGTTAGGCGCATAACGGCAGCATGACGCATCTATGCTCATATGACAGGAAACTGTCTGAGCGAATGAAGAAGACTACTTAACCTTTTCACCGCCAATGTCGCATTTTAGCACCACAATGGTTTAACACCCATGTCACTAAAAGGCATCAAATCAGGACCTGTTATCCAAAGACCCTATTTTCTTAATTTTGGGAGGTAAGGATAAGCCTAATGTTATATATGTCACAGAGGAATTAGCAATATTGCAGATATTTTATTTTCTCTACCCAGTTAAGTTTAATGGTATGTTTGGGCTGAAAAATGGCTGGCGGCGAAAGGGTTAATTTGTCATTGGCACACCCACACCCCTACACACTGCGCAGGGCACGGAGAAGTCGTACCTGATCAAGCAGCACGAGACGCTGGAGGAGCACCCATACTACATCAAGGGCAGCGACCGGCGCAACTGGGAGAAGGAGTTTGGGGTGCGGCACTACGCGGGCACCGTGCTGTACACAGTGCAGGGGATCCTGGACAAGAACAAGGACACGCAGCAGGACCAGCTGTTTGAGCTCATGAGGAACTCCTCCAACGCCTTTGTCAAGGACCTCACTCGATTCCAGGTGGGTTTGTGAAAGAGAGTGTGTGGTGTGTGTGTGTGTGGAAGGTGTGTGTGTGTGTGGAAGGTGTGTGTGTGTGTGTGTGTGTGTGTGTGTGTGTGTGTGTGGACAAGAACAAGGACACGCAGCAGGACCAGCTGTTTGAGCTCATGAGGAACTCCTCCAATGCCTTTGTCAAGGACCTCACCCGATTCCAGGTGGGTTTGTGAAAGAGTGTGTGTGGTGTGTGTGTGTGTGTGTGTGTGTGTGTGTGTGTGTGTGTGTGTGGACAAGAACAAGGACACCCCAGCAGGACCAGCTGTTTGAGCTCATGCGGAACTCCTCCAACACCTTTGTCAAGGACCTCACCCAATTCCAGGTGGGTTTGTGAAAGAGTGTGTGTGTGGTGTGTGTGTGTGTGTGTGTGTGTGTGTGTGTGTGTGTGTGTGTGTGTGTGTGTGTGTGTGTGTGGGACAAGAACAAGGACACGCAGCAGGACCAGCTGTTTGAGCTCATGAGGAACTTCTCCAACGCCTTTGTCAAGGACCTAACCCGATTCCAGGTGGGTTTGTGAAGTTTGTGTGTGTGTGTGGAAGGAAGGTGTATGTGCGTGTGTGTGTGTGTGTGTGTGTGCGTGTGTGTGCGTGTGCGTGCATGTGTTTGTGTGTGTGTGTGTGTGTGTGTGTGTGGACAAGAACAAGGACACCCCAGCAGGACCAGCTGTTTGAGCTAATGCGGAACTCCTCCAACACCTTTGTCAAGGACCTCGCTCGATTCCAGGTGGGTTTGTGAAACGATTAACTTTAACACTTACTTGTACTTCTCTCCAGGACCTTCTAGGGGTGCGGATGGAGGTGCTGCAGGGCAGGCAGACCATCTCACGCACGGCCAAGAGCAAGCCCACGGTGGGTGACACCTTCAAGCATCAGCTGTCTGCACTGGTGGACGTCCTCGACTGTACCAATCCCTGGTGAGTCACCTCACCCCTGTCCTTCTGAATGTTTGTTTGTCTGAGTGTTTGTTTCTCTTTGTCAGACTCATTTTCTCTCTGTCTGCTCTTCATGCATCAGCTGTCTGCTCTGGTGGATGTCCTTGACTGTACCAATCCCTGGTGAGTCACCCTCCTGTCCTTCTGAATGTTTGTTTGTCTGAGTGTTTGTTTCTCTCTTTCATACTCCGCTCTTACCCCATGGTGGAAACCGAGGGTTCTTTCATACAAATAGTTCCCCAACCTTCTGGAAGTTCTGTGCTTGTAACTTTCTCTAATCTGTCACTCTCTTTGACACTGCTTCCATTTGCTTACTGCCATCTACTATCTTTCTGCTCAACTGGTCCATTTCCCTGCCTTTTTTTTTCTCCTCAAGAATCTCTTACAAAGAATTTCTCCAGCCAAAGACAAAGACGGACATGCTGGGTCTATTTCTTAGTTTGACGCATAAAGGCAGCATGACGCATCTGCACTCATAATTGACAGAAAACTGTCTGAGCGATCAAAGAAAAAGAAGAATGCTCCTCTGTCTCTCTCTCCTCTTCAAGCAGCAGTTCTCTTCCCTGGCGGACGTCCTCGACTGCATAGTGACTCTGGTGAGTCACTTCTGTCTGTGTTCTGTCTGTTTGTCCGTCTGTGTCTTGCTCCCACTTTGCCTCTCCTCTCATTTTCCTCACAACCCCCCCCATCTCCATTTCCCTCTCTCAACACCTTCTCAATCTCCCGTTCATTCTCTCTTGCTTTTTCCTTTCCACTCTCTCCCTCTACCTCTCCCCCCCCCCACTCTCTCTCTCCCTTCACTTAACCATGAAATCAGTGCTCCCATGTTAGATGATAATAATTTTTGTATCTCAGCTGTTTGTATTGCCTGAAGTCCAATGGAAAGAAGCTACCCAAGAAGTTTCAGACTTTCGATGTGCTACAATATATTTGTATCCAGTTCTCTCTCTCTGTTTTAATCTCTATGTCTCTGTCTGTGTGTTGATGGTGATGTTGATGACGGTGACTCAATGTTTCACAGGTACATTCGGTGCCTGAAGCCGAATGGCAAGAAGCTCCCCAATGACTACCAGCCTGATGATGATGATAATGATGATGATGACGATGACTCAATATTTCACAGGTACGTTCGGTGCCTGAATCCCAACGGCAAGAAGCTCTCCATTGACTACCAGCCTGCTGAAGTGCTGATGATGATGATGACGATGACTCCATGTTTCACAAGTATGTTCGGTGCCTGAAGCCCAACGGCAAGAAGATCCCCAATGACTACCAGCCTGTTGATGATGATGATGATGATGATGATGATGATGGTGACTCAATGTTTCACAGGTATGTTCGATGCCTGAAGCCCAACGGCAAGAAGCTCCCCAATGACTACCAGCCTGTTGAAGTGCTGATGATGATGATGATGACGATGATGATGATGATGATGACGATGATGATGACTCAATGTTTCACAGGTACGTTCGGTGCCTGAAGCCCAACGGCAAGAAGCTCCCCAATGACTACCAGCCTGTTGAAGTGATGATGATGATGATGATGATGATGATGATGATGACGATGATGATGACTCAATGTTTCACAGGTACGTTCGGTGCCTGAAGCCCAACGGCAAGAAGCTCCCCAATGACTACCAGCCTGTTGAAGTGATGATGATGATGATAATGATGATGATGATGATGACTCAATGTTTCACAGGTACGTTCGGTGCCTGAAGCCCAACGGCAAGAAGCTCCCCAATGACTACCAGCCTGTTGAAGTGATGATGATGATGATGATGATGATGATGACTCAATGTTTCACAGGTACGTTCGGTGCCTGAAGCCAAACGACAAGAAGCTCCCCAATGACTACCAGCCTGTTGAAGTGCTGATGATGATGATGACGACGATGATGATGATGATGATGACGATGATGATGACTCAATGTTTCACAGGTACGTTCGGTGCCTGAAGCCCAACGGCAAGAAGCTCCCCAATGACTACCAGCCTGTTGAAGTGCTGATGATGATGATGACGATGATGATGATGATGATGACGATGATGATGACTCAATGTTTCACAGGTACGTTCGGTGCCTGAAGCCCAACGGCAAGAAGCTCCCCAATGACTACCAGCCTGTTGAAGTGCTGCTGCTGCTGATGATGATGATGACGATGATGATGATGATGATGATGATGATGACGGTGACTCAATGTTTCACAGGTACGTTCGGTGCCTGAAGCCCAATGGCAAGAAGCTCCCCAATGACTACCAGCCTGTTGAAGTGCTGCAGCAGCTGCGGTACTCTGGCATGCTGGACATCATCCGAATCAAGCGAGAAGTGAGTCGCCTCTCTCGTCTTCACTAAGTCTTGCTCTTTTATTGCAAGATACGTAGACTGTAACTTTTTTTTAAAAGTGTAAGTGTAGCGCAGTTTGTTGGTTTAAACAAATTTTTATTGATAATCAACACAGCAGCAACGTAAACAAATGCAACTGATCACAACAAGCTTAAAGCTTATACAAGGCGCTCAAAAAACATATTTTACACAATATTATCTGCCAAAACTAGTGACACTGGAACAGAACATAATAATGCAAAAATTGAACATTAAGAGAAATAATAAGTGAATGAATATACACAACACGAACAAACAACAACAGTAACAACAACAAAATAATAGATGACTATCACAAAACTGTAGCATAGAATTTGAATCTGAACCATAATTAATTATAAAAATACAAAACCGCTTACGACTCAGCATCAAGGCAACTGATAATTTAAAGCATAATCTAAGTTTGTTCAAAGCGAAAGACCAGAAAAATAATTATTGATATAATATTGATTTCTGGAAGTGGGGCCTGGGCCTACCCGGCTGAACTGGGGGAGATTAATGGTCTTAATCCAGGCCATGTAAGCAGTAGGTCTTTTTCCTTTCTATCTTTTTATTTTAATTCTAATAAGGTATGCGCCCTCCTAGTTCCGTCGTGTCTATCGTCAGAAGTGGCGTCTGCGACGTATACTACCTGATCCTGATAAGAAACTGAGGTCAAGCTTGTGAAAAAGTTTCATTTGACTCAACAAAGTGTTGTTTTTTATACCAATTTACTCTTAGCAGTCACTGAATTATAGCTGAGACCTGAAAGGTGAAATCAGCCATTGATGCAAGCTTAATGCACCCCCTCTCACAAATAAACTTTCAGTGCAATCCCCCCCCCCCCCCCCCCCCCCCCCCCCCCCCCCCCCCCCCCCCCCCCCCCCCACACACTGCTCACACACATGCACTCAGTTCATGCACATGGTCACACGTACACAAATCTATTTGCAGCCACATTCTTCAGTCTATGCTTCATTGTAGGTCAGAAAACTGGTCTTGACTTTTATATCTTTTCATGTAAAACGTTTTTTTGGGTATTAAATGCTTACATTTCTTCATAAATATTTCTATTTTTTGTGTAGCTTTCTGTGCATGTGTTGATTTTTTTGTGGTTGTTATAATAATTATTCTACTGCTTGTTTCTCTAGAATTGTTCACATTTTTGTGTGTATGATTTTCTGTGGTGGCTTATAATAAACCACTAGAACTTACACGTGAATTGAATGCATAATATTTTGTAAAACTAAAGAATGCGGCTTTTGTACATATCGTTGGTGAAATTCCAAAACCTTGTATCTCGATTTATGGGGGTTTTGAGTTAGATACATAGTCAGCTCTCTAATTTTTTTCCGCCACCTTCCACCAAAAGCTTGTATCTCTAACGACTTTCTATCTGGGGTAAATGAGGTTGTGAAAATAGAAGAAAAACTCGTAAGTCCTAAATTCAGATCTACCGTAATTTCCGGCCTATAAGACGCAACTTTTTGACTGCACTTTGACCCCTGCGCCCTATCGGATGTATGCGCCTATTCTATTATCAAAATAGAAAAGTTATGTTGGGGTCAGGGGTGAAAAAATCACTCACCATGCGCTGGAAACTTCCGTCAACAAACCGGCAACAGCTCACATTTCACTGTCGATCGTGATCAGTTCTCTGCCGCGATCACATTCAGACAAAGCATTGATCGGATCAACTTCATCATGCCGAAGACCAAACGCATGTCATACGATGCGGAATTTAAACTGAAGGCAATTTCGTTGGCAGAAGAAAAAGGCAATAGGAGAGCTGCTTTTGAGATTGGGATCAACGAATCAATGGTTCGAAAGTGGCGACTGCATAAGACGAAACTGAACGCGTGCAAGAAAACCCGGAAGACTCCGAGAGCGATTCCAATTCCGATTCCGAAGATGACGTCACGCCACGGACAGACACGAACGAGGCCATTTTGACGGATGCACTCATGGCGCTGTTCAGGTCAGACACAGAGGAGTCGGATTTCTGTGGATTCTCTGCGCCTGAAGATGATGACTGATTGAAGTGAGTCGCTGCTGGATGACTTGCTTCAAGCGTTTTTTCATTGCATGCTTTTTGAAAGATGTCCTTTTGCATTGTTCAACAATTTGTTGCTTGTTGGTTTTTCATTTTCACAGGCCACTTTCGGTGATCGTTTCCTTCTTTCGCTGTTGCTCAGTTTTGGTTTCAATTTTCAAAGTAACCGGTTCTCTGCGCCTATTCCGCTGTATGCGTCCTATGTAATGTCAGGTTATGGGTTTTTTTTAAAAAGAGGGGGTGCGCCTTATGCGCTGTGTCGCCTTATAGGCCGGAAATTACGGTAGTTTAGGACAAAAACCTCGTATCTTCGTTCTTTTCAAGTCTAACACAAAATTTTGTTGAGAAATGTTAGCGAAATGCAGGAGTAAACTCAGAATGTCTTGAACAACATATTCATCATAGTTAATCATTTGTGGTCAACGCGGTTAATTTTTAAAAGTTTTTTTCATTTTTCTCAAAACTACCAAAATTGATATACGAGGTTTTAGAATTTCACCGATGATGCATAACACGATATAAAGAGTTTGTTCTCCACAGGGCTACCCAGTGCACATCGCCAATGACACATTCCTCAGCAAGTACGGCATTTTGCTGGGCCGCTCGGTTAAGACCCAGGATCCCCGGGACGCTGCCATCAGCATCCTCAACGCCCTCCACCTGCCTCCGACAGACTGGCAAGTGGGCAAGACCAGGGTCAGTCCATGTTGGGTTTCTTTTTCCCTTTTATAGTCAATATGTTTGGTTAAACATTAGAAAATTTGGCTCCTGGCCATGCTGTTAAATAAAACTCTGTTTGAAAGTTGTCAAGTTTCTTAAAACAGTGTTGTATGACTTTTGGTTTATTCAGGCTTTCGTGCAGAATAAGAAACTAGGATTTCATAACAGAATGTGTGTGTGTGTGTGTGTGCGTGCGTGCGCTCCCGTGTGTGTGTGTCTATCTGTGTGTTTGGTGTGTGTGTGTCTGTGTGAGTGCGTATGCGTGTGTGCATCATGCTTGCGCGCATGCACGCTTGTGCATGTGTGCGCGTGAGTGAGTGAGTGAGTGATGCAGTCTGGTTTGTTAGTTGTATATATTCGATGTGTGAATGGTGGCTTAGTGAAGTTTAATTTGTAAAGCGCCCTGAGTAGGTTTTACCTAGAAGGGCGCTATATACGTACCCCTATTATTATTATTATTATTATTATTAATACATCGCTGTGCGCAAGACATACAGATGTAAGTCAAAATTGGTCAACTTCGATGTGTTGGACTTACCGGTTGATCAAGACAAGCTGCATCATCTAACAACGCTGTAAAACAACAATTTGCAAAGATAAAATAATAATAATAATAGTACATTTATATAGCGCTTTACCTCAGATGAGCCCAAAGCGCTTTACAATCAATTATTCATCAACAGACAACAAAAACAACATTCAAGAGTGACACCAACCAGCAACAGCGCATATACAAAGCAACTCTCTCTCTCTCTCTAACACACTCTCACACACACACACACACACGCACGCACGCACGCACGCACGCACGCACACACACTCTCTCTCTCTCTCTCTCTCTCTCTCTCTCTCTCTCTCTCTCTCTCTCTCTCTCTCTCTCTCTCTCTCTCTCTCTCTCTCTCTGTGGTTGCGCTAAATTAACAAACAATGACATAATTTGACCTGAAATGACCAAAATATTGAATTTTCCATTCCACATGTGAAGGGACGTCTTTCGACTTGTGTTTCTTTGTTTAGCGCACAGCGATATGTTATGTGGACTGTGTGTATGGGTTGGGTTTTTTTTAATACTAATTTATGCTTTACGTCCTCCCGGCCGAAGCCATATGGGACATTTTTTTTAATGCTGGAATAATGTGTTTTATAGGCGTGCTTTGATGCTATTTATGTAGGTTTCGATACTGATTGAAATGTCAATATGTGTTCAGGATTAATATAATCCATAGAATTAATGCCATGTGTGCTCAGGTGTTTATGCGGAGCAAGGTGTTTGAGCCTCTGGAGGAGAGCCGGATGACGCTGCTGAACCAGAGAGCTGTGATAGTGCAGAGAATCTGGAGAGGCTTTGCCTGCAGGCGAGGTCAGCGAACAGCACCCACCCTGCTTGCCTGCCTCTCTTTCATTGTCTCTGTCTCTCTCTCTCTGCCTCTATCTCTCCGCCCTCTCTCTGCCTCTGTCTCTCCATCCTGTCTCTCTCTCTGCCTCTGTCTTTCATTGTCTCTGTCTCTCCGCCCTCTCTCTGTCTGTCTCTGTCTCTCACACTGTTGAACCAGAGAGTGGTGATAGTGCAGAGAATATGGAACGGAATAAAGACCCCAAGCTTCAACAATTAAAATACGAATATGATTAACATATCTAAACCATGAATCATGCCAATCATGAAAAATAATAAAAATAATCAGAAAGGACACATTAAGAGTCCGCGAGGCCTAGTTGTCCTCATTCTCTGACCTGACCTGACCTGGAGAGGCTTTGTCTGCAGGCGAGGTCAGAGCATACCCTCCTCCATAGCATCCAAAATATAATAACAAATATTTACGCACAGCCTTTGTCTTGTCTATGTGTGAGATGACAAAAAACAAACCAGAGGTCCCGTGTGCCCTTAGAACAGTGTTGAAAAAAGCTTTGTTTAGCTTATTCCTTTATCATTAATAAAGATCATTTTGACTTGACTTGTGTGCTCCTGCCTTACGTTTTGTGTCTCCGTATCTTTGTCTCTGTCTTTATGTCTGTTTGTTTTGTGTGTGTCTATCTGTGCGTTGCGTTCTCTGTCTTTATGTCTGTTTGTTTTGTGTGTGTCTATCTGTGCGTTCTCTGTCTTTATGTCTGTTTGTTTTGTGTGTGTCTATCTGTGCGTTCTCTGTCTTTATGTCTGTTTGTTTTGTGTGTGTCTATCTGTGCGTTCTCTGCGCATCCTCTTCACATTGGTTTGGTTTTCGAGTTTGATGAACATTCCTCCAGTAAGAAAAGTAGATGAAGATTTTGTAATATAATACTGTGCTAGTTAACCCTTTCAACGCCAGTCATTTTGCAGCCAAAATTTTCCAATTAAACTTTCCTGGGTAGAGAAAAAAAATATTGTGCAATATTGGGGATTCCTCTCTGACATGTATAAAATAGGGCCTGTCCTTACCTCCCAAAATTAAGAACATAAGGTCATTGGTTAATAGACCCTCATTTGATGCCTTTTAGTGACGTGGGTGTTAAATCATTGTGGTGCTAAGAGGTGATAGTGGCAATGAAAGGGTTAAGGACTAAAATGTGAACCATTGTTTGAATAACACTGTGACGTATAAAAATGTCTTGAAAGTGTTCATCAGTTCTTTACTTACATACCTGTATTGTTAAAAATTCGGGACTTTACTGGTGTTGCACTGCCTCCAGGATCGTTCCCACCATCTTTATATCTACTAGTGTCCCATAATGTTTCTGTTCCAGACCGGAGGACGTTAAACAGATTTTCATCATCAGTTCTTACTTAGACTTGAATTCCATCTATTAAGGTTTGTATTTGGGGAACGTAGGAGGTGAAGTTTGACTATCACTCATAGTTTGTCTGCTTATTTTACCCATGAGACAATATTACAATTGCAATGTAGTGACAGTTCTGCGTAAAGTTCCACCATGATATTTTTTTTTAAGTTCAAAGTTTAAAGTTTTTTTCATAAAGTTCAAAGGGTAGGTCCTTACAAGAAAAGAAGTCATAAGGATAAAAAAACCCTTGCCCTGGTTTTGATTTTCAGAATTCCTGAGAAAGAGAGAGGCTGTTCTCATTTTACAAGACAACTTCCGATCATTCCGACTTCGCCTGACATATTTGCGCAAACGGAGGGCAACCATTGTGCTCCAGGTACGTTTACTTATAAGTTTGAATCATTCTGCAATATCTTCATCGAGGGGATCCAGGGGCCTTTGGTAACATTTTCCCATGATTTTGAAAAATATTTTTAATGTGGTGGCAGCCCAACTGCCACAGGGCTTATAATTTTTTAAAAATTTTTTTTGCTGTCACATCTTCTGGGCCGTACAGTGGCGTTGCTCTCACGCCGCTCATTCTGAATCCCAATTCGCAGCTACACCCCGGCTTGTTCAGGTCGCAGAATCCGAGACCAGCAGTCCAAGGGGAGCGAATCTATGTTAGGCCGTCAGGAGGCAACCAACCGAGGAGACACTGCACTGCTGCTGAGTCACTTCGGTGGAGTTCAGTGGAGCCTGTTCAGGAAGCCCCCTACTGACGACACTATTCTCTTAGTCGCAGACCCAGCGTGAGTGAGGTCCTCCTCCGAGGGCGCCACTACGACCGTCCACCGACAGCTCCACAGAACATACTGATCCCCATGACTTTGACTCGAACGCACCAAGGCATAGACTGGGGGGGCTATTATTTTAATATTAATCTTAATCTTGAACAGTTCTTTTACTTCATTGAGGTGAAGCGGAAAGAGTTGCTAAAATTGCATAGACTGGGGGGCTATAATCTTAATCTTTATCTTGAACAGTTCTTTTACTTCATTGAGGTGAAGCAGAAAGAGTTGCTAAAATTGCATAGACTGGGGGGCTATAATTTTAATCTTAATCTTGAACAGTTCTTTTACTTCATTGAGGTGAAGCAGAAAGAGTTGCTAAAATTGCTCTGATCAGTTTTTGTAACTGTTTTTATTTATTTCTATGATGTGATTTGTTACTGGGGAAAAAAGTTGATTTTTTTAAATTTTTATATCAATTACCTACGTGCTTACTCAAGATAAGTGCTAACATTTTTTGTTAAGTATGTAGTTAAGTGTTTTGCTGGTATAATTTGTGTTTTGGCTTTTACAATTAATCATTTTGAGTTCTTTTCTTGGCCATTCATCACCCACTGGAGAAATCTTTTGCGAATGCTCATGTCTCTTTTTTTTTATTGTCTGCGCGGTATATTGCTGAACTTGGTAACACCCTTGTTAGTATTTGTGAATTTTGTGATTAGCATTTTGGCTTGTATATGTTTATTTTTGCTTGATTAAATAGCATTGTGGTGTGCATAATTATTCTTTGTCAAAATTATACATTTTCGGTTTGTATGATTTATTTTATTTTTAACTTGTATAACCAGTAATGTTTTTGTTTGTTTCAGATAAAATGTTTAGGCTTCTCTCTCACTGAACAGATTGACCCTGTTTCAAAGTAGACATGCAGTGTTCATTTTAAACTAATTTTTTTAAAAAATTGCTTACTATCTTTTTCGGACAATAAGACGCACCTTTGTATAAGGCGCACCCTCCAAATTTTACCCAATTTTTCTTACTATTTTATTAATCACATTATAAGGCGTAGGGGTCTCAGTCTGAGAAAAAAAGTATCGCCTTATAGTCCGAAAAATACGGTAAACGTTTTGTTGTTGTCACTGAACAGACTCATTTGCGTGGCACATTGGCGCGTCGTCTGGCGGGGAGGCTGCGGATCCAGAAGAGAGAGGAGGAGGAGAGGAGGAAGCAAGAAGAACTGGAGAAGGAGAAGAAGGAACGAGAGAAAGAGGCAGCAGACGAAACAGCCATCGAAGAGTCCCTCAAGTGAGTTGTCTGCCTTTTTTTGTTTGTTGCCCTGTTGGGTTTGTGCTGTAGGGGAAGAGGGGGTGTGGTGGTGGTGGTGGGGGGGGGGGGGGGGGGGGGGGGGGGGTGGCGGGGGGGGGGGGGGGGTAGAGCAGGAGCGGGGATGGGATGAAAAAGGTGGGTGGTGGATTTGGTGTGAGAGAGAGAGAGAGAGAGTGTATGTTGACGACAAAATATCAAACCAAAAATAGTGATACGATCGTTATTTGTTTCAAGGACAAGTAGAATTTTTAAAAAAGCTCTCAGCCACAACCCAGCACTGAAACCTTCAACAAGTGCCCCTACCCGGCCCAGTCCTCTCCATCCTCATCCCCAATTATTTTTACCCCAGTAGTTAAGAATCTGTTTGTTCTGTCTTTGTTTGTCCTTTTGGTTGGGGCAGCGCCTGGGCATTGCCTTATGGAGAGTCTATAGGGTCGGCTAGTTCCCAGCTTGCTGTGGGCGAATGTGAAACTTAGTAGCTGCCGGCAGCTCCCTGTAGTTTTCCCCTTCCCAGCCCAGATTTAGGTTGGGTTTTTTTTAAATTCTGTTCCCATCACTTGATTTTTCCTATTGATTCTAAGCCAGTCTCGATAGTTTGTATGTTTATTCACTTTCTCTTCCTCTCTCTCTCCTGATTATTTTTCTATGGTCACCCCCTAAAGTGTGTACAATTACTTCTATGTAAAAAAAAAGTTGCTCACCACCACAGAAGAAGAAGAAGAAGAAGAGAAAAGGAAGAGAAAACATGTTCAGGACAATGTGAAAGTTGTCTTCGTTATTTGGTGGGATAAGAAAAGGAACGAGAGAACATTTGTGTCATTTTGTGTATTTGATTCAAGAAGAACAGGATTGAGAAGGAACTACAACTAGAGAATGAAGAGAGTAATGCTCAGAATAATCAGCATAGTCAGATTATTTTGACCCGAACAATATCAGAACCGTTAGAACCGAAAGGTGTGTGATGAAATTAGTATCTATTAGCTATTATGTTGGTTTAAATAGGTTTTTATTCACCTACAACGCATACAGCAATTTATGCAAAGATGAACAATGGCATCAAGCAAGCTTGAAGCTTATAATGTAACTCATTGTAATGTACATATGGCAGCTGGCAAATACAACACACAAGTACTGTCATGCTTTACATGAAAATATTTAAACAAAAATAAATCAGTTTCCAAGATCATCAAGGAAAATAAACAAGAAAACATGAGTTAAAGTAGAAACTGACATTATTAACAAACAGCTGACAGAATTAAATAAACACACAAAGGCGTATTGAATGATTTTTACTCAAATCAATTATGTTTATTAAATAAACGCTTTTGTTGGTGTTTCCAACAGGACTTTGGATCAGTTGTACTTCAGGTATTGCAGAGTATTGTGTCACGCTTTGACTGTCTGCCTGTGTGTGTGGGAGTGTGTGCGTGTTTGTGTATGCACAGTGAGCTGTAGTTTGGTTCTTTTCCAGTTTTTTGTACCCACAGGTTGTATTTGTCAACTTTGTCCCAGTGGCTTTTGAAAAGTTCTCTGATAGACGATTTTCGGGGTGAAAAAACCGAGGGGTGAGCATTTCGTGAAAATTAGAGTTGTTTACCTTGACCAAGGTGGACAAACCATAGCAACCATGGTGTCGAAGCTTTAAACTGCAGGATGCGAGTCAGCGACTTGCAAAAAATTGTTTTAAAGAAAAATTAGGGGTGGCCAGTGGCCACAAACTGATAGAACTTGCAAAATGTAACGTAACATTTTTTAGAATGACGCATGGTGTTCTAAGTGCTGTATGTCAACTCAAACACACGAGGCGAGAGCTGGGGATCTACTTGATGGTAGAGTAACTTCCCCTGTTTGACCAATTGAATTAGGCAAGATAACTCCCACACACCATGAAATTACTATCCTTAATTATTTCCGAACAATTCAAATTGTCCTTATGGACTTGACATGTGCCATTTCAAATTGTCCTTATGGACTTATGTGACGTGCCATTTCAAATGGTCCTTATGGACTTGATGTGTGCCATTTCAAATGGTCCTTATGGACTTGATGTGTGCCATTTCAAATGGTCCTTATGGACTTGATGTGTGCCATTTCAAATGGTCCTTATGGAGTTGATGTATGCCATTTCAAATGGACCTTATGGAGTTGATGTATGCCATTTCAAATTGTCCTTATGGACTTGACGTGTGTCATTTCAAATTGTCGTTATGGACTTGACGTGTGTCATTTCAAATTGTCCTTATGGACTTGATGTGTGTCATTTCAAATTGTCCTTATGGACTTGACGTGTGTCATTTCAAATTGTCGTTATGGACTTGACATGTGTCATTTCAAATTGTCCTTATGGACTTGACGTGTGTCATTTCAAATTGTCCTTATGGACTTGACGTGTGTCATTTCAAATTGTCCTTATGGACTTGACGTGTGCCATTTCAAATTGTCGTTATGGTCTTGACGTGTGTCATTTCAAATTGTCGTTATGGACTTGACTTGTGTCATTTCAAATTGTCGTTATGGTCTTGACATGTGCCATTTCAAATTGTCGTTATGGACTTGACATGTGCCATTTCAAATTGTTCTTATGGACTTGACATGTGCCATTTCAAATTGTCCTTATGGACTTGATGTGTGCCATTTCAAATTGTCCTTATGGACTTGACGTGTGCCATTTCAAATTGTCCTTATGGTCTTGACGTGTGCCATTTCAAATTGTCGTTATGGACTTGACGTGTGCCATTTTGATTTGTTTTTAATGCCTTGATGTGTGTCATTTCAAACCAAGTGCTTTGATTGAATTCACATTTGTTTTTCAGTGTACTTGCGCCCTCTTAGTTCTTTTGCACCATATCCTACCAAAATTATTTTTTTCTTTCAAAGAATTGGAATTACGCCTTATGCATTTTGTTGCCTTATCAGGGGTCATGGATATTAGGCCTCTCTGTCTTTGGTTTAATTCGTCACCATTTTCTTGCTGGTACTTTTTGTAGGCAGTAAGGTAGGGATTCGCATGAAAGACGTAAGTATTGACGCTTTTTCACTATTGATTCACACGTTTGTTTTTCATACGAATGCTGACAAAAGCATCATGAAAAATTGCTAGCTGAAATAGTACTGCATTATTTTCTGACATTTGATGAAGTGGTCGTAGGTATATTAATTATGAGTGGTACAAATTTAAAAAGTATTTCTTTTGTTCTTCGATAATGTTAAAAATGTGTTATTTCTTGTATTTTTCTTTTCTGAAAGCGTTATAAGTTATCCCTGTGAGAATGTTTTTAAGACGTTTTTTTAAATTATTTTTTTTTAAAGCAAACCAGTTTAAAAATAATTTAAATGTTTAGATTGAAAGGGACTGACTGTCGCAAACACTGTTTGCAGGAAACCCCGGAAACGGGACTCATGGCTTGTGTTGCTAAGGTGATCGGTTGTTGGATATTTCCGTTTTGTTAAATTTTCTCAACTTTATATATTGTTTAGGCATATCTTCCTGTGGTCCAGTATTTGTATTTTCTTGGTTGTTTTGGTGTTATTTATTAATATTTATTATTTAATTTGATGCATGTTGTTGTTGTTTAGGGTTTCTGTAGCGATTCTTTTTATCAGATTAGCTCATTATGTTCAATCTTGAGTTTTGCAAGTTTGATGGAGTTTGTTTGTTTTTTAATTAAAAAAATTATCATTTTGCTTTTTTTAAACTACGGGCTCCTGAAAAAGGATCTCAATGCTGGTGTGATGTTTTGTTTTGTTTTATGTATTGTAGAGAACGTTTTGTGGACTTTCTTTTGTGGGCTTGTGACTATTTTATTTAATTTTTTCTTCTTCATTTTTCTGAAAAAAATTTAAAACCTGTGTGCATTAATGTCAGCCTCACAGTCTCACAAATTATCTAAGAAAGACTTAGGTGAAACATACCAGTTTTACATTTTCACAATTGAAAACTGATTCTCTCTGCAAACTGTGTTGATGTTTTGTTTGCTTTTGTGCAGGTTTAATGTGAACATTTTACGTGTTGTGTCATCTTTATTGGCGCTTTGAGTATTGTTATGTGTAAAGATGTTAAGTTTTTGGTGCTTATTGCTACATTTCATGTGCACACCGTGCTTGGCTTTTCAAAATGAGATTTACTTTTTTTTTAAATTTTGATTAGAAAATGGAAAAAGTGTTTGGTTTTCCCAAATATTATCCCCATTACGAAGTCCAGACTTGGCAGTTTGAGACATACACAATTGCATGTGCCCCCCCCCCCCCCCCCCCCGACACACATGCACACACACACTCTCTCTCTCTCTATCTCTTTCTCTCTCTCACTCACTCACTCATTCTCATACACATGCCCCAACGCATGCATACATACTTTTCCATAGCTTTTGCTTTGCGCAATGCTTATAAGGGGTTTCTCATGGTCTTTGAAAGTCTTTGAGAAATGGAGTGCCATTTTCAAGTCTTTGAAAGTCTTTTACAATTAGCTTTGGCCTGTGAAAATCGTGAAATGGTTTGTGAAAAAGCCACTGATACCCAAGTCATTGACGCCATACTTTTTTTCTTTCTAGTTTGCTTCCAGAATTGATAAAGAAACAATTTAATTGGACTTTTTTTCCACATAGCATACGTCTTCGATTTTTTTTAGTTACTTCCCTTTGCTATATCCAGGTCTTTGGGCCACACCTTTGCAACTTGAATGATCATGATCGTCATCACTGTATCACAGCTGTTTCGTCCCACACAAAATCAAGCTATTTAGTTAAAAGCCTGAATCTAGAAATCTTAGATAAAAACTGCACCAAGCTATTGTCTGTAAAGATAGTTTGGCTGTATGCTCTACATAGTATTTCAAATATATTTCTTCCCTCAGATTTATGGTAAAAACTTGTTTTTGTTGATCAGTATCAATCAACATTTAGTAGAAATAATATACTTAGTATCACAAACATAAATAAGAATGCCTATGAGTGAAAATCTATCAATACCCACTGACTATAAGTAATCTAGTCGCATACTACAACATATTCTTGACTGTTATTTATGAAAAGTTACTTATAATAAACTAAAGTTTGTTTGAAAAAACTTAGGAAAACATAGATAAACTAAATGTTCCTCCCGAAACAGCTGTGGTATGTCAAGAGAAGTCTTTGAAAGTAGGATAAAGGGTCTTTGAAAAGGTCTTTGAAAGTTTGTGAATTTTGATTTGAAAAATCTGTATGAACCCTGTAATATATACAACAAACATAAATCTTGTGCTGCTCTTTTGTTAACCTTTCATTGTTGTCGTCTTTGTGTTTGTTCTTCTTTCTTTCCTTAATAAGATAGTAAAACAAGAAAGAGGAAAAAAAGGGCTGGGTTTTGTAATAAATAATAATAATAATATAATAATTGACATTTATAGAGCGCCCTTTCTCTCATGAGCTCACGGCGCTTCACAATCATTTTTTGTGTTCTTCTTTCTTTCCTCAGTAAGATAGGGAAAAATGAAGAGGAAAGAAAGGTTGGATTTTGTTCTTTCTTTCCTCAGTAAGATAGGGAAAAAGAAAGAGAAGGTTGGATTTTGTTCTTCTTTCTTTCCTCAGTAAGATAGGGAAAAGAAAGAGAAGGTTGGATTTTGGTCTTCTTTCTTTCCTCAGTAAGATAGGGGAAAAGAAAGGGTTGGATTTTGTTCTTCTTTCTTTCCTCAATAAGATAGGGGGAAAGAAAGAGAAGGTTGGATTTTGTTGTTCTTTCTTTCCTCAATAAGATAGGGGAAAAGAAAGAGGAAAGAAATGGTTGGATTTTGTAGTAACCCCTCCGCCATTCTGTGCGACAGAAGGCTACTGTGTTTATTTGTTCAAGCTTGCCTGTTTTGTTGTTGTTGTTGTCATCCGCGAACGAAGAGAGCGAAGCTGGTAATACTTTCAGAGCTTTCTGTTTGTTTTTGCATATCTATCTATCTGTCTATCTAGTTTGCTTTGATAAACTTTTTTGTGCCCAATGTCTGTATTTGTGAAGCTCAGAAACAAACTCAGTTAGCTTTATCTTTACAATTTGTTCTGTGTTCTGAAAAGAAGAAGAGAAGAAGAAAATAAACGTGCTGATTTACTTTCCTGGTTATCCTTGATAAGTGAAAGTTGTTTAGCATTACCTGTTAGCTGATTTACAATTATATTGTCTCATATATTACATGTGACTGTTTCCTTCCTTACAATTGTCAATGCTGAACTTAAAAAGAAAATTCAGTAAAATAGAAAAAGAAAAAGAGAGACGATCCTATAAACTGTTTCTTCTACGTTTATTCACGCCCCATATTTTGATGAAATGTGTTTACGGTAACTCTTGCCTATTTTCACTGTAAATATCAGTAATTTTCATGCGGAAACTAGTACAGTGGAGCCTCCCTTATAAGACCTTCAAAAATCATCCAAAATGAGGTCTTGTAAGGAAGGGGTCTTATAAGGGAGGTAATTTTAATACTTACAAAGAAGGGCAATGCCTCAGAGAAGTAGGTCTTATATGGGAGGGAGTCTTATAATGGGATGTCTTATAAGGGAGGTAATTTTAATGCTTACAAAGAAGGGCAATGCCTCAGAGAAGTAGGTCTTATATGGGAGGGAGTCTTATAATGGGAGGTCTTATAAGGGAGGTTCCACTGACAGAGACAGAATGTGTCGGATTCGTGTTCTGTGCTCCATTTAACAAACTTGTTTGTTTCGCCCCATCACCAGGCAATCTCAGATTGAACTGGAGTCGCTGACCCACCTGATCGAGTCCATGTGGACCAACCACAAGCCGTCGGTGGCGCCCAACAGCCTTGACCTCGACGAGATGTTCCACTTTCTCCAGGAGGAGAAGGCCGAACTCCGGGCCGCGGACCCGGAGAAAGCTGAGGCTCTTGACGCCATCAACCAGCAGTTTGCACAGCTGGACAAACTGTGGTCAGAGACTGAAAAGGTCAGCAATGTGGGATAATAATCATAATAATAATTATAATTCTTTTATTTAGTAGATGTAGAGGTATTTTTGAAAGAGATGGGTTTTGAGTTTTGACGCAATCTCCAGAGTTATTGCTCCTTGCGTTTCCCTTGAGTTTCTCCAGAGTTGTTCATTTTCGTTTCCTTGGAGTTTCTCCTTTGCGTTTCCATAGAGGGTTTTTTTAACATTAAGGAGACTCAAAGGGATCTAATAGTAACTGTGTGATGGCCTGTTGTCAGATCCCCTTCTATGGTATGTAAAGTACAAAATAAGAAATTACATGGGTTTAAAAAACAACAACACCATCTTCAGTTATCTATAAATGTCCCATATGTGCCTAGTTCAGGCCAAGAGGATGTAAAATCTTATATTTCATTCATTACATGCGTAGACCTGTTTACTCTACTCTTTTCGAGTAGTATTCTACTCAATTTGGACCTCTACTACTCTTCAAAATTAAAAAAAAAGCTCTTCTTACTCATTTTCAGTGAACATTGTTTGATGGTTTAATGAATAAAACTACACAATCTATTCTAGCCATACACTACCAACACCTAAAACAATAGCATACGCACCAATCGACCTGGGTTAAACCTTAACACATAAAAGAAACGAAGTCAGCCACGGAGCTAGGCCTACTAGCCCGGGTATCGCCACTGGGTGAGTTCCCATGATAGCGTACCGTAGCCTAGTCATCCGGGGTGACTTCCCCTCATTCCTGATTTGGCAACAAAACTACTCATTTCATCCATCCAGACTACTCAAGACTTGTGTAGGGGGTAAACAGGTCTGCTTGATGCGTTTGATGCGATCAATCCAACATTTTGCACACCTGGTTAAAGTGTGCACAGAGACAGTAAAGGTGAGCGATATTACTGAGGTACATAAAATACATGAAAAGCACAAAGCACAGATGCTTGATGCCATTAATCAAACCGTTTGCCCAGACTGAGAAGGTGAGCAACTGACACTATGTTCTCATGTCTTAGCTTTGTTGTTGTTTCAGAGATTATGTTTTTTTGTGTGTGTGTGATCCGAAATGAGGTTAAGTTTGCAAACTTAATATCTTTTTTCTTTTTTCTTAAATTTTCAAAGCCACAGACACACAGTAAAACAGTAAATAAATAAGCATGCACACACCACCGAGAAACAAAATACCCGTCCCATATTCCAATTGACTGTGATTCCTTTGCTAATACGGTGAAACCTCCCTTATAAGTCCTTCAAAAACTATCCAAAATGAGGTCTTATAAAGGAGGGGTCTTATAAAGGAGGTAATTTTAATACTCACAAAGAAAGGCAACGTCTCAGAGAAGTAGGTCTTATGTAGGAGGGGGTCCTATAATGGGAGGTCTTATAAGGGAGAGTTTCACTGTAATCAGGTGTTTGTTTTTGCAATTTGTGTGGTCAGAAAAACAGTAAATAAATAAGCACGCACACACTGAGAAACAAAATACCCGGCCCATATTCCAACTGACTGTGTGATTGCTTTGCTAATCAGTTTTTTTACGGTTTGTGTGTGGTCAGGAGTGTGAGTACCTGGATGATCACGCCGTCCAGTACGCCCTGGGCAAAGTGGACCAGTCCATCGCCCCCTTCGACACCGACAGCAACCCGGCCTCCCCCCTGGGGCCCGGCTATGAGCCCCTCCCCTACCAGGCCGGCAAGCCGCCCCCTCCCCCGCGCATCTCCTCCGTGCTGTCTGCCGGCTCCGCCTTCCTCTACAACATACCGCCCCCTCCCCCGCCCCTGCCTCCCCCTGAGGGTGGGGATGGTGTCCCTCCCCCTCCTGGCGGTATTCCTCCTCCTCCTCCTCCTCCACCCATAGCTGGGCAAGCACCTCCTCCCCTACCCCCGCCTGTCCCGGGCGAGGAAGATTATCTCCCGCCCCCTCCGCCTGCCGAAGGAAACATCCCACCCCCTCCACCACCACATCCGCAACAACTACCACCCCCACCTCCTCCCGGACCCAGCCTAACCATCCCCCCTCCCCCGCCCATGCCTCCGAGCATGATCGACTCGGAAGTGGAGAACCCTTACGCGGAGCTCTCGGAGGTGGTGCGGCGCGCGAGCCTGGCCAGCGGCGGGGCTCATCACCAGCAGAACCGAGGATCGTCATCGATGTCGTCGTCGTCGTCGTTCTCATCGTCGTCGGTCGCCGTCCCGCACCACCCACCTCCCCCGCTTCCCCCGCTTCCCCCTTCACCCTCCCCTTCCCAGAACTCGCGGGGTTCGCGCGGCAGCATGGCGCTGAGGCTGGAGCAGGCGCAGATGAGCGCGCAGATCCAGGCCAACTCCAGCGCCGCCGCCACCGCCGATATGGGCCAGCTGTCGCCCGGAACCCAGCAGAGGCTGGCCTCCCTGATGCAGCAGCCCTCGCCGGACCTGCTCAGCCCCCAGTCTGTGGGGTCTCCTACCCCTGGGGAGGACGGCGGGGATCTGGGTGATCTGGACGGGGTGTTTGACATTGTGGATTACGCCGATCGCTTCTTCAACGACCACGAGAGGGAGTCCGGGGGCACCATCATGAAGAGCTTGAAGAAGCGCAAGCAGTCAATAAGTTCGGTGAGTTGAGGGGGGTTGGGTTTTTGTGAGTGGATGAGGATCTGGGTGATCTAGACGGAGTGTTTGACATTCAGGATTATGCGGATTGCTTCTTTAACGACCACGAGCGGGAGTCCAGGGGCACCATCATGAAGAGCTTGAAGAAGCGCAAGCAGTCGATAAGTTCGGTGAGTTAAGGGGGGGTTGGGTTTTTGTGGGCGGATGGGTGGGTGGGTAGGTGAATGAGTGAGTGAGTGAGAAAATGAATGAACGAACGATCAAACACATTTTTTATTTATAGAGGGTAATATAAACGCAATTGCATGCTTTTTGACATCCAGCCCTCTGGGAAAAAAAACATATATAAAAGTAAAGGAGGGAAAATGAGAGTGTGAGAGAGAGAACTTCAAAAAACAAACATAACTGTTTGTGTCAGAATTGTTTTGGAAAGTGATCCATAGGATTAGAAGTGGACAAGTGCTACTACTATTTCTACAGCTCAGCCACTACTACCAAATTATTTTCTCAACTTTGAGGACTGTAGTAGAATATCACCTAGACCTGGAGGAATAAGCAGAGCTTCAGATGTCGGCCCGCCCGCCAATGATGCATATTTTTCGTAAAAAACGCGCATCAACACGTTGGGATGCGCCTGTCTGGTGCATCCAGTTCGGCAGCCATTTAATTAATCATTGTGCCGCATAAGTGGCCCGTCATTTTGAAAATTGACCCCTCATTTTGTGCAGTCATGGGTCATATGACCCACGAAGCCTGAAAACAATCTGAAGCTCCGAATAAGGAGTATGCAAGTTTTGAGAAATTACAAGTTGTTTAGAAATGTTTTTAATAGCAAGCAAAACACAAACGTAAGTTGAACTGGTCGTGCGTACCGTGCGTTAGGAAGAAACTATAGTCTCATTGCGATGTATTGTGAGTGTTTACTTGTGTCACAAAAGTGACTTTTTTAATTTTGTTGCTTGGTATAGGTGTAGTCATGTTTTTGAGCGTGTGTGCGTGTACTTGTGGTTTAGTAGAGATAATCTCGTGTTGTTTGATTGGATGGTAAAGATTCTGGCGGGAGAATGGGTAATAAGTTGGTTGAAGCTATAGTTAGTGTGTGTGGGACCGGCAGGCAGGCACGGTGTGTTTGTGAATGTGAGTTCCTGTCTCAAGTTTCTGGTAGGGTAATTATTACTTTAGTTTCATTATTATTTTAGTTTGACTAATCATTTATTTCATTTTGATTTCATAATCATATTTATTTCTATGTGCACACTATTTGATTCTTTATTCAAAGATGATATCATCCTGTTCGTTAGTTTCGTTGCACCAAGTTTTTGGAATTCTCTCTCTGACCATACCCATAACCAGTCCACTCTTCCTTCATTCAAGGAGGGATGGTTGGGGTGGGTGGGTGTTGGGGGGGGGGGTTGAAGGGAGGTGGGTGTTAGTGTGTTGTGTTATGATTATATGCAATGCATTCTCTAATGTATTCATTTTTTTCCATAGAGATGTATGGTGAGGATACGTGAACCAGTGTGTTAGAAATGTCTGTTCGAATGGTGAGTGAAAAGCGCATTGAGTTGCTTAGCAAGATTATGCGCTATATAAGCATTATTAATTATGATTATTATTATTCGTTATTTTATGTCTGTTTTTATTTGGAAGTCTGCGTCTTTGGGTAAATGCATCGACCATGCTCCCTCACTTTCCCTGTCTATCTTGTGGATTGTGACAACCTGTAGTGTCAGCTTAACCTTGCGCTGTTCAGGAGTACCTGTCTCGGGAGGAGATGCTGCGCTACTGTAAAAGTGGGTTGATCCCCACCTCCTTGATCCACCTTCACGACACCGAGAACATTCACATCGCCTGCAACATCTTCAAGGTGAGTGGAACCTCCCTTATAAGACCTTCAAAAAACATCCAAAATGAGGTCTTATAAGGGAGGGGTCTCATAAGGGAGGTAATTCTAATGCTTACAAAGAAGGGCAATGTGTCAGAGAAGCAGGTCTTAAAAGGGAGGGAGTTTTATAATGGTAGGTCTTATAAGGGAGGTTCCACTGTACTGGCTTTGCCAGTCAGTCTGTCTGTCACTGTGTTTCGGTCTTAGGGCGTTTCACTTTCTCGGTCAATTCTCGACTCTTTGTAATTTGTTAGTTCCATCATCAAGAGTAACATTTCATAAGGCATCCTTAATTGTGTTTTTTTTAGCCAGGAAATACAGTGGAACCTCCCTTATAAGACCTTCAAAAATCATCCAAAATGAGATCTTATAAGGGAGTAATGTTAATACTTGCAAAGAAGGGCAATGTTTCAGAGAAGCAGGTCTTTTGTGGGAGGGAGTCTTATAATGGGGAGTCTTATAAGAGAGGTTCCACCGTGCTCAAAAATCCTATCATCTTGCCCAAAAGCTCAACCATTTTTGCCTGAAAAAGAAATGGCTTCACAGGGCTCACAATCGTCCCACAAAACAAAGGGTCCCAGGGACTCCTTCACTTACAGCATAGAGGGTCCTAGAGGAGGGATAGAGGGTCCCAATGGCATTGTGAATGCTAAAAAGATTTTTTATAGTGCATCCTTGGGACCCCCTGCACATTCTTTTAGAGGGTCCTTTAGATTTCTAGTGCTTCATAGACCCCCATATGGGGAGCCCTGGGAGCCCTGGCTTCAAGTAGGAAATCCTCTAGCGTTTTGTTTTGTTTTCTGTCCAGGAGCTGACCAAGTACATCCGCGACGAGCTCAAAGACGACGCGGCGCTGATCGCGGTGCAGTACATCGTGCGCAGCGGCATCGAGCGCATCGAGCTGCGAGACGAGATCCTGTGTCAGCTGATCCGCCAGACCAATGATAATCCGGAGGTGGACAGTCTGCGTCAGGCCTGGGTCGTCATGTGTCTGTGTACTGCTTCTTTCTCCCCCAGCAAAAACCTGCACAAGGTCAGAGTCTCTGTCTCTCTCTGTCTTTGTCTCTGTCTCTGTCTTTGTCTATCTGCCAGACCAATAATAATCCAGAGGTGGACAGTCTGCGACAGACCTGGGTCGTCCTGTGTCTCTGTACTGCGTCTTTCTCCACCAGCAAAAACCTGCACAAGGTCAGGGTCTCTGTCTCTCTCTCTGTCTTTGTCTCTGTCTCTATCTCTGTCTCTCTCTGTCTTTGTCTCTGTCTCTGTCTTTGCTTATCTGCCAGACCAATAATAATCCGGAGGTGGACAGTCTGCGACAGGCCTGGGTCGTCCTGTGTCTCTGTACTGCGTCTTTCTCCCCCAGCAAAAACCTCCACAAGGTCAGGGTCTCTGTCTCTGTCTCTGTCTTTGTCTATCTGCCAGACCAATAATAATCCAGAGGTGGACAGTCTGCGACAGACCTGGGTCGTCCTGTGTCTCTGTACTGCGTCTTTCTCCACCAGCAAAAACCTGCACAAGGTCAGGGTCTCTGTCTCTCTCTCTGTCTTTGTCTCTGTCTCTATCTCTGTCTCTCTCTGTCTTTGTCTTTGTCTCTGTCTCTGTCTTTGCTTATCTGCCAGACCAATAATAATCCAGAGGTGGACAGTCTGCGACAGGCCTGGGTCGTCCTGTGTCTCTGTACTGCGTCTTTCTCCCCCAGCAAAAACCTCCACAAGGTCAGGGTCTCTGTCTCTGTCTCTGTCTCTGTCTTTGTCTCTGTCTCTGTCTTTGTCTATCTGCCAGACCAATAATAATCCAGAGGTCGACAGTCTGCGACAGGCCTGGGTCGTCCTGTGTCTCTGAGTCTGTACTGCGTCTTTCTCCCCCAGCAAAAACCTCCACAAGGTCAGGGTCTCTCTCTCTGTCTTTGTCTCTGTCTCTATATCTGTCTCTCTCTGTCTTTGTCTTTGTCTCTGTCTCTGTCTTTGCTTATCTGCCAGACCAATAATAATCCGGAGGTGGACAGTCTGCGTCAGGCCTGGGTCGTCCTGTGTCTCTGTACTGCGTCTTTCTCCACCAGCAAAAACCTCCACAAGGTCAGGGTCTCTGTCTCTGTGACTTTGTCTCTGTCTCTGTTTCTGTCTCTGTCTATTTGCCAGACCAATGATAATCCAGAGGTCGACAGTCTGACCGCGTCTTTCTCCCCCAGCAAAAACCTGCACAGGGTCAGGGTCTCTGTCTCTTTTGATTTCACCTTTCCAATGTCCCCCTAGATTCATCATACCCTGGACTTGACACTGATCGACCGTGATTGACTATTCAACCCGGATTGGACCTAACTTAGTAACGTGCGCAGAACCCTTCTCAGTACTGTACCATCAGAGTCTTCAAATGGATGAAGGCGGATGGTTAAAGGGACACCCTGATGGATGATTTTTTTGCAAGAAACACGTCAAGATCAACAGAAAGACAGCCTTTTCAAGGATCGAAACACTCATTTTGCTCTGGTTTCCTATAAATCAAACTGTCAAAGCGGTGATTCCTCCTTGGCAGAGTTGCCGGAGAGTGAAGCCATTTTGGACGGGGTGGGTGGAGGAGAGTGGTTGAAGCTTTTTCTTCTTGTAGTGCAGTAAAAAATTGGAGCTATTTCCTTTGTTGTGAGTGAAACTCCTTTTGGTAAACTGTATAAAAAAAAAGGTTGTATTGTGGAAATTTCATGATTTGGTCTCAGCGACTCAGGCGGCCATTAGAAAAGAGAAGACACATGCCTTCTCTTTCACTGAAAGAATCTGACTTCCAGCACCTCCGCCAAGGAGGAATCGCCGATTTGACGGTTTGATTTCTAGGAAACCAGAGCAAAGTGAGTGTTGCGATCTTTGTAAAGGGTGTTTTCTTGGTGATCTCGACGCGTCTCTTGCAAAAACTCATCCATTCCTTTAAATAATAATAATAATAATGGGAATTTATATAGCGCTCTTTCTCACATGAGCTCAGTGCGCTTTACATTGATAACAAGAACATTAAAGGCAAACAAATAACGAATCATTAGAAAGTAAAATAAACACGATGATTGCATGCAACGTTCTTTCTTTTTCGCATGCAAGCACGCACACACGTGCTCTCACACGCACGCACGCACTCATGCATGCACGCAGGCACACACACACATATGCATACACAAACACACACACACACACACACACACATGAATGCACGCATGCACACACATACAGGCACGCACACACTCCCACAATTATACAAGAGTAAAATAGTTACAATATGAACATTCTAAGAAGAACCATAGACCACATTCACCTTCTCAATCAAGTTTAGATACAATACTGCAAATAAAATCATACTGCCATCAACATACCAGTTACATGACTGGTTATAATAGACAAATTTTGCAAGATCAAAGATACCCTTCTACCTCATTTACAAGCGAAGAAAGAAGAACAGAACTTACTGCATGTCTGTGTTCGTGTTGCAGTACTTGCTGAGCTACGTGAAGAGGAACTGCTCCAGCGCTGTGATTGGTCGATACGCTCTGATGTGTCACAGTCACCTGACCACTCCCCGAGCCATCACGCGTAAATACCCTCCGTCCGCTATGGAAATCATGGTGAGGAAAGTGGATTTGGGGCTATCTTGTAATATAATTTGTTGAATGTTTGTAATTCTCTAATTTATGTATAATTCTCAAATTGTGTACATGGTTTTTGTGTGTGTGTGTGTGTGTTTTCTTAATGATTGATTTAATGTACTTGTTTTAGTTCAATCTGCTGCACATGTTGTGGAAGAAAAATTTCCATATTACCGTAAAAACTGGACTCTTATATAAGCCACATCCCTTAAATTTACAGAATATTGAGTATTTGTTCACACATAAGCCACAGCAGTTTATAAGCCGCAGCAGTTTATAAGCCGCAGGAAAATTACTCAAACAAAAAAGTTGACAAAGTTAAAGAAAAAAGCAGTAGATTTAGCCTACCTTACCACAAAAATTCAATACATGAGCTGAAAACAACACAAAAATAGAAATTCTGCTTCAGAATTTTGTTTATTAAAAAAACATGCAACATGACTATTTAATGCTGAGACACTTTCTATTAATCTTTTAAGTGTCAAAACCAGTTTTGAGCTGCAAAGAAGCTAAAACAGGCTGGATAATGTGGAAGGAAACAGATTCCATAACACTGATAAATATGAAATTGGAATAATCCACAGACAAGCCGCATCAGTATATAAGCCGCATGGGCCAAAGTTAAGGAAAAAAGTAGCGGCTTATAGTCCACATTTTACGGTAAACTTGTTTTTTAATGGATAATAAAGATTTTTGAATGGAATTGAATTGAATAAGTCACACCCCCCTTTAATGTTCGTGTGGAAAATGTTTCACTGAGAAGCAACATTGTGCCATTGTTTTTGGGGGAGAGGGATAGGGTTAGGTTCAGCCTAGGACTATTTTTCATAAAACTGAAAGAAGCAGACTATTTGCCCGTATCATAGGGACGGGTGGAAGAGGAGAGGGGAAGGTGGGGGGGGAGATAGTTGTACAGAAAAGGCAGAGAGAGATGGGGGGTGAGGGTAAGGGAAGGCGCAGGAGAAGGGAGGCTCATATTCAAGATTTTAATTCATCCACTGAGGCTTTTTTGGGGTGAAGACTAGATTTGTTACAATTGGTGCCATTTCCAGACCTGTTTACTCTACTCTTTTCGAGTAGTATTCTACTCAATTTGGACCTCTACTACTCTTCAAAACTGAAAACAATGCTCTTTATTTCTTGATTACTACTCATTTTCAGTGAACATTATTTGATGGTTTAATGAATAAAACTACACATTTTGTGTAAAAACTACTCATTTCAGCTACCCAGACTACTCAAGACTTGTGTAGGGGGTAAACTGGTCTGCATTTCACTTCTAGAAGC
The DNA here is from genome assembly GCA_017654935.2 of Phymorhynchus buccinoides. NCBI lineage: Eukaryota > Metazoa > Mollusca > Gastropoda > Neogastropoda > Raphitomidae > Phymorhynchus > Phymorhynchus buccinoides. The sequence goes on along the minus strand of CM065688.1, from coordinate 19,606,082 downwards.
GAAGCGCTGGCTGGTTTCCAAATCCAAATCCAAATCCAGATCATCTTTATTATCTCATAACAGAGAAATTGCAGCCAGGTGCACATAAGAAAAGCAACAATAAACACATTTATCAACAACAAAGAATATGAACTAAAAGCTAATAACACTGCAATGTTGTAATTAACAAACCGGACAAAAAAGTATAAGCAGATTTGACTGATGTTATGTATTTTTTACGAAGATATAAACCTACTGCTCCTTTGTTCAGCGATTTTTCTCTCAGCTCTCGCAGCTCATTGTGGTACAATGGAACTTCCCTTATAAGACCTCCCATTATAAGACTCCCTCCCACATAAGACCTACTTCTCTGAGACATTGCCCTTCTTTGTAAGTATTAAAATTACCTCTCTTATAAGACCACTCCCTTATAAGACCTCACTTTGGATGATTTTTGAAGGTCTTATAAGGGAGGTTCCACTGTATTCAAAGTTCTTCTTTCTTTCTGTTCTGTGCTGTAGAGTGTTCAACAGCATTGCTCCATCATTTTTCTCTCAGCCCTCGCAGCTCATTGTGGTATTCAAAGTTCTTCTTCTTTCTTTCTGTTCTGTGCCGTAGAGCGTTCAGCAGCAGTGCTCCATCATTTTTCTCTCAGCCCTCGCAGCTCATTGTGGTATTCAAAGTTCTTCTTCTTTCTTTCTGTTCTGTGCCGTAGAGTGTTCAGCAGCAGTGCTCCATCATTTTTCTCTCAGCCCTCACCATTGTGGTATTCAAAGTTTCTTTCTTTCTGTTCTGTGCCGTAGAGCGTTCAGCAGCAGTGCTCCATCATTTTTCTCTCAGCCCTCGCAGCTCATTGTAGTATTCAAAATTCTTCTTCTTCTTTTTTCTTTCTCTGTGTGTGCCGTATAATCTGTGTGTGCCGTAGAGCGTTCAGCAGCAGTGCTCCATCATTTCTCTCAGCCCTCGCAGCTCATTGTAGTATTCAAAGTGTTTTGTTGGTTTTTTTTTCTGTAGAGCGTTCAGCAGCAGTGCTCCATCATCTGCAAAGTGTTCTTCATGGACGGCAAGACCAAGGCCGTCAGCCTGCAGCCGCGGGACACCACCATCGACGTTCTGGAGAAGGTCGCCCGCAAGATCGGCCTCAAGTCTGTGGAAGGATGGTCCTTGTACGAGGTACGTACCCTTCACTCATCAATCAATCATTCAATCGATGTTTTTATTGTCCATTTTACAGGAAATTCTTTTTGCAGCAATGAAGCAATCAACAACAACAAATAAAGACAGAGACATAGTATATAGAAAAGAAAAAAAAAAGAAATATGCGACTATTTTAAACACTGTGTGCGCATAAAGTTCTTGGTCACACACACCACAACCACACACACACACATTCATACACACACTTACACACACACATCATGCGCACGCATACAGCCTTTTAACTACCCATCCATCTAACTTATGCATATATACACATATGTTTACACATACATACAAACATACAACTTGCATTCACAATTCATTTAATTCGCATCGCAACGATTTTGAATTATTAAAAAAACTCGCAAATCACTCCAGCCATGCACGCAAACAAAACATACATAAACAAAAGGTGAAATGAAAGATGATTACGGGTTTTTGCTTCAGGTTTAAACATAGGGAAATAGTAGATCAGACTTTTTTTTTTATATATAGACTTTATATAGAAAAACTCTACACCAATTGGTTACCCCACAACAAACCACTACAACAGCAAAGTCAGAGGCAAAATTGGGGTCTAAGGGAGCGAAGCAAGTTTAGAAGTGACCAAGGTATGGTGTGCACACAGATTTACTTCGCTAATGGGAGGTCTTATTACAAGGCAGGCTCCACTGTGTACCGTTTTTTCAGTAAACTTGGAATAGTAAAGACTCGCAGTGTCGCTATCAACGCAAGATGAATTGGAAAGAAGAAAAAAATGCATGATATTGTACATGTTGCGTTTCAGGTGACGAGAGCTTATGAGCGATTCATCCGGAGCTATGAATACATTGCCGACATCTTGGCCATGTGGGAGAGGTATGGAATGACATGGGCTTCAAAAGGATAGAAACTGATATTCAGGACCTCCCCGTGGGGATACCGGGGGGGTCTTTTGTAAAAATAGTGAACTTCTTAAAGTTCTGTGCTTGTAGCTTCCTCTAATCTGCCACTCCCTTTGACTCTGCCTTTTCCCTTTGCTTTATATCATCTACTATCTTTCTAACTTATTGGCCCATTCTCCTGCCTTTAAAAGAAAAAAAAATCTTCCAAATACATTTTCTCCTTTGAGCTCCTCCGAAATCGGAATATGTCGGCGTTACGCAGCAGGGAGACCAGTGAAAACTGAAAACCAGACCCATTATGGCCTTATGGCCTGGGAACGCAGAAGAAGAAGAAGATATTCAGGACCACTTTTTTTTAATTTCACATGATATTCAGTGAAAACCACCTAACTCCAGAATGAATACCGCAAAAAAATTGGATATTTCTCTGTAATTTTTTTCTCTCCCTAATTTAATCTTTATATATGGCTACACTTTATGTGTTTGTAGCATGTGTACCAAGGGCAAGTACAAACGCCTTTTTAAGTGACCTTTGTCTACAAAGGACTGTTAAATTTTTGTTAATGATATAGAAATGAAATCGCGAGACCCTTGCATTTCCCTACTAGCACAAGCTTGAATTGTCAGCCATGTAGATAAAAAAAAAAGAAGGTATTTTAGTGCTTTCTACAAATGATAACAAAAGAAACGATGTAATGATAATAACTAACATTTATAGAGCGCCCTTTCTCTCTTGGGCTCACAGCGCTTCACAATTATTAAAATAAATAAATACATAGATCAGAAATATATACATAAGCTACTACAATATTAACTATCACAAACATGCACACAGCCGCAACACACACACACGCACACGTCCGCACACACACACCCAATGTGGGGAACATAGTTTTAAGGCAGGAAACAGGACAAGGAAGAAATCAGAGGTATTGCCGGAAGAGGTGAGTTTTAAGAGCGGTTTTGAAAGATTTAGCAGAACGAAGTTCATATGGTAGGGTGTTCCAGATAGAAGGGGCGCTGAAAGAAAATGAACGTTCACCATAATTATGTCTTAGTGTTTGTACGAGGAATAGAAAGGATAAGTTTGACAGAAGAGAAACGGAGACACCTGGAGTACAGGTGAACGAGATCAGAGAGGTAGGCAGGACCAGATGAATGGACAGCATTGAAACAGAAGCAAGCAGTTTTATACTTTATTCTTGCCTCAACTGGAAGCCAGTGTAAGGTATTTAAGGTGGGTTTGATGTTGTCTGTACGAGGGACTTTAAAGATTAACCGAGCTGCATTGTTTTGAACTTTCTGAAGTTTGTAACCAGTGAAAAGAAATTCTACGGAGAGCCGGACAACAGAGGGCCCCCCTCAATCAAGTGTTACGCTCTAAAAGGAGGCTGGGCCACACCCGGGTCATGACTCTGGGTGCCCCTCTGCTGTCACCACAAACGTTTCTCACACATTTTTCTTTCCCCTTGCTCAGCGGCGACAGACTGGCGGCCCAGCAGAACAAGTCGGACAGCGTTTCGAAGAAGAGTCAGGCAGCGGTGGCCCTGTGCGGCACGGATGCCATGCTGATGTTCCGGAAGAGGGTGTACCGCCACGTGCACGACATCCCCAACGACCCCATTGAGTACCACCTGCTGTACGCCGAGGCCGTCAACAAAGTGGTCAGGGTGAGTCTCAGTGGGAATATCTAAACGTACTGATTTTGTGAATACAGTGCATGGATGCTCCTTCTTGCAGGATTTTTAACCCTTTCACCGCCAACCATATTTCAACCAAAAAATTCCATTAAATTTACCTGGATAGAGAACAAAATCCTTCTGCAGTATTGGGGATTCTTCTGTGATATATATAAAATAAGGTCTATCCTTACTTCCCAAAACTAAGACAATAGGGTCTTTGGATAATAGACCCCAATTTGATGCCTTGTTAAATCACTGTGGTGCATAAATGCGACGTTGGCGGTGAAAGGGTTAAATTGCCTAGAGCCGGCGTCACTGGATTATGAGAATTTGAGAAACAACGATTTTCTTACACACACACACACACTTGTACAATAAAAAGGGCCTATATAAGCATTTGCTATGTTCAAAGGAATGAGTCGAATATTCTGATCGCTTCTCTGCCTTTTGGCTAAGACAGTGATTCAGGAATATAAATTTTTGTTTATATCCTGGTTGGTTTGTTCAGCCCGTCGTACATGGCGAAAGCCGATACGCGACGTTAAACTGAACTTCCATCAAAGGAATGTAGCACTTGTACTAGTCTAGAAGGGTGAAAAAAGAGCAGTATATGTGTGTGTGTGCGCTGCCCCTGCACTCCGCTGGGGCCGCCCCCTTGTAGGATTTTTGAAATTTTCCTGGAACACCCATGTACAGTGGAACCTCCTCAGGGTCAAAGAGAGTGACAGATTAGGGGAAGCTACAAGCACAGAACTTCCAGAAGGTGGGGGAACTATTTATTCAAAAGACATCCCCCCCTGGCATTAATATTTATTCAAGTTTAAAACCATAGTCTTAAAATGATAAAATACAAATATCTTTATTCTAATAAAATCTCGTTTCTTCTCCCCTTACCCCCTTTTGTCCCCAAAATCTAAAAGTTCCGGAAATATCCCATATGGCTTTTGCCGAACGGACGTAAAATTTTAATTTCGCACCCGTCATCCCCACATTTTTTTTTTAGTCTTACTCATAATTTTATCATGAAGAAGTAACGTAACACATTACAGTATAAACAAACCTTATCCAAAACAAAGGCTTTTTGGCTCACTCTTGTCAACAACACGAATGTGAATCTATGTGCAGTGGAACCTCGCCTTGTAGGACCTTCAAAAAATCATCCAAAATGTGGTCTTAAATGGGAGGGAATTGTATTAGGGAGTTAATTTTAATGCTTACAAAGAAGAGCAATGTCTCGGAGAAGTAGGTCTTCAGTGGGAGGGAGTCTTATAACGGAGGGTCTTATAAGGGAGGTTCCACTGTATTCACAAAATCAATAAGTTTCATTGTATGTAACATGTAAGTGGCCCTACAGCTGGCAGTGAATGAATGATTGATTGATTGAATAATTGATTGATTGAATGATTGATTTCTGTTGACAGCTGGATGAGTTCTCAGTGTCTGACAAAGTGGCCCTATGGCTGGCAGTGAATGAATGATTGATTGATTGGATGATTGATTGATTTATGTTGACAGCTGGATGAGTTCTCAGTGCCGGACAAAGTGGCCCTACGGCTGGCAGTGGTTGATTAATTGATTGATTGGATAATTGATTGATTTGATGATTGATCTCTGTTAACAGCTGGATGAGTTCTCAGTGTCTGACAAAGTGGCTCTACAGCTGGCGGGTCTGCAGGCTCAAGTCATATGGGGACCCTTTGAGGCTGACAAGGAATTCAGGTAGAATTGTGTGTGTGTGTGTGTGTGTGTGTCCGTGTATGCTTGCAGACAATTTGTGTGTTTTCTGTGTATCTGTTTGCATTTTGAGTATGATATACAATCATTTTCACTTTGATTTATATATGACTCTGTGTGTGTGTGTGCGTGCATGCATGCGTGCGTGCATATTTGTGTGTGTGTGTTTGTGTGTGTCCTTGTACGCTTGCAGACGATTTGTGTGTGTTTTCTGTGTATCTGTTTGCATTTCGAGTATGATATGCAATCATGTTCACTTTCATTTATATATCACTCTCTGTGTGTTTGTGTGTGTGCGTGCATGCATGCGTGCGTGCGTGCGTGTGTGTGAATGATTTTAACACATGTGCCTGAATTTCACACATGAGCAAGGATCATGTTATTATGTTATATCATTTCTCTGTGTCTACAAAATCTTGGTTGCAAGACTACCATAATGTAACTCTTTCCGTTTTTAATTGAATTTTGTTTTAGACACGTTGAGCATACTTTTGAGTGAATGTTAGCGCCATATTACGCGTTGAGCATACCTATGTGTTAATATTGCATAAGATTATTGTTATCATAACAGATACAGCGAGGCAGACCAGTACCTGTGCAAGAGGATTCTGGCCTCCTCGGGAAAGAACTGGTCACAAGAGGTGGCCAGGGCTCACATGGTAAGGGACCCAGATTGAATTATTGTATTTAATTTGCCTTCATATTAAGGGCTCCACCTGTCTTTGTTGTTTTTTCAGATCAGATTAGTTTGGCATTGTTATTTACTCTACATTTACTTCCGATTTTATGCCATCTCTCTCTCTCTCTCTCTCTCTCTCTCTCTCTCTCTCTCTCTCTCTCTCTCCCTCCCTCCCCCCCTCTCTCTCTCTCCCTCTCTCTCCCTCTACCTCTCTCTCTCTCCCTCCCTCCCTCTCTCTCTCTCTCTCTCTCTCTCTCTCTCTCTCTCTCTGTCTCTCTCTCCCTCTCCCTCCCTCCCCCCCTCTCTCTCTCCCTCTACCTTTCTTTCCCTCCCTCCCTCTCTCTCTCTCTCTCTCTCTCTCTCTCTCTCTCTAGACGGTTTTGTTGTATCTATTTTTTCTTCTTCATGGATAATTCTTCGATGATTACTTTTTGCATGCTTCTTCATTATTTTTGTGTTGAATATATTGATTTTCTTGCATGTTTGTTTGAGGGCAAGATGTAAAAAAGCCCATTGTGTGCTTACTCTTTTTCCCTCAATAAATTGTTTTCGTTCGTTCGTTCTCTCTCTCTCTCTCTCTCTCTCTCTCTCTCTCTCTCTCTCTCTCTCTCTCTCTCTCTCTCTCTCTCTCTCTCTCTCTCTCTCTCTCTCATCAATTATGTCACATATTTAGTGATGAACTGTAAGAGATGTTCTATGTTTAAAACATTGTTACAAAGAATGCATCTTTTGTGGTTCAATTCACATGCGCTCGAGTGCGTGTAATATAATGTGTGGGAGGGGGGAGGGGGGCGTATATTGTGAGCATATGTATGTTAAAATGAATCTATCCTGTAATATAATTTATTTTGTGTGTTTGATTCTGTTCTCTTTACAGGGGCACTTAAATTACGTGACATATTTAATAATGAATGATGTTAGATGTTTCCTGTCAAAATTGCTAATTTGTTCAAAAATAATTTGTACTTTTTTCTTTTAATTTTGTTAAAAACAATTATACGTGTGAACGAGCGTGTGTGCATATGTATGTATGTGTGAGCGAGTATGTATGTGTGCGTGCATACATGCACGATTGTGTGCGTGTGTGTGTGTGTGAATTACATGTGTTTTAATTTATTCATGCATTGCAATGCCCTTGAAATTTTTGTTGGTTTTGGTAACCGCCCACCATGACATGGGCCTAAGGCCTATTCATTAAGCCATTCAGTGTTCAGTGTTCTCTCTCTCTCTCTCTCTCTGTATGCATGTGTAGAAATAAAACACCCAAAACGCCCATTGAATATTGCCTGGTGTCATATTTCGGATTTCTCCTTTGTCAAACGCCAACCATGGACTGACGTCTGATGTCTGTCTGTCTCTCCCTCTATTGCTCTTAATCCCCCCCCCCTCTCCCCCACTCCACGAAAATAATGTTAACGTGTACACAGACCTTTACTGAACACCAAAGGATCTTGAATATTGAGGCACAATGATACACACAAAAAACCCATCAAGACAACTACCAAAAAATCCGGAGTCGCAGAAATTTTGCTAGATCATGAAATAATCAGAAAGTTAATGTTCGCTTTGACCCTGATGCACGGCACCGCGATGTTTGTCCCTAGAAATAAGTCTCTGTCCCTGGTTTTTATGTACCGTCATTTTCCGGTTATAAGGCGATATATTGTTCTCCAATTTTGACCTATGCGCCTAATAAACGAGGGCGCCCTATTAGTGAACAAAATCGTGAGAAGAGAGGCAACGATTGCCGTGTTCAGTACAGTCTACTGTGAGTCACAACATGGAAAGTGGTCACGAGTCGCCGATACGACGAATACTCACGTTAAAATGCTTCAAAATCCCTATTATCGCCCGAGATACCGTCCAACAGATGCCATAACCCTTCATTGGATGTAAAAAGCATCGTTGTAGAGCTTAAAATGCCATAATTCTATCAGTTTTCGTGAAGAATTGTCCAAACACTACAACAGGAAGCAGCTCAAACGGAAGTTCGATTATCTGAAAACGGAGCCAACTCTCGTCTATGACAGCAGTAATGGCGGTCGGTAGGCGTTTACAGGACGTGTACGGGCTTCAAAGTTTGACTTTTGCAAGGTGTGTATCGCCTTATAAATGAGGGCGCCTTTTACTTTAATTTTTTCAGATTTTTCTTGAAAATTGCCCTATTCGCCTTATACACAGCAGCGCCTAATGATCCGAAAGATACGGTACTTGGTGCTTGGACACTGCAACAGAGGGTAGGCAGCCCTGGAACGGGGGAGAGAGAAAGAGAGTGATGAAGGAAGCAAAATTAGTTTTATAATATAATCGATGGATCCGTGGATTGTTTGATCATTGCAGCATTACGGAGCAGACAAGAGTGAGCTGGAAGCCAAAGTATGGTACCTCACATGCGTCAAACAGTTCCCGCTGTATGGCTGCACGCTCTTCCCAATAGTGCACAAAGGTCAGTTTGATCATCATCATCGTCATCATTGTGATCATGATCATAAGTTTTTAATCGACTTATGAAAGGGAACATTGGTAAGTTTCTGAAAATCCACAGATACATGTACATACTTTTATTTATTTATTTATTTGCTTATTATTTATTTTTTTACATACTTTTATTTTAGTTGATTCGGGATTTAGGTACCGGTACTCTTTTGTTGTTGAATGTATATCTTGAGTAGATGCACACCAGAGACAAATTTGTGATCCACAATTTCCTCTGTAGAGTTAATCCATGTGTACATGTATGTATTTCTGTATGTTACTTATAAATCTGTTCAGGCCTGTGGTCCCACACCTCAGAAACCTTACTGGTCATCAACATGGACGGGGTGAAATTCATTCAGACCAAAGACGAATTGTGTGATCCACGATTTCCACTACAGAGTTAACCTATGTATTAGGCATTAGGTAATTTATAGTCACAGAGGCATCTCTGTGAAATTCGGGTTGCTCCCACCTGGAGAGCATGTTGCAGCCAGAGGCGCGCCATCCAATTTTTTTTTTTATGCATGCAATTTTTGTGTGACTGATGAGTAAGGAAGGGGGTGGGGAGGGGGTACATTTTGACCAAATGACAACTTTTTCGTTGCCACTGGGTTTAACGTGTGCTAAGTGCATGGGCACATGGGACCTTGGTTTATCATCTCATCCGAAAGACTCCACGTTCAGACCGTGCAAAGTGAGAGGAAAAATCCCCTGTACCCAGGTTCGAACTCGGGTTTACCTGACACAAGGCGAACTCGTTAGCTCTGTGCCACTCTACACCTATGTATGTCTGTTCAGGCATGTGGTCCCACGCCTCAGAAACCTTACCTGCCATCAACAAGGGCGGAGTAAATTAAAGTTAGATAACACACCAGAGACAAATTCGTGATCCACGATTTCCTTTGTAGAGTTAATCCGGCTTAATTCTTTCTTACAGAAGATTTTATTACATGTATGTATTTCTGTCTGTAAATCTGTTCAGGCCTGTGGTCCCACGCCTCAGAAACCTTGCTGGCCATCAACATGGACGGGGTGAAGTTCGTGCGCACCAAGGACAAGTTCGTGATCCACGACTTCCTGTACGGCGAGGTGGAGTCCATCGCCATCGACCCCAACGACAACTACATCACGCTGGAGCTGGGCAACACGGCGCAGGCCAGCTGCCCGCAGAAGACCTTCATGTTCGAAACGCACCACAAGGAGGACATCGGGCACCTCATCGCCAGCTACTCCCCGCACCACGCCTCATGGATGAAGACCGAGCAGGACAGCCTGAAGAAGGTCAGTGACGGAACAGCGGTCAAACAACGATCACACGAGAAAGGGTTGTAGCAGACCTGTTTACTGTACTCTTTTCGAGTTGTATTCTACTCAATTTGGACCTCTCAGACCTGCCTACTGCTACGATTTGGCCGTAGCAGCTACGAAAAATAAAGCTTTGCTACGGAGCTACGGCAACCTTAACGTTGCTACGGGGAAAAAAAATTGACGCCGCATTTTATTTTAGCTTATGCCGTTCCTGGTTTTGTCTGTTTCCAAGAGCAGACGCTGTGTCACGTGCGATAACCTAGTCACTTCCGTCTTTATCAAAGTGACTGCGCATGCGTTCTTATTATTTTCTATAAAAAAAATGGCGGACTCCAGCAGCAGCAGTGATTCGGGAGATGTTTCAAACAAAGAAAAACGAACCCAAACCAGAAAACGAAAATCATCTTGTTCTAAGAAAAAACATCGGCCTGCCGCACAAGTTTTCAAAATAGCTTACACGGAGGAGTGGCCTTGCATCGTCAGAAGTTGACTCGGTGCGAACCATGCTCACTGCAGTGCAACCTCTGCCATGCAGACTTCTCTGTGAATCATGGCGGTAGAGACGATTGCCGTCAACACGTTCAATCGGCGAAACATAAGCAGTGCGTTTCGGCTCAGGAAGAGAACAAATCGATTGCCGTCGTTTGTGGATGCTATGGAAAAATTTGCCATGCTACGGAAAACTGATGGCTGGGCTACTGATTGGGAAAATTCCAAGTAGCCAGGTCTGACCTCTACTACTCTTCAAATTTTCAGTGAGCTTTATTTGATGGTTTAATGAATAAAACTACACATTTTGCACCAAAACTACTCATTTCAGCTGTCCAGACTACTCAAGACTTGTGTAGGGGGGTAAACAGGTCTGTTGTAATCATGATGATTCACCACTGGTTTATGGCTCATAATGGCCTACATTTTTAGAAACATGTCAATGGTCAACTTAGCTCGCTCTTTTCACCGCTCGGTGGTGCGGCGGTCAAGTGGGTCCAAACTTAGTGGTAGCCTTTGTTGTGGAGAGAGAGAGAGAGAGAGAGAGAGAGAGAGAGAGAGAGAGAGAGGGTCTCTCCTCTCCCTCTCTCCCCAACAAAGGCTACAGCAGGGTGAAAGGAATGAATGAAGTTGCTCATTCATTCAGCCAAGGTGAAAATGGAAAAAATAGCAACACTTATGCAATAGCAATACTTTCTTTCTTTCTTTAAGCATCCTCCTTCAGCTGGCTGAAGATTCTGATGTGTATAATACGCACACACATTTAAGAGAAAAAAGAAAAACAAACAAACAAAATTGACTAATTTGAATCTGAAAAGGGAACTATGATATTCCTCTTTGTGAGATATTTGCATAGATTGATGAAGATACATAATTTGTAACTGAATGAAGATTGAACCTGTAAATGACTACCGGGTAAATGATCAAAGGCTAGAATGAATTAAGATTGAACCTGTAAATGACTACCGGGTAAATGAAGACAGGCTAGAAGAATGAATTAAGATTGAACCTATGACCTCAGATCAAAGTTTTGACACCTTAACCACTGGCACCCCATATTTCAGAAGAACTTGGGTTTTTGAAATAGTTTTTAATCTTCTTTTTTTTTCTCAGATGAAACTGACAGACGAGGAGAAGCTGAAGCTTTACGAGGAGATTGTGCGGTGCCGCAAGGCTTTGGCAGAGAGCAGAATACTGCAGCGTCCGCCCCAGGAAAGCGGCACTGGCTTCATCAGAAACACACTCAGGAGGTAAAACATTTTGCGGACTAGTTACACAGACCTGTTTGCTCTACTCTTTTCGAGTAGTATTCTACTCAATTTGGACCTCTACTACTCTTCAAAACTGAAAATTATGCTCTTTAAATATTGATTACTACTCGTTTTAAGTGAACATTATTTGATGGTTTAATGAATAAAACTACACATTTTGCACCACAACTACTCATTTTTGCTATCCAGACTACTCAAGACTTGTGTAGGGGGTAAGCAGGTCTGGTTACAGTATATTTCGGACTATTAGGCGATACTTTTTTCTCTCAGGCTAACACCCCTGTGCCTTATAATGTGACTGATGATATAGTAAGAAAATAGAAGAAGAAAATCAAAAATGTGTGTAAAATTTGGGGGGTGCGCTGAAAAGTACGGCACATGCCTTTGAGAGACTTTGAATGGGAAAAACAATCAGTGTTTGAAACATGGAGTTCCTAAGGCCAAAAAAAAAAAAAAAATGTTGGTTTCCTGTTTCCCGACCGACCCTAGTTTTTGGCCGTCGACCCTAAACCTTTTTTTGACGAAAGTAAGCGAGCAAACAGAAACATAAAACACCATAAGTGCAAAAGCATACACTTTTTTTTATATTATTAAAATATATAAATATATTCATACACATGGACCGAATACACTTTTTTTTTTTAAACAAGAAAAAACAACTAGTACCTACCTACCCTATTTTTTCAAACTGATGAAACCCCAGACATTTGTTTTTTGGGGCGACGACGAAAATAGTGTTTTACGTCCTCTTGGTCCGAATCAGACACATATGGGACATTTGTAAATACAAATATATGGTGGGAACAATACTGGAGGCAATGCCCGGAGGCAGTACGAAACCAGTAAAGTCCCGATTTTTTTATATTAATACAGATAGCTGTAGCGGTGACCACGCCTCGGTTAAACCTCATCGGCTATGGCACCGTGGTTTTTTTGGGCCTAAGCTAAATGCTTTTAATAAAACTTTCCAAGGACAAAGATGATTGTACACTGCTGTGCATGGTGGCAGAGAATGTTAATCTAGAGTAAGAATTTTATTTGAATACTGCTCTGATCTTTTCTTTTTTTTTGTCAGTGCTATTATTGCTATGATGTCTTGAATTCCTCAGATATGAAAATGATAAACAATGTTAAAATGTCCCCTACATTTCTAAAAATGTTGCAGATTGTTTTTGTAACCTTGTTGCTAATTTTGCTTTGTTGATGTTCAGCATCACATTTTTTTTAATTTTATTGGTGAAAACAACAGGTTGCTTGAGATTTTAATTAAGTCATTATTATCAGAAAGACCTTGCATGATAGGATTATAGTCTTGGCATCAATAACAGTCCTAGAAAATCTACTATTATGTACATTTTTGACAACACTCTGTGACAGACTCACTGACAGATAAGTTTATAAGCCATCCCTTCAGTTGGATAGCATTCCTTTTCTCACAGAATGGAGCAACAAAAGGATGGGGGGGGGGGGGGGGGGGGGGGGGGGGGAATGACCTCAAGTTATGGAAGACGCTAGTCCGACTGGCGTATTTGTAAAAGAGAACACAGTACACTGAACTTTTGTCATTGCTTCTGGGGCTGTGGGTGGATGCCTTGTGCCTCCATAAAGGGAGCTGGACGACCCCACCCCCTTCACGAGTCTCTCGCCGGGTTCTTTCGCACAAATTGTTCCCCCACCTTCTGGAAGTTCTATGCTTGTAACTTCCTCTAATCTGCCACTCTCTTTGACTCTGCCTTTTCCCTTTGCTTTCTATCATCTACTACCTTTCTGACTTATTGGCCCATTCTCCTGCCTTAAAAAAAAAAAATCTTCCAAATAATTTTTCTCCTTTGAGCTCCTACGAAATCGGAATGTGTCGGCTGTATGCAGCGGGGAGACCAGTGAAAACTGAAAACTGGACACATAATCAGGGCTCCCAATCGTCCCGCAAAACAAGGGGTTCCAGGGACTCCTTCACTTATAGTATAGAGGGTCCTAGAAGCGGGATAGAGAGTCCCAGTGGCATTGCGAATGCGACAAAGAAATTTTTCTAGTACATCCCTGGGACCCCCTGCACATTCTTTTAGAGGGTCCTTCAGAATTTTAGTACTTCATAGACCCTCAAATGAGGGTCCCTGGGAGCCCTGATAATGTACCTTGCCCCATTATGGCCATATGGCCTGGGAACACAGAAGAAGAAGAAGGAGAAGAAGTCATTGCTTCTTTTTACTTCTCTCCCCACAGACTGACCAAGACCAAGCTGGACAAACTGCGGAGCTACGCCAGCAGTGATGCGGGCAGCAACTTCACCGTGGACTTCTGGTCGTACAGCAAGAGCCCCCTGCGCCAGTCCCTCACCCTCATCCACTCCCCGCCCCAGGAGGAAACCGCCATCAAGATGTTCAACTGCATCCTCATTTATTCCGGCATTGAAGAGTCTGGTGAGTCAATGATGATGATGGTGGTGATTTTTTGATTTTTTTTTGCTGTTCCAACTTCTGGCCTGTACAGTAGCGTTGCTCCCATGCCGCTCGTTCCGAGTCCCAACTCGCAGCCACACCTAGGCTTGTTCAGGTCGCAGAATCCGAGACCAGCAGTCCAAGGGGAGTGAATCTATGTTAGGCTGTCAGGAGGCAACCAAACGAGGAGACACTGCACTGCTGCTGAGTCACTTCGGTGGAGTTCAGTAGAGCCTATTCAGGACACCACCTACTAAGCCCCCTACTGACGACACTATTCTCTTAGTCGTGGAGCCAGCGTGAGTGGGGTCCTCCTCCGAGGGCGCCTCCACGACTGTCCACCGACAGCTCCCCAGAACACACTGATCCCCTTGACTTTGGCCCGAACGCACCAAGGCATAGACTGGATTGGAAGCCAAAACTGAGGTCACCATGAGAGCAGGGCATGCAAAGCCACAGAATTTGAGACATTTTTCTTTTTTAATGATTGATGGAAATGAGGTGGATGACTGATGATGATGATGATGATGTTATGGAGTTCCATATCGGTCTGAGTCTAGGTAACAGGGCTGTATTCTACGCTTCCTTTCATAATGATATCATGGCGTTAACTAGGCCCGAGAACTACAGACACCTGCAGTGTTGGTTTTGAAATTAGAGCAACACTCTCAGAATCGCATCCGTTAAGCGGATGAAGCTCGACTGCATGGTTTCAGTCTTCCCATAGCCACTCACTCTGGGTAGGAGTCGGTCCAGGACCGAAAAAAGCCTCGCCTCTGATGGGATTTGAATCCGTGACCTCCCAGCCAGTAGTTCGCAATCGCTAGCATTAACCATGAAGTTACTCCCCTTAATTATTTGTGAACATTTCTTATTGTCTGTGTGCCTTGCAGCAGACACGGACGAGGACCACGTGACATGATGATGATGACGATGGTATTGAAGATGATGATGATAAATGGATGGACATTGTCTGTGTGCCTTGCAGCGGACACAGACGAGGACCACGTGACATGATGATGATGACGATGGTATTGAAGATGATGATGATAAATGGATGGACATTGTCTGTGTGCCTTGCAGCGGACACAGACGAGGACCACGTGACCATGATGATGATGACAATGGTATTGAAGATGATGATGATAAATGGATGGACGTTGTCTGTGTGGCTTGCAGCGGACACAGACGAGGACCACGTGACCATGATGATGATGACAATGGTATTGAAGATGATGATGATAAATGGATGGACGTTGTCTGTGTGGCTTGCAGCGGACACAGACGAGGACCACGTGACATGATGATGATGACGATGGTATTGAAGATGATGATGATAAATGGATGGACATTGTCTGTGTGCCTTGCAGCGGACACAGACGAGGACCACGTGACCATGATGATGATGACAATGGTATTGAAGATGATGATGATAAATGGATGGACGTTGTCTGTGTGGCTTGCAGCGGACACAGACGAGGACCACGTGACCATGATGATGATGACAATGGTATTGAAGATGATGATGATAAATGGATGGACGTTGTCTGTGTGGCTTGCAGCGGACACAGACGAGGACCACGTGACATGATGATGATGACGATGGTATTGAAGATGATGATGATAAATGGATGGACATTGTCTGTGTGCCTTGCAGCGGACACAGACGAGGACCACGTGACCATGATGATGATGACAATGGTATTGAAGATGATGATGATAAATGGATGGACGTTGTCTGTGTGGCTTGCAGCGGACACAGACGAGGACCACGTGACATGATGATGATGACGATGGTATTGAAGATGATGATGATAAATGGATGGACATTGTCTGTGTGCCTTGCAGCGGACACAGACGAGGACCACGTGACCATGATGATGATGACAATGGTATTGAAGATGATGATGATAAATGGATGGACATTGTCTGTGTGCCTTGCAGCGGACACAGACGAGGACCACGTGACCATGATGATGATGACAATGGTATTGAAGATGATAATAAATGGATGGAAACTGTCTGTGTGCCTTGCAGCGGACACAGACGAGGACCACGTGACCATGATGCAGAACGTCATGCTGAAGTGTCTGGAGAGTGACTTTCTCTGCAACGAGTTCTACCTGCAACTGGTCAAGCAGACCACCGACCACCCAGGTCAGAACGGAAAAGACACTGCTGTCGATATTGTGTCATCTCTCTTTCTCTATGCACACGTTTCTTCACGCTTTGTGGGTTATGTTGTGGTACGTTCATTTGTTGTTGTTGAGAAACATATTCCATGTTTCACATATTCCATGGTACAGTGGAACCTCCCGTATAAGACCTCCCATTATATTAAGACTCCCTCCCATATAAGACCTACTTCTCTGAGACATTGCCCTTCTTTGTAAGTATTGAAATTACCTCCCTTATAAGACCCCCCCCCCCCCTTACAAGACCTCATTTGGGGTGATTTTTGAAGGTCTTATAAGGGAGGTTCCACTGTACGGTTTTGCTTTGGTTATGTTCAGTGTGATTCTTTGTGACTTTGTTGTGTAATGTACTAAAACGCGACTTACGACCGCCATTTTGTTGGTTTTTTACGACCGTTGCTGTCGTCTGCATAGACTTCGAGCAAAGGGAAACAACCACGGTCAAGGGCCTGAAAGCGGAGTCGCTTCCCTTGTTGTAGAAAAGATGGCGGAGAGCGTAGGAAAAGCACGAAAACCACTGACTTTGAAAAAGAAAACCACTGACTTTGGACGAGAGTGGAGGTGATTAAAAGAAGTCGGCAAAGTGAAACTGTAATACATCGATTGCACAATCCTATGGAGTTGGAAAGACCCAAATCCAGTTTTAATATGTCATTGTATGTGTGCATGAAGAAGAGAGTATGAACTGTGCTGAACTTTTTCTTTCTACGGCTGCCAGTGAAAACCTCCGTCATACGACCCCTCCAATTTACGACCGATTTTTCCGGACATTTTGGAAGTCTTAAAATAGAGGTTTGTCTGTACTATTTCCCACATTGAGACTCCTGCACGTTATGATATGATTGAATATATGTGACCCAGCACCACGTATTAAAGAGATGGATGTACCGGTTGTTGTTGTTTTACTACAGTGGAACCTCCCTTATAAGACCTTCAAAAATCATCCAAAATGAGGTCTTGTTGTTGTTCTTGTTGTTGTTGTTTCCCTGGCCTAACGACTCCAGGGATCATCCCAACAGCCAGAGCACTTGAACAATTCAGTGCAAATGCACCAGCTAGGGATGAGAACATTACGTGTGTGACCGTTTTTGATTACTACCCCGCCATGTGGGCAGCCACACTCCCTCTTCGGGGGATTTTAGACTGATGATGTTATGCTGGGAGCTTGTCATGGCTTAAAGACAATCCCCGCACAACCATTCAGAGCATAACAACATTTTGATGTAGCCTTGGTGTTCTAGCTTATGTCAAATTGGTCTGACACAGCCTCATGCCAAGGCAAATGAGGTCTTGTAAGGGAGGGGTCTTATAAGGGAGGTAATTTTAATACTTACAAAGAAGGGCAATGTCTCAGAGAAGTAGGTCTTATATGGGAGGGAGTCTTATAATGGGAGGTCTTATAAGGGAGGTTCCACTGTATAAGGCAATACTTTTTTCCCCAGACTGAAGGGCCAGCCACACGTCAGCTAAAATCGTACGACTGTACGATACGATTCGATCACGTGATCTCGAAGCGCGAATCACGTTTGTTCTTGGAGACCACGTGATCGAATCGTATCGTACAGTCGTGCGATATTAGTGGACGTGTGGCTGGCCCTTAACCCTTTCACCACCAGCCATGTTTCAGCCAAAACATACCATCAAGCTTAAGTCTGTAAGAAAACAATTTACAGTGAAACCCGTTTAGTACGAATTCCAGGGGAGAGGGCCAATTTACTCGTTGTAAGCATTGCTCGTTCAAACCATTTTATCGATTTTGGCAACCCTGACGAACCTATCAATCGGTCCTCACATCTACTGTGATGTGCGTGTTGGTAAAGTGTGAAAAGACAGAAAAACGGAAACAACACACTTACCCAACAAAGCATGGTTGTAAGCCCAGTATCCTGTATCCATAGGGTTTTTAATGCCGATTACATACACTTTAAAACAGTTTATTAACACACGATAACATCAAAAACATAAAATCCACACACGCGCTTTAAGAGAAAGTTAAAATTTCCCGGAAGTCACAAGATCAGTGCGCAAAGAGTGAGTCCAGTGTCGTCTGCTTGCGCTGCAGACACCCAAGTTGTTATATCGGCCAATCAGAATGCCGCTTACATATCGAGGGGTCAGTCAAGATGGCGATGCTGTTGTCAGTGTGTTCTCGTTCTAGCCAGGTAGTTGTGCAAGAAAGCTTGACTTTGGGATGGCGGTGTGGTTGTAAGTGCGTTCTCGTTCTAACCGCGTAGTTTTTGCATAAAAGCTTGACTTTGGGAGTCAATAAATTGTACGTTATATGCAAGTTGCTCGTTGTAGCGAGCTCGTTGTATGCAGAATTATTTAACAAGGAAAAAGAAGGCTTGTGGTCGGGAATTTTGAAACCACTCGTTAAACACGGGCTCTCGTTTAAACCGTACTCGTACTAAATGGGTTTCCCTGTATCTGCAATATTGTGAAATCCTCTGTGACATGTATGACATTAGGGTTTTCCTTACCTCCCAAAATGTAGAAAATAGAGTCTTCAGATAACAGACCCTCATTTGATGCCTTTTTTAGTGACATGGGTTGTGGTGTATGCATGCGACATTGGCGGTGAAAGGGTTAAGTCCACTGCGCCTTAATGCGACCAATAAAATAGTAAGAAAATTTGTGATGCAGTACGCGAATACCCAGCTAAAGTCGGCCAGCCACAGAGAGAGAAAGAGAGAGAGAAAGAGAGAGAGATTTGATTGATTGAAAAATTGTTCAAAATAAACTATTAGAGATAGATGAATTCTGTTTTTTGCCTGTTAATCTGTTGTCTCTGGCCTTTCTGAAAATATCAATAAGTCAAAAGTGATCATTTACGACATTAGCCTGGTTTTCCTGTGCTGCATCACATTTAGTAACAACATCTGGATTTTGTGTAAAATTTGGGGCATGCGCCTTACAGTAAAAAACCAACAACAACGGTATAAATGTTGATTGTTTTCATGTTGCATTGCATATATTGGTTTCCCCCCTTTGTTGTGTCTTGTAAAAAAAATATCTGAGCTTGAATGACATCATCTTGGAATGTTACCCTCTGCTTCTCTTTCTTCCTCTCGCTCTTCCAGCTGATTCAGCCTCTAAAACATTTTCTTTAAAAAATAAAAATGAATGTTTATTGGAATGCTGATGTATTTAGCCTTTAGTCTTCCTCTCAGTGTTTTGCGGCAAGCTTATATATATGAATGCTATTAGAATGTCGCCCAAAACTTAAAAAAAATTCTTGCAAAGAATTGCACTACATTTTTTTAAATTATTTTTGTTGTTGTTGACCCCAAACTCTTATCTTTTCTAAGTGTCTTGCCTTGTTATTAAATTATTTTTTTCTCGGAATGTTGCCCCAACCTTTGTCCTGGATTTCATCTTTTTTTGTAATGTCTTGTAAAACAAAAAAAAAGGATGAAATGAAAAAGGGGAGGTAACTCTCTGTAAATTAGTTCCCATCCATCCACCAAAGTTGCTTACGACACCCATGCCTAGCACTGCACGAATAAGAGCCAAAGGGGAGCAAACTTCCTCATCCTCTTCTTTCACGCAGTGGTAGGCTGGGGGTGTCGTAAGCAACTTTGGTGGAGGGGGGCTAGTTTATGGAGAGTTATCTCCCTTGTTCATTTCACCGTCTCCTCTTTTAGTCTCGCTGTTTCAGTCTTTGATCAATGGTGTGGATATTTGAGTGCTGCTTTTTTTTAGTTTGCGCGTTGTAATTTGTCTTAAAAAAAATATTGATGTGAATTGTGTGACCTAGCACCACGAAAGGGACACTAAGTGTCAGAACAATTCTCTTTCTAATGATATAAAAAACATTCTTGCATCCTTTTTTGTTCCAGAGTTATGAGCATTTAAAGTTGGTAAGGTGACTGTCAGCCATTTTGAGAAATCACAGTCTAAAGTCTAACCTAGCCTAAGAAAATACATCAGCCTACAAATTTTAAAACACTTTTTGGAATATTTAGAGACCATATTAAAGACTATCCTTTATGGATATCAAATATAAGATTTAAGATAGCAGGAAAATACTCATAACTCCAAATTGATAAAAATGAGATTTTTGACTTCGCAAGCCTGTTGTGACGAAACTAGCCCAGCGACTTAATGTCCCTTTCGTGGTGCTGGGTCACAATTGTTCGTTTGACTGTTTTGCCAAAAGCTTAACCTCTGTGGTGTTTTTGCAGACGGTTAATTTGACCGTTAATGACAATTTTGCCTTGTGTTTGCTCGCCTCCTGTGTGTGTGTGACGCGCATGCTTGTAAATGTTGTCTTCTTCTTCTTCTTCTTCTTGCCTTGTACAGATGGGAAAAGTGAAGCTAAAGATAAGAAACATTTTGCATGTAAGTATTGTTGTGTCTTTCTCTTGTGTTTTTATGCTTAAGTTAGTGTCATCATTCATATGTCTCGATTTTCATTGAAAATCTGTCGGTGAAATTCACAATTCTCAATTTTTGTAGTTTTGAAAAAATGGAAAAAACTTTTAACCTTTTTAACGCCAGTCATTTTTCAGCCAAAACTTTCCATTAAACTTATCTGGGTAGAGAAAAGATTTCATCTGCCATATTGGGGATTCCTCTCTGACATGCATAAAACAGACCCTCATTTGATGCCTTTTAGTGACGTGGGGTGCCAAGAGGCGACAGTGGCGATGAAAGGGTTAAAAATTAACTGCGTTTACCACAACTTATTAACTATGATGAATATGTTGTTCAAGACATTGCGAGTTCAATCCTGAATTGTGTTAAAATGTCTTTTTTTTTTTTAATACTTGAAAAGAACGAAGATACAAGGTTTTTGTCCTTAAGTAGATCTGAATTTGGGACTTAAGAGTTTTTTTTAATCTATTTACACAACTTCATTCTACCCCAGATCGAAAGTCATTAGAGATATGAGCTTTTGGTGGAAGGTGGCGGGAAAAATGAGAGAGCTGACTATGTATCTAACTAAAAAACAAAAACAAAATCGAGAAGAATTTCATCGACGATATGTTTTTTTTAATTCTTTAATCTTTTTGTTTTTCATGTTTTTTTTTATTCTTTAATCTTTTTGTTTTTCTTTTGTGCTTTTTTTTTGGTATATCTTTTCATTTTGAATGTATCGGTATGGTTTCAAAAAGATGGGGAAAAAGAAAAAAGTCAATTTTGTGCATGGTGTTATTGTGTGCATGCGCATTGATGCTGTGTTTACTGTATGATTGTTTTGTATATGAATATGTGAGGTGTGTATGTGTGTGTGTGTGTGTATGCATGTGTATATATGTGTGTGTGTGTGTGCATGCTTGCGTGTGTGCGTGTGCACATGTTTATGCATGTCTACTTGTTGGATGCGCTTGCATGAATGTCATAGCATATTTTCAAGCCGTGTGTAATCACTTCATACAAACGTTCCAGACTCTTACCCTCCTCCATACAATAGACGATTTCATTTCTTTCAAGGATAATGCCTCCCGATAACTTGCGTATATTATTATGATGATAATAATAATTATGTTGATGATAAGGAAGGTCACAATGAAATTGATGGTAACGATGCTAATAATAATTTTTAAAAATCTTAAACAGACTGCTATGTCACTGGAACATACAACAAACAAACAACTACACGACAAGTGTAAAGTGACGTTATTTTATTCACAAGAGACAAAACTACTGGATATTTCGGCGAATGCGCCTTTATCAACATAGACAAACAAGAAAACAGCAAATATAGCAAAAGGAACAAAAAGCAGGCAACAAAAGGAGCAAAAAATCAACAAGATCAAAAAACAATTCTTCCCCTCTACAGTCCAATGCGTAAATGATGCTAATAATGATGATGATGGTGGTGATGATGATGATGCTGCTGATGATGATGATGATGATGATGATGATGATGATGATGATGCTAATAATGATGATGATGATGATGATGATGCTAATAATGATGATGATGATGATGATGATGATGATAATAATGATGATGATGATGATGATGATGATGCTAATAATGATGATGATGATGGTGATGCTAATGAATGATGATAATGATGATGATGATGATGATGATCTTTATCGTCACAGATCCCAACAGCGTGGTGAACCGGCGGTCGTGGCAGCTGCTGTTGGTGACGTGCGCCACCTTACCCCCGGCCAACTCCCGCGTCTACAAGTATGTGCAGGTCCACCTGAAGAAATGTGCCATGGACACGACCTCCGACGAGGGGAAATTCGCCAGATTCTGTCTCAAGGTGAGTTAAGAGAGACAGACAAACAGAGAGAGGGATGGAATGAATCGGAGAGATAGAGAGGAAGAGAGCGTGTGTGCCAGAAAATGAGGAGACAAACAAACGGAGAGAGGGATGGAAAGAATCGGAGAGATAGAGAGGAAGAGAGCGTGTGTGCCAGAAAATGAGGAGAAACTCAGAGAGAAGGGTGAATGCAGAGAGAGAGAGAGAGCGAGTGAAAGACAGCCAGAGTAAGATAGACAGGTAAACAGGCAGACAAACAGAGAGAGGGATGGAAAGAAACAGAGGGATAGACAGGAAGAGAGAGTGTGCAAGAAAACGACAAAGAAACTCGGAGAGAGAAAGGTGAAGGCTGAGAGAGAGAGAGTGAAATAGAGCCAGTATGAGTTTCTTGTCATTAGAAATGTGCCATGGACATGACCTCCGATGAGGGGAAATTCGCCAGATTCTGTCTCAATGTGAGTAAGAGAGACAGATAAACAGACACGCAGACAGTGAGAGGGATGGAAAGAAACGGAGGAATAGACAGGAAGAGAGCATGTGTGCCAGAAAATGATAGAGAAACTCAGAGAGAGAAGGGTGAAGGCAGAGAGAGAGAGAGAGAGATAGTGAAAGACAGCCAGTATGAGTTTCTTGTCATTAGAAATGTGCCATGGACATGACCACCGATGAGGGGAAATTCGCCAGATTCTGTCTCAAGGTGAGTTAAGAGAGACAGATATAAACAGACAGACAGACAGAGAGAGGGATGGAATGAATCGGAGGGATAGACAGGAATAGGGTGTGCCAGAAAACGACAGAGAAACTCAGAAAGAAGGGACCTGGGTGAAGGCAGAGAGAGAGAGAGGGAGAGAGAGATTAGAGATGATGAGGGAGAGAGTCTCAAGGAGAGAGAGAGAGAGAGAGAGCAGATAGAGAGATGGTGAGAGAGAGAGAGAGAGAGAGAGAGAGAGAGAGAGAGAGAGAGAGATGGTGAGAGAGGGAGAGATTGTGAGAGACACTGGAAAACTATTTTGAGAGAGAGAGAGAGATATGGTGAGAGAGAGAGAGAGATGGTGAGAGAGATAGAGAGAGAGAGAGATGGTGAGAGAGAGAGAGAGAGAGAGAGAGAGAGAGAGAGAGAGAGAGAGAGATGGTGAGAGAGAGAGAGAGCTCTTTATTTCTTAAAGTGCAAGAAAGAGAGAGAGACAGAAGAAAGGATGAGAGAGGAGTTGTGTGGAAGGAGAGCAATGGGGCTTTATGCTACTTCTTGCTGACAGGAAAGGGCGATAATTTTAGGCCCAAGCTACTCATGCCACCTAGCGACGAGTCAGGGCAGATCATTTTGTTATGGCTATAACAACATGGGTGCAACTTTTCCTGGTATACAAGGATTTCCTGTTTTTGAATTTTACCAGAAAAGGAATTTCCTTTTTTTCAAATTTGTCAAACAAGATCTTTGTGTGTCTACTGTATTTTTCAAACACTTTAAAATAAGCATTTGTATAAATTGTGGAAAAAGCAAACTAAAATACCTTCATAAATAAATTTCTGCTTCAGCTGCAGGGGGACATTGGGTCATTTCAGGGTTTTTTCATTTTGTGTAGTTGCAACCATGTAATTATGCTACTACTTCATGACAGGCAAGGGTGATAATCTTAAGTAGGTGGTGCTTGCATCTCAGGGCAACAAGACAGGGGCAGAGAATTGTCAGTAGAAAGCCTCATTCCTGGAGAGACAAAAGGCTTAATGGCTAAGAGAGAAAGTTGGTAAGAGCAGGGAGAAATCTCGCTGCCTGGTATGGCCAAATTAATAGCTAGGTTTTCCAAGTGTGCCCCCCCCCCCCCCCAAAAAAACATAAATAAAAAAAAGTTGGGTAGGCGCTGCACTTGCGGCGACGCGCTCTCCAGGGGAGAGCAGCCCGAATTTCACAGAGATAAGTCTGTGACTAGAATATGCCAAATACCAATACCAATAAATACCAATTAAATGAAATGGTAATGTTCTTTCTTTGTTGCTTGTAAAATTCCCCACGTTTTTCCTTACTCTTTTGAAGTGTTTACTTGCAATTCTTGTCCAGTGCCTGACGAGAACAGTGGAGAAGAAAAGACGGAAATTCCCGCCCTCCGTGCGAGAGATTCAGTGCATTATACAGAGGTGAGTAAAAAGAAAACTTCTGTTGAATTTAGCTATCAATTATCTGACTTCTTTGTTGCTGTATGGAGGCTTTCAGTGGGACAATCCTACAAGAAACTAGAGGGTTTAGACGCTAGACCACCAGCCACAGGGCAGCATTTTCGGGTCCAGTGATCTATGATCTTGAATTTCGATCTTGGTCTAGATATCCTTAGTACCTATCCACATGCAAAATTTGAGTGTCCTAGGTCCCTGCGTTCAAACATTATCGTGCCTGGTGCTCGGCAGCATCTTTGGATCCAGTGACCTTGACCTTTGACATATGACCTTCATTTTTTAATGTGGCGGAGATATTCTTAGTTCCTAGCCGCATGCATAATTTGAGCGTCCTAGGTCCCTCCGTTCAATCGCTATCGTGCCAGGTGTTCAGCAGCATTTTCGGTGCCAGTGACCTTGACCTTCGACCTATGACCTTCATTTTTGAACTTGGCCTGGATATCTTTAGTACCTATCCGCATGCATCCTAGGTCCCTCCGTTATCGTGCCAGGTGTTCGGTAGCATTTTCGGCTCCAGTGACCTTGACCTTTGACCTATAACCTTCACATTAGAATTTGGCCGAAATATTCTTAGTGCCTATCCGCATGCAAAATTTGAACATCCCAGATCCCTCCGTTCAATCGTTATCGTGTTAACATAGTTACATAGATAGTCAGGAACAGAATCCACTACTAAAAACATTACCAGCTTCGCTCTCTTCAGTCGCGGCTGGTAATAATGCCGGAACTATCCATCATGGGGCAGTGAAGGGGGTTAAGACGGAGCAGAGTGTCTTTTACCGTAAACATTTTTTTCAAATTGTTCGCAGGAAGCTGATAACCCAGAGGATATTTTTCCTGAACGGGGACCAGCGCGTGGTGGAGTTTGACTCGGCGGCGACATGCGGGGAGGTGATCAAGACCATCAAAGCCAAGATCGGCATGAGGTCTGACGCCGAGGGCTTCTCCATCTATGAAGTCATGAGCAGTTCAGGTAATTTTTTTAGAGAAAGAGATAGAGAGAGAAGGAAAGAGAGAGATAAAAAAATAGAAAGAATTGTATGGCATTTGTGGCCGTTGTGCTTAACAAACCATCTTAGTCTTT
This sequence comes from Phymorhynchus buccinoides, assembly GCA_017654935.2. Classification (NCBI taxonomy): domain Eukaryota; kingdom Metazoa; phylum Mollusca; class Gastropoda; order Neogastropoda; family Raphitomidae; genus Phymorhynchus; species Phymorhynchus buccinoides. The sequence goes on along the minus strand of CM065688.1, from coordinate 19,580,265 downwards.
GAGCTAATGCTTTGGAAAATATATGAGAGATAATTCTTGTTTTTATGTAACTATATTGAAAAAAATGTTTGCCATTGATAAGTGATCCTTTCGCATATACATAACATATTACGTCTTTATAACGCTCATTATTACTCCAATGCTTTTTTTGGGGGGGTGGGGGGTGGGGGGGTCTCTCCCCCCCCTTCTTCTTCTTATTTTTTCTTCTGTGTCTGTATTGAATGATTGATTTACTGCTTAATTTAGTTATTGCTCATCTGCCTTGTCTTTATCAAGTTAAACAAAGGAATGGATGTATGCTAACTGTAAATTGCATGTATATGTATTTGCTTATGTTTGATTCATTCATTCATTAAAAAAAGTTTGAAAAAAAACAAGGGCGTCGCCGAGCGGCAGACATGTCCGTCACCAGCAATGCCACGCACTTGCGACACCCCGTAGAGTGTCACATCCTGACACAAAATTGGAAGGGATTCTGTCTTCTAGTTCACGAGATACAGCTTGAAGAAGAAACATATAGCGCAAAGAAGGAAATTTCGGTTTTCAAGGTCACACTTCAAGGTCAAGGTCAGCATGGTGATAATTTATGCTCGGATGTTTTCTTCTCTAGGGTATACAGTACCACACACAATCTGAAGCGCTTCTGTCAAGTACCAATGTGGACAATATGGCTTAAAACCCAATGTGTAGACCCCTACCACTTTCAAGGCCTACTGATCGCCCGGTCCATGACCTTGACCTTGATCGGTATGCCACCATCAGAACGGGCATAAGCCAAAGTACCTTCATGCCAAATTTGAAGACTCTAACACTAACGGTGTGGGAGTTATGGCCCCTGAAAGATTTTCGGTTTTCAAGGTCGTACGCCAAGGTCAAGGTCACGACGGCAAAATGGTTTGTGCGGATGCCTTCCTCTCATGGTGACACACCAGCACACAAAATTTGACGTGATTCTGTCAACCCGTTCGAAAGATATCCTTGGGACAGACAGAAGGAGAAAAAAATGACCCTCCGATTTTCAGGCTCCAGCGATCTTTTTGACCTTGACCTTGACCTTGATCGGTATGCCCTCATCAGAACGGGCATAAGCCAAACCACCTTCATACCAAGTTTCAATATCCTATGTTGATCGGTGCCCGAGATATGGCTAAAAATAGATTTTCGGTTTTCAAGGTCGTACGTCAAGGTCAAGGTCACGACGGCAAAATGGTTTGCGCCGATCTCTTCCTATTAAGGAGGCACACCTTCACACAAAATTTGACGCGATTCGGTCCAGCGGTTCGGGAGATATCCTTGGGACAGACAGAAAAAAACGAAAAAACAAAAACAAAATAACAGACAAACCAGACGATCGCAATAGTCCGTCTTGGTGATGGACTAAAAAATAGAGAAAAGAGAGAGGGGGAGAAAAAGAGGGAGGGAGAGAAAATAAATGTTGTGTTTATTGACATTTCATTTTTTTAATCTTTTTGTCTTGATTTTAGTGGTAAGCTTGGTTGGATGTCTGCTGCACGTGTCTGGTCTTTATTTTGTAGTTAGAACTCGTATAAGATGCACATGATATTTATTGTGTTTGTGCAGTTTCATGCTGTTTTATTTAACTATTTTATTTTATTGTAAGAGGGTGGAGAGAAAAAAAAGAAGCAACGTTTGAATAACTTTTGATCAGCCAAAGACATCAAAATATCTTTAGAAACAACCAAACCACACACATACACAAAGAAAGAAAGAATAAAAAAAACACCCCCCAAAAAACAAGTAAATGAAAAAATAATTAGAAAATAATGTTTTACTAACAGAACTGCACCTTTGTGGAACAAGTTACCAACTAATATTAAACAAGCACCAAATACTAACATTTTCAAAAATCTATTAGACGAATATGATGAATGATTATCTAAAACCTTGCAAATCAAGATAGTACTTGTGGCGGTGCCATAGCCGATGAGGTTTAACCGAGGCGTGGTCACCGCTACAGCTATCTGTATTAATTTTTAAAAATCGGGACTTTACTGGTTTCGTACTGCCTCCAGGCATTGCCTCCAGTATTGTTCCCACCATATTTGTATTTACAAATGTCCCATATGTGTCTGATTCAGACCAAGAGGAGGTAAAACTCCATTTTCTCTCATTATCTAAAACCTGAGTGCACGATAAACCTTGTACTTTATCAAATGATATTATTAAGGATGGGACGTTTGAAAGCCTAACGGCTATGTTTGAGTCCCTATATCCTAACCTAACCATCCTAACCTAAATGAACAACTGAATCAGCAAGGAGTGCTGGATTATTTTGATAGAAAGTAAAACGTCTTGCACCATTGACTACACATCACATTATTCCATTGACTACACATCACAAGGCATACCTACTCCAAACCATAAAACATAGTGCAGATTGGTGAATGTCAGATGTAGATTTGAAAATCTTGGGAGTGTGTGTGTGTGTGTGTGTGTGTGTGTGTGTGAGTGTGTGTGTGTGTCTGGTGTGTGTTTTTGTATGTATGTTCCCTAGCTTCACACACTTTATAAGGCATGGCGATCATTGAGAAACACTCCTTTATAGATACATCTCTGTATTGTTAAAAATCTTTACTGGTGTTGCACTGCCTCCAGGATCGTTCCCACCATCTTTATATCTACTAATGTCCCATATGTGTCTGTTCCAGACTGGAGGACGTTAAATTAAACAGATTTTCCTCCTGAGAAACACTCTGTTTGAAGTCGAAAATCATATCCAGTGTTTTTTAAATTTTTATTCCAGCATCGTACACGTCGCGAGGCATGGCGGCAGATGAGCGGATGTCTGACACCATCAGCAAGTGGGAAAGATTGGCACGAAGCGGGGCTGTGCAAGAGTTCAGGCTGGACTTCAAGGTAACACAGAGAGAGAGGAAAAGAGAGATAGAGAGAGAGAAAGAGAGAGAGAGAGAGAGAGAGAGTTTTTTTATTTTGTGTATGAAATTTTTCTATAGTTTAACAATGATGCAAGAACTCTAACATTGTTGATGATGAAATCTATAGCTTTTTGTACATTTGTAGTACAGTGGAACCTCCCTGTGTGTGTGTGTGTGATGATGATCATTTACACGTTGGACTGTAGAGGGGAAGTATTGTTTTTATTTTGATCTTGATGGTTTTTATTTTTTGCTCCTTCTGTTGCCTACTTTTTTGCTCCTTTTGCTATATTTGATGTTTGCTGTTTAATTGCTTGTCTGTGTTGATAAAGGCGCATTCGCCGAAATATCCAGTATTTTGTTTTGTCTCTTGTGAATAAAATAACGTCACTTTGCACTTGTCGTGTAGTTGTTTGTTTGCTGTATGTTCCAGTGACGTTGCAGTCTGTTTCATTTTTTTGTTGCTCTCAAACAGGCTTAATAAATGCATTCAATAACAAATTTACATATCTTACTTTGATATATTTATTTTGTGTGTGTGTGATACTTATTTCTTTGTTTTTCTTAGGCATCAAAGAAATCTTATCTGCCAGAAGTCATTAATCTTTTTTAAAAATTATTTACTTCTCTTTTCAGAAACGTCTGTTCATTGAACCCTATGTGAACCTAAACGACCCAGTGGAGTGTGACTTGGTGTTCCACCAGCTGATACAAGATGTGTTTGAGGAGAGGATACCTATCACTCCTGGAGAGGCTGTGAGTTAGAGAGAGAGAGAGAGAGAGTGTGTGTGTGTGACTTGGTGTTCCACCAGCTGATCCAAGATGTGTTTGAGGAGAGGATACCTATCACTCCTGCATGGGTGCTACTACCTTCGGTATAAACGGAAATCCGTAAATTAAGTTTTCTGCTGAGACGGAAATTCTGTATTTTTAAAATTTTGTCCCCCCCAAAAAAGTTGATCTGTTAACTGTGGTTGGGGGCATTTTGAATCTGGGTCTTCCAACCACCGGAAGTGAAAATACAACAACAAAAATGGCGGCCGAGTCATATTCACACATACTTATTTGAATTAAATTCAACATTATCAGCATGAATTTTGTGTCATGAAAGCTACAAACTTCACAGAAAGGTAAGTTACAACTATATTTCAATTCACCAAATGATATTTATGATGTTAAACGTATGAATATGTTAAAAATGTTGCTTAGAAAAACTCAATTGAAAGTCATGTTTGGATCCACTGACATCGTATTTCACTTATGATCTAATTATTATCTTCTATTTGAACGGCTTTATAACTTTATAGTTGTGTTTCTGAAATGTCAGTAAAAAATCTTAGTCATGAAAATATGATTTTAACCATAGATCTTTTGTATTTCTTGTAAAAAGGTAATGTGACTTGTCATGTCTCAGCAACTTAGACAGTCACTTTACAAAGTGTCAACTGTCGTCTGCCAACAGAACTATGATGTCAAATCGTAATCTGTTCCTCACCCATTCCCAGATTGCAGGAGAGCTATGGAAATGATCTCTGCAATTGCATTTTTGCTTCAGCTTCAGGGGGGCAACGCCCCCCTGAACCCCCCAACAGGGCGCTGCCCCTGGACCCCGGCCTTTCAGTATTTTTCGTTTTGGGGAGTAGCACCCATACTCCTGGAGAGGCAGAGAGAGAGAGAGAGAGAGAGAGAGAGAGAGAGAGAGAGAGGGAGAGAGAGGGAGAGAGAGAGAGAGAGAGAGAGAGAGAGAGAGAGAGTGAGTGAGTGAGTGTGAGTGAGTGAGTGAGTGAGTGAGTGTGTGTGTGTGTGTGAGAGACTTGGTGTTCCACCAGCTGATACAAGATGTGTTTGAAGAGAGGATACTTATCACCCCTGGAGAGGCTGTGAGTTAGAGAGAGAGAGAGAGAGTGTGTGTGTGTGTGTGTGTGTGTGTGTGTGTGTGTGTGTGTGTGTGTGTGTGTGTGTGTGTGTGAGTGAGAATTGGTGTTCCACCAGCTGATACAAGATGTGTTTGAAGAGAGGATACTTATCACCCCTGGAGAGGCTGTGAGTTAGAGAGAGACAGAGAGAGAGAGAGTGTGTGTGTGTGTGTGAGTGTGTGTGTGTGTGAGTGAGACTTGGTGTTCCACCAGCTGATACAAGATGTGTTTGAAGAGAGGATACTTATCACCCCTGGAGAGGCTGTGAGTTAGAGAGAGAGAGAGAGAGAGAGAGAGTGTGTGTGTGTGTGTGTGTGTGTGTGTGAGTGTGTGACTTGGTGTTCCACCAGCTGATACAAGATGTGTTTGAAGAGAGGATACTTATCACCCCTGGAGAGGCTGTGAGTTAGAGAGAGAGAGAGAGAGAGTGTGTGTGTGTGTGTGTGTGTGTGTGTGTGTGTGTGTGTGTGTGTGTGTGTGTGTGTGAGAGAGCCTTGGTGTTCCACCAGCTGATACAAGATGTGTTTGAAGAGGATTCTTATCACTCTTGGAGAAGCTGTGAGTTAGAGAGAGAGAGAGAGAGAGAGAGAGTGAGTGAGTGAGTGTTTGTGTGTGTGTGTGTGTGACTTGGTGTTCCACCTGCTGATGCAAGATGTTTGAAGAGAGGATACATATCACCCCTGAAGAGACTGTGAGTTAGAGAGAGAGAGAAAGAGAGAGAGAGGTGTATGGTCCACCAACTTTTTTTAAAATTTTCCTAAGAATTACAAGGTCGGGTTTTTTTGTTTTTTAAGCAAACAAACAGTAGTTTTCCATTTTAGTGTCCGCATTGCGCAACCCTGAGTCACTAACAAATCTGTGTGAGAGAGCATGACTAGAAATATTGGAAGATTGAAGAGAGAGAGAGTGAAAGGGTTTTTGGTTTTATAAATATATGACTATGTATGACTATGTGTGATTATGTATTATATCAGATTGCTCAACTGTGTTTTTATTCTCTCTGTATTTCCAGGCTCATCTGTGTGCCTTGAAGATCCAGTCAGAGATTGAGGACATGAGAACCGGAGACATCAACTATAGGTATGTCTGCTGATGGCATTGGTTTTTGTTTTGTTTTTGGGGGTTTTATACTTTTTTGACGTTATCCACATCTAAAAAAAACCTGAAACAGACTGCAACATCACTGGAACATACAACAAACAAACAACTACACGACAAGTGTAAAGTGACGTTATTTTATTCACAAGAGACAAAGCAAAACTACTGGATATTTCGGCGAATGCGCCTTTATATGAACATAGACAAACAAGAAAACAGCGAACAACAAATATAGCAAAAGGAGCAAAAAACCCAACAACCATCGTTATCCACATCTGACAAATCTTGTAAAGCAAAAACTAGCATTTCAGATTTGTGACATCAAAAGCTATGACGTCATCAATGACGTCATAGTTGACATGGGGGCTGACAGGGAAGGGGTGCAGTGTATGTGTGCGCGTTAACCCTTTCACCGCCAGCAATTATTCAGCCAAAATTTTCTGTCAAAATTACCTGGGTAAATAAAAGTTGGCATCTGCAATACTGTGAATCCCCCTATGACTTGTATCAAACCTTGTCTCCCTTGTCTCCCAAAATCAACAGCATAAGGTCCTTTGATAATAGATCCTAATTTCATGCCTTGTAGTGACGTGGATGTTAACCCTTTCACTGCCAATGCCGCATTTTTGCACCACAGTGATTGAACACTCATGTCATTAAAAGTCTTGAAATGAGGGTCTGTTATCCAATGATCTTGGGTTCTTAATTTTGAGAGGTAAGGATACGCCTTATTTCAAATATATCACAGAAGAATCCCTAATATTTCGGACAAAAATCTTTTTTCTATCCATGTAAGTTTAGTGGAAAATTTGGCTAAAATATGGCTGGCGGTGAAAGGGTTAAATCAGTGTGGTGCATAAATGCGACATTGGCGGTGAAAGGGTTAACAGTGTTCACGGTTGGACAATAATCCTCAATAAAAATGTTGTGCCCTTTCAGCGGGGTGATGCGCATTTTGCCGCGGTCGTTGCGGGGCCAGGTGCGCGTGGAGGACATCGTGACCATGCACAAGACGGTGCTGGACCAGAGTCCTCAGCAAGCCATCACCTCCTTCATCAACGTGCTGAGAGGCTGGTGCCTCTTCGGGGCAACCATCTTCCCCGTCTGTGTGAGTGATTCTTTCTATGGTTCCTTTTCTTGAGTTTTAATGAATAACTTTTAGCAATACAAGCAATCTTTGTGGACCAGAGTCCACAGCAGGCCATCACCTCCTTCATCAACGTGCTGAGAGGGTGGTGCCTCTTCGGGGCAACGATCTTCCCCGTCTGTGTGAGTGATTCTTTCCATGGTACCTTTTCTTGAACTATGTTAACTAACTTTTAGAGATCTTTGTGGACCAGAGTCCTCAGCAAGCCATCACCTCCTTCTTCATCCACGTGCTGAGAGGATGGTGCCTCTTTGGGGCTACCATATTCCCTGTTTGTGTGAGTGATCCTGTCTCTCTGCCTCTGTCTCTCTTTATCTCTCTTTCTCTGGACCAGAGTCCTCGGCAAGCCATCAACCCCTTCATCAACGTGCTGAGAGGATGGTGCCTGTTTGGGGCAACCATCTTCCCCTTCTGTGTGAGTGATCCTGTCTCTCTGCCTCTGTCTCTCGTTCTCTGTCTCTGTCTCTCCTTATCTCTCTTTCTCTGGACCAGAGTCCTCGGCAAGCCATCACCTTCTTCATCAACATGCTGAGAGGATGGTGCCTGTTTGGGGCAACCATCTTCCCCGTCTGTGTGAGTGATTCTGTCTTTGTCTCTGTCTCTCTTTATCTCTCTTTCTGTCTCTGTCTCTCTCTCCTTATATCTCTTTCATTGGACCAGAGTCCACAGCAAGCCGCCACCTCCTTCATCAACGTCCTCAGAGGGTGGTGCCTCTTTTTTTAGCCACTGCATGCGTTAGTGATTCTTTCCTTGGGTATTCTCCGTCTGTCTGTCTCTCAAATCTTCAACAGGTCATCTTCATCAACGTGCCTAAGAGACAATGTCAATAATGTCTGACGTTGTCGTCTTCCCTGTACGCTTCATTGTTATGCATTGATTACCGTATTTTTGAGATTATAAGGCGATACTTGTTCTCCAGACTAAAACCCCTGTGCCTTACAATGTGACTGATAATATAGTAAGAAACTATATAATAACAGAATCTGAATTTTGTGTAAAATTTGGGGGGGGCGCCTTATGGTTAAAATAAATATGGAAGTTATGTATATGTCAATATCTACACGAGAAGGCTGATTGAATGAATATACAGCGAGTAGTGTGCTGATTTCTGTGTGAATGTTTTCACTCTGTTCACTAAACACCTGTTTTGTGTTGAAGGATCCCCCCGTGGGGATACTGGGGTGTCTTTCGTACAAATAGTTCCCCCACCTTCTGGAAGTTACGTGCTTGTAACTTCCTCTAATCTGTCACTCTCGTTGACTCTGCCTTTTCCCTTTGCTTACTGCCATCTGCTATCTTTCTGCCTTGCTGGTCCATTCTCCTGCCTTTTTTTCTATGAATTCTTACTTACATTTCTTCAGCCGAAGTCGGACATGCTGGGCCTAACTATTTCTTAGTTAGGCGCATATATAGCGGCAGCATGACGCATCTACGCTCATGTGACAGGAAACTGTCTGAGCGAACGAAGAAGAAGAAGAAGTGTTGAAGGATTTTGTGATGTGCGTGTGACCTGTGTGTGCAGCAAACCTACACCTCCTCCATGCCTAAGAACCTGCTGCTGGCTGTTCACGAGCGAGGCATCTCCCTGCTGGAAATGCACTCCTTTGTAAGTGAAACACTCCCCAGTAGTACAAAGGTCTTTACATAATTATGTGACCCAGCACCATGAAAGGGACATTAAGTCGCTGGGCTAGTTTCTCACAACAGGCTTGAAAAGTCAAAAATGTTATTTTCGTCAGTTTTGAGTTATGGGCATTTTCGTGTTCTCTAACATCTTATCGTTCATATTTATAAAGGATAATCTTTTATAATGGTCTCTAAATGGTTATATAAGTGTTTTAAAATGAATACGTCAATGCATTTTCTTCAGCTAGGCTAGACTTTGGACTGAAGCGAAAGCTGGAAGAGTGACGAAGAGAAGTAACTCGAAAAACGTGGTTTGGATTTTTTTTAAAAACATGGATTTAGATCAGTTTTAGACTGAGAAATCGCTGTTCCGAGAATAATCGGAATTAGGCCCTGACTGGCGTTCTCCTGTTCCAAGAATACTCAGAATTCATCCGCAATTTTAAGGGGAGTAATCTCATGGTGTGTGGGAATGACCTCGCTTGACAGAGTCTGTCAAACAGGAAGTTGTTACACTCGTTTAATTAGCCTATTGCAGTCGCCTCGTAGACACACTCAGTTTGTGTTTCTCACATCTGTTCTTTATCAAGCCATCTGGGTCAATCTCAATGTTTATTCCCTTTGCGAGTTCGCGAAGCTCTGTGAGTTCGATCAGTTTGCGGCCACTTACGACCGATCACCCCTCTGTCTCTTAAAAATGTTTGCAAGTCGCTCACTCGCTCGGTAGTTTCACCCTTCAACGCCATGATTGTTACGATTTGACTGACTTGGCCAAGGTAGAGTACTCTAATTTTCACATAGTGCTCTCCCCTGTACTCCACTGGAGACTAGGCAGTCCCCGGACCCCTGCCTCTCAGGTTTTCCAGAATTTTGTAGTAGCACCCGTGTAAATCCAATTTCTTCTGCATCTGCATCCATAGTTGATAGGGCCACATCGTGGCATATTCATCAACAAAACTAGGGGGAGAGCACACCCTAATCTAATTTTTTTTTTTTTTTTTTTGATATCATTAATGATGTCATAACTTTTTACATGGCCAGGTAAATAAGCCAGGAAATGCCCCCCAGTGTACTTCAAATTCTTATTTTAAATTATTTTAAATCCTATTTGTTCTTTCATTAAATCCTATTTGTTCTTTCATTTTTTTAAATTTCCTATTCAAATCTTATTTCTTATTTCTGCTTTGTTGTTGTTTTTCTTCAGAACATCATGTCGTCGTTCAGCTTCTCGGAGATAGTACACACCAGCCCTGCCATCAAGAGCATCATGATCGTCATCGGCAACATGGCCAAGGGCACCAAATTCATGTTCAACTCCAATGAAGTGAGTGCGGTTCTTGGAACATTGCTAGGCTTTTTTTACCGCTGAGCTGATATATTCTGTGATTCTGTGAAGTTGTTTGTGTGTATGTGTTCCTGGGCGCGTGTGCATTTGTACAATTCTGCTTTTTCAATGATTGAAGTGTGTGTGTAAGTGTGTCTGCCTGTGTGCATTTGTGCATTTCTTTTTCAATGGAAGCATGGCCAAGCTAATAGCCAAAGTCAAAGATTTGAGTGATATATTATAGGAAGCTGCTATTACAGAACTTCCAGAAGCTGGGGAACTATTTGTTGTGAAAGATTCCCCTGTTATTTGTAGTGACAGATTCCCCGGTGTCCCCTGTTATTTGTAGTGAGAGATTCCCCAGTATCCCCTGTTATTTGTAGTGAGAGATTCCCCTGTTATTTGTAGTGACAGATTCCCCTGTTATTTGTAGTGACAGATTCCCCTGTTATTTGTAGTGACAGATTCCCCTGTTATTTGTAGTGACAGATTCCCCTGTTATTTGTAGTGACAGATTCCCCGGTGTCCCCTGTTATTTGTAGTGACAGATTCCCCTGTCCCCTGTTATTTGTAGTGACAGATTCCCCTGTTATTTGTAGTGACAGATTCCCCGGTGTCCCCTGTTATTTGTAGTGACAGATTCCCCAGTATCCCCTGTTATTTGTAGTGAGAGATTCCCCTGTTATTTGTAGTGACAGATTCCCCGGTGTCCCCTGTTATTTGTAGTGACAGATTCCCCAGTATCCCCTGTTATTTGTAGTGACAGATTCCCCAGTATCCCCTGTTATTTGTAGTGAGAGATTCCCCTGTTATTTGTAGTGACAGATTCCCCGGTGTCCCCTGTTATTTGTAGTGACAGATTCCCCGGTGTCCCCTGTTATTTGTAGTGACAGATTCCCCAGTATCCCCTGTTATTTGTAGTGACAGATTCCCCTGTTATTTGTAGTGACAGATTCCCCAGTGTTATTTGTAGTGACAGATTCCCCGGTGTCCCCTGTTATTTGTAGTGACAGATTCCCCAGTATCCCCTGTTATTTGTAGTGACAGATTCCCCGGTGTCCCCTGTTATTTGTAGTGACAGATTCCCCGGTGTCCCCTGTTATTTGTAGTGAGAGATTCCCCTGTTATTTGTAGTGACAGATTCCCCAGTATCCCCTGTTATTTGTAGTGACAGATTCCCCAGTATCCCCTGTTATTTGTAGTGACAGATTCCCCGGTGTCCCCTGTTATTTGTAGTGACAGATTCCCCGGTGTCCCCTGTTATTTGTAGTGACAGATTCCCCAGTATCCCCTGTTATTTGTAGTGACAGATTCCCCGGTGTCCCCTGTTATTTGTAGTGACAGATTCCCCAGTGTCCCCTGTTATTTGTAGTGACAGATTCCCCAGTGTCCCCTGTTATTTGTAGTGACAGATTCCCCGGTGTCCCCTGTTATTTGTAGTGACAGATTCCCCAGTGTCCCCTGTTATTTGTAGTGACAGATTCCCCAGTGTCCCCTGTTATTTGTAGTGACAGATTCCACGGTGTCCCCTGTTATTTGTAGTGACAGATTCCCCGGTGTCCCCTGTTATTTGTAGTGACAGATTCCCCGGTGTCCCCTGTTATTTGTAGTGACAGATTCCCCAGTGTCCCCTGTTATTTGTAGTGACAGATTCCCCAGTGTCCCCTGTTATTTGTAGTGACAGATTCCCCGGTGTCCCCTGTTATTTGTAGTGACAGATTCCCCGGTGTCCCCTGTTATTTGTAGTGAGAGATTCCCCTGTTATTTGTAGTGACAGATTCCCCAGTGTCCCCTGTTATTTGTAGTGACAGATTCCCCGGTATCCCCTGTTATTTGTAGTGACAGATTCCCCTGTTATTTGTAGTGACAGATTCCCCGGTGTCCCCTGTTATTTGTAGTGACAGATTCCCCGGTGTCCCCTGTTATTTGTAGTGAGAGATTCCCCTGTTATTTGTAGTGACAGATTCCCCAGTGTCCCCTGTTATTTGTAGTGACAGATTCCCCGGTATCCCCTGTTATTTGTAGTGAGAGATTCCCCTGTTATTTGTAGTGACAGATTCCCCGGTGTCCCCTGTTATTTGTAGTGACAGATTCCCCGGTGTCCCCTGTTATTTGTAGTGACAGATTCCCCAGTATCCCCTGTTATTTGTAGTGAGAGATTCCCCTGTTATTTGTAGTGACAGATTCCCCGGTGTCCCCTGTTATTTGTAGTGACAGATTCCCCAGTATCCCCTGTTATTTGTAGTGACAGATTCCCCTGTTATTTGTAGTGACAGATTCCCCGGTGTCCCCTGTTATTTGTAGTGACAGATTCCCCGGTATCCCCTGTTATTTGTAGTGACAGATTCCCCTGTTATTTGTAGTGACAGATTCCCCGGTGTCCCCTGTTATTTGTAGTGACAGATTCCCCGGTGTCCCCTGTTATTTGTAGTGACAGATTCCACGGTGTCCCCTGTTATTTGTAGTGAGAGATTCCCCTGTTATTTGTAGTGACAGATTCCACGGTGTCCCCTGTTATTTGTAGTGAGAGATTCCCCGGTGTCCCCTGTTATTTAAGTGAAAGATTCCCCGGTATCCCCTGTTATTTGTAGTGAAAGATTCCCTAGTACAGTAGAACCTCCCTTATAAGACCTCCCATTATAAGACTCCCTCCCACATAAGACCTACTTCTCTGAGACATTACCCTTATTTGTATGTATCGGAATTACCTCCCTTATAAGACCCCTCCATTATAAGACCTCATTTTGGATGATTTTTGAAGGTCTTATAAGGGATGCTCCACTGTACCCCCAAAAGAGAGAAAGCAAAATCTAATTAAAAAATTCCAACCAGTCTGGTTTTCTCAAGCATTAATTAACACACATAAAATATCTGCCCATTTCAGGCCTCGCAGATCGCCCACCTGGTGAGGGACTACATGGCGGAGCTGCAGGCCCGCTACATGCTGCTGCCCTCAGAGAGCTCCCAGCGCATGTCCACCACCTTCGACATTGACGACATGGACAGGACCAACACCTACATGAAGCGGATTGCCGAGTAGTGAACAAGAGACGAAATCAGTGTCTGATGATAAAGTAAAAAATGGCTTGGATTATTTAACTGTGTGGTTTGGTTGACGCAGAAATAAGAATGACAAAGGATGAAGTGTTGTTTGTTTTGACACTGCATTCTGATTGACATAGAGCAAAGACACAGAAAGAATAAAGTAATCTGGGTTTTGAGTGTGTGTGAAGGATATAGCAGGAGTAACAGCGAGTCACCAGTGACAAAGAATTGAAGCGACACAAAGCCTACATACAGATCAGTAGAAGCTACTACAATTAAGTTTTTAAAACAAGTGACTGGACAAAGAATTGGAGCCACTCAAAGCCTACATACAGAGCAGTAGAAGCTGCTACAATTAAGTTTTTAAAACAAGTGACTGGACAAAGAATTGGAGCCACTCAAAGCCTACATATAGAGCAGTAGAAGCTGCTACAATTAAGTTTTTAAAACAAAAGTGTGTGTCTGGTTGACAGAGAACAAGGTGTCGGTGATCTTAACCAGACAAACAATGCAGTGTTACGGATTTTGACTGTGTGGAAAGGAGAGTATGAGTAGCATTAAGTGACAAACTTTGAGCGACCAGGAGTAGTAGTAAGTGTCAAGGACTTTACTTTACAAAGAACGAAAGTATTTTTGTAGTGGTATGAAAGTTACCATAATTTAAGGACTATACGGCGATGCTTTTTTTCCCAGACTGAGATCCCTGCGCCTTATAATGTGACTGATAACATAGTAAGGAAATACAGTAACAAAATCTGAATTTTGAGTCAAATTTTGGGGGTGCGCCTTACAATCAGGTGCACCTTATTGTCCGTAAAATACGGTAGCTTGAGCTATAGCAAGTCACGGGTCTGAGTGGTTGAAAGAGTGACGCTGAATTCTTCATACCTGCGAAGATCAGTTAGGGGGTGAGAACAAGCCACAGGCTTGAGTTACAAGAGAACGCGATTTGTACCATGTGGGAGCTACGGCAGAAACGTTGCTTTCTTGTAAATTACTAATGCAATCTTTTCCCCCCACACAGACAAAGGAAAGGATTGTTTTGTCTCCACACAGCGCAATGGCGGTGATACTTGTGCAATGCTGGGAGAAGTGTGGTGTGGTGTGGTGTGGTGTGGTGTGGTGTGATACTGCTTGAGTGCAATGGTTCAAATCATCAGCAGCCGGGTTACTGGTGAATGCTGTTAATCTACGGATTGAAAAACAACAACCAAACAGCTGTAGTTGGCACGGAACAGAATGGGTTGTTGAGAACGAATGCTTACTCTTTGGGGGAAATAATTGGCAGAGAAAAAATCAATGTTAGTATTACTGAACTTGATTTTTTTTTTTTTTGCTGTGCCATGGAGTGAATTGGTAAAACAATAAAAATGCGCCTGTGTTGTTTTTGTGTTTGTGTGAGGGTAAACAAAAATAGGAGATGGCAGGGTCTTTTGTAATGTTTGTCTTACGCAAATGTGGTGGTTAACAACAACAAAAAATAATAAGGAATAGTCTGCCAAGTGACATTTAAGAAATGAAGAGAAAATCATTGAAAAAGAAAATGTTTGCCAAAAGAAATCAGTAAGGTTGATCTGCTGAGTCTGAATTCGTAATATCTTGTAACATTTGTCGTTTAAAAAGAAAATCAAATCAAAATATTCAGAGGAGGTATCGGGTATGAATAATCGAGTAACAGGTGAACCAATCACTATCTCCTGAGGGCATGTGGACATTGAGGCGGAAACCCATCTGCATAATGTATGCACAATCCGGGAAAACAACATGCTGGAAAGAAGAATAGGCAGATGAGATATACGAATGGGTTTCCGCCTACCGTATGTTTCGGCTCATTAGGCCCTGCTGTGTATAAGGCGAATAGGGCAATTGTCAAGACAAATCTGACAAAATCCAAGTAAAAGGCGCCCTCGTTTATAAGGCGATACACACCTCGCAAAAGAAAGTCGAAGTTTGAAGCCCGTACACGTCCTGTAAACGCTTACCGACCATCATTATTGTTGTCATAAACGAGTTGGCTCCCTTCTGAAATAATCGAAACTTCCATTTTTGCGACTTCCGGTTGTTGTGTTAGGACTTTTCTTTGCGAAAACTGGTAGAATTATGGCATTTTAAGCTCTACAGCGATGCTTTTTACATCCAATTGTGGTTGTGGCATCTGTTGGACGGTATCTCGGACGATAATAGGGATTTTGAAGCATTTTAACGTGAGTGTTCGTCGTATCGGCGACTCGTGACCACATTCGACGTTGTGACTCACAGTAGACTGTACTGAGCACGGCAATCGTTGCCTCTCTTCTCACGATTTTGTTCAGTAATAGGGCGCCCTCGTTTATTAGGCGCAGAGGTTGAAATTGAAGAAAAAATATCGCCTTATTGTCCGAAAATGACGGTAATTGTGCACATGCCTTCATATTTCTTATTTCCAGTCATTTTTTAATGGATTGCGGATGAGAAATGTGCATGGGTTATCGTGTATATGTGCACCCGCCCTAAGTCATGCCAAAAACACAGCATTATTGCCAATCTTCACATTGACCACAACTTCATAGGACTCCCTAATGGTGTTTTTTTAATTATTTTTTATCCTTCACCTTGTTTTCCATTCAATGCAAGACTGTACGCTTTATTGTTTCTCGTTGAACCCATGACTCTGCTAAGTTCGTAGCAACTTGAAATGGTCACAAATCTGGGGAATAAGCATTATAATGGGTAAGGCCGTGTACACACATATTCCATGCGGAAACCCGTGCGCAATCCATAAATAAGTGACACAAAGAAGGGAAAAGATTTGCGCACGTGTCCAAATTTTATCCTTCTTTCTTCCACTTATTTAGGGTTTTCCGTACGGAACTTACGCGTCTAATGTGAACCCGGCCTAAATCTTTTGATACCAGGAAGATAAATAGATAGTTTTGGAAGTTTGTTTGCTAAGTTACTTTGTCAGTTCTGTTTTGTTAATGACATGTGTGTCGACTTATGAGTAACTAGTGTGCGAAGTCACAAATTTGTATAAATGATTTGTATAAATAATGATGGACAGGGACGGTATTCACGTTGAGATAGCATGAGACTTAGCATGATGCTAACTTAGAAGCTCTTCCAATGTCCTATAGGATTTAATAGGACTTTTGGAAGAGCTTCTAAGTTAGCATCATGCTAAGTCTCATGCTATCTCGACATGAATACCGACCCAGATTTATAATTTGAAGGCTAGAAGGTCGGACATGTAGCGAGGTTAACATTTGAACCAGCAAGAAGAACATGAAAATATTTAAAGTCTAAAATGTTGTTGGTAGGAGTTATTTCAATTGAAAAAGCAGAAGTAACAGTTTTTTTATGTTTGTGTACATATTGATGCAGCTATTTTCCTTCTTTGTTGTTATTTAGAAAAGAGGCGTGTGTGTGTGTGCGCGCGCATGTGTGTGTTGTGAATGCTTGTACTTTTTTGTTTTTTAACCTATCATTTGTCTTTCACTGTTTCTGTTATTTTGCTTAAGCCGGCGCCACACTGCATACGATTTGACCCCAATACGATACGATTGTGACGATGTCTGTGAGTCACGATTCACGTGAAATACTTCCGTCTAAAAATAACTCTACTGTTTTCCGTTCAGTATAGTCATGCTGACCGCAATACACTAATCAAATCAAATGTCCCGATACAAAATTAAGACATTTTATCAGGTTCGTGTACGGGAGAATGCAAACATAGTGAACATAACTAGTAGGATTTCATCAGATTTATTTAGACGGAAGAATTTCACTTCAGTCATGCCTCACAAAATGTCAAAATCGGATCGTAGTGAATCGAATCGTATGCAGTGTAGCCGGCGCTGTAGAGTCTGTGCATGGTTTGTCTCATAGAAGTTTTGAAGGATGCACAGCAACAATGAAGTTATCGTTTTGTAAATTGTACTTTGATTTTTTTTTGTGGGGATTCATATTTGACACCAGTGGAAATCCATGACGACTGCATTTATTTATTTGTCCATATCTTTGTTTGTGTCGCTGAAGTGTATGTATTTTGTTCATATCTGTGTATTGTGTCATTGCACAGTATTTGTCCATAATATCTTTGTTGGTGTCGCTGAAGTGTATTTATTTTGTTCATATCTTTGTTTTGTGTCATTGCACAGTATTTGTCCATATCTTTGTTGGTGTTGCTGAAGTGTATTTACATATTTGTGTCATTGCACATTATTTGTCCATAATATCTTTGTTTGTGTAGTGTATTTACATTGTTCATATCTTTGTTTTGTGTCATTGCACAGTATTTGTTCATATCTTTGTATGTTTGTGGTAGTCGCACTTTATTTCTGCACTATTTTCTTTGTTAAAATGTCAGAGCAATATTCCAAGGGTGGGTGTTAGTGACATAAACGAAATTGTGTCTGAAAATAAATGATTAATTCATCAGACCTTCTTCAGAATACCCCCAAAGTATATTACTGCCAAAAGAGTGTCATCGAAGAAATCATAAGTCATACTCCTATTGTCAAATGTTTGTGCCAATATTGGGAAGATAAAAAAGGATTATCTGACTTTATTAACAGCTCCCTTCAGGTTCGATATGCTGCAGACGTCACTTCCGACGATTCCCTTCTTTCATTTTATGTAGCTTCAATAAAAGCCTTTTTCATCCAGTTTGCCTTTCGTATGTAAGAGACTTAGGCCGGGTTCACATTAGACACGTAAGTTCCGTACGGAAAACCCTAAATAAGTGGAAGAAAGAAGGATAAAAGTTAGTTTACGCATATATAGGGGAAATTCGGACACGCGCTCAAATCTTTTCCCTTCTTTGTTTCACTTATTTATGGATTGCGCAACGAGTTTCCGCATGGAATATCCGCTTATGTGTGTACACGGCCTTATGGCTCCACAGCTTGAAAAGAAATACCACCGCTTTTTTGTAAGGCAGCATGTAGGAGAAAATGTACTCGTGTACAAGTTGTGCGTAATTAGATTGTAAAAGATCTAATTTTTTTTATATTTATAGTTTAGATACTTGTGTTGCAAGCTGTGCTTAATAAGGTAGTAGAGTGGAACCTCCCTTATAAGACCTTCAAAAATCATCCAAAATGAGGTCTTATAAGGGAGGGGTCTCATAAGGGAGGTAATTTTAATACTTACAAAGAAGGGCAATATCTCAGAGAAGTAGGTCTTATGTGGGAGGGAGTCCTTTAATGGGAGGTCTTATAAGGGAGGTTCCACTGTATAGGTTATGATGGAAATACATGTTATTTTTTGTACTCTTTCCCCATGCATGTCAACACAGTCATAATATGCTAGTAATTATATTATTTTGACGAGTAGATAGCTGTTAGTCTACCTAACTGCTAAAGATTAACTCTTTTGCGAGATTCCTTACCGCACCTCTCAAGCTGAAATCCTTTAATCAGCATTAAAGACCTACCAGGTCACGTGTCGAAATCACGTGTTTCACGTGTTTTCCCTCTTGTAGCTGGTAAGAAATCTTGTTTTGACCAAGGTTTGACTCCCATACAAATGTCCCCAAATTGAAAATGAAACATCCTTTTAAATAACAGCCTCAATTTGAAGTTGGGGACTTTTGTATGTGGGTCACAGCTGCCTAGAAATAACCAAGGGACTTGCATCAGTGTGTCTTTAAGCCTTTTGGGTTTACTGTTTAATGGAATCTAGCATCAAGGAATGCTCAGTACTTAACACTTTTTCTTCTTCTGCATTCCCAGGCCATATGGTCATGATGGGTGGGGTACAAACATGTGCAGTTTTCAGTTTTCGCTGGTCTCCCCGCTGCATTCAGCCGACACGATTTCGGAGGAGTACTTAATACGAATCTCCTGTCCCAAAGAAAGGCAGAGAGAATACGAGAGAAAACCCCCCACCACCCTAGCACATCCATGACTATTGAATGAAAAGAAAAGAAAAGAGCGAGCAAAGCACATAATGACCTGGGACGGTATTCACGTTGAGATAGCATCATGCTAAGTCTCATGCTATCTCGACATGAATACCGTCCCAGCTCAGCCTTTTGCTCTTGTACTATTCTTTGAAATTCAGCATTAACTCATTCGCATCGCAACGATTTTGAATTGTTAAAAAAGATCACAAATCACTCCAGCCATACACACAAACAAAACATACATAAACAAAAGGAGAAATGAAAGAAGGTTACAGTTTTTTGCTTCAAGTTTAGACATAGGGAAGTGGTAGATCAGACTTTTTTTTATATAAAGTCTTTATATAGAAACCTCTCCACACCAATTGGTTTCCCCACAACAAGCCACTACAAAAGCAAAGTCAGAGGCAAAATTGTGGTCTAAGGGAGCGAAGCGAGTTTAGAAGTGACCAAGGTGTGGTTTGGACACAGGTTTACATACCTTGAAGCAAATGCATCAAATTGACAGCTATCTATTAGTTCCGCACATATATGGCTGGAACGACTCGAATAAGTCAAGGGATGCTTAGTACTTAAAAGAAAGGCAAAAATAACTGAGAAAACCTCTGAGAGTCTCTATGTACTGCAGCAAGCCCTCGACCGCAATAGTTACTTGACAGGACATATCAGCTTCAGGAAGCATACTTCAAAATTTGAACCGATTCTGTGCAATGGTTAACAAAATATCGCACAGACAGATAACAAATTTAAAAACAGATATTAACAAACATGGCATCCTCTGCTGTAGAAAAGAAGGCGGAGGGGCTTACTAGTACAGCAGAAATCATGGGGTATAAAATTCAGGACTCCCAGGGACCCCCATTTGGGGGTCTATGAAAACTAGAATTCTAGAGGACCCTCTAAAAGAATATGCAGGGGATCCCAGGGATGCACTAAAAAAATTATTTTTAGCAATCGCAATGCCATTGGGACCCTCTGTCCCGCCTCTAGGACCCTCTATTCTGTAAGTGAAGGAGTCGCTGGGACCCCTTGTTTTGCAGGACGATTGGGAGGCCTGAAAGGCATTAACCCCTTCGAGATGTCACTGCCTGAGGCAAACATCATTCCTGGCCTGGGGTTGCCTAGGGAAAAAAATTATGAATCAAAAGTGCAACAAAACTCACCACTATGTGTGATTCAGTACTGGTTGATCCAAGTTTAATTTCCACTTTGAAATCGCCGTTACTTGCACTTACATCGGAATTACTAGTCTCCTTATTTACTATCTTCGTTAACCCTTTCACCGCCAAAGTCGCATTTTAGCACCACAGTGATATAACATCTATGTCACTAAAAGGCATAAAATCGGGGTCTATTATACAATGACCCTATTGTTTTAGTTTTGGGAAGTAAGGATAGACCTTATTTCATATATTTCGCAGAGGAATCCCCAATACTGCAGATGGATTTTGTTCTCTACCCAGGTAAATTTTATGGAAATGTTTGGTTGAAATATGGCTGGCGGTGAAAGGGTTGATGAAGACTTATTGCAGTGTTTTTCTGAGGCTCGCGTAGGGACGGGTTTTGTTGTTGGGACATTTTAAACATTGAAAGCTGAAAACGAAGTGCCAAACATAAATGAAACAATGGAAGAGTGTCGAAGAGAAATGACTCGAAAAAACACGGTTGGGGGGGCTGAGAAAACATGGATTCAGATAAGTTTTGGACTCAAGAATTTCTGGTTCCGAGAATACTCGGAATTAGGCACTCACTGGCATTCCCGGTCCCCAGTTCTGAGTATACAGTGGAACCTCCCTTATAAGACCTCCTTTGGGATGATTTTTTAAGGTCTTATTAGGGAGGGGTCGTATGGCTCCAACCCACCTGCGTGCGCATCTCGACCATTCCAACGGAAGTGTCGCCATCTTAGTCCTTATTTGTGTGTAAACAAAGTGAAAATGTTATCTAAATGTGTAAAGAAAACATCCAGATGTTATAAATACAGTTTAGATAAGTTTCGAATTGGAACAGCCAAATACGCAGCATCGATCTGGCATTTTTCAAAAAAAGGTAAGGACTAAGATGGCGGTCTCCCATAATATGGCGCTCCTTGTGGCCGGATATGACGACACGTGAGTACCAGCAATAAGGGAGGTAATTTTTAATACTTTCAAAGTAGGACAATGTCTCAGAGAAGTAGGTCTTATGTGGGAGGGAGTCTTTATAATGGGAGGTCTTATAAGGGAGGTTCCACTGTACTTGAAATTCGTCCGGGATGAGTTAAGTATTGTACATGATAACATAAATCTAGTGCAGTCCCTGAGTTACTGGGGGTGGGGGGGGGGGGGGGGGCAATTGATGTACATAATAGCCAGTGTCTCCTCAGAGAAGGTGCCCTCTCTAGTCGTTGGTTTCTGCTCTGAACTGTCCTTATGTTTCTCCACTCAGTTTTCCGTGTCTCTTGGGCTGTGTGGTGGTTTTTTTTACATCACTCTGTTGATGACGATCGTTTTCTTTTGTGTTCATTGAGTTATGGTGCTAATGAATTCAAACCACATCCAGTTTGGAGTGCAGTCTTACTTAATCTCCTTTTTTGTGTGTGTTGTTTTTTGGACTAAATTGTATGCTATGTTTTGTTTTGTACTCGTATCAACTAGTAATGCTATTTTGAACACAATTACTCGTGTGTGCGTCTTTTTAAAAAAATGACGTGCGAATATGTGCATGTGACCCAGCACAATGAAAGGGACATTAAGTCGCTGGGCTAGTTTCTCACAACAGGCTTGCAAAGTCAAACATCTAATGTTTTTGTTAATTATGAGTTATGGGTATTTTTGCAATCTCTAACATCTTATCTTTCATATTTATAAAGAACAATCTGTAATATTGTCTCTAAATGGTCTTATAAGTGCTTTAAAATGTGTTGGTCGATGCATTTTCCCCAGCTGGGCTAGACTTTAGACTGTGTTTTCTCAAAATTGGCAACGCTCACCCTACTAACTTTAACCCCTTCACTGCCGAGCCCGGTTCAGGTTCCGGGGCAACTATTTGCCAAGCCGTTTTAGGTTGCTGAGTCTATCGCAAAGCTTTCTGAATAAAAGTGCATATAACCTATGCTTTTCTGAACAGGGATTGAATATACTATCCTTTGAGAACACTCTCACATGCATTCGAACATACTGCGAAAAGCGTATGGATAGAAAAAGGGAAACTCTTAGAATAACCCTATGACGGATATTTCTGTGACGGGGCAGTTTATAGGTTACCGGAAGTTGACGGAAATATCCGTGACGGGGCAGTGAAAAGGTTAAATGCTCATAACTCTGGAACGAAAAGCGATACAATAATGGTTCTTATATCATTAGAAAGAGAACTGTCTGAAGTTTTCAAATGTATAATTTTCTCAGAACGGTCAGTTTGACATTTAATGTCCCTTTCGTGGTGCTGGGTCACATATAGCTTATATATTGTAATGGGAATGAGTGGCCGGTTTTGTTGGAATTTACTTATTCGTTTGTTTGTTTTTGCAAGAAAAATGTGAACAAAATGTGTGGCTGCTGTTGATGTAGATTCGTCATTTCTGTTTTATACAATGTGCGTTTTAGTTTATAGTGGAAGACTTTGTCATCTGACGTTGATATATTTTCTCTTCAATAAACCACAAGGTGTCAAAGTGGGGTAAAAAAAAAAAATCTTGACGTGCCTGAACCTTTCAACATCTTGCCATGAGAAATGAAAAGAGAAAGTTTGTATGAAGAATTTCTCCTCATCCGATCTTGTTCGTTTTGTCTTTTACTTGTTTATTCATCGAAGCGTGACATATCTGGTTTTGTAAAACGATTCTGTTTGTTCCGAGGGCAAATGCAGCTCCCTTTTTTTTCTCTCTAGAAAATGTCTCCCTGTTTCGCTTTTTAATTTCTTCTTTTTAATACATTTATATTCCTGAACATAGATCTGCCAAGAAACTGTACTCATTTACCTTTTTTATAATTTTGAGTCTCGACGTTCTGATAGCTAATCCAAAGACACTTTCCATCTCTGGTGTTGTCATGTTTACTTGTGTTCCTTACTCAGAGTCAAATGGAAAAGAAAAAAACAACTAAAAGAAAATAGAAATAGAAATAAAAGAGAAAAAAGAAAAAGTAAAGAAAACTTTCCTGAGGTATTTTTCTTTTACTATGTTTCTATTTGAGTTTTTTTGGTTTTTTTTTAATATTTGAATCCGAGCAGGGAACGCAAGTAAACAATCATGATTCTAACCCTTCATTAATCCAAATACACTTTCCGACTCTGGTGTAGTCATGTTTACTTGTGTTCCTTACTCAGAGTCAAATGAGAAAAAGAAAATAGAAACAGAAAAATAGAAATAAAAGAAAAGAAAAATACCTTGGGGAATTTTCGGCCAGCTACTGTTGGCCTTTGCGGTTTGGAAGCTGTACAGTGTACTGTGGTTCCAAACCAACATTTTTGCAGCTGAATCACAATTCACCAAAAAGGAAAGTAAAAGGAAGCTATAGAAATCAGGAAAAGAAGACCCAGCCTAAATAGAGACCTTCTCTGGATCTGGATTCGTACGTCGAAGGAGCCTAAGAAGGCTATGAACTCGACGGACCTTGGCTATGAATTACCCTCCCATCTATAACACCTTACTGATCCAGACCAACAGTGAGCACAGCTCAGAAGACAAAAAAACAACAGCCCCCCAGACTTCTAACCCTGTGTGGGTTGACAAATTCCCCAAGGTATTTTTCTGTGGGTTGACAAATTCCCCAAGGTATTTTTCTGTGGGTTGACAAATTCCCCATATTCTTTTTTCTTCCCCAAGGTATTTTTTGTGGGTTGACAAATTCCCCAAGGTTTTTTCCCCCCCCCATTTGACTGAGTAAGGAGCACAAGTAAACGAGTTCTGGTAGCTGTATGGTGATGCTTATGGGTTGCTGCACGGATTGCGACGGAACAAGTGACCTTGAGGCAAGCGTCATGAAAGAAAAAAACCCACTTTGGAATGCTTTTTTGAAAGATGGAACAGCGTGAATCGAAAATTTTAAAAAAGCACACATGCATGCATGCATGCTCGCACATGCAGGCATGCAATGAAAAAGATTATTTGAGAAATATTAAATGAATTCTAATCTGAAGTTTGACCTTTAACTGCAGTCTGGCTTTGACACAATCTTTGTGTGTGTTAAGACTTTCAAACATTGTAGTAAATATTTAGATCTTTTTTTGTTGAAAGAAGTTCAAAAGACTCTTCAATCGCTTTTCTATTGCTGAAAAATAAAGTGAGGGTTTTGTGTTGTGCGAGTGTTATTGGTTTACTGGGAATTTGTGTCAATTGCCAAACTTTTGCAAACTCATTTCAACTGTACAGGTATTCCAAATCTAGTCTTGAACAGTATGATGCAAGCTTTTCTCTGTGTGTGTGTGTGTGTGTGTGTGTGTGTGTGTGTGTGTGCATGTGTGAGTGTGTGGTGTGAGTGTGTGGTGTGAGAGAGGGACTCAAACTAAAAACTCAAATATTTTATTGGCAATAGCTTTACATACGAGAGAGAGAGAGAGATAACTTTTATTTTGACTTTTGAAAACGTAAACTTGATTTTTCAAGGATAAAGATTTTAGGCAAAGAGAGAGAGAGAGAGAGAGAGAGATTCATAATGACTGAAGATGCCACTTTAAGCTAAACTTTCAAAAGTACTTTGACTTTAAAGGAATGAATGAACAAACTAGAAGCATTGTCACGCCCAAGACTGATCAGCACTACTTCTCACTATACAATCAAATCAGAACGACCGTTTATAATGCCACCATTTGTTTCAGCTGTGTCTCAGCATGTTTGTACATGTGTATCATTAATTCCACAAAGTCCAGATTTTTGTTCTTTTTTTCTGAGACGTAGTGAAAATAAAAATCGGACCCTATTACCTTATCACGCTCCGCTTTTGTATGACTCTTGCTTTCAATGTGCGTTCTAAAAAAACGTGATTGTAATCTCTTCATGATTCCTTACATTTTCTGTCTTTAAGTGATGCATGTTAAGATTATGTGATTTACTACAGAAAGCTAGACATCACAGACTGAACTTTTTAATTAAAAAGAAATAATTACTGGTGTGTACTTGATAGGACTTTGAAATCAATTTTCTCACCTTTTTGTCAATCACATAATTATGTATTAGGTACTTTTATAGTCACAGACGTCTGTGAAATTCGGGTTGCTCCCACCTGGAGAGCGCGTCGCAGCCAGAGGTGCGCCACCCAATTTAAAAAAACATAATTTGCATGCGATTTTTGTGTGACTGATGAGGAAGGTAAGGGGGGTGGGTACATTTTGTCCAAATGACAACTTTTTCATTGCCACTGGGTTTAGCGTATGCTAAGTGCATGGGCACACGGGACCTCGGTTTATCGTCTCATCCGAAAGACTTTTGAATTTGACTTCATTGGCAATATTCTTTACCCTTCCCCCCCCCCCCCCCCCCCCCCCCCCCCCCCCCCCCCCCCCCCCCCCCCCCCCCCCCCCCCCCCCCCCCCCCCCCCCCCCCCCCCCCCCCCCCCCCCCCCCCCCCCCCCCCCCCCCCCCCCCCCCCCCCCCCCCCCCCCCCCACCCGTGTTGTGGTCCCCCCCCCCCCCCCCCCCCACCATGGGAAAGCAGATTATGGATTGTCCCTTACTATATATTATTTCAGTATTTGACTTTATGACAATTTAAACTCTTCAGTGCTCCCCCGCGGGCTTCCACCTTGTCGTGGTGGGGGAGCTTTAAGCTAAGAGTAGCCCCTCATCCCCATGTTTCATTCTCTCCATCCTCGTTTACAATTTATGACATGCCAGTGGGTTGTTTTTTTTAGTGTTCACTGGCTTTCACGCGTGAGACCTTACGCACTTGAGTGGGCACATGCTGCCCATTCTGCAGTGCATATTTGCCTATATGGCCTTTTTATGGTGGTTTTTTTTACTAGGGTGTGTTTGTTATCGTTTTTTTACTGGGTTTTTTTAAAACCTGGATCCGATAAGTAGAGTAGAGTGGCTCAACATTTCCAGCACTGTGTGAAATTATGAGCTATAGGGTACAATGATGAAGATGCCATGTCGTGAATTGTATTGTTTTGGGTTTTTTTTTCTCTCAGGTTTTGGGGCATTGTTAAGAATCATTGCTGTGTGTTTTGCTATACGTGGTCGCAGTGACAGTCCTGAGATAACCATAGCTGTTGACGGGACTATAACAGATTAACTAACTGACTAACTGACTGACTCTTCAGTGTAATGTATGCCGGCGTTCATTTCTTCAGCTGACCGCCTTTTCTTTCTATTTAAAAAAGAATGGGATCAACCATGAATTATCACATAAGGTTGACACCAACATATAGAACACATTGTTTTTGTTTCTTTACCTTTTCTTTAAGCTGTAATTTCTCAATTGATTAGATAATAAAGTTAATTTGAACTGAATTTGATTTTCTGAAGTAGGACACCCTTTTCGTTGTTTTCTGATAATAATGAAAGATGCTATCTTGCCAAAGGTCATTAATAATTATGATGGTGGATTTATTAGTTCATCATGAATGTGTTATTAGAATCAGAATGTGCCTGGTTAATTAAGTTAACATTTCTTCTCCTTTTCGCGCAGACAAGTCACAAAGACCAGCAAATAACTTATGGAACTAGAAAATGTCTCCAATGTCTGTGAAAGGCTGGTTTCTTGTGAAACTTCTCTCCTTTCATCCTCTTCCACATTCATTCTTCTACACTTTTCCTTTCAACCACGGTTTGTCGTTTTGTGATCTTTACTGCAAGACAACCACCACCCCCAAATAATAGTCTGGGAGTTTGCCATAGCTTTGTATGCATGTGTTTCATTTGCTCAGTTGCCGTAACACTCTTTTTTTGGAAGTGCCTAGTTTGGGATATTTGCCGTGTTGAGTAGAGTTATGCTGAATGATTGAAGGTCGATATTTAATTGTAGCTTCGGTGTGTTTTTTATGGGGTTATGTTTTTTCTTCGGTTGTTTTTTTAACCGTGCTTTGCTTCTCGTATCTTACAATGCTACGCTGTTTCTGAAAATGACTTTTTAACGAGAATGGCTTTGTTTTAGTGTAAAAAGTGAAAACAGATTTCTGTCAAAATGGCCTATCTGTTTTTCGAGTTTCTTGCTTTCTTTTCAGACTGTTTTGGCAGGTGATGCTTTAAAAAACCCACATGACAGGTTTGAACCCAGGCTAATCTGGGTACTACCAACAGGCAGTGACCAAGGCACAAACATTTGTAAAAGTGTTAAAAGAATATTATTTTAAAAACCCACTGATCTTTCAAATGTAGTTTCTCTGTGTGTTGTATGCACTATCCAAAGTTAACAGATTTTTTCCCGTAAATACGATCAACCACTTGCATTTTCTCTTCAACTGTGTCTGAGCAGTTGACAATTAAGGACATAAAACGACGATTTTTGTGTTTAAATGATGGTGAACTAAGCCATGTTTCTGCTCTAATGTGCCAACAGATTCGTTGCAGAGAAGCTGCTTTATTCTTTATGCTCTGTTTGTCTTATTTTGTAATTTAAAGACTAAAAGGCAGATATGCTTAAAAAGATAAAAACAGTCGCCTTTCTCTTTTGCAGACCTGTTTACTCTACTCTTTTCGAGTAGTATTCTACTCAATTTGGACCTCTACTACTCTTCAAGACTGAAAATAATGCTCTTTAATTCTTGATTGCTACTCATTTTCAGTGAAAAGTGATTGTTTTAATGAATAGAACTACACCTTTTGCACCAAAACTACTCATTTCAGCTATCCAGACTACTCAAGACTTGTGTAGGGGGTAAGCAGGTCTGCTTTTGTATCACACAAAGTTGTAGTTTTCTTTGTGTTTCTTGTGTCTTAGCGTGGTAACTGTTGGGAATCTATGACAACCGTGTCTTGTT
Organism: Phymorhynchus buccinoides; assembly: GCA_017654935.2. Taxonomy (NCBI): domain Eukaryota; kingdom Metazoa; phylum Mollusca; class Gastropoda; order Neogastropoda; family Raphitomidae; genus Phymorhynchus; species Phymorhynchus buccinoides. Next base: position 19,552,435 of record CM065688.1, on the reverse strand, counting down.
CGTAGTTCAAGCAAAAGTTATAAAATATTTAATATATTGATGACTTGAATGCGACAGAATTTTTCAAACTAACAAATTATGACAGAACAAGAAATAGCACTGACAAAATATTTTTTATTGAATATTGTAAAACTAACACAAGAAAATGTTCTTTTACTAACAGAGTTGCACCTTTATGGAATCAACTACCAACTAACATTAAGAGAGCACCTAATACTGACAGCTTAAACAAATTAGCTCGACCAATTAGAATTTTATAATGACATGCGAATATGATGATTAATTCATCGCAAAAACCTGAGTGTATGATATACCTTGAGTATGTAAAAATAAAACCAAAAACACAAAGATGTGACTTTGAAAGCCAAACATTATTTTGTCCCCGTTTCCTAATACTAATCCTATAACGTGAAGGTGTAGAGTGGCACAGTGGTATCGCGTTCGCTTCGTGTCAAGTAAACCCGAGTTCGAACCTGGGTACAGGGAATTTTTTCCTCTCATTCTGCACTAGGCCTTAACGGTCTGAACGTGGAGTCTTTCGGATGAGACGATAAACCGAGGTCCCGTGTGCCCATGCACTTAGCATACGTTAAACCCAGTGGCAACGAAAAAGTTGTCATTTGGTCAAAATTTACCCCCCCCCTCCCTTATCAGTGACAAAAATCGAAGAAAAAAAAAAATTGGGTGGCGCGCCTCTGGCTGCGACGCGCTCTCCAGGTGGGAGCAACCCGAATTTCACAGAGACGCCTCTGTGACTATAAAGTACCTAATACCTAACCTAATACCTAATCCAGTTTGTCATCAATCAATATTCTTGTCAATTCTCTTACACATAATTATCATTGCTACATTCAATTTATATTTACGATTAATTTTTTTTTATATTAAAGATACAACAACCTAACTTGTTTTGTGTCTTTATCATGAAAGAAGATAAAGATCTGGAATGTGTTGTTCATGAAATTGCCACCACGGTTCGTTTCTAGCTCTGTACCGTGAACATTGCATGTGTCATAATTATTTTCTCTGATGTTCATAATTAAGTTCTCTGATGTTCATAATTAAATTCTCTGATGTTCATAATTAAATTCTCTGATGTTATGTACTTGGAAAGAGATGTTGCAGAATAACATCAAATCTTTTGGAAAATGTTTATGCGTCATCAAATTCTGATCATGCAGTTTTCTGATGAATTTGAAGATATGTGTCAATGTGACATAAAACGCGATTTATTTTATTTTTAGCAAGGTTCTTTTTACTGTGCCACATTTTGCTCGTGTGAACTTGGAAGTGTTTAACTTTTTTCCCAATCACAAAAAAAGAAACCCAACCCATCCAACAAACATTTCAGACAGTTTTGATGATATGAATGCCCTTATGTGATTATTGATTAAAAAATACACAACTTGATAGTCATTGTTGATAATTTTTGTCTATGTATCCTTTTTTACGTAAATGTTATGGCATGGTCATTTCTAAAATGCTTCTTCTCTTTTGTCCAAAGACCAAGCTTTTAGCTCTTTACAATCCGGGCTGTCGTTCCTGGTTGTGACCCAAATCGCTTGTAGCCTGGTTGACGCCCATACTCGACTTTTAAAATCCATGACGTTTGAAACTTTATCCATTAATTTTTGGATGATGGTCATATCAACATGACAACTATATCTTTTTTTAAGAATGTATTTGTACATGTATACATTTCATTATAAATGTATGAAGCTTTCACACGAACAATTAAATGTTTTAATCTCAAATGTTTCTAAGACAATCTTATCGAGTCTCTTTATGCTTTGTTAGGTACAGTTATATTTTGTAAGGTCTTTTTTTTTTCTATTCAGTAATATTTTTTTTAAATTTACTATTGTAGAAGAACATGTCTTTTATTGCTAATTAATGGAAGTGTTGAATTATTTTGTTTAAATGAAAACTTTAACGTGTTTAGAATGGATTTTTTGATACAGGAAACACGTTGAGGGAGAAAAAAATTATTTTTGTCTCATTTCTCTCCCGACCTTTTGAGATGTAATTTTAATGCTAAAATAACGTTTTGGTTCGAAGTTTGTGGGGTTTTTTTTTACAACTGATTTTGTTACAGTGTATCCTATTGGACCATGTATCTTTCTTTCTGTTGCCTTATTCGGTGTGTGCGCACGCGCTTGTGTGTCAAGTCAAGTCAAAATGATCTTTATTGAGGATAAAGGAGTAAGCTTGACAGCACTTGTGTGCGAGTGTGTGTGTGTGCGCGCATGTGTTTACAAATTGGCACGTGCGCAAGGGTGTTTGTATTGCAGGGATATGCAGAGAGAAATGAGAGAATCGATGGAACAAACAAAATGCATGTCAAAGTATTTCTGCACACTTGAACCGCTTTTGTGTGTGAACATTCCACTGTATAATAACGTACTGATTCTGCCATGTATTCTTCAAACGGATGTGTTTTTTTCTGTTGTTGTTTTGTCTTCCTCTGTTGATATGATAATGCATAATCAATGTGCGTACATCATGTATGATCCAAACATGTTCCGAATGTATCGTTGATGTATTCTGTACAAATATATCACCCTTTTCCTCGACATCTCAGCTTGGTCCTCATTTGAAAGTGGCGTGCTCTCTGTGCTTGTTTGTGTGTGTGTGTGTGTGTGTGAGTGTTCGTATGTGTCTATCTGTGAGAGTTTCAATGCCGATTGTAAAGCGCTTTGTGCTCGATAAAAAGCGCTATATGAATATTCGTTTATTATTTTTATTATTATTTTATTAACTGTATTTTCGCTTATATAAGGCAGTTCAAACACGTTTTAAATCTTGTTCTGTCTAATCTTTATCTGTATACACATAGCTGTGTTATTACTTTAAGTGAACAAGTTTGACAAGGCTGTCTCTCTGGTGATCTCGACGTGTTTCTGGCAAATAAATCATCCGTCATGGTCCACATTTAACGCTGTGTTCCTGCAAGGACAAGGCTCGCCCTCACACGTTATGACTCGGCACCCAGGTGCTCATCGACAACTACCTCCACGTGCTTCCTTGGTCAACTATGTCATCAGCCATGAATCATATATAGAACACCTTTAAGGAAGAACTGGATAGACGTGTGCATGGCCGAGAAGATGTGCCGGGTGTTGCATAAAAGACCTCACCCGTGAAATAGAAATAGATTTGATTTGAGGATGCAGATGAACACTTCATACATTCAGCTATCACCATGTCAAATGACAGAAAGAAATTCGCATTGTGTGATTTTCTGGATTTTGTTATATAATTAAGGTGAACATTTTGACTAGGTGTACAGGGTTGGGGTTTTTTGTGGACAGTATTATATATAATCCACACCTTTGAGTTCACGAACGGAAATGAAGCAAACAATTGACCAGAAATTAAGAACAGCAAAGTGATTGAAACACAGCGTATCTTATACATTACTAGCAGTTACTACCAGCTTCGCGGGTATCCTTTCTCATACCCTCATTTCGTTTGTATCTGTTACCATTATTTAGAAAATAATGTTTTGGTAACCTATGCAACCCAGAATAGAATGTTTGCAATGGGAAGCAACTGGCCAGCTAGGATGAGGGGGGTCGATCGCTTTCTTGACTAATTACGGAGCGTGTTACAAAATGTAATGTACCCTATGTTCACCAGGGAACATCCATCTCGATACTGTGAAAGTTTGGCGGCGATAAAACCACGCTAAATATGGTTTTATCCCGAATACACACACACACACACACACACACACACACACACACACACACACACACACACACACACACACACACACACACACACACGCTTCTCGCTTATATATTTAGATTCATTGAAGAGAACGCCTGTTGCATTCAAATCAATGTCTCAACACTGTAGATGCATCTTTCTCAACACCCACTTCTCATGCAGGTTCTTTGTCTTCACCCCTCTGTTCCCACCTACTTATCTCAAAAGTACAGCAGTGATCGATCACTACTTCATCTTTTTTAAACACTCTTCTCATTCCACCCACCTCCCCAAAAACAACAACCCAAAACCTATCTGAATTCTGTTTGGCTTGGTGTTGTCTCAAGGGCCAGCCACACGTCCACTAAAATCGCACGACTGTACGATACGATTAAATCACGTAGTCTTCCAGGAGAAAAAAAATTTGATTCGCGCTTCGAGATCACGTGATCGAATCGTATCGTACAGTCGTGCGATTTTAGCTGACGTGTGGCTGGCCCTTATGGGAAAGACACTTGTTTACTCTTAAAGAAACTTGAGCATAGAACTAGCATACACACTTCACCTACGACGAAAATGGAGTTTTACGTCCTCTTAATGGTCTGAATCAGGCACATATGGGACATTTGTAAATACAAATATGGTGGGAACAATACTGGAGGCAATGCCCGAAGGCAGTACGAAACCAGTAAGGTCCCGATTTTTTTTATTAATACAGATAGCTGTAGCGGTGACCACGCCTAGGTTAAACCTCATCGGCTATGGCACCGCCACAAGTTAATTATACTAGCGCAAGGCCGAGTACCAGTAACGCCTAGTAACGGTAGCGCCTAGTAACGGTAACGCCAAGTACTGGTAACGCTGAGTACAGCAAATTTGAAGCGATTCGGTTAAGAAACGGCAGAGTTATAAGGCCCCGTTTCCCGTTGGCGCTGCTGTGAGAGTGATGCGCTCTCCCTAGTAACGGTAACGCCAAGTACTGGTAACGCTAAGTACAGCAAATTTGAAGCGATTCGGTTAAGAAACGGTGGAGTTATAAGGCCCCGTTTCCCATTGGCGCTGCTCTGAGAGTGACACGCTCTCCCGATTGTCTTGAAATTTGATGCCATGCTTTGCCCCTGCCACAATTGTCAAATGGTGACGCGGCGTATATCGTGCGCATTTCTGCATCGATTCGCTTCCGGTTTGGCACATCGAGGCCGGTGGATACGCGTTTCGCGCATTTGCCAAACCGCGCAAATGACACGGCCGCCTCGGTTGTCGTTGCCATCGCCCCGTTAGGGCTCACAGCAAATTTGAAGCGAATCGGTCGAAAAACGGTTATAAGGCCCGTTTTGTGTTTCAGACAGACAGACAGACAGACACACACACGGACACTTGGCTTGTTATTATATGATAAGTATAACCTACGTCAATCCTCAACCTTCACAAAGTATTTATCGAGACGAACATTTGGGTGTTTTTGTTTTGTTTTGTTTTGTTTGGATTCATTATAATAATCATATTTTGTGATTTAAAAACAAATCTAATATTGTAGCGTTGTAATGTTTTAAGTTCAATTATGTCGCCTTCACTCAAATATACAAAGGTACCTACTTTAGTTAAGGCGTGTAACGAGTGGTAATCATACTGAAAGATTGATGCACTTCCCCTAGAAGACATAACACGGCTGCGAAGCAGACTTCTTTGTTGGGTTTTTGTACCTCAAAGATCCACCAGATCACGTGTCAAAATCACGGGTTTCACGTGTTTTCCTTCTTATAACTGGAAAGAAGTCTTGTTTTGACCAAGTCTGACTCCCATATAAATGGCCCCAAATTCAAACTGAACCATCAGTTTAAAGAGCAGCCTCAATTTCGAGATGGGGAAATTTGGATGTGGGTCACAGCTACCCAAAAAAACAACCAAGGGACTTAATCGTGGCGCGTCACTGGGTCTGTAACCTACCTAACCCCTACCACAGGGTTACTCAAAAACGTTTTTCAGCTAGCCAAAATATCGGTTATGGAATTCCAGTGGTTGATTTTGCAGTGTGGCTGAGGAATTTTCGATTCCCAAAGCATTATGTGTGTTCCCGTAATATGTAGCCTAATTTTTGTTTATAATTATAATTGATTAAAAACAAAGAAAGATTATCTGCCTCACTTTTGCCATGGCTGTTCAAGTGTGTCTATATCATTTAGGCTTCCTACTCGTTACGCGAGTTTGCCCTTAAAACAAAAGAATAAAAACCTTTTGTTCTTTTTTGTTGTTGATACTTTTGTCTTAAAATTGTTGCTTGTGGTGCGCGCGTGTATGTGTGTGTGTGTGTGTGTGTGTGTGTGTGTGTGTGTGTGTGTGTGTGTGTGTGTGTGTGTGCGTGAAAGACTCACATCAGGAATGTGTGTCTGTATATATATATATATATATATGTGTGTGTGTGTGTGTGTGTGTGTGTGTGTGTGTGTGTGTGTGTATGTGTGCGTGAAAGACTCACATCAGGAATGTGTGTCTGTATATATATATATATATATATGTGTGTGTGTGTGTGTGTGTGTGTGTGTGTGTGTGTGTGTGTGTGTGTGTGTGTGTGACAGAGAGAGAGAGAGAGTGTGTGTGAGAGAGAGAGAGAGAGAGAGAGAGAGAGAGAGAGAGAGAGAGAGAGAGAGAGAGAGAGAGATAAAATGCTTTTAATTCTGTTGGATTTTGAAATTGGAATGGGAATGTTCTTCCTTGACGAAGGTTTGCACTAAGTCAGTAATATCTGGTCTTTTAACATACAAGTTTGACTTTAAAGACGTGTTAAATGCACTACTACACCACTCAAGAAGCACAAGAAGCAAAATGTCATTCGTCAGAAACAAACTTTTATTTGCTTCGTTTTCTTACTAGACATCTGGCAGTCGATCTTCCCAAACATTTCAACTGTCAATGTTATTAGGGTAGAAATTATATAAACTTAATTAAAAAATATATAAATTTGCTAAACATTTTTTTAAAAACCTTCACTTTTATGTAGATGTAAATAATTGTGTTAACAATCACAGTCAAAGCAGAAGAAAAGCTTGAATTAAAAATGTGCAAAATGAGAAAAAGAGGGGTACAGTAAAATATGATGTGAGAAGGTAATGTTGGTGTCAGCAAAAAAACTAAATGGTGTCAGTGTTTCATAGCAAAATGTGATGTGATGAGAATGTTTAAAAAAAAAACAACCCGAAAAAAACCCTGAAAGTATCTCCCTACTTAACAAAAAGCAAGCAACAAAGCCGAGCGAGCATTATCAAATGAAAATTCCCATGTGTATGAATAAACTTATCCAAGTTTTCAGTTTAGGCTCATTCCAGCAACTAGCATAATAACATCCTTTCTATTTTTTAAATAATTGCAACTGAATTCTTTGATAAATTATGAAGAAAAAAAATACCCTGTTTGCCTTTATTGTTTGTGGCTATTCTGATCCTGTTCAAAATACTAAACATCACACGAATTAAAATATTAAACATCACACGAATTAAAATATTACCTCGGTGCTTTTGTTTTAATTCTTTTCATTTGTTTTTCTTTCTTTAATTTATTTTGTGTTGACCTTTGAGATAAATTAATGTAGTTTGAATGTGTAACAAGAACTACCCCCCCCCCCCCCCCCCCCCCCCCCCCCCCCCCCCCAATTAATTTTGTTTAAGGTGGGGGTGGGGTGGGGGACTATACATATAATACACATTCAAATAATCAAAATGTCTGAAGTAAATACAATCCTCTTCCGTCAGATAATGATATTTCTTAACAGGGTGAGAAAAAATGACTCCGCCAAAAAACAAAGCAAAAAAACAATACCTTCCACGTCAACATCAAAGTCTACACCTCTGTAAATTAAACAATTGTGACAGTGCATGGGAAAAGCAGACATGATGACATTTTGGCATAATTTGGGATTTTAATTTTTCATGATGGAGCAAAGATTCCTTGTTAATACACAGAACACCAATTTGAATTATCGTGTCTAGTTTTTATTGTATAATTATTTGAAGTTTGGCATTCGAAATAGAACATTTGCATAAAGATGCAATTTTGCCTTTTTGTTTTTATTGACTTGATTTAGAAAACAATCAAATAAACAAATAAATCATTCAAAATTGTCTTTCATGTTGTGGGCACTTGTAGAATGCGTAAAAATAGACATAAATATGCCCTAAATAGAAAATTGATACTTTGGGGGTTGTTGACTATTTTTGGCTTTTGCTCAAAGCACATTCTGAGCGACTTATGTAGGGTTTTTCCCATGCACCATCAAAATATTATTTTTAAAAATTTACTGACGGCCGAAGAATGAAAAATGGTGTTTTACGTCCTCTCGGTCTGGACCAGACACATATGGGACATTTGTAAATACAAAGATGATGGGAACGATACTGGAGGCAACGCCCGGAGGCAGTGCAACACTAGTAAAGTCCCGATTTTTTAACAACACAGATCTTGTAAAAGCCAAAACTAACATTAAGAAAGGGGGGGGGGAAAGAAGCTTAGAGAAAACTTCAACGCCTTTCCTCTAACAAACTTCAACAGAACTTTGGTCATCAACAAAGAAAGGTTAAAGACAGGCAACTAAAATAAAGCATACCTTTAACCCAACAAAAAACAAAACTACAACCCATTAAAAAAAAAACGGAAGACCACTCCACCCTCACCAACACCCCCGGTCCAACTTTTTAAAAATTCCTTCAAAGGGCCAAAACTCTCAACAACAAAACAAAAAAATATTCAAAAATACTTGAGTTTCCTCCCTTCTTTGGGGTCCTCTGTGTACCAGCCTACGCAGAGGTCCCTGACGGGTCCGGACTGCAGGCAGCACCTCTTGTGGATCGTGTGGAAGTCCTTGGGGGAGAGAGCCGCGCATTTGTAGCAGATGGCAGACACTTCCAGGGCGTTGTTGCAATCCGTCTGGGCTAGCGGGGGGCTTCTTTTCAGCAGAGACGGCGTT
>CM065688.1:19536267-19538767 GCA_017654935.2 Phymorhynchus buccinoides | reverse complement strand
ATAAAAAAGATTTTCCCATTTTTATGTTTTAAAAAAAAAGAGAGACGACATTCATTTTGCTCATTCAAGTTTCATATTCTGATCGCTTCTCGGCCTTTTGGCTAAGACAGTTATTCAGGAACATAAATTTGTGTTTATACCATGGTTGGTTTGTTCAGCCCGTCGTACATGGCGAAAGCCGATACGCGACGTTAAACTGAACTTCCAAACAAAAACTGCTGTGGAATAATTCCAGTTATGACAAAGTCCCAGACTAAAAGGATTGACAGACAGACAGACAGACAGACAGACAGACAGACAGACAGACAGACAAACTAAGTGAAAGTTGTCGACAAGATGGTTTCTGAAAAGTAGAGAACGAAGAAGGAAGCGTGGAAGAGCAAAGAATGGAGAGAGGAAAAACCCAACCAGATTGCAACAAACAAATAAAACATAGCAATAAAACAAGAAAAGAAAAAACAAAACATGACAAAAAGGGAAATACGATCGAATGGTGGTAGTAAATTCAAAGTGCTGAAGAAGAAGAAGAAGAAGAAGAAGAAGAAGAAGAAAAGAAGAAGAAGAAGAAGAAGAAGAAGAAGAAGAAGAAGAAGAAGAAGAAGAAGAAGAAGAAGAAGAAGAAGAAGAAGAAGAAGAAGAAGAAGAAGAAGAAGAAGAAGAAGAAGAAGAAGAAGAAGAAGAAGAAGAAGAAGAAGAAGAAGAAGAAGAAGAAGAAGAAGAAGAAGAAGAAGAAGAAGAAGAAGAAGAAGAAGAAGAAGAAGAAGAAGAAGAAGGAGAAGAAGAAGAAAAGAAGAAGAAGAAGAAGAAGAAGAAGAAGAAGAAGAAGAAGAAGAAGAAGAAGAAGAAGAAGAAGAAGAAGAAGAAGAAGAAGAAGAAAGAAGAAGAAGAAGAAGAAGAAGAAGAAGAAGAAGAAGAAGAAGAAGAAGAAGAAGAAGAAGAAGAAGAAGAAGAAGAGAAGAAGAAGAAGAAGAAGAAGAAGAAGAAGAAGAAGAAGAAGAAGAAGAAGAAGAAGAAGAAGAAGAAGAAGAAGAAGAAGAAGAAGAAGAAGAAGAAGAAGAAGAAGAAGAGAAGAAGAAGAAGAAGAAGAAGAAGAAAGAAGAAGAAGAAGAAGAAGAAGAAGAAGAAGAAGAAGAAGAAGAAGAAGAAGAAGAAGAAGAAGAAGAAGAAGAAGAAGAAGAAGAAGAAGAAGAAGAGAAGAAGAAAGAAGAAGAAGAAAAGAAGAAGAAGAAGAAGAAGGAAAGAAGAAGAAGAAGAAGAAGAAGAAGAAGAAGAAGAAGAAGAAGAAGAAGAAGAAGAAGAAGAAGAAGAAGAAGAAGAAGAAGAAGAAGAAGAAGAAGAAGAAGAAGAAGAAGAAGAAGAAAGAAGAGAAGAAGAAGAAGAAGAAGAAGAAGAAGAAGAAGAAGAAGAAGAAGAAGAAGAAGAAGAAGAAGAAGAAGAAGAAGAAGAAGAAGAGGAGAAGAAGAAGAAGAAGAAGAAGAAGAAGAAGAAGAAGAAGAAGAAGAAGAAGAAGAAGAAGAAGAAGAAGAAGAAGAAGAAGGAAGAAGAAGAGGAGGAGAAGAAGAAGAAGAAGAAGAAGAAGAAGAAGAAGAAGAAGAAGAAGAAGAAGAAGAAGGAGAAGAAGAAGAAGAAGAAGAAGAAGAAGAAGAAGAAGAAGAAGAAGAAGAGGAGAGAAGAAGAAGAAGAAGAAGAAGAAGGAGAAGAAGAAAAAGAAGAAGAAGAAGAAGAAAGAAGAAAGAAGAAGAAGAAGAAGAAAGAAGAAAGGAGAAGGAGGACGAAGAGGAGGAGAAGAAGAAGAATTAAAAGAAGGAGGAGGAAGAGGAGGAGGAGGAGGAGGAGAAAAAGAAGAAGATCAAGAAGAACAAGGGGAAAAAGAAGAAAGGCTGAAGGGATTGGGGGGGGGGGGGATGAGAGGGGGGGGGGGGGTAGAAGGATGAGGAAAAGGACGATGAGGGGGAAAAAAAAGAAGGAACTATAAACGGTAAATAAAAACATCTGTGTACAAATCAACTGTATTTTACATGTTTTCGCCTTACAATATCCTCTCTCTCTCCCCCCCCCCCCTTCCCCCCCCCCTCCCCCCCCCCCCCCCGTCTCTTTTCTAAGAATGAAGAAACGAAACAAACAAAACAGCAGGAAATAAATAAACAAACAAACGAACATTTAAAAAAAAAAAAAAGGATTTTGGACAATCTACTGATTGATTGAAAGGGCTTTCGCCTCAGATTGGAAAGGGACTAGTTTTCTCTTCTCATTTCTTCTTGTTCATGTCTTGAAGATCCACTAGATCACGTGTCAAAATCACGGGTGTCACGGATTTTGTCTCTTATTAGCTGGTAAGAAATCTTGCTTTGACCAGGTTTGACTCCCATGCAAATGCCCCCAAATTGAAAACCAAACATCATTTTAAAGAGCAGCCTCAATTTGAAGTTGGGGGAATTTGTATGTGGGTCACAGCTACCCAGAAAAGAAACCAAGGGACTTAATCGTGGTGGGTCAGTGG
>CM065688.1:19528767-19531267 GCA_017654935.2 Phymorhynchus buccinoides | reverse complement strand
AAGCGAACACAAACACAAACACAAACACTCGCTCCAGCAAACGATTGGGGTTTCCCCCATGAATTTGTTCATTGTTTCATTGTTTTGTTATAACTCAAGTCTAATCCAGATAACAAGTCAGCTTTCTTTCCCATTTAAAGACACACTGACGCACCACGGTTAAGTCCCTTGGTGTTTTTTCTGGGTAGCTGTGACCCACATACACATGTCCCCAACTTCAAAGTGAGGCTGCTCTTTAAAATGATGTTTCGGTTTGAATTTGGGGGCATTTGTATGGGAGTGAGACCTGGTCAAAACAAGATTTATTTCCAGCTATAAGAGGAAAAACACGTGAAACCCGTGATTTTGACACGTGATTTGGTGGATATTTAAGGCTTCAATTCAATTTTCGTTTACATATGTACGTGAACTGTTGCGCAATTAGTATCCTGATGAAGAAAAAAACAAACTACAAGTGCTAAAAATCAATAGCTTCAAATTCAACCGTTTTCTTTCAATCCCAACTCATTCCCGAGAGACATGTTCCAGAGATACAGACAAGACACCTTCAGTGATGGTAGAATAGCTGTGAAGAATCCGCCCAATCCCTCATACGTCTTTTGGTTCTCCTTCTCCTCCTTAAAACAGACAGGAGTCTACTCTACGGACCCCGAGTGTCCCTAAAATAGTAGACCAAAGATTGCTTTCTGTGTCCCCCAAATGGTCCCATGTCCCCCCCCCCCCCCCCCCCCCCCCCCCCCCCTTTAACTGAGCGAGTCTTAACTCTTAAGTCTGAGAAGCCGCACACCGCAGGGAGTTGATAGGAAATGTCGTTACATTAGGATTTCGCTTCAGCACCCCATTGTTGAAAGTTTGGGGGGAGACATGTTAGTCCACGGGGAGTGGGAGCGGGAGCAAAAGGGTTAACTCATTCAAGTCGTTCCAGCCATGCAATATGTGCGGAATTAACCCTTTCGCCGCCAGCCATCTTTCAGCCAAACATTTCCGGGTAAACTTACTTGGCTACAAAAAAAGTTTTTGTCTGCAATATTGTGGGATACATTATCTGTGACACATTGATAGGGTCAATCCTTACAGCCCAAATTTAGGAACACAATATCATTGAATAATAGACCCTGATTTCAAGAGTTTTAATGACATGGGTGTTAATCATTGTGGTGCAAAAATGCGACATTGGCGGTGAAAGGGTTAAAAGATAACTGTCAAGTTGATGCATTTTCTTCAAGGGGAGTAAATCTGTGTGCACACCGTACCTTGGTCACTTCTAAACTCGCTTCGCTCCTTTAGACCACAAATTTGGCTCTGACTTTGCTTTTGTAGTGGTTTGTCGTGGGGGAACCAATTGGTGTGGAGAGCTTTTCTATATAAAATCTATATACGTTCACACTAAAAAAAAAAACACGAACAAGCAAGATAAAAAAAGTACCAAATTTTCAAGGTTTTACTCCTCTTTATCAAGGACAATGAAAAAATATATATAGTTTGCTTTGATAAAACTTTTCTGTGTCCAATGTCTGTATTTGTGAACCTCAGAAACAAACTCAGTTTACTTTAACTTTACGATTTGTTCTGTGTTCTGAAAAGAAGAAAAGAAGAAGAAAATAATGTGCTGATTTACTTTTTCTCCCAATGGGGGAGATAGACAATGCCTATATATATATATATATATATATATAGATATATATATATATATACAGAACAAAAGACACAGAGGCAAACAAGTTGTTTTTCTTCTTTCCCAATATTTCGACGAGATTGATCTCGTCTTCCTCGGGGGACTTTATTCTCTCAATTGTACAATACATAAGTCTCAAAACAAACAGGTAGAGAAATTAACTACATTGAAAACTACTCACATAAAAAAGAAAAGAGTCATTTTTTGACAAGAACTCAGAATTGTAAAATATATATATATATATATATATATATATATATATATATATATATAATATATATATATATATGATAAAACATTTAATTCCAAGACAACAAGCAATTTTGGTTATTTTAGTTTATTTAATGTCCTAACGTTTCGGCGTCTGCCTTATTCCTAGGAACACATGACCAAAGGTGAATCGTCATATTCTAAATTACGTACAAAAATTACGTCAGCAATCTTTAGGTAATGATTATGCAGTATGATTATATTTATATATATATATATATATATATATAAACGTCTGATCTACCACCTCCCTATGTCTAATCCAGAAGTAAAAACCTGTAATCTTCTTTCATTTCTCCTTTTTGTTTATGTACGTTTTGCTTGTGTGTATGGCTGGAGTGATTTGTGAGATTTTGTTAATAATTCAAAATCGTTGCGATGCGAATGAGTTAATAATTGAAGGAGAGACTCAGACATTATGATTATTGTTGGAATAGCGTTAAGTCTGAAGGGTTTGATGGGGTTGTCTCTTGACTTTTGTTTCTCCTCGAAGGTTGGTTGTTTTGCGTACCGTTTGAGTATTGTGTAGTGTTTTATTGTTAAATTTGGTGTGTG
>CM065688.1:19516267-19523767 GCA_017654935.2 Phymorhynchus buccinoides | reverse complement strand
GTCAAAAGAGATGTTCAGATTATTCCCAAAATCCCTCGCCAATATGTCCAGCTAATTTAACAAAGGAAATGAAAACTGATTCATAACAGACCCCCCCCCCCCCCCCCCCCAGGGGCTGACCTGAGGGGGGAGTTCCAGGATTTCCGGAACCCGACCCCACCCCCCCCCCCCCACCCCCCCCACCCCCCCCCCCCCCCCCCACCCCCCCCCCCCCCCACCCACCCCATTTGCCCCAAGCATGTATCTTATACTAGGATAAAAAGTAAGAAAATGGCTCAGTTTTTGCTTTAATAATCACTTATTTGCAAATATGTCTGGAGGCTTCGCCCTCTGGGCCTCCCCACAAGGCCACTACTCCTTAACCCAGGACTTATGCAGCTCCCTGGACTCCCCGCGGGACCCCTTCATTTCCTTTAATTAGCCTGATCGTTTTCGCATGGCTGTCTTCTAATCCACCTCTCTTTGATTTAGCCGCTAGTGTTCCCTTCTGTTGTCCTGGGATTAGTCAGAAAGAGAGAGAGAGAGAGAGAGAGAGAGAGAGAGAGAGAGAGAGAGAGAGAGAGAGAGAGAGAGAGAGAGAGAGAGAGAGAGAGAGAGAGAGAGAGAGAGAGAGTGTGTGTGTGTGTGTGCGCGCGCGCGCGTGTGTGTGTGAGTGCGTGTGTATGTGCGTGCGCGTGTGTGTAGGTGTGTAGGTATGTGTGCGTGTGCGTGCGCGCAGCAGTAGAAGAAGATACAGCAGCAGTAGCAGTACTGAAGTAGTAGCAGTAGTAGCAGTAGAAGCAGCAACAGAAGCAGTAGAAGAAGCAACAGCAGCACTGAAGTAGCAGCAGCAGCAGAAGCAGTAGTAGTAGTAATAGTAGTAGTAGTAGAAGTAGTAGCAGTATAAACAGCAGCATATTTAAGTAGTCAGTAGAAGAAGAAACAGCAGCAGTAGCAGTACTGAAGTAGTAGTAGCATTAGAAGCAGCAACAGCAGCAGCAGTAGTAGTAGTAGTAGTAGTAGTAGTAGTAGTAGTAGTAGTAGTAGTAGTAGTAGTAGTAGTAGTAGTAGTAGTAGTAGTAGTAGTAGTAGTAGTAGTAGTAGTAGTAGTAGTAGTAGTAGAGGTAGTAGTAGCAGCAGCAGCAGTAGCAGTAGTAGTAGTAGTAGTAGTAGTAGTAGTAGTAGTAGTAGTAGTAGTAGTAGTAGTAGTAGTAGTAGTAGTAGTAGTAGTAGCAGCAGTAGTAGTAGTAGTAGTAGTAGTAGTAGTAGTAGTAGTAGTAGTAGTAGTAGTAGTAGTAGTAGTAGTAGTAGTAGTAGTAGTAGTAGTAGTAGCAGCAGCACCAGTAGGGCCTAGAAGTAGAAGTGTAGGCCTACTTCTATAAACAGAACTATCCTAGTTGTTATCGCGTCGTTCAATCATACATCACACATCTGTATCGTTAAAACTTCGGGACTTTCCTGGTGTTGCACTGCCCCCGGGCATTGCCTCCAGGATCGTTCCCTCCATCTTTATATCTACTAATGTCCCAGATGTGTCTGTTTCAGACCGGAGGACGCTAAACGGATTTTTGTTTATAATATATTATTGCGTCGTCGTCGTTGGAGCATAAGCTTTTTTGTGTGTGTGACCATCATTTAGAGATAACACAGGAAGCCGCTGCTATTCCAGAGGAGTAGATTGACATTAGCTATGGCCACTGCAACTAGAGTTATTAATGCCCTTGACGGCAAGAGTTAAGCCCTTGTTGGTCAGTATCCAAAAGGGCATTCACTCTCGCAAAAGGCAGCCATTCAGTGGCCTCAAATAGGGTTATTGGCGAGAGTTATTCCCGTGTTTGGTCAGTACTCGAGCATCTCTCCCCCCCCCCCCCCCACCAAGGGCATGCACTCTTGCAAAAGGTGGTGTTCGTTGCAGTGGCCAATAAAAGGCAACTCCCCACTCGCTTGGAGAAAATGATTTCTAGAACAGCTCGCGTTGGGGGAGGTCCACAAATAACCAACTAATCACTTTGAGCCCGGGCAAATAGCTCCCAGATAGAGATAGATTCATAGACATTTACAAAAGAGTTTACTTTTGGTTCCAATGTCAGGCTTACTGTAGTGCAATACATGATAAAGCCCAGAGGCAACAGTCCCTACTGGTAAAATGTATGTGTACACGTTAACATTATTCACCATATATTTCTATTTCCCCATGGCAACACAGTGATAGCCCACTCTTAAATAACTCATTCGCTTCGCAACGATTTTGAATTATTCAAAGAACTCACAAATCACTCCAGCCATACACACAAACAAAACATAGCCTACATAAACAAAAAAGGAGAAATGATAGAAGATTACAAGTTTTTACTTCAGGCTTAGACTTAGGGAAGTGGTAGATCAGACTTTTTTTTATATATATATACTTATATATAAAAACTCTCTACACCAATTGGATTCCCCACAACAAACCACTACAAAAGCAAAGACTGAGGCAAAATTGTGGTCTAAGGGCGTGAAGCGAGTTTAGAAGTGACCAAAGTATGGTGTGGGCACAGATTACTTCCCTCGAAGCAAATGCATCAAATTGACAGCTATCTATTAATTCCGCACGTCATTATATGGCTGGAACGACTTGAATGAGTTAATACGACCTACAGCTTACTGTGTTACCATGGTGGAATAGAAATATCTTGCGAATAGTTTTAACGTGTACACAGACCTTTACAGTAGGCCTAAAGACCGGTTTCGCGTGAAATATCTCTCCCGTGAAATGATGCCCCTAGAATCTCATGAAGGGACACACTTCTCCCCTTTCTTGTCCCCATGTCCCCAGTGCCATCGTGTACATACATATGGCATGACTGTCACATGTCTGGCACTACTACTTTTCGTGTCATGCATGTCCTATCTGTCCTCTCTCTCTCTCTCTCTCTCCCTTCCCCTCTATCTCTCTCTCTCTCTCTCCCTCCCGCCCCCTCTCTCTCTCTTTCTCTCTGCCTCTCCGTCTTACTCCTGTCAAAGTTTGCCCTGCCCACTTGTCTCCGCCTTTTTGTGTCTAACCCTGAACCCCCACCCCCCTTACCCTGACCCCTCCACCTCCTCCCTGCCTCCTCTCTCTCTCTCCTCTCTCTCTCTCTCTCTCTCTCTCTCTCTCTCTCTCTCTCTCTCTCTCTCTCTCTCTCTCTCTCTCTCTCTCTCTCATGTGTTATTAAATAATGTTACTATTATTCTATATCATTGCTATGAAACATGGTGTGTCAATGTGTTAATTTTTAATTTATATTTTTACATGGTTTTATCAATGTTTGTAAAGCGCCGAGAGCTTGCTTTTAGCATGATTTGTATCGCGCTATATAAGTGAAATTATTATTATTATTATTATTATTATTATTATTATGTCAGTTTGTATGCATGGCAAATGTGCTTTGTAAAACTGCTTGCGATGCTTGTGTGTCATGCAACACTTTGTAGACGAATAGTCATGTTTGAGAATGTACATATTGTTAACATACAAGTATTTGTGTGTATGAATGCGTGGACACCCGTGTGTATATGTGCACATGTGTGGGTGCATATGTATGTGTGTGTGTATGTGTGTGTGTGTGTGTGGGGGGGGGGGGGGGGGTCCTGTGTTTGTGTATGTCTGTGCATATGCATTTATGTCACTTTACTTTTCTAACTTAGATTTGTTTATAAATAGTATGCATATGCCATGCAACGTGATGTTCAAACCACGATCAAAATGTATATTCACGGTGTGTTTGTGTGTGTGTGTGTGTGTGTGTGTGTGTGTGTGTGTGTGTGTGTGTGTGTGCGTGCGTGTGCGTGTGTGTGTGTGTGTGTGTGTGTGCGTGCGCGCGCGTGTGCGTGCGTGCGTGTGTGTGTGTGTGTGTGTGTGAGTGTGTGTGTGTGTGTGTGTGCGTGTGCGCGTGTGTGCATGTGTGTGTGTGTGTGTGTGTGTGTGTGTGTGTTTATCATATTCTACAGAGTTAACACATACTCAGTGTCTCAGCTTTGCAATTCACTAGGCTCTCCTTTTTCCATGGTTAATATGAATTGTATTCAGTCCTTTTTTTCCAATGTTATTTCTACTCAGTTTTCCTTTCCTATTTTGCTACCTTCTTGTCGTCGCCACACTGAAGACGGGCTGATGACCAGAAACGTTTGTTTTGTTTCCAATAAAAGGAACCTCGATCTACCAGCCTCTAATAGAGTTTTTTGGTGTGTCATGCCCCTATCCTCATTCGAACTGTTCGCTGTCTGGGATCCGGGAAAGATTCGCTCCTGGATACATTCAGAGGCGTCTGGTGGTATGCAGGAAGAGCAGGGGATTCATTCATTACTAAATATTGAGAGGTCAGACATATTTTTTCTGAAATTTATTACTAATTGGTTTTTGTCTTCGTGGGTGTTCGTTTACATTGTCCGCCATTTTTTTTTGGGGGAAAACAACAACGCGAAAGCAAGTGGCATCATGGGTCTGTAGGGGAAGACGGGGTAAAAAGCGCATGGGCGGGTAAGAGGCCCACCCCAATTATCTCATGAAATAAAGAAAATTTCAGTCAAATTTGCCCATGAGACGAATGCTAGACATTAACGCTCGTCTCATGGGCAAAATGAGACTGAAATTTGCTTAATTTCATGAGATAATTGGGGTGGGCTTCTTACCCGCCTATGCGCTTTTTACCCCGTCTTCCCCTACATCAATTTCTCGACAAAGATGTAGATTAACACCCTCACGCTTAATTTCGCGGTTCTTTCCGTGTAGATTGAGCACTTAAATCTATATTTAAAAACGGAATAGTTATCGTTGTGGTTGTGGCGCGCATACATAATGTAGTAGGAAGACGGGGTAAAACGCCCATGGGCGGGTAAGAAGCCCATGCCAATTATTTCATGAAAGGAAGCACATTTCAGTCACATTTTGCCCTGAGACGAGTGTTAATGCTTAGCATTCGTCTCATGGGCAAATTTGACTGACATTTTCTTTGTTTCATGAGATGATTGGCATGAGCTTCTTACCCCGTCTTCACCTATTAGGGGAAGACGGGGTAAAAAGCGCATGGGCGGGTAAGAAGCCCACCCCAATTATCTCATGAAATGAAGCAAATTTCAGTCTCATTTTGCCCATGAGACGAGCGTTAATGTCTAGCATTCGTCTCATGGGCAAATTTGACTGAAATTTTCTTTATTTCATGAGATAATTGGGGTGGGCTTCTTACCCGCCCATGCGCTTTTTACCCCGTCTTCCCCTACGGTGACCGCGACTTATTTCACGGGAGGACTTATTTCTCATGACCAGAACAGTTTTGTTTGGGTAAAATCGAAATATCTCGTTCCGGTGGTAAAACGGCAACCGTCAATTTGAGCGAACATATCAAAAGCGCGAATACTTTCCGTATGCAAAATGCGCGAATGTTTGATAGTCAAAAAGCGCGAACCCGCCACAGGGGTGAAAAAAAGACAACCTCAGAGCTTCGACGGCAAGGAACGGACTATTAGTAACATTCACGCACTTTAAAAAAAATTCACGCAAGTTACGCAAAGTGCACGCGTGCGTGCGTGCGTGCGTGTGTGTGTGTGTGTGTGTGTGTGTGTGTGTGTGTGTGTGTGTGTGTGTCATGTGTGTGTGTGTGTGTGTGTGTGTTTGTGTTTGTGTGCGCGCGCGCGTGTGAGTGTTCATTCGTTTGTGCGTTCTCTTTCTATCTCTCTCTGTGAGATAGTCGCTCAAATTGTATTCTTCATGAGGAAAAGGCGCGCACATTGACATATTCGCGCTTTTTGAGAACTCCCGGTAAAACACCCCTCCGCTCTTCCACAACTGAAAACCCACCCCACCCCAACCCCATCACTCCACAACCACAGAAAAAACGCATAATATTATTACATGCAAAACTAATAATTTAGTCCATTTTGGAAGCAGCTCAAAGTAATCAGATTTTAATGAATCAACCTATTTTTCTTTTCCTCTCACGATTCCGTTCCCACTCTTTCGTTTTCCTTAGAATGTCGTCTGCGCCGATTGTGAAATCAGAAGAAAATGAATCATTTCCCTTTGCTCGTTAACGCATTCATCACCTCCCTGTGATAGAACTATTACAACGCCATTGTCATTGAATGAAATAAATGGCGTGTTTAATTTCGTTCCCGAACGATTTTCTTCCGATCTTGTTTTATTTATTTATTTGTTTATTTATTTTCTATTAATTCGTTTCGTTTTGATTCTCGTGTTTTGATTGATCTCTAATTCCCCTGTAATGAGTCCAATTCGAATGTTCTCGTTTTTTGTGTGTTTCCTGGGTTTTTGAATTAGGTTAGTCACACCCCCCTACCTCGCCTTCTGTCAGTTTTGCTTTTTTTCCTTTTTCTGCCCCCCCCCCCCCCCCCCCCCCCTCCTCAGAATTCTTGATCAATTCAGCTACGGGTAGAAGCAAAGATATTCTAGGGGAAGATAAGCATCCGGTCTCTTTTCCCTATATGAGTAGTGAGGACAGAAACATTGGTTTTTTTTTGTCCCATATGGCTTTGGCCGAGAGGACGAAAAAAAACCCACAATTAACCTAACATTGGTTATGTCCCTTTTAACCAGTACACATTTTACACGTCGATAGGCCAGTTGAATTCTCCGTTCAAGTTCCAGTCTGAGTTTTTGGATAGCCTCCGCTTTGAAAATGTACTGTCGCCACTAACGATAACTCTAGCAGCCCGGTTCGCCGAGCTCTTTAAGTAGTCCATCTTACCCTTTTTGAATATCTTTGGTAGAAGGGCTTTGCAAGCGTTCCATGCGGATGATGTGACTCTCATACAAAATCGTCTCTATCTGAACGAACGAAAAATGGTGTTTTACGTCCTCTCGGTCATAGACACATAATTATGGGACATTTGTAAATACAAAGATGGTGGGAACAATTTATACTGGCTGCAATGCCCGGAGGTAGTGCAACACCAGTAAAGTCCCGAGTTTTTAACAACATAGATAGGTGTAGCGGTAACCACGCCTCGTTTAAACCTCATCGGCTATGGTACCGCCACATAACATGACCAGCAGTTGTATCAAAGATATTCTAAAAGGGTAAGATGGATTACTTAATAGCTCGACGAACCGGGCTGATAGAGTTATCGTTAGTGCGGACGTGTACACTATTCACAGTGGAGGCTATCCAAAAACTCGGACTGGAACTTGAACGGAGAATTCAACTGGCCTATCGATGTGTAAAATGTGTCACGTTTCAAAGGGACATAACCAGTGTTTCTGTCCTCACTACTCATATAGGGAAAAGAGACCGGATGTTTATCTTCCCCTGTACAGTCTTTGGTTGTATTCTGCCATCGTCTCTATCTACTTTTTGAAGCATGCTTTGTTGAGTATTGCTGCAGGGAAACTGGATTCTACAAGCGTGTGTGCGCAATAATGTTAACTGTATGTGCGGTGAATCTTTGAATGTCAGTCATTTACTGATTCACTGTCCAAGAGCAAGATAACGGTTTTTTTCCAGAATTCGGGCATTGATGGTTTTACTGATGGATCGACACTCT
>CM065688.1:19496267-19501267 GCA_017654935.2 Phymorhynchus buccinoides | reverse complement strand
TCATGGTATCAACAGAAGAAAGCGTCTAATAAACAATGTTAACTGAATCAATTCTATTATACTCACTGTATTTGACATATTACCTACTGAATAATCCCGATGGATATTGCTAACAGACTACTACGTTTATTAACTATTATGATGATTACTGTTGTTGTTGTTGTTGTTTTTTGGAACCAATTTAATGCTGTACATACTATTCTGTTTTGAACAACCCCGAAAGTATATTACGTATCTTTCGACTGGTATGTACGTAATTACTGTGCATCTCTGTGCATATTTCTGTATATAAGTGTATTATGTGATCAGGCACACTTTTCATGTAGGTTTGTTCATTTGTTTGACTTATTATTATTATTAGTAGTAGTAGTAGTGGTAGTGGTGGTAGTAGTAGTGGTAGTGGTAGTGGTGGTAGTAGTGGTATTATTATTGTTGTTATTATTATTATGATTGTTATTATTATTATTATTATTATTATTATATGATTTTGGTTTGTATAAGGGTCCAACTCCAAGGCCTATGTACATTAAACCATTTGAATTTGAATTTGAATTTGAATCTCTCTCTCTCTCTCTCTCTCTCTCTCTCTCTCTCTCTCTCTCTCTCTCTCTCTCTCTCTCTCTCTCTCTCTCTCTCTCTCTCTCTCTCTCTCTCTCTCCTCTCTCTCTCTCTCTCTCTCTCTCTCTCTCTCTCTCTCTCTCTCTCTCTCTCTCAAGCGTTTTTGGCTGTCAGAATAAACTCTGTCTGTCTGTTCGTCGTGTTCATTTTTGTTCTCTCTCGTTTATAGTCAAATCGGAAGTAGCTATTTTCGAGGCTAAACGCTTCACTACAACGCTTAGCTAAAGGCTAAACAATTCACGTATCCGGAAAGCAGTATAATCGTCTCTCTCAATGGTTGGTTTAAGTCTAAGTAGGCTGATATATCTCGTATGCCCCTTTATATAAACTAACACACAGCAGGGGCTCGTTTCACAAGGGCTAACGTTACGTAGCGTTGGCTCAAATCGGCAAAAACGGTCTAAGAAAGACCCTCCCTTTGCCGATAGTTTCCAAAGCGTTTTGTGGCCAGTTTGGTAGGTAGCTAACGGCGAACGATTAGCTGCATCATGGGAAATACATATTACTTCCGCCTTTTTTTTTCTTCTTTCTCGCGTGAACAAGACTTTTAATTTCAAAATGGAAGACCAAGTAAACAAGCTTGTCACAAGCAAATATTCTTGAGTTTATCATGAAAATATACGGAATTATTTTAGCAGATTAATCCTTTCACCGCCTGCCATATTTAAGCCAAAAATCTCCATTAAAATGACCTGGGTAGAGAACAAAATCCATCTGCAGTATTGTGGATTCTTCTGTGACATATATAAAATCAGGTCTATCCTTACTTCCCAAAACTAAGACAATAGGGTCTTTGGATAATAGACCCCAGTTTGATGCCTTTTAGTGACATAGGTGTTAAATCACTGTGGTGCTAAAATGCGATTTTGGCGATGAAAGGGTTTAATAAACGCAAATGTTTTTGAGTGTTCTTTCCTAATTTTTCATCATGTTAGATGGCATAATATTATAGTGCAGATTTAATTTTCTGCTCACAAAAAGACGTGGATAAGATCGAAATCTTTGTACAAACTGACAGAGAGGTATGATTTATCTCCCTTTTGATTGCAACCCTTTTCTCTCTCCTGAAAAGTGAAGAGTAAGCTTAAAGAGTTATCTGACCTTAGCAAACGTTTTGGTGTTTCTTAGACCCTTTTTGGCGCAACAGTTATTCGCGCGGCGACCGTTATCTAGAGAAACTCGACCCTGTATTCGACTAACGATGAACAACAACTATGAAACACGATAGAGCAAGCAGACAGACAGACATACAGACAGACAAACAGACAGACAGGCAAACAAAGCAATACACATGGACCGAAAATACAATATTTGCCGACAAATACAGACACAATGTTTGCCGACAAATACAGACACAATGTTTGCCGACAAATACAGACACAATGCTTGCCGACCATAGAAATACATTTTGTAATCCACCAACGGAAATGGCTCCTCTACTAATAGAAAATATTGTTGAAAGAAATAATCTAATCTAATTCTACGTCAAATGCCATAATTAAGAGGAAATGGCTCCTCTACTAATAGAAAATATTGTTGAAAGAAATAATCTAATCTAATTCTACGTCAAATGCCATAATTAAGAGGAAATGGCTCCTCTACTAATAGAAAATATTGTTGAAAGAATAATCTAATCTAATTGTACGACAAATGCCATAATTAAGAGGAAATAGCTCCTCTACTAATAGAAAATATTGTTGAAAGAATAATCTAATCTAATTCTACGTCAAATGCCATAATTAAGAGGAAATGGCTCCTCTACTAATAGAAAATATTGTTGAAAGAATAATCTAATCTAATTGTACGACAAATGCCATTATGGCTCCTCTACTAATATTATTGATATTATTTGGTATTTGGTATATTCTAGTCACAGAGACTTATCTCTGTGAATTTCGGGCTGCTCTCCCCCGGAGAGAGCGTCGCCGCAAGTGCAGCGCCTACCCAATTAAAAAAAAAGGGGTGTGTGTGTGTGGGGGGGGGGGGGGGCACAGGGTGAGGAGGGTGTGTGGGCACACTTGGAAAACCTAGCTATCAATTTGGCCATGCCAGGCAGCGGGATTTCTCCCTGCTCTTACCAGACTTTCAACTGCCGTGGGAATTGTACGTGCGTAAAGCGCACGGGTCAGACTAGTTTTAAGTCCCCACCCGAAGGACTGGACGTTCAGTTCGATTACCCTGTCAAACTCGAAAGAAAGGGCGAGGAGGCCGGGATTCGAACCCAGGTCACTTCACGCTGCAGTCACGCATTACATTTGGCAGGCGAACGTCTTAACCACTCTGCCACATTTTCTAGATAAAAATATTGTTGAAAGAATATAATAAATCTAATTGTACGAGAAATGCCATACTTTGTTGTTTTTGATGGTACGGAACAATCCACTTGGTCTTGGCGCGTACTTTCAAATTATTTGCTGGAAAAATAATTGTGGGACGAATTTGTTTTTCTTTTTCTGGCTGCTTGTGGTGGAAAAAAAATCAGACTTTTCAATTATGGTACATTTGAGAGAGAGAGAGAGAGAGAGAGAGAGAGAGAGAGAGAGAGAGAGAGAGAGAGAGAGAGAGAGAGAGAGAGAGAGAGAGAGAGAGAGAGAGAGAGAGAGAGAGAACGAACGAACCATTTTAATGAATAGGCCGTTGCCCGTGTCATAAGGGACCAGAGGGGAAGGGGCGCCAAAAAAACCCAATAAAAAACAACAACAAAAACCAATAATCTTTAACTAATACATTAAAATTTCAACAAACATAAGCAAAACATATGTAATTTTGCGTCAAATAGTATCTGCGAGTTTGTAAATCAACTGCAACATCATTTGGAATGTACATTCAAAATAGAAGAAAAATCTATACAGTAAAATAAATGAAACCTGAAGGAAAAGTTTGTGGCATATAATATATCTTAGAGAGCAATAGAAAGCATAGTACTAATTAAACATGCTGCATAACTTGGTTTCTAAGATTAAACGCGTTTGATAAGTATAAAGCAAGAGGCATGCATATTCTCGGATTAGAAAGCAACAAGGTTAACTTGAAAGCATTTGGTTTTAGATAATATTTTTCTGGAATGTACATTTGACGAAGGGTTTTGTATTGTTCACAAACAAGAATGAAATGAATTTCAGTTTCTTCGTCACCAGGACAAAATGGACAATTTTTATCTCGATTAAGTGAATATCTGTAACGGTGAGGTTTTAACGGTGACACACCAAGTCTTATTCTTGTTAAATAATTTCGTAGAATACGATTTTTAATTGTATACATATATTGTGGAACTTCACACAATTGTCTAAAAGTTAAATAGAATGTGTATCTCCCATTAGCCATTATATTAGAATCAAGATCCTGCAAATGGCAATCAAACAGTCTTTGTTTAAAAACAGAAAGGAAGGAGGACTTAATATGTCCTACTCCCTGATTATCCCAGACATAACGAAAACCATATCTACATAAAGTGTCGCAAACTGTTGTAACCCAATTCTTTTTCCCATTTGAATGAAATGTATATAACATATTAAAAGCTTTCTTTGGTATACGGTATTCTTCCATCATAGTAAGTTTCAACCAGTATTTTATAAATTTTGTGTAAGTTTGAATATACAATGGATATCTATTACTTTCACAATATATGAGAGCAGTGGGTGTCTGTATACTAACATTTAGGAGGCGTTTGATAGCAAACAGATGTACTCTTTCAATGGCAGTATGGTCTGCGGAAAGGCCCCAGACTTCTGCTCCATATGTTAAGATTGGTTGGACTTGACAGTCAAATATTGTAAAGAACACTTTCGGGTTATTTTCTCCTAAAGACCACAAAAATCTTAGAATTCCAATGATACATTTTCTAGCTTTTATGGCGATGTCTTGTAATGAGTATGAAAAGGTTAAACCTGTTGAAAAGATTACTCCTAGATACTTGTATTCGTTTACCATCTCTAGTTGTGTGCCATTATAAAACCATTTCTCTCTTGATGCGATGTAACCCCCTTTTCTGAATATAATTATTTTAGATTTATCAAGGTTTACTGTAAGTTTAAGTCTATTGGCTGATTTACACAATACATCCAGTTGACATTGGAGACCTACTACAGAATGCGAAAGAAGAATGACATCATCGGCAAAAAGCAAAATTAAAATTTGAATAAGATCAGGTGTTAGACTTATCCCATGTTTACCAGACTGTATGATGTCATCTGCAAGCTCATTAATAAATAAAGAAAATAAAAGGGGGCTGCAGTTATCTCCCTGCTTTAATCCACGGGGGCACGAACATGCCTCTGTGGAACCATACTTTGTACGGACTCTAGCTGTAGCAACTTTATGCATGCTTCTGATGGCCTGATACATTTTACCTTGGATACCATTTTTACGCAACATTAACCATA
>CM065688.1:19483767-19491267 GCA_017654935.2 Phymorhynchus buccinoides | reverse complement strand
GAGAGAGAGAGAGAGAGAGAGAGAGAGAGAGAGAGAGAGAGAGAGAGAGAGAGAGAGAGCAAAACAAACCCAACCAAAGACTGGAGAGATAAACATGCAATGCAAAGAAATAAGAAGACAATGAGAGAGAGAGAGAGAGAGAGAGAGAGAGAGAGAGAGAGAGAGAGAGAGAGAGAGAGAGAGAGAGAGAGAGAGAGAGAGAGAGAGAGAGAGAGAGAGAGAGAGAGAGAGAGAGAGAGAGAGAGAGAGAGAGAGAGAGAGAGAGAGAGAGAGAGAGAGAGAGAGAGAGAGAGAGAGAGAGAGAGAGAGAGAGAGAGAGAGAGAGAGAGAGAGAGAGAGAGAGAGAGAGAGAGAGAGAGAGAGAGAGAGAGAGAGAGAGAATACGAATACGAATGTTTGTATTGAAGGTAAAACAGATAAGCTGTCGGGTAGCTTTTTTTTTCATACACCATTGCCCTGAAGCAAATAAACAAACAATTAATGAAGACAATGATGAACAGAAAAAAAACAAAAACTGGCAACAATAGTGACAAAAATATACGAAGTAATATAACACAAGAAGGCAAAAATGGACACACAAGAGTATTTCAAATAATTAAAGAAACACCCACCCCCAAACCCTGAGTCTCACACACACACACGACCCCCCCCCCCCCCACCCCCCGCCGCATTCACACCCGCAAACCTATGCACACGCACATGCATGCATACAAGTTCTTATATTATGTACATGTGTATCAGTTCACCTAGATGTTCAATATACCTTGTATCATCATTGGAATGCATTTAAAAACAATTTTAAGCATGCATTGTGAACATGTATCGTAAGGTAAAATAAGACAAATACATATACAACTGGTTCATCGAGTGTTTATGATAAGCCTTTCTGAAAGATGCCAAGCGTGCGTGAAAGCACGCGTGCGATTTTTTTTTCTCATACAAATTAATATTTGGTATTTGGTATATTCTAGTCACAGAGACATATCTCTGTGAAGTTCGGGCTGCTCTCCCCCGGAGAGAGCGTCGCTGCAAGCGCAGCGCCTACCCAATTTTCTTCTCTTTTTTTTTTTTTTTTTTTTTTTTTTGGGGGGGGGGGGGGGGGGGGGGCAGGGTGAGGAGCGGGTGTGGGCACACTTGGAAACCTATCTATCAATTTGGCCATACCAGGCAGCGGGATGTCTCCCTGCTCTTACCGAGTTTCAACTGCCGTGGGATTTTTACGTGCGTCAAGCGCACGGGTCAGACAGACTAGCTTTAAGTCCCACATCCGAAAGGACTGGACGTTCAGTTCGATTTTCCTGTCGAACTAGAAAGAAAGGGCGAGTCCGGCCGGGATTCGAACCCGGGTCACTCACGCGGCAGTCAAGCATTACGTTTTGGCAGGCGAACGTCTTAGCCACCTTTCTCGAAACGAATACTTATGTTGGAGGCAGTAAAAAAAAGCCTGCCAGTTGTAGAATTCCCTCAACGTGTTTAGGGCTTGCTTTCTCAGAGGTCCTTATTTCTGCCAGTCCTGCCAGCAGCTCTTTCATTTTTCAGAAAATGTTTCAGGCTTTGAGCTCCCGTAACACAATCAATATTAATACATTTTATTTTAGCGTTGATGAAATCATGTGAAGCCATTTTTATTATGAGACAGAGTGATACATCTCATTTTGTTTTCTTTTATGAACTTCTTACATTTGAAACCATACTTTTTAATCAATACATTTTTAATGTTCATAACCTCTATTTTGAACCGTGCTGAATCCTAGAAGAGAGGAGGCAGGGGCAAAAAAATGGGAGCATGGCGAAACGAAACGGCGAAAAAAAGACACTGCCGTAATCGTTGGGGGCGAAATGGGGCACAGGGCGAAATAGAACAGGGCGAAATAGGGGCGAAAGGGCGAAATAGAACAGGGCGAAATGGGGCACAGGGCGAAATAGAACAGGGCGAAATGGGGCACAGGGCGAAATAGAACAGGGCACAGGGCGAAATGGGGCACAGGGCGAAATGGGGCACAGGGCGAAATGGGGCACAGGGCGAAATAGAACAGGGCGAAATGGGCCAGGGCGAAATAGAACAGGGCGAAATAGAACAGGGCGAAATGGGGCACAGGGCGAAATGGGGCACAGGGCGAAATGGGGCACAGGGCGAAATGGGGCACAGGGCGAAATAGAACAGGGCGAAATAGAACAGGGCGAAATAGAACAGGGCGAAATGGGGCGACAGGGCGAAATAGAACAGGGCGAAATGGGGCACAGGGGGGCACAGGGCGAAATAGGGCACAGGGCGAAATGGGCCAGGGCGAAATAGAACAGGGCGAAACGGGTCGTTTCCGGTTAGTTAGGCTTGTACTTGTCCTGAAAGGCGGATGTTCGGGAGTCGAATGTGCAAGCTTTGCGAGGTAGGTAGGCAATAGCAGGTTTTATGCCCTCATAGCAGTTGCTCTTAGGGGGGGGGGGGGGGGGGGGGGGGGGGGGACACGCAGTTCTGGTACTGTAGTCTTCGATGTAGCGGGTGCACCCGCTGTTAGATTCATCGACGTTGGTCTGGGGGAAAGGGTCGGTAGGGAGGCGCTGCAGTCAAATCAGTGGGAAGTTCTTAAGCTTTGCGAACACGAACCGTTCAATTATAAGTAATGTAGTAGAGGGAAGCAACCCCTCCAGACTATCTCTTCCATCAGGAGTGACTGACCTTAGCCCCCCCCCCCCCTCCATTGTTGTCTTGTAGCGTCATTATCGCAATTAAACGCCATCATTGATTTGCTGAATAAGGCCGTGTACACACATAAGCGGATATTCCACGCGGAAACCCGTGCGCAATCCATAAATAAGTGGAACAAAGAAGGGAAAAAGATTTGCGCACGTGTCCGAATGTCCCCCTATATGCGTAAACTTCTACCCTTCTTTCTGCCACTTACTTAGGGTTTTCCGTACGGAACTTACGCGTCTAATGTGAACCCTAAGGCCTAAGGAGACGTAGTCTTCAACAATGTCCAGTTTTTAAGCTGGGTGGAAACGTCGCATTCTGTCACCCTGGCCCCTTGGATGAGTGAAAGGCCATCAGAAACGAACCAGCGGATCGGGTGAACGCGTGCTCCGCGGTCTAAGATAGAAGAGAAGAAGCTTCCATAGGGGAAGACGGGGTAAGAAGCCCATGCCAATGATCTCATGAAATGAGGCAAATTTCAGTCACATTTTGCCCATGAGACGAACGCTAAGCATTAACACTCGTCTCATGGGCAAAATTGGACTGACATTTGCTTCATTTCATGAGATAGTTGGCATGGGCTTCTTACCCGCTCATGGGCTTTTTACCCCGTCTTCACCTATATGTCTTGTCAACAAATATCAACCATGGCAGTTGGGATGCTGGTTGGTTTAATTTAAACAAATGTTGGCAAACGTGTAGATTCACCATCGCCCTCGTGTTTACGACCCTCAATCTCAAAGTCTGCTTCTTTCAGTTTGTATTGAAATAATCTGACCCTATCCCTTTCCTCAAGAATGACAGAATTATGTTGCTCCCCAACATGTTTATTCAATACATAGCATATATACACAGCCACACAGTAAGACAAACAGAGCAACGACAGTATCGAAGCTTAGACCGTGCTCTTGAAATTACAACACTCTAGTGTCTATGTCATCAATTTCTCCATGTCATCATTTTCTCTGTATCATAATTTTCTCTATGTCATAATTTTGTTATAATTTTCTTCTCTATGTCATAATTTTGTTTTAATTTTCTCTACGTCATAATTTTCTCCATGTCATTATTTTCTCTATGTCATAATTTTGTCATAATTTTCTCTATATCATAATGTTTGTCCATGTCATAATTTTGTCATAATTTTCTCTATGTCATAATTTTGTCATAATTTTCTCTATATCATAATTTTCTCTATGTCATAATTTTGTCATAATTTTCTTATGTCATAATTATGTCATAATTTTCTCTATGTCATACTTTCCTCTATGTCATAATTTTCTCTATGTCATAATGTTCTCTATGTCATAATTCTCTCTATGTCATACTTTCCTCTATGTCATACTTTCCTCTATGTCATAATTTTCTCTATGTTATAATTTTCTCTATGTCATAATTTTGTCATAATTTTCTCTGTCATAATTTTCTTCATGTCATAATTTACTCTATGTCATAATTTTGTCATACTTTTCTCTATGTCATAATTGTCTTAGTTATGCAGGCACGATTGACTGCAAGTTGGAAAAAAAATGTGTGTATCTTTATGTGCTTGAAACTTGTTTGACAAGCTGGTTCACAGTATGTTGTCCTCTCCACCATTATTGATGTGTACTGTGTGGGTGAGGGTCATAAAGGCGAACTTGGCACATTCTTTTTTAAGAATGATGCTTTGCTTGTCTCACTTTGGTTCTGACCCACGCACTGCTAGGTGAATGGTATCGTAATCAACTTTGGTGGAGGGGAGTTAAATAGAAAAAGAGAGTAATTACCCTTTGTTCAATTTCGTCATCTCCTCTCTTGGCCTCACTATTTCATTCTTTGATTAACCAAACTTTCTTTCGAGGCTTACCAGTTTGTCCTGTGTTGTATGTTGTTTATGTGTAACATATTCAAGGTTAGAAGGCTATGCCACTCTTGGACATGTGTTGATTTGTTTGTATGTTGTCCTCTCCACCATTGTTGATGTGTACTGTGTGGGTTGATGGTCATAAAGGCGAGCTTGGCACATTTTTTTTAAAGAATGATGCTTTGCTTGTCTCACTTTGGTTCTGACCCACGCACTGCTAGGTGAATGGTATCGTAATCAACTTTGGTGGAGGGGAGTTAATTAGAAAAAGAGAGTAATTACCCTTTGTTCAATTTCGTCATCTCCTCTCTTGGCCTCACTATTTCATTCTTCTGTTGTTATTTGATACAAAAATAACCTTCACCTTCGTCTTACTTTTCTCATGGCGAGATGGTTTGAAGACACTAGACCTAATAATGTATGGGTATTATCATAATCACAACCAGTTCTTTCTTAGGCTGACCTTTTTAGTCCTTTCAGACAACACCGTTGTTGGTTTTTTAACTTAAAATTCGTTTTTTCTCAAAATGTCCAATTTAGTCGAGTGAAACAAATTGTGAATTTTACTCATCTGAACAATAATAATTGTTTAATAAGGGGAAAGACACACAGCCTGTGTCTTTCCACAACATTGGACAGTTGAAAGGAGTGCATCCCCTTTTTTGTGAGTGAAAAGGGAGAAAAGGTGAATTTCCGAATAGTTTAATTACACTTTAACATTTGATTTTCGCTTCATCTAATTATTACTGATGAATTTTGACTTGATTAGTAACATTGCGTAATTCTCTGCACTCAGTATCCTTTTCTGTATGGTTTTGAGGCGTGTGTGTATGAAAGGGGTGGGTGGTAGTGGTTCTGGTGGTGGTGGGAACGCTTGTGTTGTGTGGTGGAATAGGTTTTGTCTTCTTCTTCTTCTTCTATCGCTCAGACTGTTGCCTGTCTATTATGCGCGCAGATGCGCCATGCTGCCGTTATGCGCCTAAGTAAAAAACAATAAATAGCCCCAGCATGTCCGACTTCGGCTGGAGGAAATTTGTTTGAAAGTGTTTCTTGAAAAAAGGCAGGACAATGGACCAGTAAGGCAGAAAGACAGTAGATGACAGCAAGCAGAGGGAAAAGGCAGAGTCAAAGAGAGTGACAGATTAGAGGAAGTTACAAGCACAGAACTTCCAGAAGGTGGGGGAACTATTTATGCAAAAGACCCCCCGGTATCCCCACGGGGGAATAGGTTTTGTGAATGTTGCCTAATTGCGGAAAATACGTGTATACGTCTGCCTGCACATAAGCCTAAATGCAAAGAGTTCGTGATTGAAGCTAGTCGGTCCCCGTGGGGATACCGGGGGATACCGGGGGGGGGGGGGGGGGGGGGGGGTCTTTCGTAAAAATAGTTCCTCCACCTTCTGGAAGTTCTGTGCTTGTAACTTCCTCTAATCTGCCACTCTCTTTGACTCTGCCTTTTTCCTTTGCTTTCTGTCATCTGCTACTTTCCGACTTATTGGCCCCATTCTCCTGCCTTTTTTCAAAGAAATCTTCCAAATAATGTTTCTCTTGAGCTCCTCCGAAATCGGAATGTGTCGACTGTACGCAGCGGGGAGACCAGTGGAAACTGAAAACAGGACACATATGTACCTTACCCATTATGACCATATGGCCTGGGAACGCAGAAGAAGACGAAGAAGAAGAAGCTAGTCGGAGTATAAAGGGCAAACAGCGATCATGATTCTTAGATCTACCAAAGACAAGACGGTTCAGAAAAATCATTATCTAACACTAACCTTAAAGACACCCCCACCCACCCCTGTCACGTGTCACATTCCCTCTTATGCTTGAAAGATTTCTTAGAGATATACTGACGCGCCACGATTAAGTCCCTTGGGGTTTTTTTCTGGGTAGCTGTGACCCACATACACATGCCCTCATATTTAAAATTGAGGCTGCTCTTTAAAATGATGTTTGGGTTTGAATTTGGGGGCATTTGTATGGAAGTGAGACATGGTCAAAACAAGATTTCTTACCAGATATAAGAGGAAAAACACGCGTGAAACCCGTGATTTTGATACGTGATCTGGTGGATCTTTAAGATTTCTTACCAGCTATAAGCGGGGAAACACGTGGAAAAAACCCCATGATTTTGACACGTGACGTGGTGGGTCTTTAATTGTCATAAAAAACAACAACAGCAACAACCGAGACACAAGCAAGCAATGCTGTTTTGAAACTTTTCATTTCCCACTCGGTTTCATCCCGTTTTGGAAACCCATCTTATCTTTGATAGCCACAAAATAAAGATGACATGAAAGTCCATTTAACGTCCTCGGACCCGGAACAGGTACATGCGGGACATTTATAGCTTTAAAGCTCCCCGTAGGGATACCGGGGGACCTTTCGTAAAAATAGTTCCCCACCTTCTGGAAGTTCTGTGCTTGTAACTTCCTCTAATCTGCCACTCTCTTTGACTCTGACTTTTCCCTTTGCTTTCTGTCATCTACTATCTTTCTGACTTATTGGCCCCATTCTCCTGCCTTTAAAAAAAAACCCCACTTCCAAATAATTGTTCTCCTTTGAGCTCCTCTAAAATCGGAATGTGTCGGCTGTACGCAGCGGGGAGACCAGTGAAAACTGAAAACCGGGCACATGCGTACCTTACCCATTATGGCGATATGGCCTGGGAACACAGAAGAAGAAGAAGAAGAACTGTAAAGATAGTACGTGGGACGACCCTGGCAGTATTGCAATACTAGGAAAGGGCAAATGTTAAGAAAAGCTCCCTCCTCTGCCCCTTCCATTCATTTCAGACGGTTTCAGGTTAGGGTTAGGGTTAGGAATAGGGTTTGGGGTAGGGTTAGGGATAGGTTCAGAGTCAGCTAAGTGTCAATCTAATTACATACCGTAACTTTGTTTTTTTTAATTGTGGATTTTTTTTTGGGGGGTATTTGTGGATTAGACGGTTTCAGGTTAGGGT
>CM065688.1:19473767-19478767 GCA_017654935.2 Phymorhynchus buccinoides | reverse complement strand
CAGAAACGGGACAAGCATAGAAATGAAAATAATGATATTGCGAAGAAGAAAAGAGAGGGAAACAAGACGGCATGTCATATGCACGTACTACCAGTCGCTAGTTTGTTAGTTAGTTAGTCAGGTATAGTCCCGTCAACAGCTATGGTTATCCCAGGACTGTCACCGCGTACAGTTTGACCACGTAATACAAAACACACATCAATGATTCTTAACAACGTCCATAAACCTGAAGAAAAAACAAGAAAAAACGCACAGTACAATTCACGATATGGCATCTTCGTCATTGTACCCTATTGCTCATAATTTCACACAGTGCTGGAATCGTTGAGCCATTCCACTCTACTCTATTTATTGGATCCAGGTGTTTTTTCTTCTAAACAGTAAAAAATGATAACAAACACATCCTAGTAAAAAAAAAACACCACACCAATACATAAAAAAGGCCATATAGGCAAATATGCACTGCAGAATGGGCAACATATGCCCACTCTAGTGCGTAAGGTCTCACGCGTGAAAGCCAGTGAACAATAAAAACAACACACCACTGGCATGTCATAAATTGTAAATGAGGATGAAGAGAATGAAAAATGGGGATGAGGGGCTACTCTTAGTTTAAAGCCATTCAAATCTGTAATAATGGACTTAATGGACTAATGATGTTTTGCTTTGTTTTGCACGACTTATTATTGTCTTAGGAAAGCAAAATGTTGGGAGTGCTATTTTCCTAAGAAAAAAAAGTACGGGTGGTGTTATTTTCCCAAAAACAAAAAAACCACCTTTTTCAGGAAAATAAGACTGAAAACAAATAAACACTCCCCAGTGTTGTTGGGTTTTTTGCCTGCTAATACTCGCGTGGCATTCTCAAAATGGATTTGTTCTCATCATGTCTGCGCATGTGCGTGCGAAATCGATCATGACGTACGATCAAATTTTATCTTTTGTGTATTCGACACTACATTGACCCTAAGCCTATCCCTAGCCCTAAACCTAATCCATGACCCTAACCCTAACCCTATCCCTAACTCTTCGCACATGCGCAGACATGTTGAGAACAAATCCATTTTGAGGATGCCACACCGGTGTGAAGGGAATATCCTACCTCATGAAATAAGTAGGCCTAGCCGGCGCCTAGCCGATCAGAATCGTTTGTTTGTCCGCCATTGTGAATTTTACGAAACTAAGTGCATGGCTTTGTACATCGATTTCTCGACAAATACGTAGATTTACACCCTCCTGCTCTATTTCTTGGTTCTTTCCGTGGTTAGGGATAGGGTTAGGGTTAGTGCTAGGATGGTTATAGTTCGCATGCGACAGGTAGATATTTCATGGCAGGTACTTATTTCTCGTGACACCGGGCTAGCCGCGAGAGGGAGGGCATGGGTGGGTTTTTTTGTCGAATGGTGTGGTAATTATAGAGAGCTGAGGTGTGCAATAATTTTTATGGGTATGTCCAAAATAATTAGGTCATGCATCACCCTTTTCCTGTGGAGGCAGCATTGCGCTGCAATGCATTGACATTACAGCCTTTACAATATTGCTACCTAATTGCCTGTTAATAATTACTCGCTATGTTATTTATTAATTATTGTTGAGGAACTGGTGCGGAAAACTTTATATTAGTGGTATGCTGCTATGTAATGGGGTCAAACGTATGTGTGTGTGTGTGTGTGTGTGTGTGTGTGTGTGTGAGAGAGAGAGAGAGAGAGAGAGAGAGAGAGAGAGAGAGAGAGAGAGAGAGAGAGAGAGAGAGAGACAGACAGACAGACAGAGACACAGAGACACAGAGACAGAGACAGAGATAAGGAGAGACATACATACTTACAGACAGACTGACCGACCGACCGACCGACCGACCGACAGACAGACAAACTGACTAACAGATGTGGTACATATTTATAAGACAAAGACACGTTAACTGTTCAAAATCCGACAACATTGTCTGCTGTTTAACTGAGCACACATTCAATAATAAGTTTTGCTAGTTGCTTGGTTCTTTTGTTATTTTGGTACGTGTATTCATGTGTTGTTATACAATGGAATGCTTAAACCAGAGACAGGAGGTGGGGGTGGGGTGAGGGAGAAATATAGAGAGACGGAACACTGAACACACCACGTTTCTAATGTCATTAGCTATGATGAATTAATTGCACAACATAGCAAAATTGACCAAAAATACAACGCACAAATCAAAAGAGAAAGAGAGAGAGAGAGAGAGAGAGAGAGAGAGAGAGAGAGAGAGAGAGAGAGAGAGAGAGAGGAGAGAGAGAGAGAGAGAGATTATTATGATTATGAGAGATTATTATTATTATTATTATTATTATTATGATTATTATGATTATTATGATTATTATGATTATTATTATTATTATTATTATTATTATTATTACTACATTATTATCAATATCAATATCAATATCAATATTATTATTATTATTATTATTATTATTATTATTATTATTATTATTATTATTATCATTCCTCACGACACTGACAGACTTGAGACCAGTCTATAATTACACTCGCTCACCCCTGTCAACCAAGGTACTGCTAGGTTCAATCTGGGCTGCCATCCTGTTGTGGCTATTGTTGATTGATGAAGCGACAGACTTGGCCAACACGACTTGTGCACGCGGTCAAATTAGTGAGTCAAGCTTCAAAGCTTCCCCTTTTAACCCTTTCACAGCCAAAGTCGCATTTTAGCACCACAGTGATTTAACACCTATGTCACTAAAAGGCATCAAATTGGGGTCTATTATCCAAAGACCCTATTGTCTTAGTTTTGGGGAAGTAAGGATAGACCTTATTTTATATATCTGTCACAGAAGAATCCCCAATACTGCAGATGGGCTTTGGTCTCTATCCAGGTAAATTTAATGGAAAGTTTTTGCTGAAAAATGGTTGGCGGTGAAAGGGTTAATCCGCAGAATCAGTGGGTGGATCTCTGTGTTTCACCGCCAACCACTCTTGATTGGACCGCCTGCCCGACTTTAGATCTTTTGACCTATGCTTACTTGTGTATGTCTGCCTATCTGCCGGTATGTCTGTATATATGTCTGTCTGTCTGTCTGTCTGTCTGTCTCTCTCTCTCTCTCTCTCTCTCTGTCTCTGTCTCTCTCTCTCTCTCTCTCTCTCTCTCTCTCTCTCTCTCTCTCTCTCTCTCTCTCTCTCTCTCTCTCTCTCTCTCTCTCTCTCTCTCTCTCTCTCTCTCTCTCTCTCTCTCTCCCCATAAAATAAAATATAAAAATGTCTGATGCAAAAATACAGATATTTCATCGGATTTTGGTGTAGGCCTACGGGACGGGGGGAACTAAACTCGTAGGATCTCGTAGCATTAAAGCAGTAGGTTGGATCGCAGCCGCGTTGAATCGTAGGCAATGTGGCGGGTCTATAAACAGGGCGAGGCATCGCCCAGTGTGTCACGCCCTTTAGGGAGATGCGCTCATTCTAATACCAGCCATTTTCGCCTTGGCATGAGGCTGTGTCAGACCAGTTGACATAAGCTAGAACACCAAGGCTACATCCAAACGTTTGTTATATTCTGCATGTTTGTGCGGGGATCGTCTTAAGCCACGACAAGCTCCTAGCATAACATCGTCAGTCTAAAATCCTCCGAAGTCGGAGTGTGGCTGCCCACGTGGCGGGGTAATAATAAAAATAACCGGTCACACGCGTGATGTTCTCATCCCTGGCTGGCGCATTTGTACCGTAGCGTTCAAGCGCTTCGGCTGTTAGGGATGATCCCTGGAGTCTTTAAGCCACGGTAAGACAACAACATACAAGCCATTTGACTGTTTGTTTGTTTGCTGCTCTTTTTTGGGGGGTAGTGTGTGTGTGTGTGTGTGTGTGTGTGTGTGTGTGTGTGTGTGTGTGTGTGTGTGTGTGTGTGTGTGTGTGTGTGTGTGTTAAAGACCCACCAGATCACGTGTCAAAATCAAGGATTTCACATGCTCTCCTTCTTATAGCTGGTAAGAAATCTTGTTTTGACCAGATCTGATTCCCGTACAAATGCCCCCCAAGTTCAAAACGAAACATCATTTTAAAGAGAGGCCTCAATTTGAAGTTGGGGGTTATTTGTATGTGGGTCACAGCTACCCAGAAAAAACAAGGGACTTATATAATTAATCGTGGTGGGTCAGTGTGTCTTTAAGGATTCAAATCATTAAATCTCCCCGTGGAGATACCGAGGGGGTCTTTCGTAAACAAAATTCCCCCACCTTCTGGAAGTTCTGTGCTTGTAGCTTCCTCTAATCTGCCATTCTCTTTGACTCTGCCTTTTCCCTTTGCTTTCTTCTATCATCTACCGTCTTTCTGACTTATTGGCCCATTCTCCTGCCTTTGTTTTTCTCTATTAAAAAAATCCTTCCAAATATTTGTTCTCCTTTGAGCTCCTCCGAAATAGGAATGTGTCGGCTGTACGCAGCGGGGAGACCAGTGAAAACTGAAAAACGAACGCATACGTACTTAATGATCCATTATGACCATATGGCCTGGGAACGCAGAAGAAGAAGAAGAAGAAGAAGAAGAAGAAGAAGAAGAAGAAGAAGAAGAAGCAGGAGAAGAAGAAGAAGAAGAAGAAGAAGAAGAAGAAGAAGAAGAAGAAGAAGAAGAAAGAAGAAGAAGAAGAAGAAGAGAAGAAGAAGAAGAAGAAGAAGAAGAAGAAGAAGAAGAAGAAGAAGAAGAAGAAGAAGAAGAAGAAGAAGAAGAAGAAGAAGAAGAAGAAGAAGAAGAAGAAGAAGAAGAAGAAGAAGAAGAAGAAGAAGAAGAAGAAGAAGAAGAAGAAGAAGAAGAAAAATAAATCTTTAAAGCTTTGATTCCTCAAAGTCTGATCTTTCTAGGCTGCTGACATTGATTTCTCAGTACGCAATGTTGAGATTATATCATTCACCCCCAATTAGCACTAGAATCTTCTGATACTTACATGTGATAAAAGTGTATTATTTTACGGGTATAACTCTTTCTTCTCTGCCAGAATGAATCAATCTAAGTCAACAATTTCGGTT
>CM065688.1:19453767-19458767 GCA_017654935.2 Phymorhynchus buccinoides | reverse complement strand
TATGGTATTTCAGTCTAACCAGGAATCCTATTTATGGTATTTCAGTATTTCAGTCTAACCAGGAATCCTATTTATAGTATTAACCAGGAATCCTATTTATCTAACCAGGAATCCTATTTATGGTATTTCAGTCTAACCAGGAATCCTATTTATAGTATTTCAGTCTAACCAGGAATCCTATTTATGGTATTTCAGTATTTCAGTCTAACCAGGAATCCTATTTATGGTATTTCAGTCTAACCAGGAATCCTATTTATTGTATTTCAGTCTAACCAGGAATCCTATTTATAGTATTTCAATCTAACCAGGAATCCTATTTATGGTATTTCAATCTAACCAGGAACCCTATTTATTGTATTTCAATCTAACCAGGAATCCTATTTATGATATTCTAGTCTAACCAGGAATCCTATTGATAGTCTAACCAGGAATCCTATTTATAGTATTTCAATCTAACCAGGAATCCTCAAGTTGTCCATGCTCGTAGGTATTTAGGATATCTAATGCAAGTCCGAGAATGAAGGTTACTGGTGAAAGGTCAGGTTCACTGGAGCAGATAATGTGCCGCGCGGATGGTGATGTAGCGTCTTGACGCTCGAGTTTGTTGTTTTCTTCCTTCCATTAATGTTGTGCTTGCTTGGGGCAGGAGGAGGAGAGTTAACAAGCTGTAGAAAACGGACAATGATGCAGACTAATTGATGAAAAGTTCCTGGCCGCTAAAATCTATTCACGTTTCTTTCGGTGACATTTTACGATTTGAAAAGCGAAAAAGAACAGAAATACCAAGTCAAACAACAAACAACAAACATTTACACTGGAAAAGCCAAGCCCACTTAATTATAGCCTAACAGATGTTGGCTTGTTCGCTGGGTTTTTTTTTGCATTATATGTATTTGAAGTATGTGTGAGAAATGGGAGAAAATGTGTGCTGGGGTGACCACCTCCCGGTGACCACCCCCCCCCTCCCCCCCCCCCCCTCCCCTCCCCTCCCCCCCACCCCCCCCCCCCCCCCCCCCCCCCCCCCCCAGCAGCACCTCTCCTGTTTTATGTGCTTCCTGTTCCTTAAGAACGGGAGTATGTTGGAATCGGAAGAGGGCCCGTACATTCGGTGTCTGTCCGTCTGTCTGTCTGTCTGTCTGTCTGTCTGTCTCGGTGTGAGTGTGAGACAGGAATATAAGTCTCCTCGTAGAGCCTAAACTTCTTCACCAATCTTTTTTGTTTTTTTAAAAATCGTTTTGCAGAATTGTCCTTGGTATCGTGACGAGGATGCCCATCTTGGTTTACGGGCGCAAGTCAGACAGACAATTGTATCATCAACAATATACAGCTGTAAAGTTCGACACGAATCTATCATCATTATAGCGGTCCTCAACAATTTTAGAACTCGAACAAAGCTAAAAGCCTTCCAGACAAATATCATTAGATGGAATGAGAAAAAAACCCACCCCACAATAACACGATAAAACCCAAACCATACAACTGAAACCCGAGACCCGTTAGCCAGCCCATGCTATATAGCCAGACCACGCCAACCATCCAACACCATTACATCAATACTACCTTTACTTGTGGCGGTGCCATAGCCGATGAAGTTTAACCGAGGCGTGGTCACCGCTACAGCTATCTGTATTAATTTTTGTAAATCGGGACTTTACTGGTTTCGTACTGCCTCCGGGCATTGCCTCCAGTATTGTTCCCACCATATTTGTATTTACAAATGTCCCATATGTGTCTGATTCAGACCAAGAGGACGTAAAACACCATTTTCGCATCCAACACCAGAAAAGACATAGGTGACGTTGCCTAACCAGAGCGCACTAAAACTGAACAACACAAAAACAATAGCGTTAAATTTTAAGCGACCAGAGAGGCACCCTCAATGTTGCAGACTACTTGAATTGATGTGCTGTCATTTAGCAACAAATCTTTTACTCTTTTTTTGACAATTAAAGACAACCATAAGGCCGGGTTCACATTAGACGCGTAAGTTCCGTACGGAAAACCCTAAATAAGTGGAAGAAAGAAGGATAAAAATGTACGCATATAACGGGAAATTCGGACACATGCGCAAATCTGTTCCCTTCTTTGTTTCACTTCTTTATGGATTGCGCACGGGTTTCCGCATGGAATATCCGCTTATGTGTGTACACGCCCTATAGGCTGTAAAATATAAAGTATACTTACAACAACAACAAAATGAAATCAGAATTCGAATTTTATTTTCACTCACAAATATGGAATAGACGATAACCTTATTAATTAAACTCACAACCAGTCCTCACATTCACTCACAAGAAACGCGGATCTAGTCCTGAGTTCGAGTATGAAGTGATGCACCAAAAAAAATGAAGAAGTGATAGGACAAACTGTCATGAAACAAACAAACAAATCAATAGGACAAAATGGCGTATCTCTTGCAGAAATCAATAGGACGGGTCCATGACATTTTTGCTCCTTGATAATTGCTTCTCGACAATTGCCTCGTGACAATTGCTCCTTGGGATACTTGCTCCTGGACTAATTGCTCCTTGAACAATTGCTCCTCGCGCATGAGCTTCTTGGGTTGTTTGCTCCTCGGACAGTTGCTCCTGTTTTTCTTCTCTTTTTTTTTCTCGTCCATTGCTATGAAAGGTATCTTTAAAAAGGTATATTTCAGGGAGGGAGCATTTCACATTGCTACAGTGTTCAGGAAGGACGGAGAGAGAGAGAGAGAGAGAGAGAGAGAGAGAGAGAGAGAGAGAGAGAGAGAGAGAGAGAGAGAGAGAGAGAGAGAGAGAGAGAGAGAGAGAGAGAGAGAGAGAGAGTAAGGAGCAATTATCACATAGACTAGGAGCAATTGTCCGAGGGGCAAAAATCCAAGGAGCAACTTTTCGAGGAGCAATTATCCAAGGAGCAAATGCTTCGGGAGGAATTACACCTAGGAGCAATTGTCAAGGGGCAATTGTTGGGGAGCAGATGTCGAGGAGCAATTATCAAGGAACAACTGTCGGTTGCCCCCCAACAGGACAAAGTCTGCCACTGTGAATTTTCCATAGGACATTTTGTCATGGCAAGGGGCAACAAAATATGACAGTGTCAATAGACGATTTTCTGAAAAGAAAACTTAGGGGAGAGCACTTCGTGAAAATTAAGGGCTTCGCACACTAGCGTCAGGCGTCAATTGTTTCTCAGAGCAACGCCTTGACGCGTTGACGCCTGCATCACAGCACACATTGTAGCGAGGCAGTGGTGTTCTCACACACGACTCTTGTCGCTTCGCCTCTTGTCGCTCGAACTTCCTTATTTGGAAATCAAGGAAAGATTACTCTAGCGTCAAACCTCCTCCTAGAAACAACACTGTTGTCAACAGTTATCAAGTATGGCTGACTACGATGATTCAGAAGATGATTCGTCTTCTTCAGAAGATGAAATGTGTGTCATTGTTTGTGCTGCTGCTGCTGCTGTGGTGGCACAAGAAGAAAGACGTCCCAAGCGTTCCATCTGGGCACGTCGCTGGCTCCAGAAAAGGCATGAGTTTGGAGGGTATCACCAACTCTTGGCGGAACTCATTCGAGAAGACCCAAGAGAGACGAGGCGTTTTCTCCGAATAAGCCACGAAAACTTCCAGAGAGAATTATTAGCATCTGCAAATGAAATGAATGATTTCAACGAATTAGATCTATTTACATTCGACAAGCATGACACTAGCAGACACCAAACACACACACACACACACACACACACACACACACACACACACACACACACACACTTACTGTCCCAGCCCTTTCCCATCATTGCTGCGATGTACTGGCAGCTTTCCTTTGCTTTGTCCCTGTCATGGTACGCTGGCAGGTTGAAGTTATAAAGGTTTTCCTGCTCCTCATACAAAGTGATCAGACGCTTTATTTCGTGTTCGAGCAAGTCTGCCATTTTTTTTCTTCAATCAGAGTTATGGTCCTTCCGTCCGTTGTGATTGGCTAGTTTCACGATCTCTGCGAACTTGAGCATCAAAATTAGAGCCGGTTCTATTCTCGAGCAACAAAAAATCGCGCAGCTACGCATCAAAAATCCTGCCTCGCCGCGAATCTCTCACACACAAGTGGCGCATCAAACTGCGCCTTGCAGCAAAAAATCGCCGCGATCTCGAGATCTTGA
This sequence comes from Phymorhynchus buccinoides, assembly GCA_017654935.2. Taxonomy (NCBI): domain Eukaryota; kingdom Metazoa; phylum Mollusca; class Gastropoda; order Neogastropoda; family Raphitomidae; genus Phymorhynchus; species Phymorhynchus buccinoides. The sequence continues at coordinate 19,454,630 of CM065688.1, read as the reverse complement.
CGCTAGTGTGCGAAGCCCTTAGAGTTGATTACCTCGACTTAGTCGGTCAAAATCATGGCAACCATGGCGGCATGGCGTCGAAGCTTGAAACCGCAGGATGCGAGTCAGCGACTTGCAAACGTAAGCATTTTTTTAAAATGGAAAAATGAGGGGCTGGACAGTACCCACAAACTCAGTGATAGAACTTGCAAAATATGACGTGAAAATATAAATGACATCAATTTTAGAATGACGCACGCCGTGTTCTAAGTGCTATATGTTTACTCAAACACACGAGGCTAGAGAGCTGGGGATCTACCTGATGGTAGAGTAACTTCCCCTGTGTGACCGATTGAATTAGGCAAGATCACTCCCACACACACCATGAAATTACTCCCCTTAATTGTTCCCGAACAATTCCTATCTTAATAGGACTCTAATGTCATGTGACATTATACCAAGGGAGTATATTTGATGCCTTGCCATTCAACATCTAATGAATGAAAATCCGTTTAACGTCCTCCGGTCTGAAACATACACATATATGGGACACTAGTAGATATAAAGATGGTAGGAACGATCCTGGAGGCAATGCCCGGAGGCAGTGCAAGTCCAGGAAAGTCCCGATTTTTTAACGATACAGATGTAGGGGAAGACGGGGTAAAAAGCGCATGGGCGGGTAAGAAGCCCACCCCAATTATCTCATGAAATGAAGCAAATTTCAGTCTCATTTTGCCCATGAGACGAGCGTTAATGTCTAGCATTCGTCTCATGGGCAAATTTGACTGAAATTTTCTTTATTTCATGAGATAATTGGGGTGGGCTTCTTACCCGCCCATGCGCTTTTTACCCCGTCTTCCCCTATCAGATATATACTTCTGATT
>CM065688.1:19401267-19448767 GCA_017654935.2 Phymorhynchus buccinoides | reverse complement strand
CAGTTCTTCTTCTTCTTCTTCTTCTTCTTCTTCTTCTTCTTCTTCTTCTTCTTCTTCTTCTTCTTCTCTTCTTCTTCTTCTTCTTCTTCTTCTTCTTCTTCTTCTTCTTCGATCGCTCAGACAGTTTTCCCGTCAACTATGAGCGCAGATGCGTCGTGCTGCATGCCGTTGTGCGCCTAACTAAGAAATAGTTAGGCCCAGCGAGTCCGACTTCGGCTGGAGGAAATCTTGTTGAAAGTGTTTCGTGAAAAAAAAAAATATAAAAAAAGGCAGGAGAATGGACCGGTTTAAGCAACTAAAGATCGAGATCCGTGCACAGAAAGATCGTAGATGACAGTAAGCAAAGGCAAAAAGGCAGAGTAAAAGATTGTGACAGATGAGAGGAAGTCACAAGCACAGAACTTCCAGAAGGTGAGGGAACTGTTTATGCAAAAGCCCCCTCGGTATCCCCACGGGGGGAATTATTACACTTCAATACTTGAGCTGTTGTCCTGTGCAGAATAGGCTGACTTGGGAATTTGTCAGGGGGGTGGGTGGGGGTGTGTTAAAAGGTACCATCCATTCGTGTGTGTGTGTGTGTGCGTGTGTGTGCGTGCGTGCGTGTATGTGTTTGTGTGTGTGTGTGTGTGTGTGTGTGTGTGTGTGTGTGTGTATTTGTTTGTGTGTGTGTGTGTGTTTGTTTGTGTGTGTGTTTGTGTGTATGTGTGTGCGTATTTGTGTGAGTGTGAAAGAGAGACAGAAAGAGACAGAGACGGAGAGAAAGAGAGACAGTAATAGAGAGAGAGAGAGAGAGAGAGAGAGAGAGAGAGAGAGAGAGAGAGAGAGAGAGAGAGAGAGAGAGAGAGAGAGAGAGAGAGAGAGAGAGAGAGAGAGAGAGAGAGAGAGAGAGAGAGAGAGAGAGAGAGACAGAGAGACAGACAGACAGACAAACAGAGAGAAACAGACAGATAGACAAACTGATAGGCAGAAAGGCAGTCGAACAGAGACAAAGGGACGGACAGAGCAATCAGAAACAAACTAGCGGATGACGTTTTTCTGAGGACATCAGTAATATAATAATAATAATAACGTCAAACTAACAAAGTTAGGTACCAAGACATCCGTTATGATCCTTCGTTAGCAGCTACTGTATTCTGTATACTGTATGTATGACTGATTTTATATATATATATATATGCACGAATGGTGTGACTTCGTTGCAGTTTTATGAGATGACATGACAGCCCGCTGACACGGGTGATTAAACGAATAGTGCGCAATTAAAGCACAAACGTGCGCGTGCACATTCACGCGCGTGCGCGGACATGGGCACATACTAAGGTTACACGCACACAGGCCTACATGTCTGCACACACATATACACGTATGCGCGCGCACACATACATACACACACGCGCGCGCGCGCACACAAACACACACACAACGCACTCATGCACGCGTGCACACACACACGAACTCTCTCTCTCTCTCTCTCTCTCTCTCTCTCTCTCTCTCTCTCTCTCTCTCTCTCTCTCTCTCTCTCTCTCTCTCTCTCTCTCTCTCTCTCTCTCTCTCTCTCTCTCTCTCTCTCTCTCTCTCTCTCTCTCTCTCTCTCTCTCTCTCTCTCTCTCTCTCTCTCTCTCTCTCTCTCTCTCTCTCTCTCTCTCTCTCTCTCTCTCGGGCACAGAAATATTAAATCTGACTTGATCAAAATCAAAGTACATGATAGTGTTCGAGAGGAAGTTGACTCACTGCTTGCTTGGTCTAACAATTGACAACAATCTTTCTAGGTCCTTCCACGTTTCTACACTTATTAGTAACATTTCTTTTTTTTAAATTCCAATTTAACAAAATAAAACATTTCCTCGGCCAACACACTATAAAATTATTTGTCCATGCATATATTTACAACCAGATTTTGATTATGCATCCGCACAACATGGGATATGGCAAGTAAAAATTAACTGTCTTAAACAACTAGAAAGCATTTACAGGCGTTCCATCAAACTTATACTTCTAAGATCATCTTCCCTACAAGTTCATGACTACAAAACACTGAACATTATTCCGTTTCAATTAAGATGTCAATTTAATACAGCAGTCTTTCTGTACAAGATAGTGAATGGACTCGCTCCGTTATATCTGTATGAAAAGCTGTATGCGACCCAAATACGGGATAAAAATAGAATACAACTTCCCCGTCCGAGAACTGATCTATATAATTATAATAATAAATAATAAATAATTAATAATGCTTATATAGCGCATAATCTTGCAAAGCAACTCAATGCGCTTTTCACTCACCATTCGTACAAACATTTCTAACAAACTGGCCCACGCATCCTCACCATACATCTCTATCAAAATGAATACATATTAGAGAATGCATTGCATATAATCATAACACAACACACCAACACCCACGTCCCTTCAACACCACCACCCCAACCATCCCCCCACTCCCCCCCCCCCCATCCCCACCCCTGCCCCCCTACTCCCCACCGTCACCCCATACACACACACGCGCACGCGTTAACCTCAAACTCAACGTCTTCAATGAGCTGGAAAACAAGAGTGGGGAAAGGATCATAGACTTTGCAGAGAGAAAGCTTTCCTGAAGAAGTGGGTCTTTAGTTGGGACTTGAAGGAAGGAAGAGTGGACTGGTTACGGGTATGGTCAGGGAGAGAATTCCAAACGTTTGGTGCAACAAAACTAAACGCCCTCTCACCCGAAGATTTCAAGGACCGCTTAGGAACTTTAAGAAGTTTCTGGGAAGAAGAACGAAGAGTACGAGAGCTTTGGTAGGTGCAGAGAGAAGAAGAGAGGTAGTGAGGAAGAGTTTTGTCAAAGTGACGAAAAGCGAGAGTAGCCATCTTGAACTGCCAGCGGAATTTGACAGGAAGCCAGTGGAGCTCAGCCAAAAGAGGTGTGATGTGATCACGCTTTCTTTTGCCAAGCACAAGCCGAGCAGCACTGTTCTGCACTCTCTGTAAGCGCGAAATCTGTTTATGACATGTGATATACTCGGGCGGTAAACTATGGAACGAAATTCCGGGTTATATCAAAACAAATAGTACCTTGGCATCGTTCAAAAGCTGCTATCAAGATTATTTATTTAAACAGTTATATTTGTTGTTTCCATTGTTCTTTCATTTATTACATGTTATCGCAGTAGGTGAAGACGGGATAAAAAGCCCATGGGCGGGTAAGAAGCCCATGCCAATTATCTCATGAAATAAAGAAAATTTCAGTCACATTTTGCCCATGAGACGAATGCTAAACATTAACACTCGTCTCATGGGCAAAATGTGACTAAAATTTGCTTCATTTCATGACATAATTGGCATGGGCTTCTTACCCGCCCATGGGCTTTTTTAGCATTCGTCTCATGGGCAAAATGTGACTGTAATTTTCTTTATTTCATGAGATAATTGGCATGGGCTTCTTACCCGCCCATGGGCTTTTTGCCCCGTCTTCCCCTATGTGACTGCAATGTAATCACAATTATTATCCAGATAATGAAATCCCTCTCCTCCTCCACATTCCCTATCTCTCCCTCCCTCTCTTTCTCTCCCTCTCTCTTAGTTATAGGTTGTGTTTGTGTTTGTTTGTGTGCGTGCGTGCGTGTGTGTGTGTGTGTGTGTGTGTGTGTGTGTGTGTGTGTGTGTGTGTGTGTGTGTGTGTGTGCATGCGCTCGCGCGCGAACCTGTGTCTGTGTACCTCTGTGCGTTTGTATGGTTGACGTTTATGAGTGTATTGGTTTATGCTTAATGATGTTCTCTTCCTTTGGACTTTGTTATGTTTGATTGTAACAGTTTTTACTTGTTTATTATTATTATTATTATTATTATCACTGTATTACTATTATTTTGTTTGTTGTTATTTCTGTCGTTATTATTGATGCTGTTATTGCTATTGCTGTTTGTTCGTTCTTTTTTTTTCTTCTTTTTTTGTTTACTTGTTTATAATTATTTCATTTGTTTGAGGACCCGATGAAAAGAAGTATTTGTATGCTTATTCAGTTTATCCTCATTAAACATTTCAAGTTCAAGTTCAAGTTCTCTCTCTCTCTCTCTCGAAGCAAAACCAAATTAATAATGCCCCACCCCAGAACAAATCTATATAAAGCATCCCTTACATACTCAGGTGGTAAACTGTGGAACGACATCCCTGATAATTTCAAACTAGCGTATCTTCCTTTCGCCAATCATATCACAAGTACATAATGGACAATCTTGTTCATCAGTTATGTTAATGAGTTTTACAACAAACATCAACTTATGCCAAGATTCTTGTAAATCTTTTATATCTCTCTGTATATCTGTGTGAATGTCTAATTCGCCCCCCCCCCCCCCCCCTCTCTCTCTCTAATATTTTTTTAAGATATTCCCATCGTATCCCCCCCCCCCCCCCCCTAAAAGTGCTATTATTCTGAAAAATTGTCATTTGTCTCAGAATTGTCTTCTTTTTTCGTAATCAATTCAAACCACCAATTCAAGTTCAGCATTGCTCATTATTATCCATTTTTGCTTTTTTTCCCCAATTTGATTCTCTGTCAATTATTTCATGTGCCAATTTTTGTTTCATTTTCTTGACTTGATTGTTTTTATGTCCATGTTTCTTTGCCTGATGCACGGTGTGAGTGTGTGAGTGAGAGGGCAAGGTGCAAAGAAGCTATTGTAGCTTATCCTTTTTACCCTCAATAAAACATTCGTATTTATCTCTCTAGCCGCCAATATAAGACTGTTCTATGATTTAAACACTAAATCTGCCTCTTTTTCTTCTCTAAATTCTTCTTGTCCACTCAAAGATGAGAGAATAATAATGCGGTTAGTGGGTTTGGTTGCTTGCTTTGTTGTTGCTGTCGTTGTCTTTCAGTCTCGCGAACCGCTTGACAGAATCACTTCAATGGGCTTTCTGGTACGGAATTTGCGGGCTTGAGGAATCTAATGCGCACAAGGCTTTAGGAAAGAGAAGGCGACACACATTTTCTGGCTTTCAGTTTCAGTAAAATTGTAGAATTAATCTTGCTCTCAGATTATTTCATTTATTTGTTCTCTCCGTCTCTTCGCTGTCTTCTCCTTCCCCGTCTATCCGCTCTCTGTCTCTTACCCCCCCCCCCCCCCCCTTTCTCTCTCTCATATTCCCATCTTATCTTTTCTTTTTTTCTTCCTTAACCCTTTCACCGCCAAAGTCGCATTTTAGCACCACAGTGATTTAACACCTATGTCACTAAAAGGCATCAAATTGGGGTCTATTATCCAAAGACCCTATTGTCTTAGTTTTGGGAAGTAATGGTAGACCTTATGTTATATCTGTCACAGAAGAATCCCCAATACTGCAGATGGTTTTTGTTCTATACCCAGGTAAATGTATTGGACATGTTTTGCTGAAATATGGCTGGCGGTGAAAGGGTTAAAAGTGGTATTATTCAGAAAAATTGTCATTGTCTCAGAATTGCTTCCCTTTTTTCGTACTCAGTTTAAACCACCAATTCAAGTTCACCATTGTTATTTATTATCCATGTTTGCTTTTAATTCCCATTTCTGATTCTTTTTCAATTATTTCATGTGCCAAGTTTTGTTCCTTTTTTTTTTTACTTGATTGTTTTATGTCAAATGTTCTTGCTTGATGCATGGTATGAATGTGTGAGTGAGGGGGCAAGGTGCAAAGAAGCTATTGTAGCTTATCCTTTTTACCCTCAATAAAACATTCGTATTCGTATTCGTCCTATCTCTTCTCTGTGACCCCCCTCCCCCTCTCTCTCTCAACTTTATTTCAAATGTCATTTTTTTTCTTTGCGTGTTCTTGCGTTGTTTCGATTCAAATTGTAGTTACCCTATGTCATTACTTAAAGGATTGTCATTGTCATTGTCTCAACTTTATTCTGTCATTATCTTTTCTATATATATGTGTGTGTGTGCAGTTTTCAACCCTATTCAAGCTGTTTTTACAACATTTCTTTACTGTAATCATCAGCTTTAAAAGCATGCACACACAAATACCAAGCACCTCTAATGTCATCTTTAACCAGTTAAAACTGCATCACAAGATTTCCTTGGAGGGGAAATAAACCACTTATCTTTTTATTGTCGCAATTAAAGTGTGTGTGTGTGTGTAAGAGAGAGAGAGAGAGAGAGAGAGAGAGAGAGAGAGAGAGAGAGAGAGAGAGTATGCTTGCTTTTTTACAAGATTGCATCATTATGAGATTAGCGATTGATAAAATACAAAACAGCAAAATATTGTTTTTTAAGCCTTCGGTAAAAACATAAAATCGTATAATAAAAAACAACTGTGGGGATACCGGGGGGGCCGGGGGTCTTTTGCATAAATAGTTCCCCCACCTTCTGTGCTTGTAACTTCCTCTAATCTGTCACTCTCTTTGACTCTGCCTTTTCCCTTTGCTTGCTGTCATCATCTACTATCTTTCTGCCTTTCTAGTCCACTCTCCCGCCTTTTTTCAATAAACGCTTTCAAAAACGTTTCCTCCACCCGAAGTCGGACATGCTGGGCCTAATCATTTCTTACTTAGGCGCAAAACGACAGCATGACGCATCTGCGCTACTTGACAGGAATCTGTCTGAGCGATCGAAGAAGAAGAAGTATAATAAAAAGTGGTAAATAATTATCTCTTAAAGGGAAAACAACCGATCCCAGGGATCGGGTCTTTCTCGCCAGAAAAGCTCTGCCTCGCGGTGGCTCGCACAACAGGGAACAAAGAAGGGCGAACCGTCTCTCTCGCCAGTTGTGATTTAAATGCGGCGCGCGCTCAGCGCTTCCTCTTATCAGGATTATACCTACACCACCAATTCTCTTAACCCTTTCACCGCCAATGTCGCATTTATGCACCACAGTGGTTTAACCCCTATGTCACCAAAAGGCATCAAATCAGAGCCTGTTATTTGAAGATCCTATTTTCTTAATTTTGGGAGGTAAGGATAGGCCTAATGCTATACATGTCACAGAGGAATTCTCAATATTGCGGATAAAAAACATTTCTACCCCGCTAAGTGTAATGGTATTTTTTGGCTGAAATATGGCTGGCGGCGAAAGGGTTAAAGCTCTGATGAAGTTTTGAGTTTGTACCTATGTCTTGTCAGTTGTGCCTGCCCAGAGCAAGGCAAGTGTGTGTCATTTGTGGCTCTGGTTGGAAAAGTATGCCTTTTAAATGGAGTGTGTGTGTGTGTGTGCGGAGAAGGGGGGAGGGGGGTAGTAGTGGGGAAAGAGGAATTAAAATGAAAGGTTTTCTTTTCTTTCATGAAGCATTCTTTGATACTCCCCCCAAAAACTTCCAGAAACAAAAAAAAAAAAAAAATCAAACCCAGGAAGTAAGGAAAACCCCAAGTTATAGTTCTAAAGAAGAGTTCGCGTTAGAAACCCCAAGTTATGACAGAAGCATCCTACTCTTTAAGAAGTTTAGCTATAACAGTCCAAAAATTACTGGGAGCGGTTCACTATCACACAATAAAGATTGATGCTTCTTCTTCTGCGTTCCCAGGCCATATGGCCATAATGGGTAAGTTACATATGTGTCCGGTTTTCAGTTTTCACTGGTCTCCCCGCTGCGTAGAGCAGACACATTCCGATTTCGGAGGAGCTCAAAGGAGAAACATTTGTTGGTGTTTTTTGGGGGGAAAAGACAGGAGAATGGGCCAATAAGTCGGAAAGATAATAGAAAGCAAAGGGAAAAGGCAGAGTCAAAGAGAGTGGCAGATTAGAGGAAGCTACAAGCACAGAACTTCCAGAAGGTGGGGGAACTATTGTACGAATCCCCAAGGGGAGGATTGATACATTCGCAATGTTTTCATTTCTATACAACTCAACTTCACACACACTTAACACAGAGAAGTCCATTTGAATACCCGGTATATTTATTGTTTTCAATTCAATTCAATGGCCCGTAGGCACATACCATTAATACAAAAAATCATAAAAAAGAATTATAAAAAAATGAGGGGACGTTACTAATTATAAAAACAAAAGAATCGGTTCAATACCAAGTACATTGCACTTTCATGGTGTAAAACAGACAAGACATCTGGCATCGCGAGTACCAATACGCATGGGTGAAAAGCCGGAAGATACTATTAGCCTTTCTTTTTTAACTCATTCAAGTCCACCCATATATGGCCGGAATTAACACAAAGCTGTCAAAGTGATGAATTTGTTTCAAGGGAAGTAAATCTGTGCGCACACCACACTCTGGTCACTTCTAAACTCGCTTCGCTCCCTTAGACCACACTTTCGCCTCTTACTTTGCGTTTGTAGTGGGGAAAAACTAATTGCTGTAGGGAGTTTTTGTTTGTGGCTCAAGCCACAAACCTATCACTCACTTTGTCGGTCTGTCTATCAGTCGGTCCAAAATTGTCGCACTTCAAATCGAGGCTGCACTTCAAATTGAGGCCGCTCTTTAGAATGATGTATTTTAAAGCGTACAAAATAATAAACATACGTAATACAGACACTACAACAGACACGACGAGTATGCGGTGCTTCTTTCAATGAGTATAAGTAGGATAAATAGATTTAAATGTTTTCCAAAAGATATAAAAAGTTACGAAATGGAGCAGAGATAACATTCTGGTTTACAGATTAAAATTATTGAAAAGCCAGGGGAGGTGACTCATGATTGGAGTGGTAAAAATAGACCGCGTGCCACAAACTATTGCGATTCCGCGCTTGTTCTATATAAAGTCTATGTATACGAAAGTCCGATCTACCACTTCCCTGTGTCTAAACCTGAAGTAAAAACCTGTAATCTTCTTTCATTTCTCTTTTTGTTTTAAATGCATGTTTTCTTTGTGTGTGTGTATAGCTGGAGTGATTTATGAGGGTTTTTTAATAATTCGAAATCGTTGCGATGCGAACGAGTTAATATTTAGAGAATAATACCTTCTGGCTTTCACCCAATGTCCATGTAATGGTCAACCTATGGCGATATTTTTCACGCCAGAGGGCAGTCAATGCACTTGGGGCGTATCACGCGATTTTCTTACTTGGGCGTAGTGAGAGAGAGAGTGATGGTAGGACCACTCACTGTATCTCTCTCTTTCTTTATCCCCAACTAATAATATAGAGAGGATTAGCCCCACACGAGCGTCATGCCCTCTGGGGTGAGAAAAATCGCACTAAGTCTCTCATTGTCGTCTTCTTCTAGCTTGGTTACTTCCAAGGGTGTGCACATTTTCCCAAAGAGCAAGAACACATTACTTCACAATCAGTCATCAGCACCAGAGGATCTTAAAACAAAATTCTCGATTCACACATTAGACACTGCTTCCTTTGTTGCTGTACCCTTGGCTTGAAGACTCCAGGGATCATCCCAACAGCCGAAGCACCCGAACACCATGGTACAAACGCACCAGCTTAGGGATGAGAACATTACGTGTGTGACCGTTTTTGATTGCACCTGCCACGTGGGCAGCCACACTCCGACTTTGGGAGGATTATGGACTGATGACGTTATGCTAGGACTAGGAGCTGGCCATGGCTAAGGACAATCCCCGCATAACTATACAGAACATAACAACATTTTGATGTAGCCTTGGTGTTCTAGTTTATGTCAATTGGTCTGACACAGCCTTATGCCTTGTAAGAGGATATGTATTTTGCTTAAATTGGCCTTTGCGAGTGTAAACGTTTCTATGAAATCATTATTTCGAAGAATTCAGATTGTATCAATTTTTTTTATACCGAAAATAACTGAAAATCTCATAAATCATTATTAACTGAAAATCTCATAATCCAAGATGTCTTTTTTTATTATACAAAATCAGTTCTTTTTCATATTTTTTTTAATAAGTTCTCTTAGGCTTAGCTTTACATTTCTGTTGTCATAAGCTTTTTTTGAATTCGTCGTCATATAATCGTTTAAAAACTCGGGACTTTCCTGGTATTGCAGTACCTCCAGGATTGTCCCACCATCTTTGTATCTATTAATGTCCCACATGCACCTGTTCCAGGCCAGAGGATGTTAATCAGATTTTTCTTCATAAACTAGCTAGCAGATAACCATGCGGTTGTACAAGAAAAGCTGACTAGTAACTATTTTTACACAAACATAAAACAGAATTATATGGTAGTCCGATTCTTTTTCAATTTGGCACTCCCAATCACTCACCAAGAAAATTTGGCCTTGTAAAAAAACAAGTTATTCGTTGAAAATTGACCGAGTCGACAGGAAGCTCACACAAACACATACATTGAAGAACTGATAACTCAAAAACATTGGATAACTCACAATAATTTCTGGGTCCCAGTATAATAATCTCTATGTTGAAGTCTTTTTAACTCAAAATATTGGCTATCTCAGACTAACATTTTAGTCCCTTCAATCTCGACTGAAGCGATTTTTACCGTAAATCAATTTCCCAATAAAGCAGGACACACCGATATTTACAAAAATGTTTCATAATGGGCTGCTCTACCTAGGTAGGGCCAAAATCAAGCGCTGATGACTTGTTTATTAACCCTTTCACCACCAATGTCGCATGTATGCACCACAGTGATTTAACACCCATGTCACTAAAAGGCATCAAATCAGAGACTGTAATCCAATGACCCTATTTTCTTAATTTTGGGAGGCAAGGACAGGCCTAATGTTACACATGTCACAGAGGAACTACTCATATTGTGTATAATTTTTCTTCCCTACCCAGTTAAGTTTAATGGCATTTTTTTGTTGAAAAGTGGCTGGCGGCGAAAAGGTTAAAAATAAATGAAAAAGCTTACATCTAATCGTGCAATGCTCTTGGCCCCTTCGATCCACATGGTTTGAATTGCGTCAAAGACTTTTGAAATGATGATAATGAACAGTTTCTAAACAAATGAGACCCAAAGGGACATTAAGTGTCAAACTGACCGTTCTGAGAAAAGTATACATTTGAAAACTGCAGACAATTCTCTTTCTAATGATGCAAGAACCATTCTTGTATCTTTTTTCCGGTCCAGAGTTATGAGCATTTAAAGTTGGTAGGGTGAGTGTCGGCCATTTTGAGAAAACAGTCTAAAGTCTAGCCTAGCTGAAGAAAATGCATTGACCTACTCGCTTTAAAGCACTTTTAAGACCATTTAGAGACCATAGTAAAGATGATGCTTTACAAATACGAAAGATAAATTATTAGTGAACACGAAAATACCCATAACTCAAAACTGACGAAAAAAATGAGATTTTTGACTTTGCAAGCCTGTTGTGAGAAACTAGCCCAGCGACTTAATGTCCCTTTCGTGGTGCGCTGGGTCACAGATGCTAAAGACTGGGATATGCGTTTTATTCCCGTAGCTGCACACTAACAGTTCAAACATCCGAGCCAAGCACTGCGGACACCACCGCGCACTGACATGACCACACAGCACATATATATATATATATACAACACAGCATGAACTCAATCAGGGTACACACACATTAGATCTGCAATCAGCAAGTTCAATGCGGAAACCCCATACATTTACTGCACATGGGTTTCCGTGCAAACTCTCTCATATTTCTGCAACGTAACCTGCAAACTCTCATATTTCTGCAACGTAACCTGCAAACTCTCTCATATTTCTGCAACGTAACGTGCAAACTCTCATATTTCGGCAACGTAACCTGCAAACTCTCTATTATTTCTGCAACGTAACGTAACGTGCAAACTCTCTCATATTTCTGCAACGTAACCTGCAAACTCTCATATTTCTGCAATGTAACCTGCAAACTCTCTCATATTTCTGCAACGTAACGTGCAAACTCTTAAACTCTTTCATATTTCTTACTTCCAGATTTTTTCCCAATGGGTTTCCGCGCGGAACTTGCCCACATATGTGCGTGTGCCCTTATACTACTGACTATTTATTTACCTGATAAACGATTATGTGAACAACACAGATGACAGCGAGTTCAATTACAAAAACAACAAACAACCAAAACCACACCTGCAATCGTTGTTAAGATTACTGAACATTTTTTTTGGGGCAGCAGTCAAATTGTAAGCAGTTAAGGACAAGGATATTCACTTATGACACAGTTTCCTTTGCTGTAGAAAGAAGTTGGTCTTTATATCGCACACGCAGCAATACCCTTAAGCATGGGTGCATCTCCCCCAAATGGAAAAAACAACCTGAAAGGCAGGGGTCCAGGGACCCATGACCCCGGCAGGGTACAGGGGCAGAGCCCCGTCGGACGATTCAGGGGGGCAAGTTAAGAGAGAAATAACGAGATAGACAGACAGTTAAAATGATACAGAGACAGTAGTTTGATAAGCCTTGTGAAATTATTACATTGCCTTTGTAAGCTTCCAAGATAGAACCAAGTTCAAAACGCCCCAAATCGCTTGTGGTCTTTTTTTTTTTTTTATAAATTAAAAAAACAACTGAAGTTCAGTTTCTGGTAAAATTAAAAATACTGAAATCAGTGTAAAAATGAAAGAGTAACACCCATGCCTATGTGTCAACGCGTTTGAAAACATTAGTTTTTCTTGAAAGAGGTTGATAGAGGTTGCTTGAAACCCATTGAGGTTGCTTGAAACCCATTACTGGGTAGCAACGTGAACACAGTAAATACATCTAGTGGTATAAATTACAGGCTTCAAAACAAAAACGAATAAAACCCCCACATATAAAGGGATGGACCAGAAGTTATTATTGTAGGCAGCATAGCACCCAGTCAAATGTCTTTACTTCTGAAGCTCATAGTTTAAACATCCACTGCTCAACAGTTTGATTATAGATAATAGACAAACCTCTATTTTAAGACTTCCAAAATGTCCGGAAAAATCGGTCGTAAATTGGAGGGGTCGTATGACGAAGGTTTTCACTGGCAGCCGTAGAAAGAAAAAGTTCAGCACAGTTCATACTCTCTTCTTCATGCACACATACAATGACAGATTAAAACTGGATTTGGGTCTTTCCAACTCTATAGGATTGTGCAATCGATATTACAGTTTCACTTTGCCGACTTCTTTTAATCACCTCCACTCTCGTCCAAAGTCAGTGGTTTTCTTTTTCAAAGTCAGTGGTTTTCGTGCTTTTCCTACGCTCTCCGCCATCTTTTCTACAAGGGAAGCGACTCCGCTTTCAGGCCCTTGACCATGGTTGTTTCCCTTTGCTCGAAGTCTATGCAGACGACAGCAACGGTCGTAAAAACCAACAAAATGGCGGTCGTAAGTCGCGTTTTAGAGGAAGTCGTTTAAGAGGTCGTTTACATAGTAAAATGCATCTGTGCCAACAAATCCGGTCTCAAATGAGAGGTGGTCGCTTAACAGAGGGTCGTGAAATAGGGGTTTGTCTCTAATAGAAAACAAATAGAAATTTTAAAAGCACAAACAAACTCTGTTAATCTTGAACGAGCAACATACAATATTCACTTGTTTTTCTCATTTATTCCCTTATACTAGAGACTTCTTTTGTACGCTACCATGACATTTTCTTTTGGTCTTTTGTACGCTACCATGACATTTTCTTTTGGGCAAACGCACACGTTAACTTTGAAACAAGTACTTTTCTCTGCGCATACAGAGGATCTTACGGGAAGCTCACCCATCAGAAAGACCAGTTGAACAACAACAAAAGCATGTTTAAATTATTAAAAAAAAGACAATGCAGAAGTAAGAAGAGAAAAAGGACAAACAAATAGCACAAGTTGTGTACAGTCTACTAGCACAATTCTGAACTAGCGTAGTCTCTTACGATTTCAGGGGGGGGGGGGGGGAAGAAAAAAAAGTTTAACTTTGCCATCAAATTTCTTTTTCATACTTTCACAGCATGTGTTTTGTATCAAACTGATGGGGAAAAAAAGAACCAAATGTAAAAAGACAGAAGCCACATTTCCTTTTAAATCTGATAAGTTTCTGGAGCAAAGAGAGTAAGGTTTTCTTGCCTTTAAGTTTATTAATACAAACGAGTGTAAAGAGACAGATAATTAACAGAAGAAAAATATAAAAATAGGGTTGGTTTCTTGACAGAGAAAAGAACAAAAACATTGTAACACCCAAACCTCAATGACCGCTTTCAGTCCTGTCCGGTTTCCTTGCTTTCACACTCACAGCTCACGCTCAGGCACACAACACGATATGCCCACTTGATCAAAAATACACATTCTTCGTGGGTTTGTTATTTCAATTCGTGTCTGTACAAAATACTTAAGTGCTTTAATTCATACAGAAAACCACAGCCCACGTTTCAATCATCATCATTTTACGTTTCTAGTAATACTACACTCATATTTTTTTACAAGATTGAAACGTCCTTAAAATTAAAATGCACGTACACACGCACAAACACAGAATAGTCACCACACACAAAGCTTTCCTCTCTCATATATTAAGGGCAAGCTACAAGTCCACTAAAATCGTACGACTGTACGATATGATTCGATCACGTGGACTCCAAGAACAAATGCGATACGCACTTCGAGATCGATCACATGATCGAATCGCATCGCACAGTCGTGCGATTTTAGCTGACGTGTGGCGGGGCCCTTACAGCGGAATGATCAGCACACAAAAACTAATTCAAATACAACTAGTTTTGTAACCAACAAATTATTAGTAACTGCATCATAAAGTACAAAAAAGCAAAATAAACATACATGAAAAAAAGGCCTCACAATGAAAACAACCAGTACACGGTAAGATGAATACAAACGGGCCAAAAACAAATTGAGTAAAAAAATATGTTAATAAAAAAACACACCCAAAACCCAACAATACTCATAGTTCATTTATTCGAAAGTAAGAACAAGACAAAATACAAAAAGATTAGAATAAATCATGGAGTAAAGAACATTGCGATACCTTGCGTCATTTAGGAAACCAATGTTTGGTAAAGGGGGGTGGGGGGGATTAGTTTTCCTGTTGGTGTGTATCTAACAAGTAACATACATAATAAACAGACTGAAAATAAACACCCAAATGTCATAAGCAAAACTTAAAAGGAATACACACATTGAACAAAACGACAAGCTCATATTCTCTTTTCAAACCAGAAAAACCTGCAACATAAACACAAACGTTTCATTCCCCCCAAAAAAATCAACAAAAGAAAATGAAGAAAGAAAACTCAGCCAGTACAAAAACCGAATGACTTTTCTTCGAAGTAAGTACAGCGAATGTCTGAGCCTCAACCACACCAACCATACACCCACTGGGGATGATCAAAGCACAATAACTCATAGTTGGTGGCGCCCTCGGGGGAGGACCTCACTCACGCTGGCTCTGCGACTAAGAGAATAGTGTCGTCAGTAGGGGGCTTAGTAGGTGGTGTCCTGAACAGGCTCCACTGAACTCCACCGAAGTGACTAAGCAGCAGTGCAGTGTCTCCTCGGTTGGTTGTGCCTCCTGACAGCCTGACATAGATTAGCTCCCCTTGGACTACTGGTCTCGGATTCCGCGACCTGAACGTGCTGAGGTGTGGCTGCGAGTTGGGACTCGGAATGAGCGGCGTGTACAGCCCAGAAGATGGGACAGCAACAACAAAAAATCTTATAGTTATAATTTCCTCCCCCCCCCCTCTTCTACCCTCCCTTTTCACTATGAATATCCTCCCGCAAAAGTGATTAGTTCAGTGCGAATAAGTACAACTTTTCAGATGATGGTTAGTTGATGGTTTTGTCTTGCATGTTCAGCCTTGCGGATGTTAAAACTCATTTTCAAGTAAAACTGTTCTGGCAGGAAAAAATTATGAATAAATCTATAAACATTATGATTCTCTTTTTCTTAACCCAGACCTGTTCACTCTACTCTTTTCAAGTAGCATTCAACTCAGTTTGGACCTCTACTACACTTCAAAACTGAAAATAATGCTCTTTATTTCTTGATTACTACTCATTTTCAGTGAACATTGTTTGATGGTTTAATGAATAAAACTACACATGTTGCACCAAAACTACTCATTTCAGCTATCCAGACTACTCAAGACTTGTGTAGGGGGTAAACAGGTCTGTTAACCCTTTCACCGCCGACATCGCATTTTTGCATCACATCGACTGAACACCCATGTCACTAAAAGGCTTGAAATTAGCAACTGTTATCCAATGACCTTATGTTGTTAATTTTGGGAGATAAGGAAAGGCCTTATTCAGTACAGGTCATAGGCAGATTCATAGTATTGCAGACGCCAACTTTTCTTTATCCAGGTAAATTACACTAAACATTTTGGCTGAAAAATGGCTGGCAGCGAAAGGGTTAATGCAGATGGTTACACTTACAGCTCATCTTCTTGATGTCCAGAAAGATCTCTTTCAGGGTTCCCAGGGCTTTCAGCTATCCCCAAGTAAGGACCTTGTAAGGACCTGTAGGCCTAAGGATAATCTGCATCTTTTAGCCAACGATCTTGAAAGGAACACTTTCCCAGCATTGTGAACAATGTCTAAGCAGATACAAAAACTATGGCTGACACAGATATACGCGTTGTCTCGCAAAACGACACCAGGATAAAGAACGATATTTCAGTCCAATTTCTCTTGACAACTCGCGGTGCGTCATTCGTCTGCTAAGCGGTCAGTTGAAACGGGAAGGTGGGGGAGGGGGGTAAGGTGAAGTAGGTGCTGAGCGATGTTTCTCAAGTGTAAAATCGCTGCTTCTGCGATCTATTTTGAGTATGGTCTTGCTGCTCAAGGCAGTTTTTGGCAGCTGTCAGGACTTGTAAGGACCTTGAAGTGAATGTAAGCACTTGAAAGGCCTTACTTGGAGATTTCAATTGGTCAAGACTTATAAGGACTGGTAAGGCCCCTATGAACCCTGTCTTTGTTGCTTCAAACATAATAAAGAGAAAATATTTCAGAATCTAAGCGCGCACAGTGGGTCGAATGAAGGTAGCTTAGTTTCTAGAAACATGCGCATCACATCTGAGACCAATAGTAAAGAGAAGATATTTCACAATCTAAGTGCACACAGTGCGTGCGCACAGTGGGTCGAATGAAGGGAGCTTAGTTTCTAGAAACATGCGCATCACATCTGAGACCAATAGTAAAGAGAAGATATTTCACAATCTAAGTGCACACAGTGCGTGCGCACAGTGGGTCGAGTGAAGGTAGCTTAGTTTCTAGAAACATGCGCATCACATCTGAGACCAATAGTAGAGAGAAGATATTTAAGAATCTAAGCGCGCACAGTGCGTGCGCACAGTGGGTCGAGTGAAGGTAAGTTTAGTTTCTAGAAACATGCGCATCACATCTGAGACCAATAGTAGAGAGAAGATATTTAAGAATCTAAGCGCGCACAGTGCGTGCGCACAATGAGTCGAGTGAAGGTAAGTTTAGTTTCTAGAAACATGCGCATCACATCTGAGACCACCAATACCTCCTCAACATTTTTTTTTTTTTTTTTTTTTTTTTTTAAAAGAACCACTATTTCAAAGAAGAAAAAAACAACCAACCTGATGCTAAGCAAATTATCTCTCACAGCACAATGAACATAAGCTCACACCCCCCCCACCAAACCCGGAATACAACCGACGTGCAATGATAAATTTAACGCGCTTTCACACTTCTCAGTTACTTTCATGCAGAAACTGGACTAAAACTCTTTTTTTTTAACCCAAAACTATGATTATTACCTCAGCACATTTCGTTTTTGTCCCAATACAGTGGAACCTCCCTCATTTTTGATGATTGTTGAAGGTCTTATAAGGGAGGTAATTTTAATACTTACAAAGAAGGGCAATGTGATGATGAACTCCACCGAAGTGACTCGGCTAAGAAATAGCTAGGCCCAGCAAGTCTGACGTCGGCTGGAGGAAGAAGTTGGGACCAGTAGTCCAAGAAGGGCAATGTCTTTAGAAAAGGAGGTCTTATGTGGGAGGGAGTCTTATAATGGGAGGTCTTATAAGGGAGGTTCCACTGTATACACAACGAAAAAAAAGAAAAGGTAAAAAAAAAAGTAATACAGGTAATTTCCAAACATTACGGACACATTGTTATCACATTTCTTTGAACATGTTTTATATATAAACTCATTTTTTGTATAAATGAGTTGAATGATGACGGGATGATCATTGTGAACATTATCTGTAGCTTACGCTTGGCATGTAGCTAGCAGGACAGTTACCGTGTGGCGTCAAACTGGGTCCAGGGTTTTACGGGATAACCACACCACCACCACTACCACCCTCCAAGAAAGCAAAAAACAGGGTGCAGGGAAGGAGAAAAGGCACAGGGGGGGTGGGGGTAGGGGAACTGGGAGACTGCACTACGACTCTTCTTCCAAGGATGCTATGCAGTTCTTCAGTAACTGAACCTGGGCCTGCAACAGAAACATGAACTGCGATATAGTGTGCTGACATTCAAATTCAAAATCACTTTATTATCTCTCAAGGTGAAATTTCATCATTTCTTCTTCTTCTTCTTCTTTGGTCGCTCAGACAGTTTCCTGTCAATTATGAGCGCAGACGCGTCATGCTGCCGTTATGCGCCTAACTAAGAAATAGCTAGGCCCAGCAAGTCCGACGTTGGCTGGAGGAAATCGTTTTGAAAGTATTTCTTGAAAAAAAAAGGCCAGAAGAATGGACCGGTAAGGCAGAAAGATAGATGACAGTAAGCAAAGGGAAAACTTGACTCCTTATACTGCCGACGTTAGTTGTGTGTGTGTGTGTGTGTGTGTATGCATTTGTGAGAGTGTGTGTGTGTGTGTGTGTGTGTGTGTGTGTGTGTGTGTGTTTGTGCATGTGTGTGTGCTTGTGTTAGCGCGAGCGTGTGTGCGTGCGCGCAAGCGTGTGTGTGCTTGTTTCTCTTACCCTGGAGTGTTTGAGTTCCAGCTCGACCAGCTCCACCAGGTGTTTCTTGAAGTAGACTATCCTCCGCGACTTGAACTCCTGGATCTCTGCACGCACCAACACCACCACACACCAACTTGGTACATGTGACCCAACATCACGAAAGGGACACCAAGTCGTTCAGCTAGTTTCTCACAAAAGATTGAAAAGTCAAAAATCTAATTTTTTATGTTTTGAGTTATGCATATTTTTGTGTCTCTACCATCTTATTTTTCATATATATAAAGGATGATCTTTAACCCTTTCACCGCCAGCCATTTTTCAGCCCAAAAATACCATTAAACTAAACTGAGTACAGAAAAAATTTGATCTGGAACATCTTGGAATTTCTCTGTGACATATAACATCAGGCCTATCCTTACCTCCCAAAATGAAGAAAATAGGGTCTTCGGATTTAACAGGCCTTGATTTGATGCCTTTAAGTGACATGGGTGTTAAATCACTGTGGTGCATAAATGCAACATTGGCGGTGAAAGGGTTAACACCCATGTCACTAAACAGCATCAAATCAGGGCCTGTTATCCGAAGACCCTGTTTTCTTAATTTTCGGAGGTAAGGATAGGCCTAATGTTAAGCATGTCACAGATATTCCCAATATTGCAGTGTTTTTTTTATCTACCCAGTTAAGTTTAATGGTATTTTTGGCTGAGAAATGGCTGACGGCGAAAGGGCTACGTCGCTCAGCTAGTTTCTCACAAAAGGATTGAAAAGTCAAAAATCTCATTTAAACAAACAAACAATTTGAGTTATATTTTTGTGTTTTCTAACATCTTATCTTTCATATCTATAAAGGACCATCTTTAATATTGTCTCTAAGTGCTTTAAAATGAGTAGGTCGATGCACTTTCAACAGCTAGGCTAGACTTTAGACTGCGTTGCAACATGAAGGTGTTTGATCTTTTTAGGATTTTACTATTTTTAGTGTCAAAGTCAAAATTTTATTTAAAGATGGACATTGAATAAGCAAACATACATGCTTTTTTTTCATCAAGCCATCTAACAAAGACAAAATGCAAACACACACGCACAATACACAAACCATATTGCTTATTTACATAGAAAAAAGAAACACGGAACAGATAAATATTTACAGTAAACAATGGAAATCCTACGAAAAGCAAAACATATCAACAAATCGTGCCACATATTATAATAATAATAATAATTTTTATTTGATATAGCGCTATCAATCCACACTATCAGTATGCTCTGTGCGCTTTACAAATTGAAATATAAATAAAACATCAGACTAAAATAAGAAAATAACGAATAGTATACACTTGATAAGACAATACAAGATAACATATGGTCCACATACTACAACCGACAACACATTCATAACAACAGATTAAAACTTACTTACTAAAACATGATAGGCATATGACATACACTTCGTAATAGCACACATGAAAATGTAAGATAATATGATTTACAAACTTACAATAGACTACACATTCGGAGATAGTTAAATATTGCGTGTTAAAACATAATAGCTATATAAAGCATTTTTCATAGGATCATACATAAGCAATATACATGTAAAATGATGCACATACCCACAATAGACAAGACATTCCTAAGATAACAACAGATTAAGACGAGCCGACTAAAAACAACATAAGAACGCAAAAATTACACGCCCACACCAACAGATGCGGGCATACACATATACTCCCAATTCAAACATACATGCGCGCCCTGCACACACACACACACACACGTACGCATATCAAAATGGAAATGGGGGCACAAAAAGTGTGGGTTCATGCGTGTGTGTGCGCGCGCACGAGCGCACGCGTGTGTGCTTGCGTGTAACGTAGCAAAGTAGCGAGTTGAACCAAATCACCAACAGTTTTTTGTTACCTTTCTTGGCCACCTCTGAGATCTTCTCGAACTTCTTGCAGCACTGCTCCTGGGCTTTTTCAGCCTGCACACCACCACACATAAAGCACACTATCCGTGTTAACTTCCTTGACAGAAAGAATCAACTGCAAATTAAACCATTTCCCTCCCTTTACAAACACCAAGTTTAGATCATCTTTCTCCTTTCTTCTAATATAAGCGAAGATTTGTAAGCATTAGTAAACACACACAAAAATTATTTAAAAAAAAAAGTGTCAATATAAAATAACATAAAAACACTGATAAAATCATGATATTTTGGTTTATTCTTAAACCTTCGACGAGCAAAGCACCAGGGCAACTAAAACAGCCTTTAAAATACAGTGGTAGTACACTGGTAAAAAAACAAAAACGTGCCGATTTTACTTTGGCTTTTCAAACCTTCTTTAACCCCTGGACTGACACAAACGCATCACGTAACTGACCTGATGACATCGAGGAATGAACCCTGATATGCTGGCTTTTGCTCTAACACAGTCAAGAGAGTAATATCCCCAGACCACCATATGTGCCTTCCCGGGTCGAGAGGACGTAAAACCCAAAATTACGATACAATATCCCCAGAACACTTTGACAGATTGGCTCTATCAGTTGTCTTTTTCATGGCATGATTTGCCCAATGAGTTTTTCTTTAATTTTCTCTAGCAGTCAAGGGGTTAAAGGCATCATCAATGACAAAATGAAGGTGTCCTATGACGGGTACATCAAACGCAGGTAAAAGCCGCGTCAACTATGGCGCAGAGATACATTAGGACCTGGGAGCCATGATGGGTAAGGTTCATATGTGTCCGGTTTTCAATTTTCACTGGTCTTCCCTGTCACAGCATTAGTTCGAATGAAAATCCGTTTAACGTACTCCTGTCTAAAACAGACACATATGGAACATCAGTAGATATAAAGATGGTGGGAACGATCCTGGAGGCAATGCCCGGAGGCAGTGCAACTACAGGAAAGTCCTGAATTTTTAACAATACAGGCATGGTAGTGGGGGCAAAGTGGTTTTCAAGGAAAATGGCCGGGGGTCCAGGGGGCCGAAGAAAATTCAATAAATGAGTGAAATTTTCACTTTTTCATGCCATTTGAATGCATTTTTTAAATAATTTTGTTTCAAACTGCTTCGCGGATTTTCCGCGATTCGCGGAGGCCTGGTATACATAAAATTTGACATAGCATTAGTTCACCTGAGGCACATCCTTGTTCTTGGTGCGGGCCTTCTCCAGGGCCTTGTTGGCCGCCTCGTAGTCGGCCAGGGAGCGGGTGCGGCGGTACAGCAGGTCCTTGGCCGCCGCAGAGTCGCGCATGTAGTACCGCAGGGTGTCGCTCAGCTTCAGGTCCTCGTCCGACGCCACTCGCCCTTCCAGTTTCTGCGCAGGATAAAATGACAAACACCATTCTTCTTCTTCTTCTTCTTCTGTGTTCCCAGGCCATAATGGGTAAGGTACATTATTATGCAGGCATTAGACTAGTATGAAGTCCAATCCTCTGAAAACTGCGGTAAAAGGGACATCAAGGCCCCAGACTGAAGAGGGACAACACTTAAGTGAGTTCCCAACATCACCAAAAAGGCATAATTGAAGTGAGAAATCACTTTAAAATGCTATTTAACAGAAAAGATAACACTGAGTCAAAAGCCAAAAACCTCTGACAAGAGAAGCCAATCCTGTCAGAAATTCTTAATCCTCTGAATCCTCTGACAATTCTGATGCCTGATATGTGTCCGGTTTTCAGTTTTTACTGGTCTCCCCGCTAGCATACAGCGACACATTCCGATTTTGGAGGAGCTCAAAGGAGAAAAATTATGTGGAAGGTCTTTTTTTTTAAAGGTAGGAGAATGGGCCAGCCAATAAGTCAGAAAGATAGTAGATGACAGAAAGCAAAGGGAAAAGGCAGTCAAAGAGAGTGGCAGATTAGAGGAAGTTACA
Source organism: Phymorhynchus buccinoides (assembly GCA_017654935.2). Classification (NCBI taxonomy): domain Eukaryota; kingdom Metazoa; phylum Mollusca; class Gastropoda; order Neogastropoda; family Raphitomidae; genus Phymorhynchus; species Phymorhynchus buccinoides. The sequence goes on along the minus strand of CM065688.1, from coordinate 19,426,213 downwards.
AGCACAGAACTTCCAGAAGGTGGGGAACTATTTTTAGGAAAGACCCCCCCCCCCGGTATCCCCACACCAGTCAAATATCCCCATGGGAATACTGGGGTGCGTGCATGTCTTTCGTACAAATAGTTCCCCCACCTTCTGGAAGTTCTATGCTTGAAACTTCCTCTAATCTTCCCCCCCCCCCCAACACACTACATTAATATGATTTCATACTCACTACTCTACAATTTTGCTTCTTTGGCCCTAAACCTCTACAACTCTCTTTTTCTCTATACTGATTCGTGCTCACCTTCCCATTCGCCACAGTCCCCTCCCCAAACCACTGGTTTTATCCCTTCCTTGTCAATCTGCCATTCTCCTCTCAACTGCCGACGAAGAGCCTACGCTCGAAAGCTCCACCTATGACTCCTTCAACAGGTCAGAATTTCCTCCCCCTGTTTTCTGTTTTTTCCTCTCATCTGTCACTCTCTTTGACTCTGCCTTTTCCCTTTCCTTACCGTCATCTGCTATCTTTCTTGCCTTACTGGTCCATTCTCCTGCCTTTTTTCCCCAAGAAACACAGGTTGCAAAGATTTTCTTCCTGAAGCCCAAGTCGGACATGCTGGGCCTAATTATTTCTTAGGCGCGTAACGGTAGCATGACGCATCTCCGCTCATATTGACAGGAAACTGTTTGAGCGATCGACGAAGAAGAAATATCAAATAAATATTGAGCCAACGACCTGACAAACTGGCCTGTGGCTGTCACTTGACTTGGGACTCGGAATGAGCAGCGAGGGAGCAATGGCACTGTACGGCTCCAGAAGATAACACCGTAAAGAAAATATCGTCGGTGAAATTCAAAAACCTCGTATCTCAATTTTGATGAAAATGAATTTTTTTTTTTAAAATTAGCCGCGTTGATCACAATTGATTAACTATGATGAATATGTTGTTCAAGACATTGCGAGTTTAGTCCTGCATTTTGTTAAAATTACTTTAAAAAAAATAATTTTAGACTTGAAAAGAATGAAAAGAAAAATTAAATATAAAAGTATTGATTAGTGAATTACATTTTCATTTAGATATTTTTAAAACAAGCAAATAGCAAAAAGAATTTTGTAAATATCTTAATTGGTTGCTGAGATATTACATTTTAAAGTTTGGATGACTGCCGTTTATGCATAAACGGAAAAAACTGTCATTTTTATGCCCCAACCATACCCAAAGTATGTATTGAGTAAACCTTGTACTTTTTGTGAGCAATCTATAGTATGCAGAGAAGTAGAATCAGTAATTTGGGAGCATTTGTTCATTTCATTTTAAAATTGTGATCGCTCAAAGTTGGCCAATCTGCCAATTTCACAATGACTAAAATTTGACGAAATTTGACGAAGTAGCAACTTTGAGTCATTGGTATGCAGAATCTAACAATTTATATACCATGAAATGCAATTATTCTAAGTCTAGTGTTTGTGTTTTGTAGCTCTATTTTTTTCTAGGCTCTTTCTAAGATAAACAAAGAAGTTACAGACTGTCAAAGTTACGAAAAGTGCCAAAATGGCCTGCGACGGAGCAGAACTGAGGGTAGGGAAGCTTAAATGCCCATAACTTTTGACCTAATGGATGGATTTTCTCACAATTTGGATATGTAATAAAGCTACAGCCATGCTACATAACAAACTAAATTATTAAGGCATATCAAATGCTTTGGTGTTGTAAAGGTGATTATATAAGGATAAAAATGGCAAAATATCATATTGATAGCATGCGATGAGACATAATGCAATAAAATTCTGAAATTATATGTCACATTTAACTACTATTACTTCTACTCATATTTTTAAACATTTTCAACAAAGGAAATACTACTTTATCAGTTAATGACAAATTTTAATTATTTAAATTTTGCTATTTTTGTATTATTTATAATTATATGCGGGGAGCTGAGAACAGAAATGGGTTAAATGGCCAGCAAAACGATTCACTGTTGTACATGTCATGTTTTTGAACAAAATAATGTTTATTTTGTAACATGAGTTGCATGTCTTTTTCTTCAATAAAAATGTATGCGCCTATTTCATCATGCGAAATGGGGACTGAAACAATGCAACTTGCAAGACCATGGTATGGAGAAGGCTGTTTGTGAAGACAGATGTTTATAGTCTGTTGAGTGTTGTCTGGAATCCAATTCACTTCTTTCTTGCTTTCTGTTTAAATCCTATTATTTCATGTAAAATACATTATAATAATAGTATTCATACAGCATTCAGTCGTGGTTCATTGCTTTTTCTCTTAAGGGGGAGGGGGTTATTATTCCAAACAGAGTTAGAAGGGGTTCGTGAAGTGCAGCTTTATGTTTGGTGGGAGGGGCTGGAGCGGAAGAATGGAATTAACCGAGAAATTTGGCTACAACATCTTTACCTTTACCAAGAAAGGGTTAAAAATGAAGGCGCGTAAGTGGTGGCTGGTTTTAACCAATGAGCAAGATTGGGGAGAGCGGATGAATGATTAGGTGTGCTGTGAGACAATTACATGTTAGCGTAAATTTGTTTTCATACTTTTATTTATTTTTATTTTATTTTAGGTGGAAGACAAGTTTCCATGTGTGTTGTACAATGCCAATGGACAATAAAGAAACTTATGACTTATGACTTATCTTGCTATGCAACTCCAACAACCATTCATTCCAACTTACTTGCTCAAATGTGTACTATATTTGTTTTAATAATAACTATGAAAACACCAGAAAGTTGATAAATAGGTAATTATATTATATGAATTTCATATTTAATTACTTGGATTCTGATCCCTGTTGAACTGTTTTAGTTTGCTTTTCATTGTCTTACATTTTCCCTTAAAGTAACTTCAACCTAAAACTAGTAAAAGAGACTGATTAATATTATCAATTACGCATTGTATCTCAACATTTTGTGTGTGTGTGTGTGTGTGTGTGAGTGTGTGTGCACATGTGTTGTGCAGCGCTTCAATATTTAAAAAAGTCAATGGACAATTTCGTTGAATTGCCAATTTTTTTAACATCACCACCAGCGGGTTAAGGTATTGTTGAAATGAGTTTTCTTCAATTTTTGCCAAGTTGTTTCTCAAGATAAAAATTAAAAAAGGGATTCTAATGAACTTTAGTACTGATCGACTAATCAAGTAGGTTTTCAATGGAGCACTCACTGAACCACATGCACTGACACACCATACATACACGCTAAAACAGAATAACAACACACACACAGCGACAGAAACAGAGACTTTGCACACAGTCACACCCACGCACTCAACTGTCTCAGTGGCCTACAAACTCACAAGAGAGAGACAGGGAGGGGGTGGAGAGGTGGAAAAAGAGAGGGTTCTATCTTTTAAGTAAGCCTTTACTTTGCTAAAAGTTGAAAAAAAAATGGTGTTACTTGATAACTTTTTCGTATCAAGACCGTAAACGATGTAGGAAAGCCACACTGAAACCGATCGATGTTCCATCTGGAACAGCGTTACTTCCCTTGCTTTGTCGACTCGACATAACAAAAACGTTTCAATCTTCAACTACAGCCGTAATCCAAGCTATATAAAAATTATGCAACGATATTAAACTCATATGAACCTTTCTGCGTACTTGATTTTTTGTTGTTAAATGGTCGGAAGAGTAAAAACGAGTTCGAAAATCTAATGGCTTTAGTGGTTTTGATTGCCTAGCCCAGCTCACCGGAAGGATGAAAACGGAGCGTGCTTTCATCAGTTATCGCCATAATATTGCAATATCAAGTTTCACAGCAGTTTTTTTAATGCATAATAACCAGATCGTGCATTTAAAAAATGCATAAATAAAACGGTATCAAGCATATATCGTCTTTGAACAAGTCCAGCTAATCCGCACACATGTGATCCGCCATTTTGGAAATTTGACTTAGTTGTTTGCAATGGGTCGAGGTCTTTGATTGGCTGTGGAGCGGACCACAGAATTAATATGCGGACAGCGTTGATGACGCGAAAGTGGACATCGTGGGCTACATTTTGAGACCAAGATGATTATTTTTTTATCCATAGGGTCTTGGAAATTACGGAAAACTTGATACCTTTTTACGTTTTTTCTTAATAACTTCGGCTATGTAAAACTGCCGCAGGCGGCTTAGGTATTGTTAGAAAGCTCATTTCAAGACGAACGCGATGATACTAAATATAGAACTGTACACCGATGGTGGTAGTTTCCGCGAAGCGAGGAACACACGAAGCGAAACGTCATTCACTGATCGTGATGTCGGAATCTCGGCCGCGGCTTGCGCGAACGGCTTTCATATGCCCTATTCTTTTATTTATTGAAACTGATGCACACATCACACAAAAATAAAAATCAATGCAATGAAGAGATAAAAGATCAATCTTTATTTTGATACATAAAAGATGAAAATTAATTAAGTGGTTATCAAGCAATTGATGGTTGAAAAGGGCCAAATTTAGCCTTTTGCTTGTAGTGATTGCAGTATAGTGGCCTGCCTGCCACTAGCTAATATGAGGTTTTTGTCCTCAACTAGATCTGAATTTGGGACTTACAAGTTTTTTTCCCAATATAGCTGACACCAAGAAGCGAAATATTGATGAATAAAATAGATGATACCGGTCAGGATATGGGATTGCCCGGATATATATCAATTCCGAATACGACTACAAACAGAAGAATGATTTTTCCCACAGAACATTTTTTACTCAAATTATAAAACGAAACTTTAATAGTGAGTAACCAAAACACACCGTTTGGGTCTGCCTTAACTCATTCAAGTCGTTCAGGCCATATATGTCCGGAATTAATAGATAGCTGTCAATTTGATGCATTTGCTTCAAGGGAAGTAAATCTGTGTGCACACCATACCTTTGTCACTTCTAAACTCGCTTCACTCCCTTAGATCACAATTTTGCCCCTGACTTTGCTTTTGTAGTGGTTCGTTGTGGGGTAACCAATCGGTGTAGAGAGTTTTTCTGCATAAAGTCTATTTTATAAAAAAAGTCTGATCTAAAACCTGAAGTAAAAACCTGTAATCTTCTTTCAATTCTCCTTTTGTTTATGTATGTTTTGTTTGTGTGTATGGCTGGAGTGATTTGTGAGTTTTCTTAATAATTCAAAATCGTTGCAATGCGAATGAGTCAAACAAAGGCAAAGACGACACTTACTCTTGCTTTTTCCAAGGCTTCTGCAACTCTTGTGAACACTCTGCAAAAAGGAAAAATATATATATAAATCTCATTTTGACTCCAGTGAGACAATTACCGCATTTTTTTTAGACTACAGCATGAACCTTTTTTGTTTTCCCCAAACTTGAGAACTCTGTGATTTATTATGTGACTAGTAATAAAAAAAATATATACTTATATCGTTAGAATACATAACAAAATCTGAATTTTTGTGTGTAAAATTTGAAAAATGTATACTTGTATCACTTGGTTTTCTCTTCTACAGTGGAATCCGTTTAATTGGCCATCGGATAATCGGCCAAAGCCGCTTAATCGGCCAATTTCCTCTGGAACGGAATTTTTTCTTCTTAAGCATGTGTTATTTTGTTCGTTTTTACGGCCAAAGCTGAAATCTTCAATTTCGCTTTATTGGCCACTTTTTCTCTCTAATTTTTCCTCTTTACCCCCCAACAACAGAGGCAGACAAACTGACAACACGCTTTTGACGCTTACATGGTTGAGTGTGAAGTTGGAAGGTGAGCTGTTGTCAATTGAAATGGCGTTAAAATCACTCAAGAAAACAAAATCATTGTCTTTTACTCGTGCTTCTGTCAAGTTGTAGGATTAATACACACACACATCACAAAAAGGGAAAGAATTTGAATTTGAACTGCAACATTTAATTTTGACGTCATTGCTTTTGACTTGCATCATACAGTATCTCGATGTTCGTTTTATCGGCCGATTCGCTTTATCGGCCATATCTTTCCTGGTCCCAAAAGTGTCCGATTAAGCGGATTCCACTGTATTTCCATTTCCGAAAAAAAATTCTTGTAGTTATAAGTTATTTATTATGAGTGTTACATTCACAAATAGCAACAGATGTAAAGAAAAAAGATACAGAAAGGAAACAGCGGGCATTCTCAAGAATTACCCTATGGCAGAATATCATGCAACTTAACCCTTTCACCGCCAGCCATATTTCAGCCAAAAAATACCATTAAACTTACCTGGGTAGAGAAAAAAAATGTATCTGCAATATTGCGAATTCTTCTGTGACATGTATAACATTAGGCCTATCCTTACCTCCCAAAATTAAGAAAATAGGGTCTTCACATAACAAGCCCTGGTTTTATGCTTTTTAGTGACATGTTAAACCATTGTGGTGCAAAAATGCGACATTGGCGGTGAAAGGGTTAAACAATATGAAGAATCAGAAGTCGTTCATAGGAGTGTGTCTTATGTGTATGTATTTAATTGAGAGAGAGAGAGAGAGAGAGAGAGAGAGAGGGGGAGGGAGGGAGAGAGAGAGAGAGAGAGAGAGAGAGAGAGAGAGAGAGAGAGAGAGAGAGAGAGAGAGAGAGAGAGAGAGAGAGACAGAGGGAGAGAGAGAGAGTGAGAAAGAGCTGTATGTATGTGTGTGTGCGTGTGTGCGGTTGTATGAAACAGTAAATGGGTTTGGGGAGCATATCGTCAGCGAAATTCAAAAACCTCATATCTCAATTTCGGTAGTTTTGAGAAAAATGTTTAAACATTAACCGCGTTGACCACAATTGATTAACTATGATGAATATGTTGTTCAAGACATTGCGAGTTTAGTCCTGCATTTTGCTAAAAAAAAAAAAAAAAAAATTTGATTTGAAAAGAACGAAGATACGAGGTTTTTGTCTTTAACTAGATCTGAATTTGGGACTTACAAGTTTTTCGTCTATTTTCACAACCTCATTTACCCCAGATAGAAAGTCTTTAGAGATACTTTTGGTGGAAGGTGGTGGGAAAACTTAGAAAGCTGACTATGTATCTAGTTAACTAAAAAAAATAAAAATCGAAATACAAGGTTTTTGAATTTCACAGACGATGTGTCATTCTGTGTGCGTGTGCGCACGCATGCTTGGATGCACACAGGCGTGTGGATGAGCATGTGTGTGAATATTAAGTACATGAAGCAAAAAAAAAAAAAAAAAAAAAAAAAAAAAAAAAAGTACATGAAGCATGCAATGTATTTTCAACACTGGCTGTAGCTCTCAACAAAAACAAACACCCTCTTACTTGGCCAGCTCCGTATTTTCAATAGTGCCCAGCAAAACCATGCCTGTGGAGATCTGGATGTACGAGTCAGCAACATCTGTATATCACACGCACACACACACATGCACGCACGCACACACACACACAAACACACATGCACGCACACACCGATTATTACTTAAGTTTCTAGAATATGCAGGGTTGAACAAGATAAGTTTAGGTTTGTCTACCAATCCCAAAATTTACATCTGAAACTCACATTCTTTATACAGTATTCTTAACCCCTTGACTGCCAGAGAAAATAAAAGAAACAATCATTGTACAAATCATGGCATGAAAAAGACAACTGATAGAGCCAATCTGGCAAACTGGTCTGGGGATATAATTCTCTTGACTGTGTTAAAGCAAACACCAGCATATCAGAGTTATTCCTCTTTATCTGATGACGTCATCAGTGATGTCATCAGGTCAGTATGTGATACGTTATATGGCAGTCAAGGGGTTAATGGATAAAATATCTCAAACATTGTTTTCTGTTTATTGGTAGATTAAAGTTTGATAATAATTATGCTCACATGATTTTCAAACACTAACCTTTAAGCTCTAGCACCTCCCTTTCGACGCACGGTAATATCAACATGATATACGTACCGCTATTTCAGAAAAGAAACTTAGATTCAACTTTCTCAAAGGTGGTTTTACACATTGGCAAAGAGATTGGTGATTTGCTTCCCAATTTTCTATCAATATTCATAGCTTTGAAATTCTAAGTTTAGAATAAAAAGCAATCACAAATGTTCATTTTACGACACAACCTCTGAAAGCGACCACAAATGTTAATCATAAAATGTGATGGTACATGGAAAAAATAAACAAAAGTCACTCAGAATGCTTTTGGGCAAAAGCCAAATTTTCTATTTAGGACATATTTATGTCTACTTTTTTTTATGTATACTACCAGTATCCACAACATGAAAGACAATTCTGAATGATTTCTTTGTTTATTCAATCGTTTTTTTAAATCAAGTCAATAGAAACAAAGAGGCAAAATTATGTCTTCTATGTCCGATTTCTGCAAATGATCTATCTCGAATGTCAAACTTCAAATGGCTATAAAAACAAAACTAGCCAAGATAATTCAATTCTGTTTTCTGTGTACTGACTAGGAATCTTTGTTCCATCTCAAAATCTTTTGGTTTAAATCTGAATTTATGCCAAAATTCAATTATGTCTGGTTTTCCCATGCACTATCACAAATGAGCAGTATTATTTCTTTGCTGATGCACACTCATGCGAACTCAAAGCAATATATCTGCGTTCCCAGGCCATATGGCCATAATGGGTAAGGTACATATGCGTCCGGTTTTCAGTTTTCACTGGTCTCCCCGCTACGTACAGCCGACACATTCCAATTTCGGTGAAGAAGCAATATATCGTTGGTGAAAGTCAGAAACCTCGTAGCTCAATTTTGGTAGTTTTGAGAAAAATGAAAATAATTTTTTTTTTTAAATTAACCGCTTTAACAAGTTATTAACTATGTTGAATATATGCTTAAAACATTACGACTTTAGTCCTGCATTTTCCAAAAATTACTTTTTTTTTTTTTTTTAATACTTGAAAAGAACGAAGATACGAGATTTTTGTCCTTAAAAATAGATCTGAATTTGGGACTTACACAGTTTTTCTTCAATTAAACAACCTCATTTACCCCAGACAGAAAGTTGTTAGAGATACGGTACGAGCTTTTGGTGGAATGTGGCGGTAAAAAATTAGAGAACTGACTATGTATCTAACTCAACCCCCCAAAAAATCAAGTTACGACTTTCACTGACGATATTAAAACTCACTTTTGTGCACTTTGGTCATCCTGTCAGACTTCTGGGTGGCGTCTTTGATCTTGGTGTGGTACTCAATCAGGAACACCTTCTCGTTTTCAAAGAACTCGTCCACATCCTACCGCACCTATCAACACAGTTCTGGGTTATTAACCCTTTCAAACCACGCATTTAAACACCACAGTGATTTAAATCCTATGATTACTAAAAGGCATCAAACTTGAGTCTAAATCTGAAGACCCCATTAGTCTTAAGTTTGTGGGAAGAAAATAGACCTTATTTTACTATAAATCACAGAATGGAATCCCCAATACTGCAGATGGATTTTGTTCTCTAGTCCAGGTAAATTTAATGGGCCAAAGTTGAGGAAAAATGTGGCGGCTTATAGGGTTACACCCTTTCGCCGCCAGTCATTTCAAAACCCCCGAAAACCATTACACTTACTGGTTTCTGACTTTCATTGACAATATTAAAATTCCTCTTGTGACATTGGTCATAACATCAGGACTATCTGGGTCCCAAACTTTGAAAATGGTGTGGTACTCATAACAGGAACTGGCTTGATGCGTTTTCAAAGACATGGTGTTAAACCATACCGGTACAAAATGCGACATTGGCTGTGTTATTAACCCTTTCCGTGCCAACAAAACTCATCATATTATGTTTTTATCCAAGGGGCTTCCTCAGTGCCTACGAATATGAAATGTGGTGTCTTCCTTGAAAATAAAAGCTTTGTTTCGATTTCCTTCAAAATTAAATCAAATTTCTTTAGAAACAAAGCAGCTCTGATGCAAATTCAATCAAAAAGGGCGTCGCCGAGCACAAGACATGTCCGCACCAGCAATGCCAACACTTGCGACACCCCGTAGAGTGTCACATCCAGACACAAAATTGGAAGGGACACACAGATGCACACACAGTTCACGAGATACAGCTTGAAGGTATATAATATAGCGCAAAGAAGCTAATAACACACTCACAAGGTCATACTGCAAGGTCAAGGTCAGCATGGTGTTAAAATAAAATGCTCGGATGTTTTCTTCTCTAGACACCACAGTACCACAACACTTTTGAAGCCCCCGAAGACGGAGTGTGGCTGCCCACGTGGCCAAATGTGGAAAAAATGGGTCACACACGTAATGTTCTCATCCGTAGCTGATGCACTTGTACCATAGTGTACAAGTGCTTCCGCTGTTGGGATGATCCCTGGACCTTGATAGCCAGGGTATGCCAACAACAAACGGGCACTTTTTAAGCCAAAGAACCTTGCTTGTAAAATCTGAAGTTTCTAAAAAAACGCTGTTGGAGTACAGGCCCCTCTAAAGACTTTGTCCGGAAAAATCGGTCGTTTGGAGGGGTCGTACGACAAGGTCAAGGTCAGCCGTAGGCAAAAAAGTTTGCGCGGATGCCTTCTCTCTTCTTGGTGCACACATACACACACAATTTGAACTGATTTGGGTCAACCCAACTCGATAGGATCCTTGGGACAGACGATGAATTACAAAAAAACTTCGCCCTTCTGTTAATCACCTCCACTCTTGTCCAAAGTCAGTGGTTTTCGTGCTTTTCTACGCTTTCCACCATCTTTTCTACAACAAGGGAAGTGATTCCGCTTTCAGGCCCTTGACAGTGGTTGTTTCCCTTTGCTCGAAGTCTATGCAGACGACAACAACGGTCGTAAAAACCAACAAAATGGCGGTCGTAAGTCGCGTTTTAGAGGAAGTCGTTTACATAGTAAAATGCATCCGTGCCAACAAATCCGGTCTCAAATGAGAGGTGGTCGCTTCACAGAAAATCGTAAAATAGGGGTTTGTCTGTATGAGTCATGAAAGCAACCATACCTTTTGCCCCGACAGCAGTGTTTCATCCACAGACTTGGTGATGCGGCTAAAGAATCCACCCAACTTCTCCTTTTTATTCTTGCCCCTGACGCTGAGCTGCAAGGACACATTTACATGTACACCAAGTGAACAGCTGTGTTAAATCACTTAACATGCGCACACATACTGTTGTTGACTCGCTAGCGTGCACATTATATGTGTGTGTGCTAGATTCTGCACTATTTTGGTCTATTTCTTACATTATATATATACATACATATATTAAAAAAAGAAGAAAAAAGCGATACATGCGAATGCCAGTAAATATACACAATTTTAAATTAAAACTATTTTTTTTATGCATTAAAATTTAATGCATAAAAATATGCGTCTGATGTTATACGTGTCTTTTGAATAAATAGCTCCCCCACCTTCTGGAAGTTCTGTGCTTGTAACTTCCTCTAATCTGTCACTCTCTTTGACTCTGCCTTTTCCCTCGGCTTGCTGTCATCTGCTATCTTTCTGCCTTACCGGTCCATTCTCCATGCGGTTTTTTCAAGAAACGTTTCTCAGATTTCCTCCAGCCGAAGTCGGATCGTACGTGCAGGGGTATAGCTATTGCTTCCGCGCATGGGTGCAACTCCCTAGAATGACAAAAAGCCAAAGGTAGGGGTCCAGGGGTCGCCACGGGCCCCAGTTAACAGGGGCAGAGCCCCGCCCCGTTGGACAATTCAGAGGGGGCATCGCAAGAAAGAGAGATGAGGCAATGTCAAAAGGTGCCATGCCCCACCCCTACCTCACAAAATTGTCCATAACTTAATTTCATGATGCTTATGATCTCAGTGATTAGTCTGTCTGTGTTGTAGAAACATTAAAAATGTTTATTAAACAGTTGCCCCTGACGACATCAAATTAAAAAACACTATTTACATGTACACCAACTAGAAAATCAGCTGTTTTAACTCACTTGAACAGTGCGCACACATAGGGCTTGTTGTTGAAATCGCTAGCGTGCGTATTATATTGTGTTGTGTGCTACATAATCTGCACAATTTTGGTCTATTTCTTACATATACATATGTAATGCAGTATGCGAATACCCAGCAAAATGTTACTTGCCAGCCGTCACATTGAGAGAGCAGATAACTGTTTACCTTGACTAACAAAAATATGGAACAAGTCTAGAACGAAGGTTTAGATCCATTGGAAGTTGCTTCTTTTTAAACCTATTAGTACAATAGATTTTTTCTGGTAATAGTTAGCAAAATTACATCATTTACGGATTGTCGTGAACAAGTAACACTTATAAGCTTTCAATGCTTATTACAATTAAAAAATTAGTCAACAAGAACATTACCCCCAGTTTCTGTAAACCTTCGTTTTGTGCTGTGCTGCATCACCACTCTTAAAAACAGAAAGAAAAAAAGTGATACATGCGAATGCCAGTAAATGTACACAATTTTTAATGCATAACACAAATGCCATCTTCATGTTTATATCAATTCTTTTGAAGCAATAATTCCCCCACTTTCTGGAAGTATTGTGCTTGTAACAAAACTTCTTTATTTTGATCTACTCTCTTTGACTCTGCCTTTGCCCTTTGCTTAGGGTAAGAGACATCCGACTAGATCTTGTGCCTTACATGTCACATTCTCATGAGTTACGATTTTTTTGAAATTAGGCACATTACAAGTTTACTTCACAACACTTTGGCTGTTTCAGTCCATACTGAAGTCGGATTTCTTGAAAAAGTACTAACTATGTTGGTTTGTGACCCAATGACTGTCACATGTTACTTGCTACCTGTGACAACACTTCAGGAGTCGTCACATGGATTTGTGTAGCACCGCCATAAATAAAGTTCTAACTTTCTTTGAAATTTGGCTTGATCGATGCTGTTTACACATTTAAATTCTGATCGCTTCTCGGCCTGTTTCTTTGAAGAAAAGACATTTGTTTGCAGTTTCTGATATTTTCTTTTATTTATACAATTGTGTGGAGTGTTCAGCCCGTCGTACATGGCAAAAGCCGATACGCGATGTGTTATTACTGAACTGTCCATCCAATTATACCACATTATTCTAGCAATGTGACTATTTATTTATGATGAAGCGACACTTTGCTTTACTCTTCACACAGCATGCGCACTTTAGGTTGTCACGTGTCACAAGTAACATGCCTCCTGAAGCCAATTTAAAATTGTGATAAATCATAATCCCCAGCTAATTTATCCATAAATTCAAGAAAGGGGTCCAGGGAGTTGAAAAGGCCCCAGAAAAGGTCACAAGGGCTGAGCCCCGACATTGGACGATTCACTTGGGGCATCGCAAGACATTGCCTCAGATATCAAGATAGATAGACAGTTACAATGATGGACAGAGATAGTTTGAGACTGATAAGCCTTATAAAATGATTACATTGCCTTTTGAAAACAATACAGCATCACCATGCTGTTTTCAAGCTAACCCGAGAGAGACTTCCGGGATAGAACAACCAAGTTCAAAACGCCCCAAATCGCTTGTGGCTGACTTTTTTTGCTGAGGAATTAAAAAACACACATGAAGTTCAGTTTCTGGTACAATTTTTAAAAACTGAAATCCGTGTAAAACTGTAAGAGTAGCACCCATGTAGGTGCCATAATGCCATTATGGCGCCTACATGGGTGCATCTGCGCTCATAATTGACAGGAAACCTTGTATGAGGAAATGTGCGTGCTCTTGTTATAGACACGCAAGTGCAAGGACAGTCATGCTGTGATATGTTGAATTTGCTTCCACATTTTATTTAAATTGAATAGTTATTTTAACTCAGAAACTAAGTTTTCAGAAGTATTGTTTATTCTATATTGAAGAGTTTTAGCCCCATAACATTGCTATTGCTTCTTATAATTATATTTTTATGTTTATAATATGTGCGCGTTCATCTCTCTCTCTAATTTCCCCCAGGGAGTGGGGGAGAGGGGGAGGGGGGGCTATGCTTGTTATAATTTTTATATATTTTTGTTTGGAATTATGCAGTATTCTGCGTTGTTCTGATAATGCTTTGGCATGTATAATGGGCGCTGTGTGTTTGAATGATGATATTAGTGTGAATGCATTGAATTTGTATGGATTTGGGTGAATGATTATGTGTACGTGCATGCAAGTGTACATAATGTATGAATGCTTTCATGTGTGCGTGATAATTATCGTAAAGTGTTGATATTTTACTATTGTCTTAGTTTGTAATGTTATTGTTGCTCAAAACATTTCCTACTGGGGACAATAAGCATATTGATTGATTGATTGAGCAATCGAAGAAGAAGAAGAAGAAGAAGAAGAAGAAGAAGAAGAAGAAAAAAATAGTACTCACATCGCCGTCAAACTCGAGGAAGACCTCAAAGTTGACGTCCTGGCGGAGCAGAGGGTGGGCGGCCAGCCGCTGGAGGAAGACCTCGTGCATGGCCACAGTCTTCTTGAAGGTGGCCAGGTACTCCCTGTGGACACAACAGCTAGTGGTTCGTTCTCTCAAGCAACGTTACTATATCTTTTCGTTGGACTATAAGCAGGCATCAGAATAGTCTAAAGTCCAATCCTCTGAAAACTGTGGTACAAGGGCCATCAAGGCCCCAGACTGTAGAGGGACAACACTGAAATGAGTTCCCAACACCACCAAAAAGGCTTAACCCTTTCAACGCTAGCCATTCCTCAGCCAAAATTTATCATTAAACTTAACCGGGTCGAGAAAATATTTTGTCTGCAATATTGGGGATTCCTCTGTGACATGCCTAAAATAGGGCCTATCCTTATACCTCCCAAAATTAAGAAAATAAGGTCACTGGATAACAGACCCTCATGTGATGCCTTTTAGTGACATGGGTGTTAAATTATTGTGGTGCCAAGAGGCGACAATGGCGATGAAAGGGTTAACCTTTTTTCTGCCAGCCATTTTTCAGCAAAAATATTCCATTAAATTTACCTGGGTAGAGAAAAAAAATTGTCTGTAATATTGGGGATTCTTTGACATATTTAACGTAAGGCCTATCCTTACCTCCCAAAATTAAAAGAATAGGGTCTTTGAATAACAAACCCTGATTTGATGCCTTTTAGTAACATGGGTGTTAAATCATTGTGGTGCAAAAATGCGACGTTGGCGGTGAAAGGGTTAAGCTTGTTGTGCTCATTTGCATTTGTTTATGCTGCTGCTAGTGCCATATTGATTTTCAATAAAAATTCGTTTAAACCAATGTTACCATATCTTTTGGACTATAAAGTGATACTTTTTTTGCCCCCTCAAACTGAGACCTCTGCACTATTATATAGTCGGTGAAATTCAAAAACCTCGTATTTCAATTTTTGAGAAAAATGGGGAAAAAAAAAAATGAACCGCATTTTGAAAAATGAATTTGGGACTTACGACATGATACGAGTTTTCTTCTATTTTCACAACCTCATTTACCCCAGATAGAAAGTCGTTAGAAATACGAGCTTTTGGTGGAAGGTGGCGGGAAAAATTAAAGAGCTGACTATGTATCTACTCCAAGCCCCCCCCCCCCCCCCCCCCCCATTATCATAGTAGATTTTGTGTTAACCCTTTCACCGCCAGCCATATTTCAGCCAAAAATTTCCATTAAATTTACCTGGGTAGAGAACAAAATCCATCTGCAGTATTGGGGATTCTTCTGTGACATATATAAAATAGGGTCTATCCTTACTTCCCGAAACTAAGACAATAGGGTCTTTGGATAATAGACCCCAATTTGATGCCTTTTAGCGACATAGGTGTTAAATCACTGTGGTGCTAAAATGCGACTTTGGCGGTGAAAGGGTTAAAGTAGGGGGTGCGCCTTATAATCAGGTGCCTCATTGTCCAAATAATGCGGTTCATTCTATCATCAAAATCAGCGGGTCAGACAGAACCAGCGAGCGAAATACGACTCTACATTTCTAGGTGGTTTCTCTGTAATTACATTAAAAAAAAAAAAAAAAGTTTTTCGCTAAGTTTTAATGATGCACTGGTCTGCATCAAAATCAACACTGCTTAAGGTTACATCACACAAACCATTCTCTTATCTTATCTTAATTATGGTATTTGTTGGACTCAGAAACTGTAAAATTCAGGCTGCTCTCACATGGAGAGGGCGTCGCTGTCAGCACAGCGCCACCCATTCTGTTTTCTTCTCTTTTTTTTTTCACCAATAAATAAAACATCCGTTCTAGTTTACATCGCTTCAACAATGCACGAGGGTCACCAAATGAACGACCAAAATGTTTGCATCCGATCAAATTAATTTTTTTTAAAGTTTGAAATTGATGAACTTGAAAAGTATGTTAACACATTGGTCAATGTTAACTGACCACACTTAGCACACGTTGAACCCAATGGCTACGAAAAAGTTGTCACTTGGTCAAAATGTACCCCCCTCCCTCTCCTTCATCAGTCACACAAAAATCGCATGCAAAAAAAATAATGGGTGGCGCGCCTCTGTCTGTGACACGCTCTCCAGGTGGGAGCAACCCGAATTTCACAGAGACGCCTTTGTGAATATAAGTATAAAGTACCTAATATCTAATAATAATAAATACCTAATCTTAATGTACAAAGCGTTTAACATTGATCAACTTACAAACGTGATAAATTGATCAATCTAAAGAATATATAAAAAAAACTTGCAAACTCACGCTTCCAGCTCCTGCTTCATTTTCATGAACTCCTCCTTGGTCATGGTTCCCTCCCCTTCCCCCAGCCGTTGCAGCTTCTCTCGCGACGCATCAAAGTCTGGCCGGGGAGGGGCTGGGGGGATCTGAGCAGAAGAAACAAGACGGCAAGCCATATAAATCCACTCCAAGTGAGTTCAATTCTCGATTATAATGTTCAAGAAAAACAGTAAAGTGGGAAAAAAAGGAGAAGAAAATTGATAAGGAGAGTATTAAGCATGGGTGCATGTGATGACATAAACCTTTGCCCGAATTTGCAAGCCATATAAATCCATTCCAAGTGAGTTCAATTTTCAATTATAATGTTCGAGAAAAACAGTCAGTGGGAAAAAAAGGAGAAGGAAATTCATAAGGAAAGTATTAAGCACAGGTGCATGTGATGACATAAACCTTTGCCTGAATTTCTATTTCCAGCTCTAAAGCTAATGATCAGTTCAAGAGCATAATTTCTCGTGGGAGAGAATTTTATCAGGCAGGCAACTGCCTGAACCTGCATCAAACTGATTGACTTCAGGCATACTCACATGCACCCCTGATTAAAAGTAGGGCAGGTGATGGGGATTAGAGTACTGGATGGAGGCAACAACAACAACAACATACAGTATCTAGTGTGAGAAGTGTGTGTGTGTTAGTTATAATAAGGTGCGCCTTATAGTCCGAAAAATACGGCAGATAACATTCCGCCCCAGGCCACTGACCACAATGCCTGCATAGTCTTCATTCTCCACGTAGCGGTCGTGCAGCCAAATGAACTCCTCATGCTGTCGAACCACAGACATCTCCGGCTTCTTGAACTGCTGCAGGGTGGTCTGCAAAGCAAGTGCAAAAGAACAGGTTATTCATCATGAAGAGAATTTAAACTTATTCTCTCAAGTCAACCCATACACGGGATACAGTTTCCACTCCCTCGAAGCTTTCGCCAAGCGTCCGCCTGGCTTCCTCAGCGCTTGCACACTGAAGGTGGAGACTTGGAGTTCAGTCAACATGCCCAAGTTATTCATTAACTCATTTCGGATGAATTTCGAGTATAATGCTTGGAACAGGAGAATGCCAGTCAGGACCTAATTCTGAGTATTCTCAGAACAGCTATTTCCGAGTCAAAAACTTGTCTAAATCCATTCCATGTTGTTGTTTTTTTCAATTCAACCAAAACCACGTTTTTTGAGTTACTTCTCTTCATCACTCTTCCAGCTTTCGTTGCACTTGTATGTTTGCCACTTCTATTTCAATTTTTTTATGTTAAAAATGTCATCCCTGCCCTACACAAGCCTCAGAAAATACTCCCAATATGTTTTTCATTAACAGTGATAGTAATATGAGACTAAAGTAGTGATTCCGATTTTAATGCAAGCAACCACTATTACGAAGTGAAAAATAAATGTGGATTGACCAGTATTAAGAGTAATGTCAAAACTGAACCATTGACAGTGTTGAGTTTTGTTTCGCTCCTTATTTGTTACAATCTCTAGGCAGCCCTGGCGTCACGATAAATAAGTACCTGTCATGAAATATCTACCTCTCGCATACGAACTATAACCATCTAACCCTAACCACGGAAAGAACCAAGAAATAGAGCAGGAGGGTGTAAATCTACATATTTGCCAAGAAATCGATGTACACTTAGTTTCGTACAATTCACAATGGCGGACAAACAAACGATTCTGATTGGCTAGGGGCAGCTAGGGGTACTTATTTGATAGAGGTAGGATATCATCTTCACACCGGGCCAGTAATGATGCTTGTCTAATTACTCTAATGCAGTGATGTCTTGAAGTGGTTAGTACAAAAAAACTTTTTCTGGATGCTCGTCAACGCTTTACCCAGGGTTCGTACACAAAAATTGACACAACGTTTTACAAACTTTTCATACAGCCTGGGAACGTAGAAGAAGAAGAAGAAGAAGAAGAAGAAGTAGTATTCACAAATGACCATTGGCCTGCACTTCAAACTTGGAAATATTTGACAGTGACAGTAGTGACCAGGGCTCCCCATTGTCCTGCAAAACAAGGGGTCCAGGGACTCCTTCACTTACGGCATAGAGGGTCCCAGATTAAGAGGAGGGACAGGGGGTCCCAGTAACATTGCGAATGCTAAAAAGAATATTTATTTTAAGTGCACCTGATGAGTATCTTGACAGAAGTTTTCAGAATGTCAGTGAACAAATGTGTGCACGCACACACACACACACAGACTTGACAGAGGTAAGCAAAGAATAGACCTAACCTGTCTATGACAGGGAGAGAGAAGAGACTGAACATTTTCGGGAAATTACTTCAATGAATTGGGCCAAGTAATGAAAACACTGGATGTTGAAAGTTCCTTGATAGGTCATAACTAGGAATGCAAAGACTATGGTTTGTTATTTTGCCCATTTTTGCCGTGCATTTCTGAGACCCCCTGCACATTCTTTTAGAGGGTCCTAATAGGATTGTAGTACTTCATAGGCCCCCAAATGGAGGTCCCTGGGAGACCTGGTAGCGACAGTGAAAACTTCTCAACACAGTGTTTACCTTTGTATGCACAGTGAACTTGACCTTGTCCCTCTCGCTCAGGGAATCGCTGATGTCCACCAGCAGTGACGTGTCTGTCAAATCCACCGTGTCCGATCGACCCTGGTTAGAAAACAGCAACAAAAATGAAGCACACTATTAGTATTAAGTCTTATTAAATAAGTAATAAAATAAGGTGGGTTTTTTAAAGCTATACAGACAAACCTCTATTTTAAGACTTCCAAAATGTCCGGAAAAATCAGTCGTAAATTGGAGGGGTCGTATGACGGAGGTTTTCACTGGCAGCCGTAGAAAGAAAAAGTTCAGCACAGTTCATACTCTCTTCTTCATGCACACATACAATGACATATTAAAACTGGATTTGGGTCTTTCCAACTCCATAGGATTGTGCAATCGATGTATTACAGTTTCACTTCGCCGACTTCTGTTAATCACCTCCACTCTTGTCCAAAGTCAGTGGTTTACTTTTTCAAAGTCAGTGGTTTTCGTGCTTTTCCTACGCTTTCCGCCATCTTTTCTACAACAAGGGAAGCGACTCCGCTTTCAGGCCCTTGACCGTGGTTGTTTCCCTTTGCTCGAAGTCTATGCAGACGACAACAACGGTCGTAAAAACCAACAAAATGGCGGTTGTAAGTCGCGTTTTAGAGGAAGTCGTTTAAGAGAGGTCGTTTACATAGTAAAATGCATCCGTGCCAACAAATCCGGTCTCAAATGAGAGGTGGTCGCTTAACAGAGGGTCATAAAATAGGGGTTTGTCTGTATTTGTATTTCTGCATGTCTTTAACCCTTTCACCGCCAAAGTCGCATTTTAGCACCACAGTGATTTAACACCTATGTCACTAAAAGGCATCAAATTGGGGTCTATTATCCAAAGACCATATTGCCTTAGTTTTGGGAAGTAAGGATAGACCGTATGTCACAGAAGAATCCCCAACACTGCAGATATATTTTGTTCTCTACTCAGGTAATTTTAATGGGAATTTTCGGCTGAAATGTGGCTGGCGGTGAAAGGGTTAACATGGGTGTTAAATCATTGCGGTGCAGAAATATGACATTGTCACTTAAACTAAAGGCATCCAAATCAGGGTCTGTTATATCCAAAGACTCTATTTTCTTAATTTTGGGAGGTTAGGAATAGGATAAGCCTTACGGATACATGTCACAGAGGAATCCCCTATAAATATAATTTTAAATATTTTTTTTTTAAATGTAAAGCTATTTTTTCACGAATGAAGGCAAGTAAATGTGAGAAGCATAGAAATAGCTATAATAAGAAATACATTATTTTGTAGAACTACTTTGTACGGCACTTCCATACATACTGCGGTTAGATATATTCACACTCACAGTTACGCCTTTGTGGAAAACTATTTAATGACACAAAGAGCCTAAAAAAAAGAGTAAAGACTGTTCAGTCAATCAGAGGTTCCGTTAGCTTTGATTTCTATCCGTCCCGGAAACAGACAAGGTAAAAATATTTCCGTCCAGGGACCATTTTCATCCGTCCTCACTGAATAGGGCATTTGCCATGAGTGTTCGTTCTCTATACTAGACTACTAATTTGCCCGCGCTTGTTCTGCCCGAGTTACGCTGACCTTTCTAATTCAACTCAATGAAATTCAAGGTCGCCGACACGCGGCAAATGCCCTATTGTGTTGCCACGGATTCAGGCATGAAAGTTTGAAACCTAATATAAAAATTTTTAATTAAAAGACATTTTGGTTGAGTGGGGAGGGGGGGCAGATAGTCATTTCACGGCTTGCCTTCAAACACATAAGCACACCGATCGTGGGATCGCTACGTCGGCCATTTTTACTTCCGACCACAAGCATACACTCGACCGGTTACGGACCACGCTGTTTGAGAATTAACATCCTGATCGGATTTTCGGCGGAGATTCCTTCAATTACGACACATTTTCGGAAACGGTGGAGCTGTTTTCATTACTGGGATTAGACTTTTAGAGTAGAAGCTCTGTTTTGTGTGCAAATGCACCCGCGAGACACGCACTGAGAGGCGATGGAGCAAAATGGTACAAGTAGACCTACTCCACAACCTGTCACCGGGACGGACTTCAATTTCCCCGTCAAATACGGATAATTTTCGGTTAACGGAACCTCTGTTAATACTTAGATTTACTAAAGTTACTTCCCTTTGGGTGGTTACCATATTTTACAGACTATTTGAAGGTAATACTTTTTCCTAGACTGAGATCCCTGCACCTTATATCATATGACTAATAATATAGTTAAACCAGAATTTTGTGTAAAGTTTTGTGGTGGTGGTAGTGGGGGGGGGGCTTATACTTTAATACAATAATAGTCTAAATTAGTAAGCACCTTAAAACCCTAAATTGTCTGTAAATTGTGATGCTATTGGAATCAAGATACAGATCATGTATGGAGGAGCAACATTATTTCCCCCAGATTCACACATCCCATCTCCGACTTCTATGAATGATACCGAGTTAACACAATGCCATACAGTAAAAATCGCTTAAGTCAAAATTGAAGGGACAGAAATTTTATTTTGAGATAGCCAATATTTTGAGTTAAAAAGACTTTTCAACATAGAGATTATTATATTGGGACCCAAAAATCATTATTTAGAGTTATCCAGCATTGTGGAGTTATTAGTTCCCCACTGTAGTTCACCAATACAGAAGTTGAGTTTAAAAAAGGCTTCAAGGAAAAAGTTGAGAATCACTCTTGTAAGGGTTTGGTTTCTTCTTGGATGTGCCTGGCCACAATCATGCACTGATTATTTTGCCTTGGATGGGGTGGAGTGGGGGAGGGTGGTTCAACCACTTATGTCGGAAGGGCCTTAGTAGGCCAGAGAAGGAATTTGATAATTAAAATAAAAGATAGATAAAACTGGGTCATACACTGGAGCCGGATAACAAAATTTTATTATGATTAGGGTCAGGGCTATTTTTATGAAATGGAAAGAACAAAGCATTAACTTTTAAGAGCGAACGCCAAGAACTTGAGGATGAGTAGGAAGCTAAAGTTTGCCTTTACTGAAAATGGGAGGGAGTAAAGGGTCTTAAGAGGGGAGGAGGGCAAGGGTAGCATGGGTCTAGTAGAGTCTAAACTGTAAAGAAACCTTAGCCGCGCTTCTTTCCGTTTAAATCAATAAAAAAATGTTTAATGAATTCTCTTCTCTTAAGAAGTTAAGTTAAAATGAAGATATTACTTTTAAACCCATCATTGACATAATGAATATCTGTAACTGTAGTCTAATAAATAAACTATGCATACATTAAACAATAAGAATAGTCAGTTTCATCGAGTACTAGGGCTACCGGTAGATAGACAACACAAGCCACAAGGCTTGGCACCGCCCCCTCAAAATGTTCACGTCATGACTACTTGCGGTGCCTGGTTAGATTTACAAAACATTTTAAACTGCCTGATCTAAGATCCTTCTACACCAAGTACAAATTTCTATTGTTCATACTGCCCCACTCTTACGTGTAATAGTTTAGACAAGCAAAAGCATTTTAATGTGGTAGTCTAGGCCTACCCATTGGCATTGCTGATTGCAGACGCTGAGGTTCAAAAATAAACATCCCGGCTGCTCCCATTAAAAATCTTTTTTTTTCTCTCACCTGTCGAGGTTCCTGATCCTCGGTAAGGAGGTCAGGGCTGTCATCGATTCCGTCCTGCAAAACAACATTTCATAAACAATATCATACAAACAATATGAACAGCATACAATGAAAAATATTGGTGCGATCTGTACGAATGCATTGCAAACACCCACCATCATGGCTGCAGGTTGTGTCACGTGACTAATGGGCTTCTGGTAAAGCTGGGCAAATTTAGTTTCGATTCTCAAATTTCGTCTGCTAAAATGCGTTTTTCGACAGTTCAGCCAATCAAAGGTCAACAGGCCACCGCCCCTCCCGCCCCCTAACCCCCAATGTTTTTATAATGAAACCATGGACTTTGGTATCCATGATGAAGCTGAAATAAGATTTAAAATAAGAATAATAAAAATAAAAATATATCTTAAAACATGATACATAGGCCTACACATTGACGGGTATGCTTAACGGTCGTGCATGACTCAAAGAGTCAAAAATATCTTTTTTTCTGCATGCATCATGTGGGGCCCGGTGTCGTGCATGACTTAGGTACTCCTTCTATTTTGCATCTCACTAAAATTTACTCAACCCCTCCCCCACCCATTTCAAGCCTACAAAATACTCAGCCAAGATATTTTAAATATCATCTTAACACAAACGGCTGTCTAATACTTCAATACCTATATCTGAACTTATTGTTATTATCCTTTTAAGAAAATGTATATAGCGCTTCACCTTTATGCTCTAAGCGCTTATAACATACCCAACCAAATTACTCTCTTCATATCTTTTAAATGTCATTGCTTTTCTATTATCTATAATATCTTTATTGACTGAAATCCTATGCATTGCCGATATCTCACCCCGTGCTGCGCATCTTCGTCTTTGAACCCCTATATATGTCAATAACTGAATTGCCGATAAACGGCAGGTGGACATTACTGGAAGAAGAAGCTAGAAGACTAGAAAGCTACTATTAATCATATGAATTTTTTTTTAAACTGTCATTATGGTCAAGTGAAACACTGACATAACCTAAGTCCAAGCTAAGTAAGACATTCAATCTAACTCAACTTAGTTACACACACACGCGCGCGCGCGCGCACGCACACGCGCGCACACACACACACACACACACACACACACACACACACACACACACACACACACACACACACACACACACACACACTCTCTCTCTCTCTCTCTCTCTCTCTCTCTCTCTCTCTCTCTCTCTCTCTCTCTCTCTCTCTCTCTCTCTCTCTCTCTCTCTCTCTCTCTCTCTCTCTCTCTCTCTCTCTCTCTCTCTCTCTCTCTCTCTCTCTCTCTCTCTCAGGCTAAGGACGACAACTTCACCCAAAGAGCCCATTCAGGCTAATGCCAACCAAAGAATAAAGGAATTGGTTTAAATAGCATTTTATTTCCCAAAGTCACAAATGAAAATCAGCAATGATCATTAGATACGGCAACAAGAAAACTTATATAAAGCCCTATCGGAATAAGGAACAATAAAGAAATTAGAAGAGAGGAGACGAGAAAGAAAAGAGAGAGAGAGAGAGAGAGAGAGAGAGAGAGAGAGAGAGAGAGAGAGAGAGAGAGAGAGAGAGAGAGAGAGAGAGAGAGAGAGCCGGAGAGAGAGAGAGAGAGAGAGAGAGAGAGAGAGAGAGAGAGAGAGAGAGAGAGAGAGAGAGAGAGAGAGAGAGAGAGAGAGAGAGAGAGAGAGAGAGAGAGAGAGAGAGAGAGAGAGAGAGAGAGAGAGAGAGAGAGAGAGAGAGAGACAGAGAGAGAGAGAGAGAGAGAGAGAGAGAGAGAGAGAGAGAGAGAGAGAGAGAGAGAGAGAGAGAGAGAGAGAGAGAGAGAGAGAGAGAGAGAGAGAGAGAGAGAGAGAGAGAGACAGACAGACAGACGGAGATAAAGAGACAGACAGACAGAAAAACATTTGGATACGGATAGTAATTGAATTGTGTTAGAAAAATTGTTATGTAGCGATGTACGGCAGTCTCTTTGTGTCCCCATTGTATGGGTCACAAATTTTGTCTCTATGTGTCCCCGTCCTCTGTCTATGTGCTCCCGTCTCTATGTGCCCCCGTCTTTAGGGGAAGACGGGGTAAAAAGCGCATGGGCGGGTAAGAAGCCCACCCCAATTATCTCATGAAATAAAGACAATTTCAGTCAAATTTGCCCATGAGACGAATGCTAGACATTAACGCTCGTCTCATGGGCAAAATGAGAACGAAATTTGCTTCATTTCATGAGATAATTGGGGTGGGCTTTTTACCCCGTCTTCCCTATACACACCTGTCTCTCTATGTGTCTCCGTT
>CM065688.1:19386267-19396267 GCA_017654935.2 Phymorhynchus buccinoides | reverse complement strand
CATTGCAGGAAGAGATCTGATCCGACTGGGAAAAACACTGGCCTCGAAAATCATCAGGCAAAACAGTGGGACAACACAGCTTGAAATTGTCTGCAAAAACACGCTCCAGAGAAGTCATGCTTTTCATGAAGTGTGGTGTGAAGTCAGACACAGCGCTTCCACGCACGTCCAAAACCCGAAGAGTTTTGAAAATTTTCTGACCCAGCAGTGACGTAATCCCACTGTTCGACAAATCCAGTAACTGCAGCTCTGGCAAAACGCCTGACAGAATCATCATGTCAATAACGTCTAAAACTACCCGGGAAAAGTTAACAACTTTCAAGGATAGTAGCCGATATTTTGCCTGGGCATCAGAAAGACGAGTGGATAGAGGATTCCCCGCAAAGCTCAGCCTTCGAAGCTGGTGCATTCCTACAAAATGGCTAAAGTTGACGTGTTGCAGTAAATTATCACTCAAATCCAAACTGTGAAGATTGGTGAAGTTAAAGTGTGTTGAATTGGACCACCCACAAGCCTGCACACCGAGATGAATCAACATGCTGTTGTGCAACAGGTCTGTCTGTAGCAGGTGACTCCCTCTGGCCTCCAGATAACGTAACTGAGAGAAAGAGTGGACCTGAAAGGGGTGAGAGCATGTGAAGGCCAGGCCGTAACAAACACACGGCTTGGGACAAGTCACGTTACACAGCAGTTCATCATCGTGCTGAGGACATTGGGGGAAACCATCGCAGACGTGAGTCGTATGAACGCACGTCGTTCTTTCTTTTCTGCGGCATCGGTAAAACCCGGGACATCTGAAATGACCACAGTGCATCTCATCTTGGTGACCCAGACAGTCGTTGATACTGTTGCACCTGACGTACACAGGCATACAGTAGCCACCATCTGGACACTGGAAGTGAGTGTCTGGACACTGAGTGGTGTTCGCGGGAAGAGCGGTGACTGAAAACCCACCTGGTCGGTCAAAAGTCACCACAGCTGGAGGTTTCAGAGTGTAGGAACGATCCAAGGTCTCTTCCACACACATGGTCTCATCTGATTTTGTTAGGCAGTCTTCGAAACCGTCGCAGTATTTCTTGAGATCGATACACTGCAGAAAGATAGAGAAAAAGAAACAAATAAAGGATGGAAATAGAGCGTAGTAGTGTGTACACCCTAACAAATGTTCATCAGTGTAGACTGTTCATCCTTATAATAATAACAGAATGACATGTAACGGATGGCCTGTTTTAAAACAGATTTTTTACGCTTGATTCTTTAATGGAAAATAAAAGAGATATCCGTGTGTCTCACTCAATCAAATCAAAGGTTATAATGGTGAAAAGAAAGTGAACTGAGCCGGATTACATTAAGATAGTAAGAGATGCGTGTTAGTGTGAAGAAGTCAATATTTCTTATTTGACATTCAGTTACTACGCAAAAGAAAACCATACTTTTATGCGCACATTTAGCAAATAAGCAGTTTCCCTACACATTTCAACAAAGACATCAGACAATGACAGTTTATGAACGAAAATACAAAGCCCTGACCTGCCCATTTCCACAATCCCAGACTGATCCTGTACACAAGGGGTGCACACAAAAGCTTTCATCGTTTCCGTCCTGACAGTCTTCGCGATGATCGCAGACTAAACTGAAAGGTAGGTATTCATCTGACATATCGCAGTAAAAATACGGATGCTTGGCTTTGCCGGAAGTCATCAGGCAATTGTTGTGGTACCATCCCACAGAGCTGTCTAACTCACTGCACAGACTTTGGCCATCACAAGCTGACATCTCATGCACAAAGTGTTGAAAAGGACACACTATCAGAAGGACATGAGCCTGAGTTGTAGAACCTCTCAAGGAAATCTGAATATTCTGACTATGCCGTATACGGCTGGTCGGCGAAGAGACATCGCAGAGAAAGGCCGCACTCAATAAAAACTGACACTTGGAAGCATATACTTTGTCAGACGGCGAAGTTTTGGATAGATGACGATGAAGTTTGCCACAGTGGTTTTCCATATTATTCACATAGATGTCCACATAGTAGGCCACTGATCCACTAGTCCACTGCCAGGTGTGTTTGTACCTGCGAAGTTCATTGGCATGCTAAGAACGTGCAGGAAAGAAAACGCAGGAAATATGCTATGTACAAATATTATGATATTGTCTACAGTAGTTTGTTGCTAAAAATTTAGGTGGGGAAAGTGTGTTTCAGCAGCATCGGTGTAGGTGTGATTGCTTAGTTTTGCTAGTTTAATGATTTATAAAAAAATATCTGCATATTGCTGTGTATTGAGTGTATTGGGTTTTTTTGGAGGGGGTGTTTTGTTTCCATATGTCAGTAAAATAATAGCTGCTTGATGGACAGGTATACTTGTTCCAAGTTTGAAATTATAACATGGGGATGAAAATAGAAAAAAAAGAAAACTATGAGCAATAAATCCTTAATAGTGTTATAATGTAATCCAATATTACTTGGGATCGAAAAAAGCGTTTCCATTGGTTTTTCGCGCTGACAGTAAACCAATCCAGGTGAGGTCTTCTCTACTGCGAGCCAAGAGTTTGATGACGTCATTCCACTTCCGGTGATTTTCCAAACTGGCTAGAACGCCGCCATATTGCCTGCAGTCTCTGTCGGCGTCAAACCACGTCCGAGGCTTCGCTTTCTGATACACAAAACAGCTTTCACTAACCTCCACCTGGAAAATAAGCCAGCGAGCGAAACAGTGGAGCAAGCAAACGATCAAGTGTAGTCAAGCAAACAAACAACATTATCATTGTCACTTGTTATTTGTTGTGGTTGTTGATAATGGCGGTTTGTTATGTTTCGTTTTGGCTTTCTTGTTTTTTCCCCCTCCTTTTAGAATCGAAATGTCTTAAAAGATTGCACAACAACTGCGAAAGCTTTTTTAATTACTGAGATGCTATGCCTGACTTGTTATAAGAAAGTAGCTTACATAACCTATCTTTAGCTTTGTTTTGATATTGATGTTGCGCCATAATTTATTGTGCTCGAGTGAGTAGCATGAGTCAGGTCAGGCTTTTAGGACATCTAGGCCTCGCGGCCTCTTGACATGTTCTTTCTCTTGATAGTTTGTCTTCATGATTTTGCTTAGCATTTAGAAATTGGCATAGCTGTGGGGCTTTCTGAGCATTCATTGATACATTAATCATAAGTGCATTTCAACAAAGCAATTTTGTGATGACTATCCAGGAGGTTCTTAAAATTGTTAATATTTGAAGCAATTATTTTGTTCAGGAAGATTGTTCCAATATTGAGTGACTGTTAGAACAGAAATGTTCTTAATGTTAGTTCTACTGATCTTCTTCTTCCGCAGAGGATTGATAGCGGACTTGGAAAATCTGGCAATCAATTTGATTCATACTAAACAACGGGATTTCTCCCTACTCTTATTGAACTTTTCCACTGCAGCGAGGTTTTTTACGTGCGTAAAGCACAAGGGTCAGACTGGCTTTAAGTCCCCATCCGAATGACTTGGCGTTCAGTTCAATTTCCCACCAAACTGGAAAGAAAGGGCGAGGCTTGGCTGGTATTTGATTCACTCATGCGTTAAATTGGCAATGGAACGTTGTAACCACTCTGCCCGGCGCTTTCCTTTTATTTTTCCCAGGAGTTTAAGACAACATAAATTGTTTCCTAAGTTTTGTTGGTTGAAGAGCATACTGTGTTGTTTCTGAAGTTTTGTTGACTGACTAGCATACCTTGTTCAGTCCGCATCTCTGTGAGGTGTAGGCACAGGGCGCCTCGTCCTCAGAATCAGCACACTGAGGGTCTAGATCGCAAGGGAAATGCTCCCACAGGTCTGTCCAAGTTGTACCAGAACAATTCCACTGGTCACCCGTCCCCTGGGATTGAGATGATGATGACGATGAGCAGGAAGAGGATGATGGTGATCATGATGATGGTGACGACAATGATGTTAATGATGAGAAAAAGTCACAAATATTAAAGTGACAGTCAAAGCACTGAGAGATAATACAGCACTGAATTTAAATGAACATTTCACACGCACACACATACACAAACACACACACACATGCGCGCGCGTGCACACACACAAACACACACATATACAGACACACACAGTCACACACGTACTGTACATACACATACAGACACACACAATAAAACACAGTCACACACACACACACACACACACACACACACACACACACACACACACACCAATACAAACAGGTAGTCGCATACACAAAAACATTCCCACATTCACAAACACGCACATACACACGCGCGCGCGCACGCACGCACGCACGCACACGCACACGCACGCACACACACACACACAGAGTCACACACATACACATACACATACACATGCAGACACACACAATGAAACAGTCACACCCACTCACACACCCACATACATACACACACACACACACACCACACCAACACAGACAGTCACATACACAAAAACATACACACACGCACGCACACACGCACGCACACACACACCAACACAGATAGTCACATACACAAAAACATTCACACACGCACGCACACGCACACGCACACACACCAACACAGATAGTCACATACACAAAAACATTCACACACACACATTCACAAACACGCACATACGCACACGCACACACACGCACACGCACGCACACGCACGCACACGCACGCACACGCACGCACACACACACACACACACACACACACACACACATATTTGCAGACTCGCATACACACACTTACAATATCATGTGTGTGTGTCTTACCGTCTAATATCACAAGAATCTCTCTCTCTCTCTCTCTCTCTCTCTCTCTCTCTCTCTCTCTCTCTCTCTCTCTCTCCCTCCCTCCCCCCCTCTCTCTGCACCATACCACTCGTATTGGCTTGGTCCTTCTACGGTGAAAAGAGTAGCGAATCTGGAACCCCGAGAGGGGCTCGGAGTCGCGCGTAGAGAAATAGAAAGACAAGGGAACAACAATCTTTGGCTGCTCCTTAAAGAAATCGTCAGGAAAAACATGAGCCACTTGCTGAACACTTTGCACGTATCTCCTGCCTCGTTTTCTTTTTATTTCCGTGGGGGACATGCGGTAGTATTTGTGAGTCCATTCACAGGATTCAGGAAAGTTGAACAGGGTGTCCCAGAAGTTGATTTCCAAGGCCAGAAAACTGAAAAAGATGACGTGGTGCACACTCGGTGGTGTCAGAGTGACGCAGCTGATCATGAATAGCGGATAAGGGGTTGATCCGTCCCAGGAAGGCGTTTGTATGTAGCCTGCGCAAAGTTGAGAAACATACAATACCACCCTCCCCCCCCCCCCCCCCCCCACCACCACCCCATGCATCCGATCCCCTGTAGTCGGGTAACTACCCCCACCCCCATTTCCCCTCCAAAACACGCTAACCACAAAATTGTGAATACAGTCGAACCCGTTTATAAGAAACCCGCTTATAAGAAAACCCGCTTATAAGAAAGCCCTTTCTTATGTATTATCAAAACTCAGATATAAGAAAACCGCTTATAAGAAAACCCGGTTATAAGGAAGCAAATTCGTTCTCCCATCCGCGATGTAAACTCGGATATAAGAAAATGATTTCATACAAGGGAGTTGGTTTGCATTTCATTTTCTTATAAGCGGTTTGATTTTCTTATAAGTGATTTTTTAAAATTAGGGCATGAACTGAATTGATGTTCCAAAAAGTGCAGTGTTCCAACTAAACAAACAAAAGAGGAAAAGCAGCTACGTCACAGACACTCTAACCTTAATATAGAAATATACAGCTGAATCCGCTTATAAGAAACTCGCTTATAAGAAAACTTGCTTATAATGAAGCAAAAAAATTTCCCTGCAGAACTTCTTCTTTCTTATCTATGATCAAAACTCAGATATAAGAAACTCGCTTATAAGAAAACTTGATTATTTAGCAAGTAAAATCCTTCTCCCATCTGCAATGGAAACTTGGACATAAGAAAAGTATGTCATACAAGAGAGCTGGTTTGCAGTTCATTTTTTTTATAAGCAAGCTCTATTTTCTTTTAAGCGAATTACCATTGAAAACATTTTTTTAAAGACCCACCAGATCACGTGTCAAAATCATGGGTTCCACATGTTTTCCCTCTTATAGCTGGTACAAAATCTTGTTTTGACCAGGTTTGACTCCCATACAAATGCCCCAATTGAAAACAAAACATTTAAAGAGCAGCCTCAATTTGAAGTTGGGGGAATTTGTATGTGGGTCACAGCTACCCAGAAAAAAACAAGACTTAATCGTGTTGGGTCAGTGTGTCTTTAAAAGTGAGTTGGACCTGAACTGAAAGGATGTTCCGAGAAAATTGAAGTCATTCCAAAAAGGGAAAGTTTACCTCATACCAGTTGCGTCACAGACAGTCTAAACAGTACAGGCACTTGATTGCACGACTAATTGAGTTGTTTTTGTTCCTTTATTCCATACTTTCCTTCAGTATTCTGTGCAAAATAAATGTTGAGCAGAAGAAAAAAATAAAATATGAGTGCCTGTACTTTTCTGTTGGTAGTAGAGAGACTGTCCAGCCTTTTTATTTTCAGCAGCAATGGCAGAGAGGAAAAGGCAATCCATTTCTTTAAGAAGATAAATACAAATAACTGAATATGTGGATGAAAATCCACATAAACAAAAGCAAACGATTGATAAAAAGCTGCAGTAAATGGTAATAGTTCAGTACAAGATAGGTGAATGGGTACGTATTTGATAACAGTAACAAGAAGAAAAAAAAGCTTGTTAGTTTGAGTGGTTGTAGGTACCTTTAAATCATCTTCTTAGTAGATGATTTTGATTTTATGATGTAAGAAGTGCATCAAATTAGGAAAAAGGATTTTCTGTTCGTTTTGTTTTTCTGTCCTTCTTTTCTTTTCTTTTTCTTTTCTCTTTTCCCTTTTCCCCATTCAATTTGGTTATCAAGAAAAAAAACTTGGATATGGTAATAAGCAAAAAAATGATCTCCCTTCGATTTTCTTATAACCGAGTTTTGCTGTATTTTGATTTTATGATGTAAAACAAGAGTCATAGGTCGAACATTTCTTTATTGTCCATTGGCATTGTACAAACGCAAATACAAAATTGTCTTCCACTGTGTAAAATGAGTCATAGTCTTATACATCCAAATTAGAATATTGATTAAAAACAAGAAACAGAAATTTACATTTAAACAAATATGTTACTCCTACAACACACCCACTCATTCATCTGCTCTCCGCTATCTTGCTCGCTCATCATGCAACTCACACCACGTCTGCCTTCATTTTTGTTTTTAATTTTCTGCTCTGTTCTTTCTTTTTTTCCTCGTTTGCTTTGCATTTTTTCCTTTTATTCATGCACCAAATTAGGTAAAAGCATTTTCTCTGTTTTACGTTTCTGTTTGTCTTTTATTTTATTTTTTCTCCTTTTCTCTTTTCTTTTTCCCCTTTTTTTCCCATTCAAATCGGTTATAAGAAAATAAATTTTAAAAGTTTTCTTATATCCGATATAAGAAAACCCGAATATAAGAAAACAAAACATTATCTCCCTTCGATTTGCTTATAACCGGGTTCCACTGTAGCACGCTCTCACTTTCATTAAATTTAAGGAAAGTGATTTTTGTCCAATATACTATAGCGACGAGTGATGTTGAAATCGGTTGTTGTTTTTGTTTCACCGGAATTGAGGAATAATTATTACATTATAGAAGATCACACGATCTCATTAGATAAAGGCTAGAATGATCTTTGCCTATCCAAACTTTGGCAGCAAGCTAGGCAACGTTTAAAGGCTCATGCTACAATGACAGCTTAGGTATTTAAAAGGGACACACTGACGAATACAGCTGGCGGTACGTGAACCGGTAATACTGAAAATACAGGTATTACTTGGCTCTGGTTTCCTAGAAATCAAACCGTCAAAACGGCGATTCCTCCTTGGCGGAATTGCCGGAGAGATAAGCCATTTTGGACGGGGTGGGTGGAGGCCACTCAAGAGTGGTTGAAGCTTTTTTGTCTTTGTAGTGCAGTAAAAAAACCAATTGGAGCTATTTCCTTTGTTGTGAGCGAAACTCCTTTTGGTAACCTTTATACAATAGATAAAAAAAAAGCAAGAAAAAAAGCTTGTATTATGGAATTTTCGTGCAAACGATTTGGTCTGACTCAGGCGGCCATTAGAAAAGTCTTGCCTTGTCTTTCACTGAAAGAAACTGACTTCCAGCACCTCTGCCAAGGAGGAATCGCCGATTTGTTGGTTTGATTTCTAGGAAACCAGAGCAAAGTGAGTGCTGCGATCTCTGTAAAGGGTGTTTTCCTGGTGATCTCGACGTAAACACATCCGCCAGGGTGTCCCTTTAAAGTTGGTAAAGGTCTCTGTACACGTGAGCATTTTTCACTCTTTCCCTATGTCAACACAGCGATATGCAAGTAAGCTTAAGGTCTGTGTACACATTAACATTATTCACAAACTATCTATTTCCCCATGGCAACACAGTGTTAGGCACACTTACAACTTACTGTGTTGCCATGGGGAAATAGTGATATTTTGCGAATATTGTTAACGTGTATGCATACCTTTACGAGTGGCTCTCTCTGTGTTGCCATAGGGGGGGGGGGAGTGAAAAATGTTCACGTGTACAGAGACCTTCACTATGAACATTTAGGGGTTTTTTCTCGAATTATTCAAGGACCCAACATGGGAACTGAGCTACTTTCGTATTGCTGTATTTTCATTTCACTATCGATTCATCCTCGGAAGACGTAGACACATAGAGATGAGATATGGAAGCACAATGTTACATAACCGACTTACCGGATGATGCAGAAAGTGAAATATGCTCCAGACTGGTCCTTGCAGATTCTCGTACAGCCGCAAACCGAACGGACAACTTGGAGGTTTTGTTGATCGCCGTCGACTTGAAGTCTTCAAACTCCATTCGGAATTTGTGTGTGAGACTGTGAACCGGAGGAAGCGATGACCCGTACCCGGATCCGGAAGTCCGACAATCTATTGGTCGCCTGTTGATGGACAGGCTGTCAGTTTCCTTTAGAAACACCATCACTGATCGACACTCGATGACTTCCAACTGCACAATTCTGTCCCCTGTCACGTGAAAAGTGACATCACACACTGTTGGTCTATAGTCTTGAGGGCTACTTCCGCCAGAAGCAAGTTCGTAAAACAAGTAGCCCCGCGTTCCTTCCATGCTCATGTTGGAGCAGGTTGAGGATAGCACGCGCTCGGTGATGTTATACACTGGAACGGTTGTGTTGTTGAAAAAGTCTTCCGCTTTGTGGATTAAAAGTAATCATGCAGTGACATTAATGAAAGGACAAAAGTACTAGTTCTCTTTTCTTTAGTCATAAACGATAATTTAAAGCGTTTTGTTTGTTTGCTTTTTTTTTTTTTTGGGGGGGGGGGGCTGTTGGGGGGGGGGGGGGGGCTATGTCAAGAGCCGTGGCCAAGAATCAGCAGGTGTCCCTCCTCTCAAGAACAAAGATGGCTTCCCTAGCTCACTCGGCACTGGCCAGTTGCTTCCCCTTACAACCGTTTCGGACGGGCCATTTGACCAGGTTTCAAAACCCATCACCACAAAAAAGTTATGAAAAGCTATGGACTGATATTTTCAGATAAGATTACTAACACCATGCACTAAACGATCGTAAAATATCAGATTCCATGCCTTCGTCGTTTGTCTCCTATTGACGAAAACACGTCACATATAGAAAGAAGGAAAATTTTACATTCCGATCTTTGACCCCCCTCTACAACCAAACCTGAATGTAAAGTCTGCAATGATTGGTTGATTTCAAGAGATGCAAGGTCAAAGCAAACCGAAAATAGGTTATGACGTCGCACTTGAAAGCTGGTTACACGCCAGAAATCAAAACCTCTTGAAAACTCTTATGAGCCGGAGCCGGGCCATTCGTCCTAAACGGTTGTGTGAGCCATGAGCCGGAGGCGGTTCATTCGGCCCGCAAGCAAGACTGAAATCTTGAATGAACAGTTCAAGTCAGTAT
>CM065688.1:19368767-19381267 GCA_017654935.2 Phymorhynchus buccinoides | reverse complement strand
AAGTGGATCAGCACCGGTCTAGTTTAGATCTAGTTTAGTAGTAAAGAGAACATTTCTACATGACTAATCTAGTAAATCTAAACTACGTCAAAGACCTTGACAATAAAAATGTCAACAATCCTCGTGGATCCAATTCACGTGGAGTGTGGAGTGTGACTGCCACTGTGGCAGGGTAATCATAAACGGCCACAAAACGTAATGTTCTCACCCCTAGCTGATGCACTTGTACCATAGCGTTCAAGCGTTTCGGCTGTTGGGATGATCCCTGGAGTATTTTAGCCAGGGTGCATCAACAACAACAGCTGATAATGATTTGCTTGCTGTCATTTTCCATATCTATGTCTTTACTAGCTTGATTGTGGCCTTATATTAGGCCTATATAAACAAATATTTTTCGCCTATTGACTCGCTCGGCGAGTATCGGAGCCTGCTTAGCCCGCCAATTGGATGTAATCTTTCCGTCAGTTTAGGAGCAGTCAGAAATGCTTAAGTGAAAACAAATAAAATAAACCGAAATACGTGCCCCTTTTTCATTTCAAATGTATTACAAAGTGTGTATGAGTATTGTGTGTGTGTGTGTGTATCTATATTATAATACGTGTGCCGATAAGAATTTTTAATCTCTATTTTCTCCTAAGTCGCCGCGATTTTTGCCTTCAACTGTGAAATATAGGGGCACGTGTAGGTGCTTAACAGTTCTTGCAAGTGAAATTCGCCAAGTCGTCGTTTAAAGCCGGGATTTCACATAAAATGTGCTTAACGGAGGGAGTGATTTTGAAGAAAGACAGTTTCACGGAATAGCCGTGACAATGGAATAGCCGTGACGTCATATCCTTTACGCGAAACTTAGATTTTTTGTGCTTGAGGGAACAGCCGTGATCCCTGTATGACCGTTATGTCGGAGGCCCCCAACAACAATCACCTGGTAAAAACACTCAAACTGCCAAAATGTTTTCAAAAACAATAGTGGATTAATCCTTAATCGGGCCCCTTCGTACATACCCAGGGCGGCAAA
Source organism: Phymorhynchus buccinoides (assembly GCA_017654935.2). Lineage (NCBI taxonomy): Eukaryota > Metazoa > Mollusca > Gastropoda > Neogastropoda > Raphitomidae > Phymorhynchus > Phymorhynchus buccinoides. The sequence continues at coordinate 19,380,252 of CM065688.1, read as the reverse complement.
CACGATGCTGCAATAGCCTGAGTAGCAGAATGTGTCGTCTGCTGAAAACGGTTAATTTTTAGACTGTGCGTGTGATAACAAAAAGCCGAGGCTAGGCCTAACTCACTGCACCTAGAAACTTCTATGGTTGCTTTGGTTAGAAGAAGGGAGAGGGGGAGGGGGAGGGGTGGCTAGGAAGGAGAAGAGGGAGGCAAGTAGGGCTTTTTTTAGAAATAGTTCCTCTACGTTCTGGAAGTTTGGTGTTTGGTCTAACCTTATTTGCTTTGAAAGGTGCATAACGGAGAACAACGCATCTACGCTCATGAATTGACAGGAAACCGAGCAAGCAATGATTAAGTGTGTGCTGTCTACTACAGTGTGTGTGTGTGTGTGTGTGTGTGTGTGTGTGTGTGTGTGTGTGTGTGCGTGCGTGCGTGCGTGTGTGTGTGTGTGTGTGTGTGTGTGTGTGTGTGTGTGTGTGTGTGTGTGTGTGTGTGTGTGTGTGTTCGTTCTTTAGTTTAACGTCTGTTCACCCGCAAGTGATATTAGACAACAACAACAACATCAACAAAACAAAAAAGAAAAAAAAAAGAAAAAAAAAAAGAAGTGTGTGTGTGAAATTAATTAAGCCTACAAGAGTGTGTGTGAGTGCGTGAATGGTAGTATTATTTATGTGTTTTCCCTACACATCTATTCATACAAATCTAACTGAGTGCATATAAAAATTACATTAACAGTTATATATAAGATGGGAGGGAAGGGAGGACATACAGTAACATTTCAAACTGACTTATGTAACATGAAGAGTTAAACAAGTGTGTCTTAATTTCTAAATGGCTAACAACAAAAATATAATAACACAATTTAAACCAACAATTAATTAGTAACTCAAAGAAAAATACCAACAGGACTTATGTGCAGGATTTCTGAAAAACTTTTAAGGAGATTAAAGTTGTTTAAGATTTTTTCAATGGTTAAAGGCGTTTGATGGTTCAGCAATTCACCTTGTTGTTTTGTTCTAGGACAATATAGGAGCAAATGATTTATAGATAGTTGATTTCCACATATACACTTAACGTCTTTAGAAAATTTTGTTTTAAAAGCATTTAAACAAAGTTTAAACATCAAAGATACGATTTGTCTTAAACTTGTATCTTTGAACTGTTTTAAATTAAGTAGGAATTCATTGTACTTGAGCCTTTTATACAATAGCGTGAATATTGACTGTCTGAAGTCATTAACATGCTGTCAAAATTTTCTTTGGATAATTTTTCAATATGTCTATAATATTCATGCAGATCTAAATTCACATTAAGATGAATCGTTCCCTCAGAATTATGCGCTGCACTTCTAGCTGCTCGATTAACCAATTTTCATTTGAGTATATTCCACAATGGGAGGGAACCCAATAAAAAGTTACACTAATGTCTTTACTCGATAATTGATTAATTAAATGTTTGATCTCTAATATCATTTCAAGGCGTATGTTAACATTTTGACCTTTAATAGCTTGTAATGCTGATTTCGAATCTACACAAAGTAATATTTTACAAGCATTTATGGGTAATTCTGCAGTATATTGTAATGCCATTAAAATAGCTAACAATTCTGCAGTAAAAATGGAATAATATTTACCTATATAATATCGTTTCTCTATTTTTAACGAGGGTATTACAAATGCTGCTCCTGTATTCCCATTTTGAAGAACAGACCCATCTGTGTATATTTTAATACATCCACTATAACAACTTTCCATATGTAAATTAACTAAGTTTTTTAATATGTTTGGAGATTGACTTTTGTTAATATCTGTATGATCAATATCAAAAGCAGGTTTAATTTGTTCCCAAGGCGGTACTGGCGAAAAAGATGGCTTAGCTGCAATTTCTTTATTTTTTAATTCTTTACAATTAATAAAATCGGAGACAAAGGAATTAATTGGTTGCAAAGATTGAATTGTTTTAGCTCTTTTAACAAAATCATGTTCAGTATCTAACTTAACTTCTTCTTTACAAAATGTGTCATATACTGTTGATTTTAATACAAATTTTGCAGCAGAAATCTTTCTATATTCATCGAGAGGTAGAATACCTGCTTCTTTATATGATCCTAGATTATAAGCATGAGTTGGTACCCCAAGTGCCAGTTTAAAAGCTTTACAATCGATACATTGTAGTTTGCTTAACAAATATTTTGGAGCACTAAAGAAAATTTCCTGAGCATAAATTAATCGAGATCGTACAAGAGAATTAGCAAGACATATAAGCGCTTTTGTATCTTGTCCCCAACGCTGTTTACTTATAATTTTGAGAAAATTTAAAGCCTTTCTTGCTTTGTTTAATATGTAATCTATATGTTGATTCCAAGTAAGTTTTGATGAAAGGAAAACACCCAGAAACTTCACACTCTGCGTATAATTGATTACTGTGCCATTAATGGTAAAAACTGGAAGTTTTTCTGGATTGCATCCCAAATTAAAAAGTACTATTTGTGTTTTTTCTAATGATAAAGTTAAACCATTTTCTTTCATAAATGTATTTATTTTATCTAATTCACGTTGATATAATTTTTTGGTATAGTTCAAGGATCTAAGTGGAGTTTTACGTTTCATTGTTACCTTCATCCACATGCAGATATCGTCTGCGTACTGAGCTAAGACTGTGCCTTTAGATATATTATTTGGTAGATCTGCTATCAATATATTAAACAAGATAGGTGAAATAACAGAACCTTGTGGAAGACCCATCTGAAGTTCTCTGGGATTTGAATATGTACTTCCAACTCTTACTTGTATAAATCTGATAAGAAATTTTCTATATAGTTATACATATTACCTGTAACATTGTGATTTTGAAGTTTTTGTAATAGTCGATAGTGCCATACTTGGTCGTAAGCTTTTTTCACATCAAAGAAAGTTGCAAGAATATTTTTTCGCCTTGCAAACTGTTGCTTGATTTGTGTCGTGAGTTTTACTAGGTGTTCTGTAGTAGACCTGCCTTTTCGGAAACCTGCTTGATTATTAGGTATAATGCTTTGTTTTTCACATACATGAATTAATCTATTTAATACGATTTTTTCCATAAGTTTGCATACATGAGACGTCAACGAGATGGGTCTGTAGCTGTTTCTATCAGACCTGGGCTTGCCTTGCCTATGTATAGGAATAACAATTGAATGTTTCCAGATAAGGGGCATTTCTCCATCAGCCCAACATTTCTGGAAAATTACATGTAAAAAACTGATGACATTATGTGGTAAATGCCTTAACATTTCATACGATATCCCATCTAATCCAACAGATGTTTTGTTTTTACTAAGATGTAGAATACATTCTTTAACTTAATCTAGAGTAATATCGGCATTCACATAACTTTTTAGTGTGTGTGTGTGTGTGTGTGTGTGTGTGTGTGTGTGTTTTCACAACATTTAGGCACCTACTTTTCTCAAAGTGACAAAACCTAAGTCTGTTCTGTGCGAGGCTTGCAATTGCTTTCATGAAGCTGGGTCAGGTGTCCGACTTGACTGCTTTCCCTTCTTCCTCTTATAATAATTTTTGTTTGTGGCTCAAGCCACAAACCTATAACTCACTTTGTCGGTCGGTCGGTCTGTCGGTCGTTCTGTCGTTTACATCGACTGTCTAAGAAGCCTTGATAGCTCAATAGGTAAAGCGGCGCGTCCGCAAATCAGTTGGTCGCGGCACGCACCTCTACACACGTCCGTGGTCGCGGGTTCGAGTCGGCCCCTCGCCACATTTTTTCTGGTGGTTTTTTTTGGGGGGTCATCATCTTTTTTAAAGGAGAGGGGAGTGGGCGGAAGGGAGGGGGCTCCACCACATATTTGTTGGTCTCTTTTCTTCATTATTTACATCTAACCAGTTCTTCTTCTTCTTCTTCTTCTTCTTTTTCTTCTTCGATCGCTCAGACAGGTTCCTATCAGTTATGAACGCAGATGCTTCATGCTGCTGTGCGTAGCACGGGTTTATCTAGTATATATAAAGGGATTTAGCAGGTGAGTACCGTATTCGAATGATTATTGAGGTTCAGTGATGCGCCGTGGGTGCAGCCTTGAGCTGTACTCACAATCGTGTGCACTGAACCGCGCCAGTGGCCTCTCAGCTGACGAAGGGAGCGCGACGCCCCCGAAAGAGCTCTGAGGTGAGCCTGCGCCTATGCTTTTGCTGAATGAAACTGTTATAAAATTCGTTTGATCATTATTGATGTTATTCCCCAGTTGACCGTCTTTGACCCAGTTTCATCGTGTGGGATGCGGCATGTGCGCGCGGGCTGAGTCCCTATGCATACGCTTATATCATCACTGGCCTCAGTGCCTGAAACCGTGAACTATATACTGTACTTGCCAAAAATTAGCCCCTGAGTGGGTGATCAAGAGCCCTAATTGAGCCTAAAACGAATATGAAATCGCCTCCTTTCTCTGAAACCAATAAACTTGTGCTAAGCTTAGTTAATGGTGCAACTCTGATGAACGTGTTAGCCTACAGACACAGATAGAATAGGGAAGACGGGGTAAAAAGCGCATGGGCGGGTAAGAAGCCCACCCCAATTATCTCATGAAATGGTCTCATTTTGCCCATGAGACGAGCGTTAATGTCTAGCATTCGTCTCATGGGCAAATTTGACTGAAATCATGAGATAATTGGGGTGGGCTTCTTACCCGCCCATGCGCTTTTTACCCCGTCTTCCCCTATAGGTCTTAACAATGAGGGTGATGACAGAAAGCAGATCATGATGTATGTCGAGCATAATCAGATAGTGATAGGATCATAGTTCAGGACTAAAGGAAAATTAAACAAGCCTCCAATGTGATTATAAAGCTTAGAACAAATGCGCCCTAGGACCAGTGCAAGGCCCAACTTATGCATAGGCCCGAAGCAAAGACACTCGGTAGAAAATAAAAAGACTTGTGTACAGGTATGCCTAGCGCGAGTCTAGCGATGGGATGGCACTGTGGAAGTTTGCGTGCTGGCAGCCTGAATTACTGGCCACCATCTCTCAACATCTGTGTTACTTCTTCATGTTTATCAGTGGTGTGTCAGCCACCTTCCCCTGTTTTTGACATGTGCAAACACGCACGCGCCTGTGTGTGCGTGTGCGCGCAAGCGCATATGCATGTATGTGTGCAAAGCAGTGCGAGCCGTGTGTGGTGATTTGTGTTTGTGTGTTGCTTTTGCATTGCGTGTATGCGTGAACGCACGCATACGTGCGTGTGTATGCGTGTGTATATATGTGTATCTGTCTGTTTGTCTGTCTGCGTGCATCTGGTTAAGCGACAACCAGACAGACATTCATGGAGGGAAATGCAGAACACTTGATGTGAAAGAATCTTTCAATAATACGTATGTTTATTTATTATTTAAGCATAGTCAGTTGCAAACGATAGCATCACCTAAAGGACATTTCATTCGAATATTAGGCTTGAAGCTGAAATTAGCCTGACACAAATTGCTCTAGAAACAATCTGTTTTAATCAAAACGATTAATCAACAACAACTAAGCGATCTTTATTCATTCAAAAAAATGTTGTGCACATAAACAAACTTACGCATACACACACACGCACGCACGCACGCACGCGCACACACACATACACACGCACACGCACACACACACACACACACACACACACACACACATACGCGCGCACACACACACACACAAAACACACACACACAAACACACACACATTCGTCTCATCACAAGCAGTGGATAGACGTTAAATCAGAAAGACACACACACACATGCTTGCGTCTGCGCGCACAAACCACATGCATGCATGCGCACACACATACAAACATTATACCGCACTTGCACACACACACATACAAAGACACACACGCGCGCACGCACGTACGCTGGTTGAAGTACATTTTTTCTTTCATTACATAATAGTGTTTAAAACCATTTTTCAGTTAGCATAGTGTTTTACTAACACGTTATTTAATGAAAAATATTGTAAGCAAAACAGTTTTTCGATGAAGAAACTGAATGAATTCCTATTCAAAGGATAGATGAAAAGCATGTCCGGTCACAAACATTGCAACACAGAGACGAACCATGTCTGGTTTGCATGGTGATCCCCGTTTTGAATGTCTGGGTCGTACTCATGACTACAGGGTCTACTGATTGAAATAATAGTCAGCTGATCGTTCGATTGTTAGGTTGATTGATGTAGTCAAGGTTCTGCTGGTCGGATGGTTGTTTCATTGATTATTTTGTACTGAAAATGATGTTTTACGTCCTCTCGGTCATAGACACATATGGGACATTTGTAAATACAAAGATGGTGGGAACAATACTGGCTGCAATGCCCGGAGGCAGTGCAACACCAGTAAAGTCCCGAGTTTTTAGCAATATAGATAGGTGTAGCGGTAACCACGCCTCGGTTAAACATCATCGGCTATGGTACCGCCACAGTACCAATCATGATTGATTATTTTCTTGATTCTGCTATCGATTCTTTAAAACAAATTTTATTTATTTATTTGGTTAGTTATTCGCTTATTCGTTTATTTATGCACCTATTTATTTATTTATTTGCCTATTGACCGATTGCTTCTTTAATAATTATTTGTTTCATGACTGATGTATTCTTTGTTTGAGGTATTGATCAACCGACTTTATGATTGTGTGTTCGTTTAAGTTTGCTTGTTTGCGTAGTTTTTTGTGTGTTGTTGTTTTCTAATGCTTGTTTGCATTACGCCCCTTTGTAACCCCATCCCCATGACATGGGCATCATGGCCTGGTGCATTAACCCATCCAATTCCGAATCTCTCTCTCTCTTATTTCAACCCCCGCTGTCTCCTCCTCTGTTGCAGTTCATGTCATTAGTATCTTACATTCGTCGTGTGCTAAAACCAATCATGATAATTATAATTAGCAGATAAAGGAATATTATAAACAACGAGAAAAAACAACCATTGAATCAACTGCCGCTTCATCATCACCTCAGCTTTGCTTTGCATTCGAATCAAACCGCAGTAATAAAACAATTCCTTTGTGGAAGCAAATAGACGTGATGATGCAACCATATTATATTCATTGTCATCAAAACATCTTCTTTGCAAATAGGAGTGCACGGGACCGCAGACAATCTGGTTAAACGACTTTATTTCTCAATCGCTTATGTGAATATGATTTGCTAAAAAATCAACATTATAATCATCATCAACGGCAACAACAACAAAGTGTGTCTTATCCATAGACAGTGGCTTCAGAAGGGTTGAATATAAATCGCTTGTGTTGATCAGAACTTTCATAATTGTTAGATAATAAATTCCACACACACACGCATGCACGCACGCACACACATACACACACACACACACACACACACACACACACACACACACACACACACACACTCTCTCTCTCTCTCTTTCTCCACATAATCAAAAGCAAACGATTGATGAAACGCTGCGTGGGTGGACAGTAAATAGTGATAGTTCAGTACAAGAAAGGTGAAGGGGTACGCATTTGATAACAGTAAAAATATAAAAAAAAAGCTTGTTTGTTGAGTGGTTGTAGGCACCTTTAAATCTTCTTCTTAGTAGACTAGTTTGATTTTATGATGTAAGACATGCACCAAATTAAGAAAAAGGATTATCTCTTCGTTTTGTTTTTGTCTTTCTTTTCTTTTCTCTTTTCCCGTTTCCCCATTCAATTTGGTTATAAGGAAAAAACCTTTAGAATGTTTTCTTATTTCCGAGTTTCGGGTATAAGAAAATTCGAATATGGTAAGAAACAAAATATCGTCTCCCTTCGATTTTTTTATAACCGAGTTTTGCTGTTTTTTGATTTTATGATGTAAGACATGAGTCAAATTTATTTATTGTCCATTGGCATTGTACAAACGCAAATGGAAAATTGTCTTCCACCATATAAAATAAGTTAAATACATCCAAATTAAAATATTAATTAAAAACATGAAAAAGAAATGTACATTAAAACAAATATGTTACCCTCACACCACACCCAATCATGCATCTCCTCTCTGCTATCTTGCTCGCTCATCATGCAACTCACACCACTTCTGCCTTCATTTTTTATATTTTCTGTTCTGTTCTTTTTTTTCGTTCTTTTTCCTTCTTTTTTTTCATGCACCAAATTAGGTAAAAGCATGTTCCAGATGATGATTTGCTACGCTCTACTCATGTCACTCAATCTCTTGCTTCTGACCATTTCTGTATTGTTTGTGAACTATGTTTTTCTGTCCCGTCTGACACCTCATCGTACAGACAGTCTCGTAGTGTACGCGGCATGGACAGATCAGCATTTCAAGCAGAGTTGCGCGCGACTATCTGCCCAGAATCATGCCCCACGGTCAACGAACTTAACAGCGCTCTCACTCGCGTTATCGACACACACGCGCCGTTACGTCACCGCCAAGAGCGTGCGATAGACCGGAGCCGTGGTATCCTTTAGTTAGCACTGAACTGAACTCGGCGAAGTCAGAAAAGCGTGTAGCTGAAAGAGCATGGCTTAAGACCCCCCTTACCGTTACGAAACAAATCTTCAACGCTGCGAAACGAAAAGAAGCGAACATAGTGTTGACAGCAAGATCCTCATTTTACACTGACCAAATAAACAATGCAGTGACCTCTAGCCAACTGTTTTCTATCTGCAGCAAACTACTTGGGCGTGAAAAAAGCACCCCTCTCCCTACCACCCACCCTGTCAGTGACCTTCCTGATGTCTTTAACGACTACTTTGTTCAGAAAATCCAGCTGATCAGAAACGAACTTGATCAGGCTTCTTCTACACCTAGGAACAACATCCACGTTCTTGGAATTTCAGCCAGTTACTGCCTTTGAATTGAAGAAGATCATTCTAAAAGCAAAACCCACTTCCTGTCCTCTTGACCCTATGCCGACGCCACTTTTCATAGAGTATCTTAATGAACTACTCCCTACTCTCACCCATATTGTCAACAACTCTCTAACATCTGGCTCCTTTCCATCTGTGTTCAAAACTGCCATTGTCAAACCACTTCTAAAGAAATCATCCCTTGACCCAAACACTCTCAAGATCTATAGGCCTATATCCAACCTCTCTTTCATATAAAAAAAAATCATTGAGAAATTAGTTCTTCATCAACTCCTAGGCTATCTCAATGAACATCAACTCATCAGTCGTTCACAATCAGCGTACAGGCCATTTCACAGCACTGAAACTGCACTGTTGAAGGTAACTAATGACATTCTCTTAGCTCTTGACTCTGGTGACGCATCTATATTAACTCTTTTGGATCTTTCAGCTGCTTTTGATACTATTGACACCATAAGAGGCTTCAAATTACCTATGGAATATCAAGCACTGCTCTGTCATGGTTCTCGTCTTACCTTTCTGGTCGAACTCAGTCTGTCTCCATCAATGACTCATCTTCTGCAATGGTTGGCCTCACATGTGGTGTTCCTCAAGGCTCAGTACTTGGACCAGTCCTCTTCATTCTTCATTATGTATACTAAACCTCTGTCCGAGTTGATCACTTCTCATTCAGTTGATTCTCAGTCTTTTGCTGATAATACACAACTCCACAAGCCTGTATCCCTATCTACCATTCTTCCTTCTATGTCTTCACTTGAATTCTGCATTCGCAACATCAAATCATGGATGCTACAAAACAAGCTGAAGCTGAATGACGACAAAACGGAGGCCTTGTTCATCCACTCTCCGTCTAGACAACTTTCGTACCCAAAGCTTGATTCCATCTCTGTCTGTGACACTCAAATACCTTTTTCTCCTTCTGCTAGAAATCTTGGCTTCCACATCTCTCAAGATATGAGTGTTGACTCACAAGTTCAAACTATCTGTCGGTCAGCATACTGTGAGCTGCGTCGCATTGGTACGATTCGCCATCTCCTGTCTATAGATACTACTAAGATACTAGTCTGCGCTTTTGTTCTCTCTAAATTAGATTATTGTAATTCACTCTTGTATGGCTGCCCCCAACACCTCATTGACAAGCTTCAAAAAGTCCAGAACTCTTCTGCCAGACTTGTCCTCAAGGTCTCTAAGTATCATCATGTTCAACCACTCCTGATATCCCTCCATTGGCTTCCCATCAAAGCACGTATTGACTACAAAATTTCCACTCTATGTCATTCTTATTTATCTGGAAATGCCCCTAGCTACATCTCTGACATGCTTTCTGTCTATACTCCATCAAGACAATTGCGGTCATCTTCAGATTCCAAAATTCTCTGTGTTCCTAGTACACGAACAAAAATGTTTGGTGAGCGCTCCTTTTCCTTTTCGGCCCCATCAGTTTGGAACTCCTTACCACGCGAAATTCGCCATATCCAGTCCTTGCAATGTTTCAAATCAGCTCTCAAGACCCACCTATTCAAGCTACATCACAACCTTTAGGCCACATTACTTCTGGACTCTATTCTCACACACACCCTCCCCTCCCCCCCCCCCCCCCCCCCCCCCCCCCCCCCCAATATTAGTTTCACTGTGTGTTGACTGCAATGTCTACGTCAGCTTTGTGCGAGAGAGAGAGAGAGAGAGAGAGAGAGAGAGAGAGAGAGAGAGAGAGAGAGAGAGAGAGAGAGAGAGAGAGAGTGTGTGTGTGTGATGCTTTATTCAACTGATTGTATTTTGTATTGTGTTTTTTGGTGGGGTGAGTGGTGGTGATGGTAACGGTGTGTGTGTGTGTGTGTGTGTGTGTGTGTGTGTGTGTGTGTGTGTGTGTGTGTGTGTGCGTGCGTGCGTGTGCGTGTGCGTACATGCGTGTATGTGTGGGTGGGGTGTGTATGTGTATGCCTATTAGCATGTGCGTGAGCGATTATTTGTTTTGTTGTTGAATTTCTTGCTTTTAATTTTTGTTGTTGTTAAGCGCATAGAGCTCCACATTTGGTGGAGGAATGCGCTATATAAATAATTCACTATTATTATTATTATTATTATATTTTCTTCTTGTTCGTAGGGGGGCGGGTTGGGGATGGGTGGGGTGGTGGGTGGGTGGGGGGGTGGGGGGTGGGTGTGGGGGGGGGGGGGGGCGGTGGGGAGTAGAACGCAATGAGAGAAGAAGATCGAAGGAAGCAGAGACACAAAAGTAATAGCGGATGGGTGGGGGTGGGGCATAGGTGGGGGGGGGTGTTGTGGGGGGTGGGATGGCGGGGGATGGGTGGGGGGTAGAGCAGGATGAGAGAAGAAGATGGAAAGAAGGAGTGACACAAAAGTAATAATATAATATTTCGTGGACCCAAAAAAACTGCTGCTCAGCATTACCGGTACTTGGCATTACCGGTACTATGCATTACCGGTACTGGGTATTACCGGTACTAGACGTTAACCTAGTTACAATTAAATTGCAACTTCCTTACGTAAGTCTAGTTTAATTTAATAATTATACCCCAACTTTGTTAAATGCAAGGAACGTTCTTCGCTGGAACACGCAGTGTGTGTTCGTATTCTTGCTCGAGGTAAAATTAAAAAAAGGGCAATGTATAAAATAACATACAGAGGTAATGTTCAAATGATAATAA
>CM065688.1:19346267-19363767 GCA_017654935.2 Phymorhynchus buccinoides | reverse complement strand
CAGGGGAAGACGGGGCAAAAAGCCCATGGGCGGGTAAGAAGCCTATGCCAATAATCTCATGAAATAAAGAAAATTTCAGTCACATTTTGCCCATGAGACGAGTGTTAATGTTTAGTGTAGAGTGGCACAGTGGTAGCGCGTTTGCTTCGTGTCAAGTAAACCCGGGTTCGAACCTGGGTACAGAGGATTTTTCCTCTCACTTTGCACTAGGCCTTGCGGTCTGAACATGGAGTCTTTTGGATGAGACGATAAACCGAGGTCCCGTGTGCTCATGCACTTAGCACACGTTAAACCTAGTGGCAACGAAAAAGGTGTCATTTGGTCAAAATTTACCCTCCTCCCTTCCTTCCTCATCAGTCACACAAAACTCACATGCAAAAAAAATAATATAAAAAAAATTACGTGGCGCGCCTCTGGCTGCGATGTTCTCTCCAGGTGGGAGTAGCCCGAATTTTACAGAGACGCCTCTGTGACTATAATGAACCTAGCCTAACCTAACCTAATTATGGGGATCAAGCGCTTTAATATGCAACCATTCTCGCAACCATTCTCAGACAAAGCTGTCAGAAACTGCCTTGAAGACGACCCACGTTCCGACTGTCCGTTAAGTGCATAACGTAACATCTGTGAACGGCCGCAACAACTCTGAATGATCGTAACATCTCTGAATGGTCGTAACATATCTGAACGGTCGTTACATCTTAGAACGGTCGTAACAGCTCTGAACAGTCGTAGCATCTCTGAATGGTCATAACATATCTGAACGGTCGTTACATCTTAGAACGGTCGTAACAGCTCTGAACGGTCGTAGCATCTCTGAATGGTCGTAGCATATCTGAACGGTCGTTACATCTTAGAACGGTCGTAACAGCTCTGAACAGTCGTAACAGTTCTGAACGGTCGTAACAGCTCTGATCGGTCATAGCATATCAGAAGTCATAACAGCTGTGAACGATCGTAACATATGTGAAAGGCCGCAACAACTCTGAACGGTCGTAACATCTCTGAATGGTCATAGCATATCTGAACGGTCGATGCATCTTAGAACGGTCGTTACATCTTAGAACGGTCGTAACAGCTCTGAACGGTCGTAACATCTCTGATTGGTTGTACTAGCTCTGAATGGTCGTAACATCTCATTACGGTCATAACATCTAAGAACTGTCGTAAAAGCTCTGAACTGTCATAATATCTAAACGGTCATAACAGATGAGCACAGAAGAGATACATGAACTGTGTGTGTGGTGTGTGTGTGTGTGTGTGTGTGTGTGTGTGTGTGTGTGTGTGTGTGTGTGTGTGTGTGTGTGTGTGTGTGTGTGTGTGTGTGCATGCTTCTGTGTTTCTGTGTGTGTGTGTGTGTGTGTGTGTGTGTGTGTGTATGTGTATGTGTGTTCTCGCGTACGTGTGTGCATGACTGTGTGTGTGTGTACCTGTCTGCGTGAATGCATGCGTCACACAAAGAGGATCGGCAAAGCAACACATCCAAGGACACTGACATCACCAGACGTCTGCCCACCATCGGTTGTAACAGCTCTAAATGCTCATATTATATTAGAACAGTCGTAACAGCTCTGTACTGTCGAATAATGTTTGAACGGTCGTAACACCTATGAACGGTCGTAACATCTCTGAACGGTCGTAACACCTCTGAACGGTCGACAAATGTCTGAATGGTTGTAACAGTTCTGAATGGTCGTAACATCATTGAACAGTCGTAGCATCTCAGAACGGTCGTAACATTTCAGAACGGTCGTAACATCTCGGAACGGTCGTAACAGCTCTGAACGGTCGTAATATTGTGTGCGTGTGTGTGTGTGTGTGTGTGTGAGTGTGTATGTTACTGTGTGTCCTTACGTGCGCGTGTGTGTGTGTCTATGTGTGTGTCTATGTATGTCTCTGTGTGTGTGTGGTCGAGGTCGCTTGCCATCGGTTCGAGTGACTGAGCTCCTCCCGCTTTTGTCTCTGTTTGCTGTGTTCTAGTGTGTGCTTGTTCTCCATACTGTGCATGATAGTTCATCATGTGGGACTTTTTATTTCCATGGGCTTTGTTTGTCCATCCGAGCTTTAGAATTCTTTTCATTCATATTTTTCTGTTGGCAAGAGCTGCCAATTTGAATCTGCCGGCACAGCCATTTTCGTCCAACGCCAGCAGTTTGCCTGTTCAGCAGTTCTATTCAGCCAGGCAAGAACAGCCACTTTCCAATGCTCCTGTCATTGCTGACCGCGCTATACCAACTGACCACCAGCAACCATGCCATCAGACAAGAGAATGTGCTAGGCCTAACCCAATCCCAGACTGCGCGCGCATCAAGTACTCGCGCTCTGAGCTGTTGGCGATTCCATGTGCTCGCCTGCAAGCTAATTGTATCTCGCAGCTTCGCCTACTTGGCCTCGGCGTGTCTTTACCCAGAAAAAGATACCCCCGTAAAAACAAACCCCGGACAAGTGTGCCAATTCTATCTGCGCCGCTTGCCTCAACTTCATCATCTGACCAACTCACTCCACCCTCACCATCTAGATGTTTGCCTCCTTCCACCTCTTCCTGCCTGCCTGACGACCATGACGACTCCACTCCTGTGCCACCCCTCAACTTTCCTGTGTCTCCTGCTTCATCTGCCACAACCTCTCCTTCATCAGCCTTCCAGCACTGTGACTCTGTATCTGTTCTATCCTCCACCCCTTCATCCCCGTGTTGTGTTCCTGAACCATGTGTTGACAACTGCGTGACCAACGACTGTGACTCTGACTGTGATGTGTCTTCTAACCAGCCCTTTGCTTCTCTACTGCTGCCTTCAACGCCCAGATCTCCGTCTCCACCTCCCCCTACAGCACCCAGCCACCAGTGTGACGTATCATCTGTGTCACTGAACTCTATTCCATCCTCTGATAGTTTTAGTGTATGTGTATTTAATGCCCAGTCTGTCTGCCCTGAGAACAAAGCGGACTATATTGCGGACTATGTTTTTGAGCATGACTTTGATTTAGTTTTTATAACCGAAACGTGGCTCAAAAGTAATGGACATGAACCTAAACTAAAGCAGCTAACTCCTCCTGGCTACAAAATTAAATCCTTCCCCCGTTCTTCTTTAGGTGGGGGCCTCGCTGTACTGTATAGGGACGTGTTAGATAAATTCCTTTCCTTCAACACAACCCTCCCCTTCCCCCATCTGTCTTTCGAGGCTGTAGAAGTTGTTCTTAGCATGTCTGGTCAATCTGTTGTCTTCTCCTGTATCTATCGCCCTCCCCCTAGCAGAACTAACAATCTCACCGATTCAATGTTTCATCCCGAATTTGAAGCCCTCCTTGACTCCTATTCTCTGAACCGCAGTCCTCTTATTGTGCTAGGTGATTTTAATTTTCACTTCGACAACCAACAGTCCTCTCACACAAAGCGTCTCTGCCTCTCACTTGCTAACCACTCCCTCTCTCAGCTTGTAACTGAGCCTACACACAACAAGGGCCACATCATAGACTGGCTAATCGCGCGTGATTCCGACCAACTTGTTTCATCAGTGTCAGTGTCTAAGATCCTTTCCTCTGACCATTTTGCCGTCCTCGCCAGTCTTAATCTTTCCAAAACTCCCAGAAATAAACGTACGGTCACACGCCGTAATCTCAAGTCTATAGATATTCATACTTTCAGTTCAGAGGCAACAGAACTCCTTTCTAACATGAGCGTTTCAGACGATCCTGCCTCGACTTTTAATTCAACTATGAGTAACTTGCTTGATAAACACGCTCCCCCATCCACTCGTGTTGTGCCCGATCGTCCCTGCGCTCCCTGGTACACGCCTGAACTTAGAGTAAGTAAACGCACTAGTCGTAAGGCTGAGCGTCAGTGGCGGGCCTCAAAACTAGAAATACATCGTCAGATATATCAGTTTCTTCGTAACATCTTCACTCTTCTTCTGGCCAAGGCAAAAACAAGCTATTTTTCATCTAAAATTCTTGAAGCCAACACAACAAAAGTCCTGTTCTCCACCATGTCTGATCTCCTAGGCAACAAGAAATCAAGTCCTCTGCCATCAAATATCAGTCCTGACAAACTGCCAGAAACCTTTTCCTCCTTCTTCTCCACCAAGATTATCGATCTACGATCAAAAATCGACTCCATGCCTTTTCAACCAACTATTCCAGACCCATCATTCACTGGTGTCCCCCTTCTCTCTTTCAAGCCGGTGTCTGAGACCGAAGTTCTTTCTACTTTGAAAGAAATGCATTTTAAATCCTGTGATCTTGACCCCATCCCAGCCTCTCTTTTCTCACAAATCTATCAACACCTTCTGCCATCAATCACCAACATCATCAATTCTTCTTTAGTTTCAGGTGTGTTTCCTTCTGCTTTCAAAACCGCTCTTGTAAGGCCCCTTCTCAAGAAGAACAATCTGGATCCTAATAATCTGAAAAACTACAGACCTGTATCTAACCTCCCTTTTCTCTCCAAACTCCTTGAGAAGACTGTCCTGAAACAACTTAACGATCATCTATCCTCAAACAATCTTCATCATCCTTATCAGTCTGCCTATAGAACCAACCACAGTACAGAAACAGCCCTTGTTCAAATCGTCAATGACCTCTTACTTGCTTCTGATGCTGGTCAAATCTCTCTTTTGACACTTCTTGATCTCTCTGCTGCCTTTGATACCATAGACCACTCCATTCTTCTGTCTCGTCTTGAACATACTTTTGGAATTAAGGGCCCTGCTCTTTCTTGGTTTTCCTCTTACCTTTCTGATCGTTTTCAATCAGTTCTGGTCAATGGTCGTCAGTCTGAACAGGTTAGGCTTTCTTGTGGAGTCCCCCAGGGGTCTGTGCTTGGTCCTGTCTTGTTTACTTTGTATACGTCACCTCTTGCCAATGTCATCGATCAGCACAACATGAAACATCACTTCTATGCAGATGACTCACAACTCCAAAACAGTACAACCCCTGAAGATCTAGATTCCATTCTTACAGAAAGTAACAACTGCTATATTGATATTCAAAATTGGATGGTTCAAAATAAACTTCAATTAAATGGTGAAAAAACCGAAGCAATGCTTGTAGGAACAAAAAACAAACTAGCCTCTGTTTCCATAGAGTCAATCCAACTGGGTAACAATATCATTCCCCTCTCAGACTCAGTCAAAAACTTAGGTGTCACTTTGGACAATACTCTTTCCATGCAGAGTTTCCTGACTCAGACCTGTCAGTCCTGCTACTATCAAATTCGTCGCATTGGCTATATTCGTAAATACCTCTCAGATGAAGCCACAGCAAAGCTTGTTACTTCCCTCATCCTATCTCGTATTGACTACTGTAATGCTCTCCTTTCTGGCCTATCAGTCTCTTCTCTATCTTGTCTCCAGCGTATTCAAAACACAGCTGCTCGTCTTGTCCTTAGGAAGAAAAAGTTCGATCATGTTAGCCCTCTTCTGCGTTCTTTGCACTGGCTTCCTGTCGCAGACAGAATTGAGTATAAATTAAACACACTTTGCTATAAATCTATTCATAAAGCTGCTCCATCTTACCTCTGTGACAATATTTCCATCTATACGCCAGCTCGCACTTTACGTTCAGTTTCTGACCCTCTTTCTCTCCAGATCCCTAGGTATAAGCTTTCAACTGTTGGTCGGCGCTCTTTTGCTGTCTCAGGACCGACCTCCTGGAACAAACTTCCGCTCTCCCTCCGTCAGCGACCGACTCTCTCTGCTTTCAAAGCTAACCTCAAAACCCACCTGTTCCCCCGTCATTAAAGCTCCTCTCTCTTTATCTTCTCTCTCTTGCCATTAGGTCTGTTTCTGCTATATTCCATTTATGTTATCTGTGTGTGTTCGCGTTGTATTGCATTTGTGTTTGAATGCGCTTTGAATGCTAACGTGTGTGTGCGCTTTGATTTGATTTCTATCAAGATTCAGCGCCGTATAAATACTGTATGTTGTTGTTGTTGTTGTTGTGTGTGTGTGTGTTTGTGCGTACCTGTCTGTGTGCCTGCGTGCGAGTGTGCATCCGAATAGTTGTAACATCTCTGAACGGTCGTAACATCTCTGAAACAAGATGCTCACATCTAATCTAAGCTTATTATACTACAGTCGAAGCTCAGTATTGTGACCATGTACCACCCTACAGACTGGCTAAAACTGTCCGTAATTGTGAGGTGGTTGCTTTGCTGGAGACTCTTTCAGTAATGAATAAGAAGGGAAGAGACTGAGTAAAACTGTCTGGATTACTGAGATGTCCGCTATACTGAGGTGCCCGTTAAGCGGGGTTCCACTATCACTATAGCTAGCTACTTCGTTTGTGGCTTTTTCAGATAAGCTTGTAAGAACTTCTGGAACCGCATTTCCTGGGCTTTCTGGCGTTTCTCCATGACGACACTCAGTGTGTAGATGAAAGGGTTAAACGCTGAATTAAGCGGCAAAACGAAAATCGCCATGGCGACATTGACCTTGTCTGACATGACCACGCCCATTGCTGCCAACAGCCCGCACAGACCAATGGGAAACCAGCACAGAAAATCCGACATGGCAACGGTGAGGAGACGTCTGGCGATGACGGTGTCCTTGGATGTGTTGCTTTGCCGATCCTCTTTGTGTGACTCTGAGCGTTTAGATATCGCGTTGGTCCGAATGGACCAGTAAATAAGAGATTGGCCCACACCAATGAGAACAAAGAGAACCAAGTTGCAGACGATCATGACGCTGAAAGAATAGCTGTGGCCAGCAAAGCCAGTTGTGGTGATTGGCAGTGGGATGCAGATGCCTGTCTGCTGGTAAAACCTCCACTGTGACAGGGCTGGTAGCAGAGGGACAGACGCTAAAATCAAGCCCACCATCCAGACAACAATAGTAGCCAGGAGAGCTGACGTGCCCTTGAAGCGGGTCTGACTGAAAGGAAAGCGGAGAACGATAAACCGATCCAAAGTGATGAGGCAGATGATAAATGCAGACACCTCGGACGACAGCAAAGATAAAAACCCTGCCACCTTGCATGCAGCACTAGTTTTCCAAGCACTTTCATTCCAGACATAAACACCGGCAAAAACTCTGTCAGCTAACCCAATGATGGCTAGATACACCCCCATCAGAAAATCAGACAGACACAGATTAAGGACGAACACTGAAAAACCAGTCTTGCGTTGCCCTGATGATGTTGCAAGGCGGTAAACAAAACAGCTTAAGTTTCCCAAGATCGCAGGCAGGGAAAGCATAGCCAAGAAGAAACGGTAAATGTTGGACTTCAACAAGTCATTGCAGGATGAGATCTGATCCGACTGGGAAAAACACTGGCCTCGAAAATCATCGGGCAAAACAGTGGGACAACACAGCTTGAAATTGTCTGCAAAAACACGCTCCAGAGAAGCCATGCTTTTCATGAAGTGTGGTGTGAAGTCAGACACAGCGATTCCACGCACGTCCAAAACCCGAAGAGCTTTGAACATTTTCTGACCCTGCAGTGATGTAATCCCACTGTTCGACAAATCCAGTAACTGCAGCTCTGGCAAAACGCCTGACAGAATCATCATGTCAATAACGTCTAAAACTACCCGGGAAAAATTAACAACTTTCAAAGATAGTAGCCGATATTTTGCCTGGGCATCAGAAAGACGAGTGGATAGAGGATTCCCCGCAAAGCTCAGCCTTCGAAGCTGGTGCATTCCTACAAAATGGCTAAAGTTGACGTGTTGCAGTAAATTATCGCTCAAATCCAAACTGTGAAGATTGGCGAAGATAAAGTGTGTTGAATTGGACCACCCACAAGCCTGCACACCGAGATGAATCAACATGCTGTTGTGCAACAGGTCTGTCTGTAGCAAGTGACTCCCTCTGGCCTCCAGGTAACGTAACTGAGAGAAAGAGTGGACCTGAAAGGGGTGAGAGCATGTGAAGGCCAGGCCGTAACAAACACACGGCTTGGGACACGTCACGTTGCACAGCAGTTCATCATCGTGCTGAGGACATTGGGGGAAACCATCGCAGATGTGAGTCGCATGAACGCAGGTCGTTCTTTCTTTTCCACGGCATCGGTAAAACCCGGGACATCTGAAATGACCACAGTGCATCTCATCTTGGTGACCCAGACAATCGTTGATGCCGTTACACCTGACGTACACCGGCATACAGTAACCACCATCTGGACACTGGAAGTGAGTGTCTGGACACTGAGTGGTGTTGGCGGGAAGAGCGGTGACTGAAAACCCACCTGGTCGGTCAAAAGTCACCACAGCTGGAGGTTTCAGAGTGTAGGAACGATCCAAGGTCTCTTCCACACACGTGGTCTCATCTGATGTTGTCAGGCAGTCTTCGAAACCGTCGCAGTATTTCTTGAGATCGATACACTGCAGAAAGATAGAGAAAAAGAAACAAATAAAGGATGGAAATAGAGCGTAGTAGTGTGTACACCCTAACAAATGTTCATCAGTGTAGACTGTTCATCCTTATAATATACAGAATGACATGTAATGAATGTCCTGTTTTAAAACAGATTTTTTATGCTTGATTCTTTAATGGAAAATAAAAGAGATATCCGTGTGTATCATTCAATCAAATTAAGAGTTTATAATGGTGAAAAGAAAGCAAACTGAGCCGGATTACATTAAGATAGTAAGGGATGCGTGTTAGTGTGAAGAGGTCAAGATTTCTTATCTGACATTCAGTTACTACGCAAAAGAAAACCATACTTTTATGCGCACATTTTGCAAATAAGCAGTTTCCCTACACGGTTCAACAAAGACATTGGACAATGACAGTTTATGAACGAAAATACAAAGACCTGACCTGCCCATTTCCACAATCCCAGACTGATCCTGTACACAAGGGGTGCACACAAAAGCTTTCATCGTTTCCGTCTTGACAGTCTTCGCGATGATCGCAGACTAAACTGAAAGGCAGGTATTCATCTGACATATCGCAGTAAAAATACGGATGCTTGGCTTTGTCGGAAGTCATCAGGCAATTGTTGTGGTACCATCCCACAGAGCTGTCTAACTCACTGCACAGACTTTGGCCATCACAAGCTGACATCTCATGCACAAGGTGTTGAAAAGGACACACTATCAGAAGGACATGAGCCTGAGTCGTAGAACCTCTCGAGGAAATCTGAATATTCTGACTATGCCGTATACGGCTGGTCGGCGAAGAGACATCGCAGAGAAAGGCTGTGCGTGATAACAACTGACACTTGAAAGCATAGACTTTGTGAGATGGCGAAGTGGTGGATAGCAGACGATGAAGTTGGCCACAGTGGTTTTCCATAATATTATTCACAAAGATGTCCACATAGTAGGCCACTGATCCACTAGTCCACTGCCAGGTGTGTTTGTACCTGAGAAGGTCATTGGCATGCTAAGAACGTGCATGAAAGAAAACTCAGGAAATATATGTACAAATATTATGATATTGTCTACAGTAGTTTGTTGCTAACAAATTAGGTGGGGAAAGTGTGTTTCAGCAGCATAGGTGTAGGTGTGATTGCTTAGTTTTGCTGGTTTAATGATTTATTTATTGATTTTTTGGGAGGTGGTGTTTTGTTCCCATCTGTCAGTAAATTAATAGCTGCTTGATGGACAGGTATACTTGTTCCAAGTTTGAAATTATAACATGGGGATGAAAACAGAAAAAAAGAAAACTAAGCAATAATTCCTTAATAGTGTTATAATGCAATCCAGTATTACTTGGGATCGAAAAAAGCGTTTCCATTGGTTTTTCGCGCTGACAGTAAACCAATCCAGGTGAGGTCTTCTCTACTGCGAGCCAAAAGTTTGATGACGTCATTCCACTTCCGGTGAGTTTCCAAACTGACTAGAACACCGCCATACTGTCTGCACTCTGTGTCGGCGTCAAACCACGTCCGACGCTTCGCTTTCTGATACACAAAACAGCTTTCACTAACCTCCACCTGGAAAACAAGCCAGCGAGCAAAACAGTGGAACAAGCAAAGGGATAAAATAGGCAAGCAAACAAACAACATTATCATTCCAGGGTATAGACCGTGATCTGCTCGAAATATCGGTACCAAACGAGTGGCAATTTATAATGTGAAAATTTGAAATGGTACATGTCTCTAGATAATAAAAAGTCATGCAAGCAACTTGGGTCGAGTAGCTTATTAAGCGTTTTTGACCGTTATTTAAACAGTGGTGTAAAATAGTTAATGTAAGGACTCTGGAAAATTAATCGGTTGTTATAGAGTACCTATGTGGTCGATTTGCTTCAAACTTTGCATACAGAATGCCAATACATGTATGCAAATGCAGATGTAAAAGAAAAGGTGTACAACTCTGTGTATTACAAATTATTAGTTATCTCCCTTTAAAAAAAGGGAAAAATAACAAAAAATAAAATCAAAGGCTGTCAGTTACTTTGTTTTTATCAATTTAAAATTTTAAAAACCAAACTACATACTAATTTAACCTTCATTGTGACCTTAAGTGAAATACATAATCAGACGCTCTTGCACGGCTCATTATATTTTATAATTAATTAATTATTTAATGTGACATTGGCACTATAGAAGCCTTTATGCATAGTGCTGTATACCTAGGTGACTACAAATGGCAGACTATCTAACTGATAAACGTACAAAAATGGCATCATGATTCTTTGTGTATCAAAGATTATGTCCGTAATGTCAGTTTGCCCGAAATTGAAACATTAACGGAAATAACGGTCATAAACGAAAAATCTTTGAAAATCAAATATCTCTGAAGCTACCTGATTGATTTTAAACCGGTTTGGATAAATATGTGCCTTGTTGAATTTTATGAACCAACAGCAACGAATATGTAAAAACAACCGGTCTTAACGATCATAAATGACAGTGAAAATTGAATGTCTAATATTGTTGAAAAATATTTTATGCAAATTTAACATCACTTTGCTTCAAAAGATGTCAAATATAACAGACGATAAAGTTAAGTGAATATAAACACAGTGGTGGTTTGCATAACGATTTACAACGGCCAGATAATGGTAAACATTAAAAAAAAGTCCTTTGCCCGATGTAAGATCCTTTGCCCGATGTAAGGAGCCATATATTTCACAGTTTAACATGACAGAATCGCTTCAAAGTTCGTGTGGCGGTGCATCACCTAGAGTAGAAAGCATGCTAGCATAAATTATTGGCGTACACAGTATGACCTTGAAGTTTGACTTTGAAAAGCGAAATTCCATTTTTGTGCTATATTTCATGTCCACACAGTATCTCGTCAACCAGTGGACATAATCCCAGAAACGTTTGTGTGATCACGTAACAATGTGCAGAAAATCCATAAAAAAAACTTAGCACTGTGGTGACATTGACCTTGCAAGGTTTCTGATTTTTTCTTCTACCTCCAGATTTAAAATTTAAAGGGCTAAGTGTGAATGAAAGCAAAACTCAAAACGCCATGACTACGACCACACATACTCACACACACACACAATACACCCCCCCCACCCCCACACACACATCACCACCACCACCACCACCACCACCACACCACAAATGGCGCACAACAACGATTTTCATGAAATATTAATGTCGTGCTAAGGAATCCAAAAAGTGTTAATCTACTTTAACCATACTGTACCAACACCTGAAACAATTGCATTCGCTTCAAGCGACCTGGGACCATACCATAGTATATAGAAAAACGAAAGTAGCCCCTGGCCTTGACCCCTAGCCGGATATGGGGCTGGAGTTATCCCCCCTTCCGGTCTAGTAGTGGCTAGGCCAATGGGAGCCTACTTCCGTCATCACGACTTTCCAGCGCTTTGACAATGGACCTGCGCACCATAGCGTCCTGTTTCTTTCTTGTTTGATTACTCTATGGTGGGTTCGTTCCTGTATTCCTTCTCCCTATCGTTTAGTTCGAGTTCTTAGCTCTCTTTTGGTGCGTTTTATAGTTCTTTGCGTTCTGTAATTCGTTCTGTTTGGATTTTTTTAGTGACTAGTGCACACAGTGCGCGCTCACGTGTTGCCAAAATGGCTTCACCTCCACCTGAAGTGGTAGTTGTTTCTCAGGAAAATATTTCTACTCCTTCGGTCACTTCTCTCCCTCTCTCTCAGGATGATCAAGGTCGGTTTGTGTCTCCTGGTCCTTCCAAACACTCTCAGGAAAATTCATCCGCGAAAACGAAATCTTCCAAACATTCTTCCAAGTCTAAAACTTCGTCAAAGAAAACCGATTCAAGTCAGTCTGTCTCGGTCTCTCTAGCAGATCCTCCGTTTTCTGGCTCGGTGGCCTCCACCCCCTCGGATGTCAATCAGTTTCTGGATTCGTTTATCCAACGTCTGGACTCTTCGGGTTTGACTATTTGTCCAGTCCAATCTACCCAGTCTGCCGACTATTTTGCTAGAACTTCTTCCGGGCAGAAGTTGGTTCCACCGGTTGTTTCTGCTCATGTGTCTGGTTTGTCTCCCCCATTTGTGCACAGGTTTTGTTCTAGGAAGCCCCTATCTTTGAGCTCTTTGAGCGCATGGTTGACCCCCTGCTGAGCAGGCTTGCTCTCAGGGACTCACCTGCCCATGTGGGCGCTCTCTCTGACGAACGTTCAGAGAGTAGGGGGCGAAGGGATTCCCCTCCGGCTGGCATGTCGAGGTCTGTCTGTCACCATTCCTGGGTGCACGAGAATCTCTGAGCCCAGAAGGCCGTAGGCCCCACACCGAGTCCCCCACCCGGGGCGTCGGGGCCTACCGGCAGTCACTCGCACGCTTTGCCCTCATGGTGGGCGGCGGCGATCGAGACTTTCCCAGTGACCGTCACGGACGTGACGGCACCGGTCGACTACCGTCCCGACCCTGCTATGTGCCGAGGGTTCGGCTAGAACCGGACCTGTCGGACGATGACGCTACGGCCGGCGGTTTGTTCCACCCGCCGGCGGACCACCGCTCCTCCCGGTCGGCTGACCGCACGGAGAGACGGGTCCGTTCCGTTTCACCGCCCGTTCTGGGCTGCACGGACCGCGGCCCGGCAGACAGCGGTCATGGTGGCGGTCTCCACCACGGACAGGCGGACCGTGGACATGGTAGCGGCTCTCACGGTCAACCGGTTGATGGTGGACATGGTGGTGGTTCTTACCATCCGGTCTTACCTATGGACCACGATTCCCCATCGAGTTATGACTCGTCCGGTGGCAGTTCACCGTCCGTCATGGATCAACGGACTTTGCGGAAACTGATGAAGCGTTTCTGCCCGGCCGTTTCCCCTGTGAGGAATTCTGATGAGAATTCTCAGGGCAGGCATCTTGTTCTTCTGCCCAATCTGGCTGTGGCGCCGGATTCATCCGCTCAGAATCTTCTCAAAGTTCTCAGCAACGCTTGCCCAGACGTGGTGAGCATTGCGCAACCGGTCTCCCATTCTGCCACAGGCAGTTCGGTCAGTACTTTCCGGCAGGAAAGAGACATTTTGTACCTGCAACCGCCGTTTTTTCTGCAACAATCGATTCTCAAGGCAGAACGAGCTTTGCGGTCTGGCAGATTGACTGATGAGAAACGCTTCTCCCAGGGGCACTCTGCGAGAAAAAGGGATGATTCCTCCTCAGTAGGATGGTTCTCAGTCCCGCCGTTCAAAACGGTACTCGGCCTACACGAGGACTATTTGCCATTCCAGTCCTTTTCTAAACCGTCAAAGGAAGAAGCTGAACGGTTAAAGTGTGACTCTCAGTTCGCCAACATCAGACTCAGAGGCGCAGTGTTCAAGCAAATTGAAATCGCCTTGTCAGACTCACTCAAAGGCTGTGGCGTTGCGAGCTCACTGGTGCAAACTATTGCGGTTTCGCTGGGATCATCTCTTCCGTCAAAAAATCCGCAAGACTTCCGGTTGTTTGAGCCAGTGGTTGGTGTTGTGCTTGCAGCTCTTGGCGAGTCGTTGCAAAGTCTGTCCGACCTTTTGGCCTCCCTGAAGGTTCAGTCGTCCGCGCTGGCCAGAGACAACTTCCTCTCTAGGTCCAACACTCTTTCTTTCCATGAGAAAGAACGGTTGCATTCGCTCCCCCTTCCCTTTTCGGGTCTGTTTGGGGAACAGACCATGGAGCCGATCCTGGAGTCTGCTAAAAAGAGGAAGGCTGAGGACAGTTCTGAGGCCATTATGGCCATGCTCCTCAAGGGCTATCGGGCGGATCAAGCCCAACGTTCCTCGCAGTACAGGCCCGCGGGAACTCAGTTGCGAAAACCCAAACCGTTCGCCCAACGGTTTGCCGACTCCAAGGCAACTCTGTACGCTTCCAAGCGTACTTCAGGCCTGAGGGCTTTCAAGCCCCAGCAGCAGTCAGGCAGGGGCTCCAAGAAGCCCACCTTCGGAAAGGCCCAGCCTTTTCACTAAGGCCCGCACGACCGCGAGAACTTCCGGACGTTGTTGTGTCAAATGTGGATGCGCTCTCACAAGCGTATCCAGCTTGGTTCTCTCGTATGGACAATGCCTGGATTCTCGGTGTCGTGCGGGAGGGCTACCAGTTCCCCTTCCAGAAAGAACCGCCTCTCACCGCTTCACCGGTTGCCTTTCCTCCTCCGGCCGATCCAGAACGGCTCGACATTCTTCAAAAAGATGTCTACTCCCTGATCGAAAAGGGCACAGTCTCCCGGGTCATCTCCCCAGGACCCGAGTTCTATTCGCGCCTCTTCACGGTCACGAAGAAATCTGGCGGATTTCGACCCGTTCTGGATCTGTCGCCCCTGAACAAGTTCATAAAGAAGATCAGGTTCAAAATGGAAACTCCGCTCACCGTCCGCTCGTTCATCCGTCCAGGAGACTGGGCAACCTCGGTGGACTTACGAGATGCGTATTTCCATCTGTCCATCCATCCAGTGCGCAGGAAATTTCTCCGCTTTGTCTGGAAGGGGGAGGTCTTCCAATTCAAATCCCTCCCGTTCAGCCTCTCTCTGGCACCGTGGATTTTCACCAAGGTGACCAGAGAGATGGCTTCTCTCACTCACGCCCAGGGTCTTCGGATGAAGATTTTCCTGGACGACTGGCTTTTGCTTGCAGCAACTCACACTCTTTCTCTCAGTCACACCCAGATCCTGTTGAACCTCTCCCTCCAGCTCGGTTTTCGCATCAACGCGAAAAAGTCGGACCTCGTGCCGTCCCAGACTTTCTCGTATCTGGGAATGCGCTTCGACACCGTACATTTCACCGTTTCGGCGACTCAGGACAGACTCGCAGCGCTCTCCAAACTCGTGGCCGACCTCTCAGAAGCGAAGTCGGCCACCCTCCACCGACTCCTCAGCCTTTTGGGGCTCATGGAGTCGGTGTCAGAGCTCCTTCCCTTGGGCAGAGTACGCAAAAGACCTCTGCAACGGGAATTAAGAGCTCAAATCCTGGAGCCATCCCTCTACGACCAGCAGGTCGTTCTCGGGGAATGGTTCCGGAAGGCGGTCATGGCATGGACTGATCCGTGTTGGATGAACAACATGGTCCCAATCAGTCGTTTGGGTTCCCAGCTGTTCATCCACACGGATGCCTCCCTCAGCGGGTGGGGAGCTCATATGGAGTCAGAGGAAACCTCGGGACTGTGGTCCCCAGACCAGTCCAGACTCCATATAAACGTGCCTTGCTCTGATCCACTTTCTTCCCACCATTCGGGGAAAGTGGGTCACGGTATGCGGAGACAATTCCACAAGTCTAGCTTACCTGTGCCGTCAGGGGGGCACCCGCTCCACCCCTCTGTCTCTGGCGGTGGAGAAGATTTTGATCTGGGCCGACACTCACGGGATCTCTCTGTCTGTCGAATTCATTCCAGGCAAGCTGAATGTGCTTGCGGACCAACTGAGTCGGTCCGACCAGATCTTGCCTACAGCATGGACGATTGCACATCGGGCCTTGACCCCAGTCTGGAGAAGCTGGGGCAAACCGATGGTGGACCTCTTTGCCACAAAGCACAGCAGTCGTCTGCCTCTGTACATTTCCTCGGTTCGGGACTCTCAGGCCTTGGCGATGAACGCCTTCTCCCTGTCGTGGACGGGGATGTCGCTTTATGCGTTTCCCCCCACGGCCCTGATTCCCAGAGTCTTGGCGAAGTGCCTCCAAGAGAGGCCGAACATGATCCTCATCGCCCCCCTCTGGCCGTCCCAACATTGGTACCCGGAACTGATGTCTCTGGCTCGGGACGGCCCTCTACCTCTGGGTCTCACTCCAAAGACCTTCCTCCAGCCAAGGAGCGGTCTAGGACATCAAGATCCATCAAGGCTCAACCTGGCCGCATGGAAACTATGAGGCTGGGTTTACGCCGTTAGGGATTCTCCACCAGAACCGCGGATCTCCTGTTGTCTTCCCGGCGCAAATCCACCAACTCGTTGTACGATTTGCGCTGGGCGGCATGGTTTTCCTTCTGTAAGCAGAAAAGGTATGACGCTCTTAGGCCCTCCACAGTGCACTTTGTGGAGTTCCTCTCTCACCTGCATAGATCCAAGCATCTTTCGGCTCAAACCCTCTCGGGTTACAGAGCCGCTCTGGTCAACACCATTTCCATGACATTGGGCGCCGATCGCACGGCCAACCTCTCGGCCTTGCCTGTCTCGCACTTCCTGGATGCCGTCCGGCTCCAAGCTCCAGCCAGGACTGTTCGTTTCCCCCAGTGGGACGTCTTCTTGGTTCTCAATTTCTTGAGAGATCACTGTGAACCGTTAGACTCCTTGAATCTCAAGATGCTCACATTCAAGACTGTGTTTTTGATCGCGCTAGCCTCTGCCAGACGGGTCAGTGGCTTGCATGCTCTGAGCGGCCTACCTGGCGATGTGGAGTTCTCGGAAGATCTGTCTTCCATCTCCCTTTGCTTCTTACCAGATTTTCGGGCCAAAAATCAACCAGGAGATGTTGATTCACCTCTCATGACAATCTCTAGTTTGCACTCTATCCTCGGGCCGGACGATGCGTCCCGTCTGGGCCCTCAAGTCCTACTTGTCCAGAACTAGAGCTCTCAGGGGTGCCAGAAAGAGGCTTTTTCTGTCTGTTAACCCTAAATATCTTAAGGATATTTCCAAGGCTACTGTAGCCAGATGGCTTCTAGACTGTATTAGGCTAGCCTATTCGAAATCTATGGTTAAACTCCCTTTGAAGCCTGTTAGGGCGCACGAGATCCGTGCCATCAGCTCCTCACTCACTCTCGTTAGGGGGGTGCTCTTGCTAAAGGTCATGTCTGCGGCGTACTGGAGGTCGCACAATACCTTCCTGCATTACTACCTGCGAGATATCTCCGCCAGGAACGAGGACGAGCGCTTCTCCATCAAGAAGGTCGTCGTCGCCCAGACTGCAGTCTCCCTGTGATGTAAGTGCTCATAACGCGTTATCGCCCGCTACATTAGTGGGTATATCATTACCATGATGTTTTGGGGCAGTATATTTTGGGCCAGCACCTATCCTCTTGGGCTATGATCAGTGTATTTTGAGTTATCACTTTTCTTGTCCCAGGTCCAATGTGCTGAAGCATCACCCTCCTCCGCTTTGGCAATCTGCAATTGTTTCAGGTGTTGGTACAGTATGGTTAAAGTAGATTGGTGGATTTTTATTAATCCTACTATCTATTTAACTAAATACTTACCAACA
>CM065688.1:19341267-19343767 GCA_017654935.2 Phymorhynchus buccinoides | reverse complement strand
TTTGTTTGTGCATGTACACAAAATTATATGGAACTAGTTCTGCATGCAGCTAAGTGTCCTCCCTACTGTATGTCAATTGATTACTCTATGCAACGCATATACTATGGCATCCAAAAAATGATTCCAAGTGATGTGCAAAAATACAAACATTATTATAGATGCATCCGATGCCCAAGGTGATCGCACAAGGGGGGCGAGGATGGGGAATCATAAACTTCATGTCACAATGTTCCAATAGCACGGGAATGCTAGAGGAGATTAAACAGTCAGGATGTAAATGCCACCATCCCAAACAACATTGGTCCCACATAGGGGGAAGGGGAAGGTGGGGGAAGGTACACCATCCGGAGCAAAATTCATCCCACATGAGGGAAAGGGGAAGGTGGGGAAGGTCCACCATCCCAAACAACCTTCATCCCACATGAGGGAGAGGGGGAGGTGGGGAAACTCCACCATCCCAAGCAACATTCATCCCACATGAGGGAAAGGGGAAGGTGGGGGAGGTACACCATCCCAAACAACCCCCATCCCACATGAGGGAAAGGGGAAGGTGGGGGAGGTACACCATCCCAAACAACATTCGTCCCACATGAGGGAAAGGGGAAGGTGGGGAAGGTCCGCCATCCCAAACAACATTCATCCCACATGAGGGAAAGGGGAAGGTGGGGGAGGTACACCATCCCAAACAACCCCCATCCCACATGAGGGAAAGGGGAAGGTGGGGGAGGTACACCATCCCAAACAACATTCGTCCCACATGAGGGAAAGGGGGAGGTGGGGGAGGTACACCATCCCAAGCAACATTCGTCCCACATGAGGGAAAGGGGAATATATATATATATATGTGTACATTATTTTCTTTTATTCTGTTCAGAACACAGAACAAATCGTAAAGTTGAAATTAAATTTATTGAGTTTCTTTCTTAGGTTCACAAACTTATATATTGGACACAAATAAAGTTTTATTAAAGCAAACTATATATATGAGGAAAGTTTAATGGTGTGGTTGTTTTTTTCTTCTTCAATTCTTGTACGTTTATATATGTGTATATATATATATATATATATATAAACATTATTATATATATATATATATATATATATATATATATATATATATATATATATATATATATATATATATATATATATATATATATATGAGTAAAATTATAAAAGACACAAAAACACACAGTTTCATTTTAAAAAATATATTCTCTGATAAAATTTTCGTTGCTAAAAGTCAACTTTTTCAATATCAACACTGGCAACTTCTAAATAACGCACACCTTTTATATTTGAATTGTGAGTGAAAACTCAAAACTCAAAACATCTGTTAAAGAAAAAAAGAAAAAAAGAAAAAACAGAACACTTAAGGGTGAACTATGAATTCATTTCACGAGCTTTTCTCCATGACCTGTTTGTTATCTAAACATGCCTCGTATATACTCTTCAAAAAGTGTACAGAAAGAACAGTATTGTTTGTATAATACATTTCATCCACCTCTATTAACCAAGACATCCCAAGTAAAATAGTAATTATCCATATCATAATGAAAACCAACCCCCCAAACACGTAAATCACATTCATACTAATACAATACAAAAGTCCTTTCAATAACAGAAGTTTTGGAATCCAGATAACCAACTATTATTCGGTTGTATATTTCGGATTTGTTGTTTCCATTAAAATTGAATGACTAAAATTAAATTTACGTGTGGTTGTATGTGAGATTTAAACATGTTTGCTCATTTGTGTGTTTTCTTGCATACTTGGATTCGACTGTGTATGCGTGGTTGTGTTCGCTCACGCGCACATGTGCGTGTGCATGCGTGCATGTAAGAACTTCTTTCCATACTTTTTTTGTGTCTATTAGAACAAGTCTAGGATGACATTGTTTTCAGGGGATGTAAAATAGGGTGTGTTAGGGCTTAGGGATAATATTGGTTATAGGAGATGTGAAGTTTTATTGCGTTCATTTTTCTGTTTATTGTAAAATTGTTATTTAAAAGTGGGACAATGATATCTATTCTAT
This sequence comes from Phymorhynchus buccinoides, assembly GCA_017654935.2. Taxonomy (NCBI): domain Eukaryota; kingdom Metazoa; phylum Mollusca; class Gastropoda; order Neogastropoda; family Raphitomidae; genus Phymorhynchus; species Phymorhynchus buccinoides. The sequence continues at coordinate 19,341,731 of CM065688.1, read as the reverse complement.
TAGCGGCTTGCTAACAAAATGCTATCCAGATTTTTCTTTCCCATTTTTTTACATAACGGTTCTGATGATTGTTTGCTAACAACATGATATCCGGATTTTTCTTTCCCATTCTTTTACAAACCGGTTCTGTTAGCGGTTTGTTAACAAAACGAAATCCTGATTCTGCTTGCCCTTTCTTTTACCTTATATGCACGGTGTGGACATCTTGCCTCGTATTGAGGCCTACAAAAAGTGTGCCAAGGTTACAGATCCAGAATATCTCTTTTTGTAACAGTTTCTGTTCGTCTTGCACACTATCAATTGCTATGATCTCTAAGATAAGGTTCAAGAGTCTGGATGTACAGTCTATGACTGTTTTGCACTGTTATTTGTTGTTCATGTTTTGACACTGTACATTTAGTTGTCTTTTTTTTCCAAACTTGGTGTCCGATTTATGATTCGCCCAGCGAAGCTTTAAGTTCTTA
>CM065688.1:19323143-19340767 GCA_017654935.2 Phymorhynchus buccinoides | reverse complement strand
AGGGTCTAGCTCTGATCACTTTCCTTGGACCACTGGTTTCGAGGTCTGCACCGCGCACGGCATGAGAGAAGAGGCTGGATAGATTAAGAGCTCTCGACAGAAGATAAAAGAATTGAAGACTGAAGACTAGAAGAATTGAAACTCGAATAAGTTAGTGTTGGACTTAAGGGAGTCCAGTCTTGCTCCATTGCGGGTTTTTTTCTCTGGCCTTTAAATTCAGTTGTTGCCGAATGCACATTTTTGATTGCTTAAATGGATGGAAATTAACGTTGAATATAGAACACGATAGAGGTTTAGCACTTTCAACACAAGCCCTCTCGCTGCTCCGTATTCCCTCAGGACACTGCGCGCAGTCAAGGAGTAGAAATCCACTCAGGATGGCACCGATTTGGGCCCTTTTCAATAAATTCTCTTTAACAAATCTGGAGGTCAGAGCGACTTTATTTTTTGTATCGTGGTTTAGATGTATCTTTAATCTTTTAAATTATATAAAAATTGGAAAACCAACTTCGTTAATTTGTGTTTCAGCAAATTAATTAGTTGAAAGCAGCCACACCACTGTCGGCCTCAGGGGCATTTTGCCTGTTGCTGACATACTAGCAGCGTGACTAGTATTCTAGCGGCGTGTTGCGAAAAAGTTAAAAGGGCTCAATCTGCAGTAAAAAAGGCAAGACTGAAGAAACGGAAAAAACCGAGAAATGCAGGGGGGGGGGGGGGGGGGGGGGTGTTAATCTTCTTCTTTGTCGGTGATCCTGAAGATGGTACAGAAACATAAAATGCATTTTGCGTTATAGTCGCTTGAAGGCGAACAGTAGAGCAGTTTGTTCGCAAAGAGCGCTACAGGTGGGGCAACCCTCCTCTATGTTTTTTAATTGAAGACCGGAATGACAGGAACGGTCGAACGTTCCCACCTGGAAACAGATGGCATGTGATTCCCATTGAGGAAGGGGGATGTGGTGGTGGTGGTGTGTGGGGGGGGGTTCATTGTTACCCCGCAAATTGTCGCCTACACAAATTGGTCACCGACGACACTTTGATCATGGACGGCGACAATAAATTATTTTGGGGGGACCTACAGCGATAATGAGTGCTTCTGGTAGCCCAACTGGAGAACACTCTGCCGTCTTATATTACTTCCTTGTGTTAAATATGAGGCAACCCCTATTTTTGCTGAGAAGAGAGAGAGAGAGAGAGAGAGAGGAGAGAGAGAGAGAGAGAGAGAGAGAGAGAGAGAGAGAGTGTGTGTGTGTGTGTGTGTGTGTTACGCAGAGAGAAAGGGAGATTGAGTTTGGCTTTGCTAAGAAATGGCTGATCTTGTCTCCTTCTGGTCTCCTTCACGAGGACGTTTGACAAAAAATACATTGATCTCAGTTTAACGCTTATTTCTATAACTATGTCTCTCTCTGTCTGTCTGTCTTTATCTGTTTGTCTGTCTGTCTGCTTCACTCTCTCTTCTCTCTCTCCCTCTCCTCTTCTCTTCTCTTGGCATAATAATGAATTAGTGTGTTCATCATCACTGCATTCTCCTTTTCCTCCTCTCACCTCCCCCCTCCACCCCCACCCCACCCCCCCACCCCCCGCCACCCTGCTTCTTCTCCTCATCTTCCTCCTCCTCCTCTTCTTTTAGTCCAACCCCTCCCCCATCCTTCTCCCCCACCCCCTCCGATGTTTTTTTGGTTGGGTTTTTTTTTTTATGACAATTTTCGTCATCAACATCATCTAAATCAATCCCCCCATGGGGATACTGGGGTGGTGGGTTCGTTTGTATAAATAGTCCCCCACCTTCTGGAAGTTATGTGCTTGTAACTTCCTCTAATCTGTCACTCTCTTTGACTCTGCCTTTTCCCTTTGCTTACTGTCATCTACTATATCTTTCTGCCTTTTCCGGTCCATTTTCCTGCCGTGTTTTTTCACGAAACACTATCGAAAACATTTCCCTCCAGCAGAAGTGGGACTTGCTGGGCCTAAGTATTTCTCAGTTAGGCTATATAACGGCAGCATGACGCATCTGCGCTCATAATTGACAGGAAACTGTCTGAGCGATCGAAGAAGAAGAATATCTAAATCAATAATATTACATACCAGGGGAAGACGGGGCAAAAAGCCCATGGGCGGGTAAGAAGCCTATGCCAATAATCTCATGAAATAAAAGAAAATTTCAGTCACATTTTGCCCATGAGACGAGTGTTAATGTTTAGTGTAGAGTGGCACAGTGGTAGCGCGTTTGCTTCGTGTCAAGTAAACCCGGGTTCGAACCTGGGTACAGAGGATTTTCCCTCTCACTTTGCACTAGGCCTTGCGGTCTGAACATGGAGTCTTTTGGATGAGACGATAAACCGAGGTCCCGTGTGCTCATGCACTTAGCACACGTTAAACCCAGTGGCAACGAAAAAGGTGTCATTTGGGTCAAAATTTACCCTCCTCCCTTCCTTCCTCATCAGTCACACAAACTCACATGCAAAAAAAATATATATAAAAATTACGTGGCGCGCCTCTGGCTGCGACGTTCTCTCCAGGTGGGAGAAGCCCGAATTTTACAGAGACGCCTCTGTGACTATAATGAACCTAGCCTAACCTAACCTAATTATGGGGATCAAGCGCTTTAATATGCAACCATTCTCGCAACCATTCTCAGACAAAGCTGTCAGAAACAGCCTTGAAGACGACCCACGTTCCGACTGTCCGTTAAGTGCATAACGTAACATCTGTGAACGGCCGCAACAACTCTGAATCGTAACATCTCTCGTAACATCTCTGAATGGTCGTAACAGCTCTGAACGGTCGTAACATCTCTGAACAGTCGTAACATCTCTGAATGGTCATAACATATCTGAACGGTCGTTACATCTTAGAACGGTCGTAACAGCTCTGAACGGTCGTAGCATCTCTGAATGGTCGTAGCATATCTGAACGGTCGTAACATCTCTGAACGGTCGTAACAGCTCTGAACAGTCGTAACAGTTCTGAACGGTCGTAACAGCTCTGATCGGTCATAGCATATCAGAACAGTCATAACAGCTGTGAACGATCGTAACATATGTGAAAGGCCGCAACAACTCTGAACGGTCGTAACATCTCTGAATGGTCATAGCATATCTGAACGGTCGATGCATCTTAGAACGGTCGTAACATCTCTGAACGGTCGTAACAGCTCTGAACGGTCGTAACATCTCTGATTGGTTGTACTAGCTCTGAATGGTCGTAACATCTCATTACGGTCATAACATCTAAGAACTGTCGTAAAAGCTCTGAACTGTCATAATATCTAAACGGTCATAACAGATGAGCACAGAAGAGATACATGAACTGTGTGTGTGGTGTGTGTGTGTGTGTGTGTGTGTGTGTGTGTGTGTGTGTGTGTGTGTGTGTGTGTGTGTGTGTGTGTGTGTGTGCATGCTTCTGTGTTTCTCTGTGTGTGTGTGTGTGTGTATGTGTATGTGTGTTCTCGCGTACGTGTGTGCATGACTGTGTGTGTGTGTACCTTTCTGCGTGAATGCATGCGTCACACAAAGAGGATCGGCAAAGCAACACATCCAAGGACACTGACATCACCAGACGTCTGCCCACCATCGGTTGTAACAGCTCTAAACGCTCATAATATTATTAGAACAGTCGTAACAGCTCTGTACTGTCGAATAATGTTTGAACGGTCGTAACACCTATGAACGGTCGTAACATCTCTGAACGGTCGTAACACCTCTGAACGGTCGACAAATGTCTGAATGGTTGTAACAGTTCTGAATGGTCGTAACATCATTGAACAGTCGTAGCATCTCAGAACGGTCGTAACATTTCAGAACGGTCGTAACATCTCGGAACGGTCGTAACAGCTCTGAACGGTCGTAATATTGTGTGCGTGTGTGTGTGTGTGTGTGTGTGTGTGTGAGTGTGTATGTTACTGTGTGTCCTTACGTGCGCGTGTGTGTGTGTCTATGTGTGTGTCTATGTATGTCTCTGTGTGTGTGTGTTTGTGCGTACCTGTCTGTGTGCCTGCGTGCGAGTGTGCATCCGAATAGTTGTAACATCTCTGAACGATCGTAACATCTCTGAAACAAGATGCTCACATCTAATCTAAGCTTATTATACTACAGTCGAAGCTCAGTATTGTGACCATGTACCACCCTACAGACTGGCTAAAACTGTCCGTAATTGTGAGGTGGTTGCTTTGCTGGAGACTCTTTCAGTAATGAATAAGAAGGGAAGAGACTGAGTAAAACTGTCTGGATTACTGAGATGTCCGCTATACTGAGGTGCCCGTTAAGCGGGGTTCCACTATCACTATAGCTAGCTACTTCGTTTGTGGCTTTTTCAGATATGCTTGTAAGAACTTCTGGAATCGAATTTCCTGGGCTTTCTGGCGTTTCTCCATGACGACACTCACTGTGTAGATGAAAGGGTTAAACGCTGAATTAAGCGGCAAAACGAAAATCGCCATGGCGACATTGACCTTGTCTGATATAACCACGCCCATTGCTGCCAACAGTCCGCACATACCAATGGGAAACCAGCACAGAAAATCCGACATGGCGACGGTGAGGAGACGTCTGGCGATGACGGTGTCCTTGGATGTGTTGCTTTGCTGATCCTCTTTGTGTGACTCTGAGCGTTTAGATATCGCGTTGGTCCGAATGGACCAGTAAATAAGAGATTGGCCCACACCAATGAGAACAAAGAGAACCAAGTTGCAGACGATCATGACGCTGAAAGAATAGCTGTGGCCAGCAAAGCCAGTTGTGGTGATTGGCAGTGGGATGCAGATGCCTGTCTGCTGGTAAAACCTCCACTGTGACAGGGCTGGTAGCAGAGGGACAGACGCTAAAATCAAGCCCACCATCCAGACAACAATAGTAGCCAGGAGAGCTGACGTGCCCTTGAAGCGGGTCTGACTGAAAGGAAAGCGGAGAACGATAAACCGATCCAAAGTGATGAGGCAGATGATAAATGCAGACACCTCGGACGACAGCAAAGATAAAAACCCTGCCACCTTGCATGCAGCACTAGTTTTCCAAGCACTTTCATTCCAGACATAAACACCGGCAAAATCTCTGTCAGCTAACCCAATGATGGCTAGATACACCCCCATCAGAAAATCAGACAGACACAGATTAAGGACGAACACTGAAAAACCAGTCTTGCGTTGCCCTGATGATGTTGCAAGGCGGTAAACAAAACAGCTTAAGTTTCCCAAGATCGCAGGCAGGGAAAGCATAGCCAAGAAGAAACGGTAAATGTTTGACTTCAACAAGTCATTGCAGGATGAGATCTGATCCGACTGGGAAAAACACTGGCCTCGAAAATCATCGGGCAAAACAGTGGGACAACACAGCTTGAAATTGTCTGCAAAAACACGCTCCAGAGAAGCCATGCTTTTCATGAAGTGTGGTGTGAAGTCAGACACAGCGCTTCCACGCACGTCCAAAACCCGAAGAGTTTTGAACATTTTCTGACCCTGCAGTGATGTAATCCCACTGTTCGACAAATCCAGTAACTGCAGCTCTGGCAAAACGCCTGACAGAATCATCATGTCAATAACGTCTAAAACTACCCGGGAAAAATTAACAACTTTCAAAGATAGTAGCCGATATTTTGCCTGGGCATCAGAAAGACGAGTGGATAGAGGATTCCCCGCAAAGCTCAGCCTTCGAAGCTGGTGCATTCCTACAAAATGGCTAAAGTTGACGTGTTGCAGTAAATTATCGCTCAATTCCAAACTGTGAAGATTGGCGAAGTTAAAGTGTGTTGAATTGGACCACCCACAAGCCTGCACACTGAGATGAATCAACATGCTGTTGTGCAACAGGTCTGTCTGTAGCAAGTGACTCCCTCTGGCCTCCAGGTAACGTATCTGAGAGAAAGAGTGGACCTGAAAGGGGTGAGAGCATGTAAAGGCCAGGCCGTAACAAACACACGGCTTGGGACACGTCACATTGCACAGCAGTTCATCATCGTGCTGAGGACATTGGGGGAAACCATCGCAGATGTGAGTTGCATGAACGCAGGTCGTTCTTTCTTTTCCACGGCATCGGTAAAACCCAGGACATCTGAAATTACCACAGTGCATCTCATCTTGGTGACCCAGACAATCGTTGATGCCGTTACACCTGACGTACACCGGCATACAGTAACCACCATCTGGACACTGGAAGTGAGTGTCTGGACACTGAGTGGTGTTGGCGGGAAGAGCGGTGACTGAAAATCCACCTGGTCGGTCAAAAGTCACCACAGCTGGAGGTTTCAGAGTGTAGGAACGATCCAAGGTCTCTTCCACACACGTGGTCTCATCTGATGTTGTCAGGCAGTCTTCGAAACCGTCGCAGTATTTCTTGAGATCGATACACTGCAGAAAGATAGAGAAAAAGAAACAAATAAAGGATGGAAATAGAGCGTAGTAGTGTGTACACCCTAACAAATGTTCATCAGTGTAGACTGTTCATCCTTATAATATACAGAATGACATGTAATGAATGTCCTGTTTTAAAACAGATTTTTTATGCTTGATTCTTTAATGGAAAATAAAAGAGATATCCGTGTGTATCATTCAATCAAATTAAGAGTTTATAATGGTGAAAAGAAAGCAAACTGAGCCGGATTACATTAAGATAGTAAGGGATGCGTGTTAGTGTGAAGAGGTCAAGATTTCTTATCTGACATTCAGTTACTACGCAAAAGAAAACCATACTTTTATGCGCACATTTTGCAAATAAGCAGTTTCCCTACACGGTTCAACAAAGACATTGGACAATGACAGTTTATGAACGAAAATACAAAGACCTGACCTGCCCATTTCCACAATCCCAGACTGATCCTGTACACAAGGGGTGCACACAAAAGCTTTCATCGTTTCCGTCCTGACAGTCTTCGCGATGATCGCAGACTAAACTGAAAGGCAGGTATTCATCTGACATATCGCAGTAAAAATACGGATGCTTGGCTTTGTCGGAAGTCATCGGGCAATGGTTGTGGTACCATCCCACAGAGCTGTCTAACTCACTGCACAGACTTTGGCCATCACAAGCTGACATCTCATGCACAAGGTGTTGACAAGGACACACTATCAGAAGGACATGAGCCTGAGTCGTAGAACCTCTCGAGGAAATCTGAAGATTCTGACTATGCCGTATATGGCTGGTCGGCGAAGAGACATCGCAGAGAAAGGCTGCGCGCGATAACAACTGACACTTGAAAGCATAGACTTTGTGAGACGGCGAAGTGATGGATAGCAGACGATGAAGTTGGCCACAGTGGTTTTCCATAATATTATTCACAAAGATGTCCACATAGTAGGCCACTGATCCACTAGTCCACTGCCAGGTGTGTTTGTACCTGCGAAGGTCATTGGCATGCTAAGAACGTGCATGAAAGAAAACGCAGGAAATATATGTACAAATATTATGATATTGTCTACAGTAGTTTGTTGCTAAAAATTTAGGTGGGGAAAGTGTGTTTCAGCAGCATAGGTGTAGGTGTGATTGCTTAGTTTTGCTGGTTTAAAGATTTATTTATTGATTTTTTTGGAGGTGGTGTTTTGTTCCCATCTGTCAGTAAATTAATAGCTGCTTGATGGACAGGTATACTTGTTCCAAGTTTGAAATTATAACATGGGGATGAAAACAGAAAAAAAGAAAACTAAGCAATAATTCCTTAATGTAATCCAGTATTACTTGGGATCGAAAAAAGCGTTTCCATTGGTTTTTCGCGCTGACAGTAAACCAATCCAGGTGAGGTCTTCTCTACTGCGAGCCAAAAGTTTGATGACGTCATTCCACTTCCGGTGAGTTTCCAAACTGACTAGAACACCGCCATACTGTCTGCACTCTGTGTCGGCGTCAAACCACGTCCGACGCTTCGCTTTCTGATACACAAAACAGCTTTCACTAACCTCCACCTGGAAAACAAGCCAGCGAGCAAAACAGTGGAACAAGCAAAGGGATAAAATAGGCAAGCAAACAAACAACATTATCATTCCAGGGTATAGACCGTGATCTGCTCGAAATATCGGTACCAAACGAGTGGCAATTTATAATGTGAAATTTTTGAAATGGTACATGTCTCTAGATAATAAAAAGTCATGCAAGCAACTTGGGTCGAGTAGCTTATTAAGCGTTTTTGACCGTTATTTAAACAGTGGTGTAAAATAGTTAATGTAAGGACTCTGGAAAATTAATCGGTTGTTATAGAGTACCTATGTGGTCGATTTGCTTCAAACTTTGCATACAGAATGCCAATACATGTATGCAAATGCAGATGTAAAAGAAAAGGTGTACAACTCTGTGTATTACAAATTATTAGTTATCTCCCTTTAAAAAAAGGGAAAAATAACAAAAAATAAAATCAAAGGCTGTCAGTTACTTTGTTTTTATCAATTTAAAATTTTAAAAACCAAACTACATACTAATTTAACCTTCATTGTGACCTTAAGTGAAATACATAATCAGACGCTCTTGCACGGCTCATTATATTTTATAATTAATTAATTATTTAATGTGACATTGGCACTATAGAAGCCTCTATGCATAGTGCTGTATACCTAGGTGACTACAAATGGCAGACTATCTAACTGATAAACGTACAAAAATGGCATCATGATTCTTTGTGTATCAAAGATTATGTCCGTAATGTCAGTTTGCCCGAAATTGAAACATTAACGGAAATAACGGTCATAAACGAAAAATCTTTGAAAATCAAATATCTCTGAAGCTACCTGATCGATTTTAAACCGGTTTGGATAAATATGTGCCTTGTTGAATTTTATGAACCAACAGCAACGAATATGTAAAAACAACCGGTCTTAACGATCATAAATGACAGTGAAAATTGAATGTCTAATATTGTTGAAAAATATTTTATGCAAATTTAACATCACTTTGCTTCAAAAGATGTCAAATATAACAGACGATAAAGTTAAGTGAATATAAACACAGTGGTGGTTTGCATAACGATTTACAATGGCCAGATAATGGTAAACATTAAAAAAAATTCCTTTGCCCGATGTAAGATCCTTTGCCCGATGTAAGGAGTCTAAGTTTGTCCACCAAAAAAATGTTTTGTCTGTCCCAAGGATATCGTCTGAATCGCTTGACAGAATCACCTTTAATTTTGTGTGCTGGTGTGTTACCAGGAGAGGAAGATATCCGTGCATACATTATCACACTAGTGACCTTGACCTTGACATATGACCTTGAAAACCTAAATTTCGTTTAGGGGTCATATCTTCTACACCGTTGGTCTTACAGTCTTCAAACTTGGCATGTAGGTGCATTGGCTTGTGGTGGTTCTGAATGTGGGATTTTGATCAAGGTCAAGGTCAAGGACATCGGTAGACGTTGAACGTGGTTGGGGTCTAACACATGGGTGTTCAACACATTATTTTAGAATGTCCATTATTATCATTGTTATACAAACTATCTGGGATACAAGTTGCACAAATTGGAACTTTAAAAGATGTAGTTTACAGTCATGAAATGATCAAAATTGCTACAGTCATATCCAGCTCTAGAATTGCAAGATTACTTTAGTTCATGAGTTAATTAACTTTAATTTTGTTTTCTTTTTCACTTTTTTATTTATTTGTTGTTATTAATTTGTTAGGGATTTGTTGCACACGCACTCATATTCATATACACACACACACGCGCGCGCACACACACGCACACACACTTTTTTTTTTTTTCTTTTTTCTCCCCCCCCCCCCCCCCCCCCCCCCCAGTCTAATATCACCATTGTGTAAACAGACTTTAAATTAAATCAATGAAATCAAATCATTTTAGCCATATATTTCACAGTTCAACTTGACAGAATCGCTTCAAGGTTCGTGTGGCGGTGCATCACCTAGAGTAGAAAGCATGCTAGCATAAATTATTGGCGTACACAGTATGACCTTGAAGTTTGACTTTGAAAAGCGAAATTCCCTTTTTGTGCTATATATTTCATGTCCACACAGTATCTCGTCAACCAGTGGACATAATCCCATAAACGTTTGTGTGATCACGTAACAATGTGCAGAAAATAATGGTTCCATAGAAAACTTATCACTGTGGTGACATTGACCTTGCAAGGTTTCTGATTTTTTCTTCTACCTCCAGATTTAAAATTTAAAGGGCTAAGTGTGAATGAAAGCAAAACTCAAAACGCCATGACTACGACCACACATACTCACACACACACACAATACACACACACCCCACCCCCCCCACCCCCACCCCCCCCCCCCCACCCACCCCACCCCACACACATCACCACCACCACCACCACCACCACACCACAAATGGCGCACAACAACGATTTTCATGAAATATTAATGTCGTGCTAAGGAATCCAAAAAGTGTTAATCTACTTTAACCATACTGTACCAACACCTGAAACAATTGCATTCGCTTCAAGCGACCTGGGACCATACCATAGTATATAGAAAAACGAAAGTAGCCCCTGGCCTTGACCCCTAGCCGGATATGGGGCGGGAGATATTCCCCCTTCCGGTCTAGTAGTGGCTAGGCCAATGGGAGCCTACTTCCGTCATCACGACTTTCCAGCGCTTTGACAGTGGACCTGGGCACCATAGCGTCCTGTTTCTTTCTTGTTTGAATACTCTATGGTGGGTTCGTTCCTGTAATCCTTCTCTCTATCGTTTAGTTCGAGTTCTTAGCTCTCTTTTGGTGCGTTTTATAGTTCTTTGCGTTCTGTAATTCGTTCGGTTTGGATTTTTTTAGTGACTAGTGCACACAGTGCGCGCGCGCTCACGTGTTGCCAAAATGGCTTCACCTCCACCTGAAGTGGTAGTTGTTTCTCAGGAAAATATTTCTACTCCTTCGGTCACTTCTCTCCCTCTCTCTCGGGATGACCAAGGTCGGTTTGTGTCTCCTGGTCCTTCCAAACACTCTCAGGAAAATTCATCCGCGAAAACGAAATCTTCCAAACATTCTTCCAAGTCTAAAACTTCGTCAAAGAAAACCGATTCAAGTCAGTCTGTCTCGGTCTCTCTAGCAGATCCTCCGTTTTCTGGCTCGGTGGCCTCCACCCCCTCGGATGTCAATCAGTTTCTGGATTCGTTTATCCAACGTCTGGACTCTTCGGGTTTGACTATTTGTCCAGTCCAATCTACCCAGTCTGCCGACTATTTTGCTAGAACTTCTTCCGGGCAGAAGTTGGTTCCACCGGTTGTTTCTGCTCATGTGTCTGGTTTGTCTCCCCCATTTGTGCACAGGTTTTGTTCTAGGAAGCCCCTATCGACCAAGGCTGTGACTTCCACCCGGACTTCGCGGATGGACTCCGTTGCTTCTCTGGAAAAGACGCTCTTTGAGCGCATGGTTGACCCCCTGCCGAGCAGGCTTGCTCTCAGGGACTCGCCTGCCTATGTGGGCGCTCTCTCTGACGAACGTTCAGAGAGTAGGGGGCGAAGGGATTCCCCTCCGGCTGGCATGTCGAGGTCTTCGGACTGGGAATCCTGGCAACCATTCCTGGGTGCACGAGAATCTCCGAGCCCAGAAGGCCATAGGCCCCACACCGAGTCCCCCACCCGGGGCGACGGGGCCTACCGGCAGTCACTCGCACGCTTTGCCCTCATGGTGGGCGGCGGCGATCGAGACTTTCCCGGTGACCGTCACGGACGTGACGGCACCGGTCGACTACCGTCCCGACCCTGCTATGTGCCGAGGGTCCGGCTAGAACCGGACCTGTCGGACGATGACGCTACGGCCGGCGGTTTGTTCTGCCCGCTGGCGGACCACCGCTCCTCCCGGTCGGCTGACCGCATGGAGAGACGGGTCCGTTCCGTTTCACCGCCTGTTCCGGGCCGCACGGACCGCGGACCGGCAGACGGCGGTCACGGTGGCGGTCTCCGCCACGGACCGGCGGACCGTGGACACGGTAGCGGCTCTCACGGTCAACCGGTTGATGGTGGACATGGTGGTTGTTCTTACCGCCCGGTCTTACCTATGGACCACGATTCCCCATCGAGTGATGACTCGTCCGGTGGCAGTTCACCGTCCGTCATGGATCAACGGACTTTGCGGAATATGATGAAGCGTTTCCGCCCGGCCGTTTCCCCTGTGAGGAATTCTGATGAGGATTCTCAGGGCAGGCATCTTGTTCTTCCGCCCAGTCTGGCTGTGGCGCCGGATTCATCCACTCAGAGAATCTTCTCAAAGTTCTCAGCAACGCTTGCCCAGACGTGGTGAGCATTGCTCAACCGGTCTCCCATTCTGCCACAGGCAGTTCGGTCGGTACTTTCCGGCAGGAAAGAGACATTTTGTACCTGCAACCGCCGTTTTTTCTGCAACAATCGATTCTCAAGGCAGAACGAGCTTTGCGGTCTGGCAGATTGACTGATGAGAAACGTTTCTCCCAGGGGCACTCTGCGAGTAGGATGGTTCTCAGTCCCGCCGTTCAAAACGGTACTCGGCCTACACGAGGACTATTTGCCGTTCCAGTCCTTTTCTAAACCGTCAAAGGAAGAAGCTGAACGGTTAAAGTGTGACTCAGTTCGCCAACTTCAGACTCAGAGGCGCAGTGTTCAAGCAAATTGAAATCGCCTTGTCGGACTCACTCAATGGCTGTGGCGTTGCGAGCTCACTGGTGCAAACTATTGCGGTTTCGCTGGGATCATCTCTTCCGTCAAAAAATCCGCAAGACTTCCGGTTGTTTGAGCCAGCGGTTGGTGTTGCGCTTGCAGCTCTTGGCGAGTCGTTGCAAAGTCTGTCCGACCTTTTGGCCTCCCTGAAGGTTCAGTCGTCCGCGCTGGCCAGAGACAACTTCCTCTCTAGGTCCAACACTCTTTCTTTCCATGAGAAAGAACGGTTGCATTCGCTCCCCCTTCCCTTTTCGGGTCTGTTTGGGGAAGAGACCGTGGAGCCGATCCTGGAGTCTGCTAAAAAGAGGAAGGCTGAGGACAGTTCTGAGGCCACGATGGCCATGCTCCTCAAGGGCTATCGGGCGGATCAAGCCCAACGTTCCTCGCAGTACAGGCCCTCCGGAACTCAGTGGCGAAAACCCAAACCGTTCGCCCAATGGTGTGCCGACTCCAAGGCAACTCTGTACGCTTCCAAGCGTACTTCGGGCCTGAGGGCTTTCAAGCCCCGGCAGCAGTCAGGCAGGGGCTCCAAGAAGCCCGCCTTCGGAAAGGCCCAGCCTTTTCACTAAGGCCCGCACGACCGCGAGAACTTCCGGACATTGTTGTGTCAAGTGTGGATGCGCTCTCACAAGCGTATCCAGCTTGGCACTCTCTTGTGGACAATTCCTGGATTCTCGGCATCGTGCGGGAGGGCTACTGGTTCCCCTTCCAGAAAGAACCGCCTCTCACCGCTTCACCGGTTGCCTTTCCTCCTCCGGCCGATCCAGAACGGCTCGACATTCTTCAAAAAGAAGGCGACTCCCTAATAGAAAAGGGTGCAGTCTCCCGGGTCATCTCCCCAGGACCCAGGTTCTATTCGCGCCTCTTCACGGTCATGAAGAAATCTGGCGGATTTCGACCCGTTCTGGATCTGTCGCCCCTGAACAAGTTCATAAAGAAGATCAGGTTCAAAATGGAAATTCCGCTCACCGTCCGCTCGTTCATCCGTCCAGGAGACTGGGCAACCTCGGTGGACTTACGAGATGCGTATTTCCATCTGTCCATCCATCCAGCGCGCAGGAAATTTCTCCGCTTTGTCTGGAAGGGGGAGGTCTTCCAATTCAAATCCCTCCCGTTCGGCCTCTCTCTGGCACTGTGGATTTTCACCAAGGTGACCAGAGAGATGGCTTCTCTCACTCACGCCCAGGGTCTTCGGCTGAAGATTTTCCCGGACGACTGGCTTTTGCTTGCAGCAACTCACACTCTTTCTCTCAGTCACACCCAGATCCTGTTGAACCTCTCCCTCCAGCTCGGTTTTCGCATCAACGCGAAAATGTCGGACCTCGTGCCATCCCAGACTTTCTCGTATCTGGGAATGCGCTTCGACACCGTAAATTTCACCGTTTTGGGCGACTCAGGACAGACTCGCAGCACTCTCCAAACTCATGGCCAACCTCTCAGAAGTGAAGTCGGCCACACTCCGCCGACTCCTCAGCCTTTTGGGGCTCATGGAGTCGGTGTCAGAGCTCCTTCCCTTGGGCAGAGTACGCAAAAGACCTCTGCAACGGGAATTAAGAGCTCAAATCCTGAAGCCATCCCTCTACGACCAGCAGGTCGTTCTCGGGGAATGGTTCCGGAAGGCGGTCATGGCATGGATCCGTGTTGGATGAACAGCATGGTCCCAATCAGTCGTTTGGGTTCCCAGCTGTTCATCCACACAGATGCCTCCCTCAGCGGGTGGGGAGCTTATATGGAGTCAGAGGAAACCTCGGGACTGCGGTCCCCGGACCAGTCCAGACTCCATATAAACGTGCTAGAGATGGAGGCAATCCGCCTTGCTCTGATCCACTTTCTCCCCGCCATTCGGGGAAAGTGGGTCACGGTATGCGGAGACAATTCCACAAGTCTAGCTTACCTCCGCCGTCAGGGGGGCACCCACTCCACCCCTCTGTCTCTGGCGGCGGAGAAGATTTTGATCTGGGCCGACACTCACGGGATCTCTCTGTCTGTCGAATTCATTCCAGGCAAGCTGAATGTGCTTGCGGACCAACTGAGTCGGTCCGACCAGATCTTGCCTACAGAGTGGACGATTGCACATCGGGCCTTGACCCCAGTCTGGAGACGCTGGGGCAAACTGATGGCAGACCTCTTTGCCACAAAGCACACCAGTCGTCTGCCTCTGTACGTTTCCCCGGTTCGGGACTCTCAGGCCTTGGCGATGAACGCCTTCTCCCTGTCGTGGACGGGGATGTTGCTTTATGCGTTTCCCCCCACGGCCCTGATTCCCAGAGTCTTGGCGAAGTGCCTCCAAGAGAGGCCGGACATGATCCTCATCGCCCCCCTCTGGCCGTCCCAACATTGGTACCCGGAACTGATGTCTCTGGCTCGGGACGGCCCTCTACCTCTGGGTCTCACTCCAAAGACCCTCCTCCAGCCAAGGAGCGGTCTAGGACATCAAGATCCATCAAGGCTCAACCTGGCCACATAGAAACTATGAGGCTGGGTTTACGCCGTCAGGGATTCTCCACCAGAACCGCGGATCTCCTGTTGTCTTCCCGGCGCAAATCCACGAACTCGTTGTACGATTTGCGCTGGGCGGCATGGTTTTCCTTCTGTAAGCAGAAAAGGTATGACGCTCTTAGGCCCTCCACAGTGCACTTTGTGGAGTTCCTCTCTCACCTGCATAGATCCAAGCATCTTTCGGCTCAAACCCTCTCGGGTTACAGAGCCGCTCTGGTCAACACCATTTCCATGACATTGGGCGCCGATCGCACGGCCAACCTCTCGGCCTTGCCTGTCTCGCACTTCCTGGATGCCGTCCGGCTCCAAGCTCCGGCCAGGACTGTTCGTTTCCCCCAGTGGGACGTCTTCTTGGTTCTCAATTTCTTGAGAGATCACTGTGAACCGTTAGACTCCTTGAATCTCAAGATGCTCACATTCAAGACTGTGTTTTTGATCGCGCTAGCCTCTGCCAGACGGGTCAGTGGCTTGCATGCTCTGAGTGGCCTACCTGGCGATGTGAAGTTCTCGGAAGATCTGTCTTCCGTCTCCCTTTGCTTCTTACCAGATTTTCGGGCCAAAAATCAACCAGGAGATGTTGATTCACCTCTCGTGACAATCTCTAGTTTGCGCTCTATCCTCGGGCCGGACGATGCGGACCGTTTCCTCTGTCCCGTCCGGGCCCTCAAGTCCTATTGGTTCAGGACTAGGGCTCTCAGGGGTGCCAGAAGGAGGCTTTTTCTGTCTGTTAACCCCAAATATCTTAAGAATATTTCCAAGGCTACTGTAGCCAGATGGCTTCTAGACTGTATTAGGCTAGCCTATTCGAAATCTATGGTTAAACTCCCTTTGAACCCTGTTAGGGCGCACGAGATCCGTGCCATCAGCTCCTCACTCACTCTCGTTAGGGGGGTGCTCTTGCTAAAGGTCATGTCTGCGGCGTACTGGAGGTCGCACAATACCTTCCTGCATTACTACCTGCGAGATATCTCCGCCAGGAACGAGGACGAGCGCTTCTCCATCAAGAAGGTCGTCGTCGCCCAGACTGCAGTCTCCCTGTGATGTAAGTGCTCATAACGCGTTATCGCCCGCTACATTAGTGGGTATATCATTACCATCATGTTTTGGGGCAGTATATTTTGGGCCAGCACCTATCCTCTTGGGCTATGATCAGTGTATTTTGAGTTATCACTTTTCTTGTCCCAGGTCCAATGTGCTGAAGCATCACCCTCCTCCGCTTTGGCAATCTGCAATTGTTTCAGGTGTTCGTACAGTATGGTTAAAGTAGATTGGTGGATTTTTATTAATCCTACTATCTATTTAACTAAATACTTACCAACACCTGAAACAAAAAAGGGTTCCCTCCCTTACCTCCCTCTCTGATGCTTACTGTAAAGTCAGTAATGGCGGAAGTAGGCTCCCATTGGCCTAGCCACTACTAGACTCTCTCTCCCTCTCACTCTCTCTCTCTCTCTCTCCCTCTCTCTCCCTCTCACTCTCTCTCTCTCATATCCATGTCCGCTCAGTCCATCTTTGTAGTTATCACTTCCAAACTATGTAGAACTAACGCCAGATGTCTTAAGACCCTTTAGTTAAGAGAGTGGGCATGTATCATGGGTAAAGCATCTTCATTATAAACAAATTCAGCATCTCCACTATGATAATGCCAAGAGAGTGGGTGTGTAGCCTGGGCCAAGCGTCTCCACTATAAACAACTAAAGCATCTCCCCTAAGTAACAGGTCAAGAGAGTGGATCCTGGGTAAAGCATCTCCACTATAAACAAATAACACAGCTCGATGGAGAAATAACTGCCCTCTCAGACAATTCATTAGAGAGAGTTCAGACCCAGCGGAGCCATGGTCTTCAGCTTGTCCATCCAGAACTTTTCACGACGGAGTCTGGACTCCTTGCTCTGGACGAAGACCTGTTCGAGGATGATGCATCTGACATTCTCACAGGAATGTCCGGCCAAGTTGAAGTGCTCTGCCACCAGAGTCCCAGTGTTGTGCCTGATATGGGACCGGTGTAGAGTGAACCTCACGCTAACCGAGTTCTTTGTCTCTCCAACATACTGGGCGTTTCTACATAGTTCGCAGAACAGCAGGTAGATGACGTTAGTCGATCCACAGCATATAGGTATGTAAGTAAGTTGCGTCCCTTGGATTTGATCTCTGAACTTGTCTGGGTTCGGGACACACGCGCCAAAAATGGAGTCGCATGTGCATGCACAGTTATCACACTAAAAAGCAAGACGATGCTTAGAATTAATAAATTGCTACAACGGTGGGAATAAGTCTACATACCCGCTAGTTTGTTAGATCGTTGAGCTTGCGAATCTATCGTTGGGTCGAAGAGAAGTAGATTAGAGAGAACAAGAAGCTTCACTCATCGCATCGATCGTTGAAAAGCTGTGCCCGAGGCGCGCCAACAAAGATATATCCGCAGTAAGATTAATCATCGGTGTGAAGCTTGATCAATTTTTTAAAAAGATTTGGGTAACCCCAGTCATATTTATCGTTGCCCCAAAAATCGAGGCGTATTCGCCGTTTTATTTCCACATAAATGATGACGCGTGTGAAA
>CM065688.1:19313143-19320643 GCA_017654935.2 Phymorhynchus buccinoides | reverse complement strand
TATCTCGTCTTCCTCGCTGTGGACTGTTTATTTCACTATGACCAAGTGTACAGGGATTGAAATAAATAGCAAACTAAAATATGATAAGTGCTCAAGAAAGGATTGACAAAAAACTCAAGTAAATAAATAACGGTACAATGGGGACAGTTAGTTTGACAAGAACTCAAGTGGAAAAAAGATAGCAACTGTGATTATTACTTTAATGATCGAAGTGGAGAGAGAGGGAGAGAAGGAAGGTAGAACACATGTTGTCCGTTTGTCTGTGTGTACATTTAAATGTGTGAGTAGAGGAGTGATCATGTGTGTGTGTGTGTGTGCGTGTGCGGTGAGTGCGTGTGTGCGTGTGGTGCGCGTGTGTGTGTACGTGAGCGCGCGCGCGTGTGTGTGTACAAGTATGTATGTGAGTGTCTGTGTGCGTGTGTGTGTGTGGAGGGGATTTTGTTTGTGCATGTACACAAAATTATATGGAACTAGTTCTGCATGCAGCTAAGTGTCCTCCCTACTGTATGTCAATTGATATACTCTATGCAACGCATATACTATGGCATCCAAAAAATGATTCCAAGTGATGTGCAAAAATACAAACATTATTATAGATGCATCCGATGCCCAAGGTGGTCGCACAAGGGGGGCGAGGAGGGGGAATCATAAACTTCATGTCACAATGTTCCAATAGCACGGGAATGCTAGTGGCGATTAAACATTCAGGATGTAAATGCCACCATCCCAAACAACATTGGTCCCACATAGGGGGAAGGTGAAGGTGGGGGAAGGTACACCATCCGGAGCAACATTCATCCCACATGAGGGAAAGGGGAAGGTGGGGAAGGTTCACCATCCCAAACAACCTTCATCCCACATGAGGGAGAGGGGGAGGTGGGGAAAGTCCACCATCCCAAGCAACATTCATCCCACATGAGGGAAAGGGGGAGGTGGGGGAGGTGCACCATCCCAAACAACATTCATCCCACATGAGGGAAAGGGGAAGGTGGGGGAGGTACACCATCCCAAATAACCCCCATCCCACATGAGGGAAAGGGGAAGGTGGGGGAGGTACACCATCCCAAACAACATTCGTCCCACATGAGGGAAAGGGGAAGGTGGGGAAGGTCATGGCCATCCCAAACAACCCTCATCCCACATGAGGGAAAGGGGAAAGCTGGGGGGGGGGGGGGGGGTCACCGTCCCAACCAACATTCATCCCACATGAGAATGGGGAAGGTAGGGAAGGTACACCAACACAATTCAAAGTCATCCCACATCAGGGGAAGGGGAAGGTAAGGGAAATACATAACCCTAATGTAAAGTCATCCCACACGCGGGGGAGGGGAAGGTAGACGAAGCATCGCTGTTACAGTTCATCATTGAAAGGGGATGCTGAGGGTGAACCGGGATGACGCTAGAAGACAGGAAGCTGCCGGGCTGGTCACTCCAGGGTATTCAGACCCGACGGGTACAGCGTCCTCAGTTTTCTGACCCAGAAGGTTTCCCGTCTGAGGAGGGCCTCCACCGTCAAGGAGTGGACCCTCTCCACCGCGACACACTTCATGTTTTGGAGTGTGTGATTTGGCTGATTGAAGTGGCGTGTGACGTGTGTGCCAGTGTTTTTGTTGATGTTTGATCTGTGTTGGTAGAAGCGTGTGCGGAGAGTGTTTTTGGTTTGCCCTATGTATTGTGTGTTGTTGCATGTGTCGCAGTAGAGAAGGTACACTATGTTCTTAGAGTCGCATCCAAGATTGTGTCGAATCCTGAATGCTTCCCCAGTGGCTTGACTCCTGAAGGTGTCTGTCTGCTGCAGGTGTTCCTTGCATATGATGCACTTCCCTGAGCACCTCCAGCATCCAGCGTCATGGACTGGTGGGTTGGGTAGTGTCGATGGCATTATCATGCTTCTTATCGACCTGCAGCATCGTTCCGACAGGAGAGGAGGCTCTGGCATTGCCTGCTGCAGCCGCAGGCTGGAGTGGAGCAGGGGTTGGAGGTCAGCCAACCAGCGTCGCAGTGGTGGGTTCTCGGGGTGGTGAGTGACCACCAGAGGCGGCCGTTTGTTGCTCTTCTTCTCTCGGTATTGTAGGGTGAGGCTGCGGGGCTGGTTCCTCGCTCGTTCAGCTGCCCCACTCAGCAATTGCTCTGGGTATCCTCTTCGTTTGAACTGTAGATTCATTTCTGTTATTCTTTTGTCGAAACATTCTGGACTGGAGCAGATTCGGCGAGCACGGAGAAATTGACTGTAGGGGATGTTCCTATGAATGTAGTTTGGGTGGCATGATTGGCGGTGAAGGTACTGGTGAGAGTCTGTAGGTTTTGTGTAGATATCAGTGCAGAGTAAACCGTTCTTTAAGTATACCATGACATCGAGGAAGGGGATTTGTTCCGTCGAAGAAGATGCAGTGAATTTGATGGTCGGGTGGAAACTGTTGAGATGGTCGAAGAATTGTTGTAGTTCTTGCTCCGTGCCCGCCCAGAGGAGGAAAATGTCGTCAATGAAACGTCGCCAAAACTCCTCGGAGACAGGCATAGGGCTGACTTCCAGCAGCTGGGACTCCAGCCACCCCATGAACAAGTTGGCCACACAGGGGGCGACTGGAGTGCCCATGGCTGTCCCGTGGATTTGCTGGTAGAGTTCTCCCTCGAACGTGAAGACGTTCGAAGACAGGATGAAGTTGACGATCTGGATTATTTTCTCTGTGGTATTTATTGAGTTTCTTTCTTAGGTTCACAAACTTACATATTGGACACAAATAAAGTTTTATCAAAGCAAACTATATATATATATAAGAGGAAAGTTTAATGGTGTGGTTGTTTTTTCTTCTTCAATTCTTGTACGTTTATCTATGTGTATATATATATAGACATATTATAATGTGGCATGTAATATTGTTGTTGCAGTAATCCCCTGACGAAGCGGGCGCAAAGTCTGCGAAAATTTGGGATCAATAAACACCCATAAAAAAAGCACTCGAACTCCTTGTTTTTAATTTTAATTTATATATATATAACTTATTTGAACTAAAAATGCAAAGTCGAAAAACAACTCCAAACTAGATTAGTCTTGTTTATTTATAAATATTGTCCAAATTTTCGTCTACACCCGCAGACTTTTTCTAAGACAAACAAATGACGCATAAGGTTACAATTACGTCAAAAAACAAAACGTCATGCAAAGGAAAATGTATATATATATACACATACACACGCACTCTGCGTATACATCTAGGGTACTAGCAATCTATATTCTAAGTTTGAAGCACATCAGTCACACAGTTAGTCTAAAACAATTGATTAATCACCCATACTCACAAAAAACAGATATTTTACTCTGCTATGTAAATAACGGTCAAACAGACACAATAAGCTACTCAATCCAAACTGTTGTAATGACTTTTTAAGAACTAGGGATATGTACCATTTAAGAAATCCACATTAGAAAATGCCACTCGTTTGATACCACAGATTTCTTTAAACTGTGGTCAATTAACAATAAAGAAGGACAATTTTTACCGTTATCTGGCCGTTATCAACCGTCATTTAAACCAATTCCGTAGCTACATTTATTTAATTTTACGGTAAATCCTATTTGACATATTTTAATGCAAACAAATGTAAAATTGGCCCAATACATATTTTACATAATCAACAATACAAACATTCCATCGCATTGGATTTTGTGGTCGTTAAAAACCGTTATTTATACATATTCTTTGGAAGTGGCACAATAACATTCAAAGAGGCCGAGATTCAGCATATATCCATCCAAACAGGTTAAAAAAAATCGACTATGTACTTTGCGAGATATTACACCACAAAGATGTTACGTTTTTGACGGTTAAATCCGTTACTGTTTGATTTGAGGCAAAATGGCATAACCGACATAATCTTTGATACGTGGGGAATTATTCTGCCAATTTTCATGTTGATAGGTTAGATGGTCTGCAATTTACAGTCATTTAGGATTGTAGCATAACGTATAGAGGCATCTATAGTGCCAATGTCACATATAATAATTAAATAATTATAAAATAAAATGAACGGTGGAAAAGCGTCTGATTAATCATTTCGCTTAAGAACATCGTATAGATTATCTGAGTGCAAATTCTGCCGTTTGAATTTAAATTTGGCTTGTTCAGTGTAAACAACAACCATTGCTTTTATTTTTTGTGCTATTTTTTCTAATTTTGAAAAGGGAGATAATTATCGCCTTGTAATACATAGAATTATACACCTTTATTTTTCGATCTGCATTTTCATACGTGTATTGGCAATCCGTATGCAAAGTTTGAAGCAAATTGATCAGCTAGGTACATTAGAACAACTGATTTATCCCATAAACCCAAATAATTTACTGTTTTGCACACTATTTAAATAACGGTCAAAAACGCTTAATAAGCTACCCGACCCAAGTTGCTTTCATGACTTTTTATTATCTAGAGACATGTACCATTTCAAAAATTCACATTAGAAATTGCCACTCGGTTGGTACCGGGAACGCCCCTTTTGGCTCCGGGATCATGAGCTAGTAGTTGTCACTTGTTATTTGTTGTGGTTGTTGATAATGGCGGTTTTTGTTTGTGGCTCAAGCCACAAACCTATAACTAACTTTGTCGGTCGGTTGGTCGGTCGGTCGGTCGGTCTGGTCTGTCGGTCGGTCCAAAATTGTCGCACATTTTGACAAAATTGTCGCACTTCAAATCGAGGCTACACTTCAAATTGAGGCCGCTCTTTAAAATGATGTATTTTAAAAGCGTACAGAATAATAAACATACGTAATACAGACACTACAAGAGACAACAGACACGACGAGTATTTTGTTGCTTCTTTTGATGAGTATAAGTAGGATACATAGTTTTAAATGTTTTCAAAAAGATATAAAAAGTTACGAAATGGTGCAGAGATAACATTCTGGTTTACAGATTAAAATTATTGAAAAGCCAGGGGAGGTGACTCATGATTGGAGTGGTAAAAATAGACAGCGTGCCACAAACTATTGCGATTTCGCGCTTGTTTATGTTTGATTTGGTTTTCTTGCCCCCCACCCCCCCTCCCCCCCCCCCCCCCCCCCCCTCCCCCCCCCCCCCCCCCCCACCCCCCCCCCCCCCCCCCCCCCCCCCCCCCCCCCCCCCCCCCCCCCCCCCCCCTCCCCCCTCCTTTTAGAATCGAAATGTCTTAAAAGATTGGACAACTGCGAAAGTGTTTTTAATTACTGAGATGCTATGCCTGACTTGTTATAAGAAAGTAGCTTACATAACCTATCTTTAGCTTTGTTTTGATTTTGATGTTGCGCCATATTAAGTATTATGCTCGAGTGAGTAGCATGATTCAGGTCAGGTCAGGCTTTTAGGACATCTAGGCCTCGCGGCCTCTTGACATGTTCTTTCTCTTGATAGTTTGTCTTCATGATTTTGCTTAGCATTTAGAGACTGGCATAGCTGTCACGCCTTTTGAGCATTCATTGATACATTAATCATAAGTGCATTTCAACAAAGCAATTTTGTGATGACTATCCAGCAGGTTCTTAAAATTGTTAATGCTTGAAGCAATTATTTTGTTCAGGAAGATTGTTCCAATATTGAGTGACTGTTAGAAAAGAAATTTTCCTAATGTTAGTTCTACTGTACATAATGAGTTAGTATTATTTCATTCGCTGTTATCATTCTCAGATCATTAGATTAGCCAGCGTTACCAAAAACAACAACAAAATTAATAAATTGAACCTGTAGAGAAGTCAGATCAGTCAATAGAAAGCAGATTCAGGTCAATTTTCTACAGTTTTGTAGTACACATTTCTGCAGAACCAAATGCTGTAGGGTGAGATCGAGAATTGGCCACGTTCTCACTAGATTATTTCAACAGGGGTGATTATTTGTCTGTAGCACCGGCCCGAAAATCAAAGTTTATAGTGATCTTCTTCTTCCGCAGAGGATTGATAGCGGACTTGGAAAATCTGTCTATCAATTTGATTCATGCTCAACAACGGGATTTCTCCCTACTCTTATTGAACGTTTTTGTTACTGCGGCGATGGTTTTTATTACGCGCGTAAAGCGCACGGGTCAGACTTGCTTTAAGTCCCCATCCGAAGGACTTGGCGTTCAGTTCAATTTCCCACCAAACTGGAAAGAAAGGGCGAGGCTTGGCTGGTATTCGATTCACTCATGCGTTAAATTGGCAATGGAACGTTGTAACCACTCTGCCCGGCGCTTTCCTTTTATTTTTCCCAGGAGTTTAAGACAACATAAATTGGTTCCTAAGTTTTGTTGGTTGAAGAGCATACTGTGTTCTTTCTGAAGTTTTGTTGACTGACTAGCATACCTTGTTCAGTCCGCATCTCGGTGAGGTGTAGGCACAGGGCGCCTCGTCCTCAGAATCAGCACACTGGGGGTCTAGATCGCAGGGGAAATGCTCCCACAGGTCTGTCCAAGTTGTACCAGAACAATTCCACTGGTCACCCGTCCCCTGGGATTGAGATGATGATGACGATGAGGACGTATAGGAGTATGATGATGATGGTGATGATCATGATGATGACGACAATGATGTTAATGATGAGAAGAAGTCACAAAGGCCTATTAAAGTGACAGCTCAAAGCACTGAGAGATAACACTGCACTGAATGTAAAGAATATTGCACTCACACACACAAACACACACACATACCCGCGCATACACACACAAACACACACATATACAGACACACACAGTCACACACGTAATGTACATACACATGCAGACACACACAATAAAACACAGCCACACACTCACACACCACATCAGCACAAACAGATAGTCACATACACAAAAACATTCACACACACACATATTCACAAACATACACACACACAAACACGCACATACGCACACGCACACACACCACACACACACACACAAACACACACACACACACACACACACACACACACTCTCTCTCTCTCTCTCTCTCTCTCTCTCTCTCTCTCTCTCTCTCTCTCTCTGCACCATACCACATGTATTGGCTTGGTCCTTCTACGGTGAAAAGAGTAGCGAATCTGGAAACACACACATTCACACAAACACACACAGCTCACACACACGCACGCACGCACACACACACACACACACACGAACACACACACATCTCTCTCTCATCTCTCTCATCTCTCTCTCTCTCTCTCTCTCTCTCTCTCTCTCTCTCTCTCTCTCTCTCTCTCGCGTATGTGCGTGTCTGCACCATACCACTCGTATTGGCTTGGCCCTTCTACGGTGAAAAGAGTAGCGAATCTGGAACCCCGAGAGGGGCTCGGAGTTGAGCGCGGAGAAATAGAAAGACAAGGGAACAACAATCTTTGGCTGCTCCTTAAAGAAATCGTCAGGAAAAACATGAGCCACTTGCTGAACACTTTTCACGTATCTCCTGCCGCGTTTTCTCATTGCTTCCGTGGGGGGCATGCGGTGGTATTTTTGCGTCCATTCACAGGATTCAGGAAAGTTGAACAGGATGTCCCAGAAGTTGGTTTCAAAGGCCAGAAA
>CM065688.1:19271640-19309140 GCA_017654935.2 Phymorhynchus buccinoides | reverse complement strand
CAAGAAATTCAACAACAAAACCAAATAATCGCTCACGCACATGCTAATAGGCATACACATACACACCCCACCCACACATACACGCATGTACGCACACGCACACACACACACACACACACACACACACACACACACACACACACACACACACACGCACTCACACACACACACACCACGTTACCATCACCACCACTCACCCCACCAAAAAACACAATACAAAATACAATCAGTTGAATAAAGCATCAACACACACACTCTCTCTCTCTCTCTCTCTCTCTCTCTCTCTCTCTCTCTCTCTCTCTCTCTCTCTCTCTCTCTCTTGCAACAAAGCTGACGTAGACATTGCAGTCAACACACAGTGAAACTAATATTGGGGGGGGGGGGGGAGGGGGGTGGGGGGGAGGGGGTAGGGAGGGTGTGTGTGAGAATAGAGTCCAGAAGTAATGTGGCCTAAAGGTTATGATGTAGCTTGAATAGGTGGGTCTTGAGAGCTGATTTGAAACATTGCAAGGACTGGATATGGCGAATTTCGCGTGGTAAGGAGTTCCAAACTGATGGGGCCGAAAAGGAAAAGGAGCGCTCACCAAACATTTTTGTTCGTGTACTAGGAACACAGAGAATTTTGGAATCTGAAGATGACCGCAATTGTCTTGATGGAGTATAGACAGAAAGCATGTCAGAGATGTAGCTAGGGGCATTTCCAGATAAATAAGAATGACATAGAGTGGAAATTTTGTAGTCAATACATGCTTTGATGAGAAGCCAATGGAGGGATATCAGGAGTGGTTGAACATGATGATACTTAGAGACCTTGAGGACAAGTCTGGCAGAAGAGTTCTGGACTTTTTGAAGCTTGTCAATGAGGTGTTGGGGGCAGCCATACAAGAGTGAATTACAATAATCTAATTTAGAGAGAACAAAAGCGCAGACTAGTATCTTAGTAGTATCTATAGACAGGAGATGGCGAATCGTACCAATGCGACGCAGCTCACAGTATGCTGACCGACAGATAGTTTGAACTTGTGAGTCAACACTCATATCTTGAGAGATGTGGAAGCCAAGATTTCTAGCAGAAGGAGAAAAAGGTATTTGAGTGTCACAGACAGAGATGGAATCAAGCTTTGGGTACGAAAGTTGTCTAGACGGAGAGTGGATGAACAAGGCCTCCGTTTTGTCGTCATTCAGCTTCAGCTTGTTTTGTAGCATCCATGATTTGATGTTGCGAATGCAGAATTCCAGTGAAGATATAGAAGGAAGAATGGTAGATGGGGATACAGGCTTGTGGAGTTGTGTATCATCAGCAAAAGACTGAGAATCAACTGAATGAGAAGTGATCAACTCGGACAGAGGTTTAGTATACATAATGAAGAATGAAGAGGACTGGTCCAAGTACTGAGCCTTGAGGAACACCACATGTGAGGCCAACCATTGCAGAAGATGAGTCATTGATGGAGACAGACTGAGTTCGACCAGAAAGGTAAGACGAGAACCATGACAGAGCAGTGCTTGATATTCCATAGGTGATTTGAAGCCTCTTAATGGTGGTCAATAGTATCAAAAGCAGCTGAAAGATCCAAAAGAGTTAATATAGATGTGTCACCAGAGTCAAGAGCTAAGAGAATGTCATTAGTTACCTTCAACAGTGCAGTTTCAGTGCTGTGAAATGGCCTGTACGCTGATTGTGAACGACTGATGAGTTGATGTTCATTGAGATAGCCTAGGAGTTGATGAAGAACTAATTTCTCAATGATTTTTTATATGAAAGAGAGGTTGGATATAGGCCTATAGATCTTGAGAGTGTCAGGGTCAAGGGATGATTTCTTTAGAAGTGGTTTGACAATGGCAGTTTTGAACACAGATGGAAAGGAGCCAGATGTTAGAGAGTTGTTGACAATATGGGTGAGAGTAGGGAGTAGTTCATTAAGATACTCTATGAAAAGTGGCGTCGGTATAGGGTCAAGAGGACAGGAAGTGGGTTTTGCTTTTATAATGATCTTCTTCAATTCAAAGGCAGTAACTGGCTGAAATTCCAAGAACGTGGATGTTGTTCCTATTTGGTCTAACAGGGTGGTAGGTGTGTGGAAGAAGCCTGATCAAGTTCGTTTCTGATCAGCTGGATTTTCTGAACAAAGTAGTCGTTAAAGACATCAGGAAGGTCACTGACAGGGTGGGTGGTAGGGAGAGGGGTGCTTTTTTCACGCCCAAGTAGTTTGCTGCAGATAGAAAACAGTTGGCTAGAGGTCACTGCATTGTTTATTTGGTCAGTGTAAAAGGAGGATCTTGCTGTCAACACTATGTTCGCTATTTTTTCGTTTCGCAGCGTTGAAGATTTGTTTCGTAACGGTAAGGGGGGTCTTAAGCCATGCTCTTTCAGCTACACGCTTTTCTGACTTCGCCGAGTTCAGTTCAGTGCTAACTAAAGGATACCACGGCTCCAGTCTATCGGCACGCTCTTGGCGGTGACGTAACGGCGCGTGTGTGTCGATAACGCGAGTGAGAGCGCTGTTAAGTTCGTTGACCGTGGGGCATGATTCTGGGCAGATAGTCGCGCGCAACTCTGCTTGAAATGCTGATCTGTCCATGCCGCGTACACTACGAGACTGTCTGTACGATGAGGTGTCAGACGGGACAGAAAAACATAGTTCACAAACAATACAGAAATGGTCAGAAGCAAGAGATTGAGTGACATGAGTAGAGCGTAGCAAATCATCATCTGGAACATGCTTTTACCTAATTTGGTGCATGAAAAAAAAGAAGGAAAAAGAAAGAAAAAAAAGAACAGAACAGAAAATATAAAAAATGAAGGCAGAAGTGGTGTGAGTTGCATGACGAGCGAGCAAGATAGCAGAGAGGAGATGCATGATTGAGTGTGGTGTGAGGGTAACATATGTTTTAATGTACATTTCTTTTTCATGTTTTTAATTAATATTTTAATTTGGATGTATTTAACTTATTTTATATGGTGGAAGACAATTTTCCATTTGCATTTGTACAATGCCAATGGACAATAAATAAATTTGACTCATGTCTTACATCATAAAATCAAAAAACAGCAAAACTCGTTATAAAAAAATCGAAGGGAGACGATATTTTGTTTCTTACCATATTCGAATTTTCTTATACCCGAAACTCGGAAATAAGAAAACATTCTAAAGGTTTTTTCCTTATAACCAAATTGAATGGGGAAAAGGGAAAAGAGAAAAGAAAAGAAAGACAAAAACAAAACGAAGAGATAATCCTTTTTCTTAATTTGATGCATGTCTTACATCATAAAATCAAAATAGTCTACTAAGAAGAAGATTTAAAGGTGCCTACAACCACTCAACTAACAAGCTTTTTTTTTATTTTTACTGTTATCAAATGCGTACCCCTTCACCTTTCTTGTACTGAACTATCACTATTTACTGTCCACCCACGCAGCGTTTCATCAATCGTTTGCTTTTGATTATGTGGAGAAAGAGAGAGAGAGAGAGTGTGTGTGTGTGTGTGTGTGTGTGTGTGTGTGTGTGTGTGTGTGTGTGTGCGTGCGTGCGTGCATGCGTGTGTGTGTGTGGAATTTATTATCTAACAATTATGAAAGTTCTGATCAACACAAGCGATTTATATTCAACCCTTCTGAAGCCACTGTCTATGGATAAGACACACTTTGTTGTTGTTGCCGTTGATGATGATTATAATGTTGATTTTTTAGCAAATCATATTCACATAAGCGATTGAGAAATAAAGTCGTTTAACCAGATTGTCTGCGGTCCCGTGCACTCCTATTTGCAAAGAAGATGTTTTGATGACAATGAATATAATATGGTTGCATCATCACGTCTATTTGCTTCCACAAAGGAATTGTTTTATTACTGCGGTTTGATTCGAATGCAAAGCAAAGCTGAGGTGATGATGAAGCGGCAGTTGATTCAATGGTTGTTTTTTCTCGTTGTTTATAATATTCCTTTATCTGCTAATTATAATTATCATGATTGGTTTTAGCACACGACGAATGTAAGATACTAATGACATGAACTGCAACAGAGGAGGAGACAGCGGGGGTTGAAATAAGAGAGAGAGAGATTCGGAATTGGATGGGTTGATGCACCAGGCCATGATGCCCATGTCATGGGGATGGGGTTACAAAGGGGCGTAATGCAAACAAGCATTAGAAAACAACAACACACAAAAAACTACGCAAACAAGCAAACTTAAACGAACACACAATCATAAAGTCGGTTGATCAATACCTCAAACAAAGAATACATCAGTCATGAAACAAATAATTATTAAAGAAGCAATCGGTCAATAGGCAAATAAATAAATAAATAGGTGCGTAAATAAACGAATAAGCGAATAACTAACCAAATAAATAAATAAAATTTGTTTTAAAGAATCGATAGCAGAATTAAGAAAATAATCAATCATGATTGGTACTGTGGCGGTACCATAGCCGATGATGTTTAACCGAGGCGTGGTTACCGCTACACCTATCTATTTTGCTAAAAACTCGGGACTTTACTGGTGTTGCACTGCCTCCGGGCATTGCAGCCAGTATTGTTCCCACCATCTTTGTATTTACAAATGTCCCATATGTGTCTATGACCGAGAGGACGTAAAACATCATTTTCAGTACAAAATAATCAATGAAACAACCATCCGACCAGCAGAACCTTGACTACATCAATCAACCTAACAATCGAACGATCAGCTGACTATTATTTCAATCAGTAGACCCTGTAGTCATGAGTACGACCCAGACATTCAAAACGGGGATCACCATGCAAACCAGACATGGTTCGTCTCTGTGTTGCAATGTTTGTGACCGGACATGCTTTTCATCTATCCTTTGAATAGGAATTCATTCAGTTTCTTCATCGAAAAACTGTTTTGCTTACAATATTTTTCATTAAATAACGTGTTAGTAAAACGCTATGCTAACTGAAAAATTGTTTTAAACACTATTATGTAATGAAAGAAAAAATGTACTTCAACCAGCGTACGTGCGTGCGCGCGTGTGTGTCTTTGTATGTGTGTGTGTGCAAGTGCGGTATAATGTTTGTATGTGTGTGCGCATGCATGCCTGTGGTTTGTGCGCGCAGACGCAAGCATGTGTGTGTGTGTCTTTCTGATTTAACGTCTATCCACTGCTTGTGATGAGACGAATGTGTGTGTTTGTGTGTGTGTGTTTGTGTGTGTGTGCGTGTGCGCGCGTATGTGTGTGTGTGTGTGTGTGTGTGTGTGTGTGTGCGTGTGCGTGTGTATGTGTGTGTGCGCGTGCGTGCGTGCGTGTGTGTGTATGCGTAAGTTTGTTTATGTGCACAACATTTTTTTGAATGAATAAAGATCGCTTAGTTGTTGTTGATTAATCGTTTTGATTAAAACAGATTGTTTCTAGAGCAATTTGTGTCAGGCTAATTTCAGCTTCAAGCCTAATATTCGAATGAAATGTCCTTTAGGTGATGCTATCGTTTGCAACTGACTATGCTTAAATAATAAATAAACATACGTATTATTGAAAGATTCTTTCACATCAAGTGTTCTGCATTTCCCTCCATGAATGTCTGTCTGGTTGTCGCTTAACCAGATGCACGCAGACAGACAAACAGACAGATACACATATATATACACGCATACACACGCACGTATGCGTGCGTTCACGCATACACGCAATGCAAAAGCAACACACAAACACAAATCACCACACACGGCTCGCACTGCTTTGCACACATACATGCATATGCGCTTGCGCGCACACGCACACACAGGCGCGTGCGTGTTTGCACATGTCAAAAACAGGGGAAGGTGGCTGACACACCACTGATAAACATGAAGAAGTAACACAGATGTTGAGAGATGGTGGCCAGTAATTCAGGCTGCCAGCACGCAAACTTCCACAGTGCCATCCCATCGCTAGACTCGCGCTAGGCATACCTGTACACAAGTCTTTTTATTTTCTACCGAGTGTCTTTGCTTCGGGCCTATGCATAAGTTGGGCCTTGCACTGGTCCTAGGGCGCATTTGTTCTAAGCTTTATAATCACATTGGAGGCTTGTTTAATTTTCCTTTAGTCCTGAACTATGATCCTATCACTATCTGATTATGCTCGACATACATCATGATCTGCTTTCTGTCATCACCCTGCATTGTTAAGATTGTGCAGTCTATAGGGGAAGACGGGGTAAAAAGCGCATGGGCGGGTAAGAAGCCCACCCCAATTATCTCATGAAATAAAGAACATTTCAGTCAAATTTGCCCATAAGACGAATGCTAGACATTAACGCTCGTCTCATGGGCAAAATGAGACTGAAATGTTATAATTTCATGAGATAATTGGGGTGGGCTTCTTACCCGCCCATGCGCTTTTTACCCCGTCTTCCCTATTCTATCTGTGTCTGTAGGCTAACACGTTCATCAGAGTTGCACCATTAACTAAGCTTAGCACAAGTTTATTGGTTTCAGAGAAAGGAGGCGATTTCATATTCGTTTTAGGCTCAATTAGGGCTCTTGATCACCCACTCAGGGGCTAATTTTTGGCAAGTACAGTATATAGTTCACGGTTTCAGGCACTGAGGCCAGTGATGATATAAGCGTATGCATAGGGACTCAGCCCGCGCGCACATGCCGCATCCCACACGATGAAACTGGGTCAAAGACGGTCAACTGGGGAATAACATCAATAATGATCAAACGAATTTTATAACAGTTTCATTCAGCAAAAGCATAGGCGCAGGCTCACCTCAGAGCTCTTTCGGGGGCGTCGCGCTCCCTTCGTCAGCTGAGAGGCCACTGGCGGGTTCAGTGCACACGATTGTGAGTACAGCTCAAGGCTGCACCCACGGCGCATCACTGAACCTCAATAATCATTCGAATACGGTACTCACCTGCTAAATCCCTTTATATATACTAGATAAACCCGTGCTACGCACGGCAGCATGAAGCATCTGCGTTCATAACTGATAGGAACCTGTCTGAGCGATCGAAGAAGAAAAAGAAGAAGAAGAAGAAGAAGAACTGGTTAGATGTAAATAATGAAGAAAAGAGACCAACAAATATGTGGTGGAGCCCCCTCCCTTCCGCCCACTCCCCTCTCCTTTAAAAAAGATGATGACCCCCCAAAAAAAACCACCAGAAAAAATGTGGCGAGGGGCCGACTCGAACCCGCGACCACGGACGTGTGTAGAGGTGCGTGCCGCGACCAACTGATTTGCGGACGCGCCGCTTTACCTATTGAGCTATCAAGGCTTCTTAGACAGTCGATGTAAACGACAGAACGACCGACAGACAGACCGACCGACCGACAAAGTGAGTTATAGGTTTGTGGCTTGAGCCACAAACAAAAATTATTATAAGAGGAAGAAGGGAAAGCAGTCAAGTCGGACACCTGACCCAGCTTCATGAAAGCAATTGCAAGCCTCGCACAGAACAGACTTAGGTTTTGTCACTTTGAGAAAAGTAGGTGCCTAAATGTTGTGAAAACACACACACACACACACACACACACACACACACTAAAAAGTTATGTGAATGCCGATATTACTCTAGATTAAGTTAAAGAATGTATTCTACATCTTAGTAAAAACAAAACATCTGTTGGATTAGATGGGATATCGTATGAAATGTTAAGGCATTTACCACATAATGTCATCAGTTTTTTACATGTAATTTTCCAGAAATGTTGGGCTGATGGAGAAATGCCCCTTATCTGGAAACATTCAATTGTTATTCCTATACATAAGCAAGGCAAGCCCAGGTCTGATAGAAACAGCTACAGACCCATCTCGTTGACGTCTCATGTATGCAAACTTATGGAAAAAATCGTATTAAATAGATTAATTCATGTATGTGAAAAACAAAGCATTATACCTAATAATCAAGCAGGTTTCCGAAAAGGCAGGTCTACTACAGAACACCTAGTAAAACTCACGACACAAATCAAGCAACAGTTTGCAAGGCGAAAAAATATTCTTGCAACTTTCTTTGATGTGAAAAAAGCTTACGACCAAGTATGGCACTATCGACTATTACAAAAACTTCAAAATCACAATGTTACAGGTAATATGTATAACTATATAGAAAATTTCTTATCAGATTTATACAAGTAAGAGTTGGAAGTACATATTCAAATCCCAGAGAACTTCAGATGGGTCTTCCACAAGGTTCTGTTATTTCACCTATCTTGTTTAATATATTGATAGCAGATCTACCAAATAATATATCTAAAGACACAGTCTTAGCTCAGTACGCAGACGATATCTGCATGTGGATGAAGGTAACAATGAAACGTAAAACTCCACTTAGATCCTTGAACTATACACAAAAATTATATCAACGTGAATTAGATAAAATAAATACATTTATGAAAGAAAATGGCTTAACTTTATCATTAGAAAAAACACAAATAGTACTTTTTAATTTGGGATGCAATCCAGAAAAACTTCCAGTTTTTACCATTAATGGCACAGTAATCAATTATACGCAGAGTGTGAAGTTTCTGGGTGTTTTCCTTTCATCAAAACTTACTTGGAATCAACATATAGATTACATATTAAACAAAGCAAGAAAGGCTTTAAATTTTCTCAAAATTATAAGTAAACAGCATTGGGGACAAGATACAAAAGCGCTTATATGTCTTGCTAATTCTCTTGTACGATCTCGATTAATTTATGCTCAGGAAATTTTCTTTAGTGCTCCAAAATATTTGTTAAGCAAACTACAATGTATCGATTGTAAAACTTTTAAACTGGCACTTGGGGTACCAACTCATGCTTATAATCTAGGATCATATAAAGAAGCAGGTATTCTACCTCTCGATGAATATAGAAAGATTTCTGCTGCAAAATTTGTATTAAAATCAACAGTATATGACACATTTTGTAAAGAAGAAGTTAAGTTAGATACTGAACATGATTTTGTTAAAAGAGCTAAAACAATTCAGTCTTTGCAACCAATTAATTCCTTTGTCTCCGATTTTATTAATTGTAAAGAATTAAAAAATAAAGAAATTGCAGCTAAGCCATCTTTTTCGCCAGTACCGCCTTGGGAACAAATTAAACCTGCTTTTGATATTGATCATACAGATATTAACAAAAGTCAATCTCCAAACATATTAAAAAACTTAGTTAATTTACATATGGAAAGTTGTTATAGTGGATGTATTAAAATATACACAGATGGGTCTGTTCTTCAAAATGGGAATACAGGAGCAGCATTTGTAATACCCTCGTTAAAAATAGAGAAACGATATTATATAGGTAAATATTATTCCATTTTTACTGCAGAATTGTTAGCTATTTTAATGGCATTACAATATACTGCAGAATTACCTATAAATGCTTGTAAAATATTACTTTGTGTAGATTCGAAATCAGCATTACAAGCTATTAAAGGTCAAAATGTTAACATACGCCTTGAAATGATATTAGAGATCAAACATTTAATTAATCAATTATCGAGTAAAGACATTAGTGTAACTTTTTATTGGGTTCCCTCCCATTGTGGAATATACTCAAATGAATTGGTTGATCGAGCAGCTAGAAGTGCAGCGCATAATTCTGAGGGAACGATTCATCTTAATGTGAATTTAGATCTGCATGAATATTATAAACATATTGAAAAATTATCCAAAGAAAATTTTGACAGCATGTTAATGACTTCAGACAGTCAATATTCACGCTATTGTATAAAAGGCTCAAGTACAATGAATTCCTACTTAATTTTAAAACAGTTCAAAGATACAAGTTTAAGACAAATCGTATCTTTGATGTTTAAACTTTGTTTAAATGCTTTTAAAACAAAATTTTCTAAAGACGTTAAGTGTATATGTGGAAATCAACTATCTATAAATCATTTGCTCCTATATTGTCCTAGAATTAAAGAACAAATCAACAAAACTGATGGTGAATTGCTGAACCATCAAACGCCTTTAACCATTGAAAAAATCTTAAACAACTTTAATCTCCTTAAAAGTTTTTCAGAAATCCTGCACATAAGTCCTGTTGGTATTTTTCTTTGAGTTACTAATTAATTGTTGGTTTAAATTGTGTTATTATATTTTTGTTGTTAGCCATTTAGAAATTAAGACACACTTGTTTAACTCTTCATGTTACATAAGTCAGTTTGAAATGTTACTGTATGTCCTCCCTTCCCTCCCATCTTATATATCTGTTAATGTAATTTTTATATGCACTCCGTTAGATTTGTATGAATATCTGTGTAGGGAAAACACATAAATAATACTACCATTCACGCACTCACACACACTCTTGTAGGCTTAATTAATTTCACACACACACTTCTTTTTTTTCTTCTTTTTTTCTTTTTTTGTGGTTGATGTTGTTGTTGTTGTCTAATATCACTTGCGGGTGAACAGACGTTAAACTAAAGAACGAACACACACACACACACACACACACACACACACACACACACACACACACTCACACACACACACACACACGTGCACGCACGCACACGCGCACACACACACACACACACACACACACACACACACACATACACACTGTAGTAGACAGCACACACTTAATCATTGCTTGCTCGGTTTCCTGTCAATTCATGAGCGTAGATGCGTTGTTCTCCGTTATGCACCTTTCAAAGCAAATATGGTTAGACCAAACACCAAACTTCCAGAACGTAGAGGAACTATTTGTAAAAAAGCCCTACTTGCCTCCCTCTTCTCCTTCCTAGCCACCCCTCCCCCTCCCCCTCTCCCTTCTTCTAACCAAAGCAACCATAGAAGTTTCTAGGTGCAGTGAGTTAGGCCTAGCCTCGGCTTTTTGTTATCACACGCACAGTCTAAAAATGAACCGTTTTCAGCAGACGACACATTCTGCTACTCAGGCTATTGCAGCATCGTGTTTGCCCCCCCTGGGTATGTACGAAGGGGCCCGATTAAGGATTAATCCACTATTGTTTTTGAAAACATTTTGGCAGTTTGAGTGTTTTTACCTGGTGATTGTTGTTGGGGGCCTCCGACATAAAGGTCATACAGGGATCACGGCTGTTCCCTCAAGCACAAAAAATCTAAGTTTCGCGTAAAGGATATGACGTCACGGCTATTCCATTGTCACGGCTATTCCGTGAAACTGTCTTTCTTTCAAATCACTCCCTCCGTTAAGCAAATTTTATGTGAAATCCCGGCTTTAAACGACGACTTGGCGAATTTCACTTGGAAGAACTGTTAAGCACCTACACGTGCCCCTATATTTCACAGTTGAAGGCAAAAATCGCGGCGACTTAGGAGAAAATAGAGATTAAAAATTCTTATCGGCACACGTATTATAATATAGATACACACACACACACACAATACTCATACACACTTTGTAATACATTTGAAATGAAAAAGGGGCACGTATTTCGGTTTATTTTATTTGTTTTCACTTAAGCATTTCTGACTGCTCCTAAACTGACGGAAAGATTACATCCAATTGGCGGGCTAAGCAGGCTCCGATACTCGCCGAGCGAGTCAATAGGCGAAAAATATTTGTTTATATAGGCCTAATATAAGGCCACAATCAAGCTAGTAAAGACATAGATATGGAAAATGACAGCAAGCAAATCATTATCAGCTGTTGTTGTTGATGCACCCTGGCTAAAATACTCCAGGGATCATCCCAACAGCCGAAGCGCTTGAACACTATGGTACAAGTGCATCAGCTAGGGGTGAGAACATTACGTTTTGTGGCCGTTTATGATTACCCTGCCACAGTGGCAGTCACACTCCACACTCCACGTGAATTGGATCCACGAGGATTGTTGACATTTTTATTGTCAAGGTCTTTGACGTAGTTTAGATTTACTAGATTAGTCATGTAGAAATGTTCTCATTACTACTAAACTAGATCTAAACTAGACCGGTGCTGATCCACTTTCGCGATTGATGCTATTTACGTCAGCAGCACAGAAAATTCTGACACCATCTTATATGTTTAACTCTCACTGTGTTACAGTCTACTGTTGGTGTTAATCTAGCTTGATAAGCTTGGTTTGCCTGATGATGATACCGTTGGTAGTCAAGGGCCCTATCCACGTCCAACGTCAGGGAGGTAATTCTCGTAGGGCTAGACCCTAGTTCACAAGTACATGTTACAGCCGCCATCTTGAAATATTGAGTAGGAGAGCTTGCCTCTTTTTAAAAATGTAATCTGCACATATCAATGTAACTTCATGCAAAAGGGCATGCCTCGAACCAGAATTGCATTCTAGCAAAGATATTCTAAAATGGTAAGATGGATTACTTAAAAGCTCGGCGAACCGGGCTGATAGAGTTATCGTTAGTGGGGACGTGTACATTATTCACAGTGGAGGCTATCCAAAAACTCGGACTGGAACTTGAACGGAGAATTCAACTGGCCTATCGATGTGTAAAATGTGTCACGTTTCAAAGGGACATAACCAGTGTTTCTGTCCTCACTACTCATATAGGGAAAAGAGACTGGATGTTTATCTTCCCCTGTACAGTCTTTGATTCTAGCCCTCAAGTGTGTCCATTTTTCCACACTACACATAGACCTTCTTCGGGTTTTTTTATATTCAAAGTCAATTTTCATCTTTTTAAACAATCAATAATATGCATATAGGCGCACCTGGGGGAAAAGGCAATGAACCAAGACGTTGAGGGGGCCAGGGTGTTGTTCAAATCTGCATGTTAGCCGCAACAACCACTAAAGCAAACAAAAAAACCAAAACACAGAGAGAGAGAATACGAATACGAATACGAATGTTTCATGAGGGTAAACGGATAAGCTCAAGCTTCTTTACACCATGCCCTCGAGGGGAAAAAGAAAAACCAAATAACAAGAAAAGGAAAACAAAAAGAAAGTAAAAAATGCATTAAAAAATTAGAAAATAACAACAGGCATGTTCACAGTAAATTGAAGAACATGCGAAAAAAAATTCAAGCTCAAACGAACAGCTCGTTCACGTACTCGCACACACACAAAAACATACAGTATATCCTATAACTATACCAAATCATGCATACCTAGTCTCTTGTGGTGTAGAGAGAAAGAGAGAGAGAGAGAGAGAGAGAGAGAGAGAGAGAGAGAGAGAGAGAGAGAGAGAGAGAGAGAGAGAGAGTAACGGCGCAATTAATGGCAACAAAACGGAGCAATTGGGTATAGGGGTAATTCAAACTCGGTACAATTGAGACGCACTGAGGGTGTGGAGGTGGCGGCGGTCAAGCTGATTCAATTCAATTAGCTGCACAGCTTATCACCTCCAACTACACGATTCTTCAATTCCAGCCTGACTCTTTTCAATTCATGGACGTCAATAACAAACATTACCTAATAAGTCAAAGGTTAAGTCACTTTGCACTTGTCGTGTAGTTGTTTGTTTGCTGTATATTACCTAATAAGGTTAAAACACTACACAGGTGTTTTATTCCTCTTACTGTCACCTGTTGTGTTTTAGCCTTTGGGGCGGGTGTGTTGGGGTGGGAATATTTCTAAGCAAGATGAAGGTCGACTAGAGAAAGTAATAAAGAAGGCTGGTGGGGTGGTGGTGGGGTAAAAAGGCAACAAATCTTTGACGACCTGTACACCAGAAAACTGACCGACAAACTGAAGACGATCATGACAGACGAGACATAGGCCTATCCTTTACATGACAACATTGACAGGAGACGATCGGACAGAAGCGACAGACTGCGAGCCCCACGCGAAGAACATCAAAGTACCTGGATTCACTCGTTCCCTCTGCCATTCGTCTGTTTAATCAGAACGTAGACTGGATAGCTTGACCCGTAATTGCGCACGCTGGTGATGAGTCCTTCATCTGATGTGGGGGTGGGAGGTGGGGGGGGGGGGGGGGGTGTTGGGGGGGGGGTGTTGGGGGGGGGGGGTTGTCTCGGCCATATGTTTGCACATTTTTGCAGTTATGGTCCCCAAATTTGGCATGTTGGTGTATCACCCTAAGGTGATATACACTACTCACAAAAAGTTAAGGATCACTATGAGAAAACAGGTGCGCAATAAACTCCGTTCGCTCCTGTTATTTATTTCTCAGTCAAGCCAAATTGTTATGAATTCTTGTTCAGCTGTAAGTGGGCGATGTTGTGTTAGTGGAAACATTGCACGTGATTCTCTATTACTGAGCTTGGCAGCAAAAGAAAAAGCGGAAACTTGCGAAAAAGGACCTTGTTTTGGATCGTTCTGCATGAACACATTGCACAAGCCAGATGGAAAAACCATTATGCACGTGCAAGCACTACTGT
This sequence comes from Phymorhynchus buccinoides, assembly GCA_017654935.2. Taxonomy (NCBI): domain Eukaryota; kingdom Metazoa; phylum Mollusca; class Gastropoda; order Neogastropoda; family Raphitomidae; genus Phymorhynchus; species Phymorhynchus buccinoides. Next base: position 19,294,922 of record CM065688.1, on the reverse strand, counting down.
TTATGTGTGAGATGCTGTCTCTTGCTTGGCTTTATAAGAAGACATACCACCAGTATTAGGCCTGATTTGACAATGCCTCCACGACGAAAATTGAGCGAGTTGGATAGGGGACGAGCTGTTGCATGGTTCCAAGATGGTGTTCCCAAGCGAGAAGTGGCCAGGTGACTTCAGGTGTCCATCTCGGTCATTGTCAGACTGATTCAACGCTTCACAGCCACTGGGAGGGTCCATGAAAGACGCAGATCTGGTCGACCGAAGAAGACAACTCCACGTGAAGATCGTCTCATTGAACGACAAGCCCTGCAGACAAGAACAGCCTCTTCCAGCATCATTCGAAGGCAGCTGAGGGTGGCTACTAACATCAACATCAGCCAGCAGACCATACGGAACCGCCTTCATGGGTTTAACCTCCGTTCTCGTCGCCCAGCTGTACGGCCACGCTTAACTCCAGCCCATAGGGCAGCACGCCGCGCCTTCTGCAGACGTCACGTGAGGTGGACACGTCAGCAATGGTCCCAGGTCCTGTTCAGTGATGAATCACGCTTCACCCTGAACCACAACGACGGCCGACTGAGGGTCTGGAGGCGCCCAGGGGAACGCTTTATTGACGCCACTGTCCAAGAAAAGGTGGCCTTTGGTGGAGGTTCTGTAATGGTCTGGGGGGCCTTCAGCCTTCACCACAGAACACCCTTGTATCATGTACAGGGTAACCTGACTGGCCTCCGATACCGGGATGAGATCCTTCGACCGCTGGCTGTGCCTACACTGCAGCAGATGGGACCGCCGGCTGTCTACCAGGATGACAACGCTCGCCCCCACAGGGCAAGGGTGGTCAACGACTTCCTGCAGCAGTCTGGAGTCAACAGAATGGAGTGGCCAGCATGCAGTCCCGATCTCAACCCGATTGAGAACCTCTGGGATGAGCTGGATCGCAAAGTGAGGAGCAACCACCCCCCTCCCAGGGATGCCCAGCACCTCTACCAGATGCTGCAGGCTGAGTGGCAGGCGCTTCCACAGAGGATCTTCACCACCCTGGTCAACTCCATGAGGACTCGCTGCGTCGAGTGCCAGAACAGCCATGGCGGATACACGCATTACTGAACTTTTGGGAGCATCAGAATGCCCTGTCTTGTGATTTCAATGACTTTGGGAAATCAAATTTCGATACGTACCCACTTTGATCAAATGTACAGACCAAACGATTGCTCGAAATTGAAGGCAATTGTGTATCGTTATCACTAAAGCATTGAATTAAATGTTGGCCAAAATTCAACGCATTGGCTTTCTTATTTAGAAAGTTATGAATTAGTTTGCAAGTGATCCTTAACTTTTTGTGGATAGCTTAGTATGCTGGGTGACGTTTACCCTCTTGACCTTAACCTTTGACTTGAACATCGCCAATTATTGTTTGGGCCATATCTTTTAGGCTACATCCTGGCAGACACAATCCCCAAATTTGGCAAGCAGGTAGACTAGCTTAAGATCATCTTATGGGGTGCTAAGTATTGATGACCTTCATGACCATGCTGGCCTTGACCTTTGACCTTTCTGCTTTGTCTATCGCAATATTGCATTAACTGCTGCATTGATTCGCTTACAAATTAGTAGGGCGGTTTCAAATGAAACTAAGGCGCCCACTGTAGAATTTTTACCCTTTCTGACCTTGACCTTGACCTCTCAGGCATTTAGATCCATCTTCAAAAACACAATAGCCTTGTAGACTTTGCCTCTTGTTTTTTGAGTTGTCCATTTATCACACAGCCATGTTGACTGAGTCTTCACAAACTGCAGTCAGCCAACATGCGCTGTTGCTGCAAAATGGAAATGAACATTAAACGAAACACCCGAAGGTGCTGATGGGACACAGAGACACGCACTGGCAATCACCTGCCCTATCAGCATGAGAACAGCCCAGTTTCACAAGAGAGAACGCTCGTAATAGTTCGCGCAATTCAACACAAACGGTCCTAGGAAACAACATCGTTTGCCGATAGTTTCGCGAGCGCTCTGATCCTCTTCCAGTTCCAAGCCTTGCGCGCCGAAAACTATCATGTGATTTGCTTTTTCTTCAAGTTAAAATTTTTTGCATTCGATCGCGAGAACGAGATTGATAATACCGAAACGGGGTTGATGTATTTTTTTGTTTGTTGGCCCATTAAGATTATTTGGTTAATATCATATTCATTTTGGACCAATCAGACAAGATTTCACCCCAAATAATGAAAAGTCGTTTCTTAGTGCCCCTTTTGGCGCAAACGCTCTGCGCGCGCACAACGTCATCTTGTGAAACTAAGCAAACCCCATTAGACCTTGACTGCTGCCTGCAACTACTATCACTGCTGTTGATAATGACGATGATGAAGATGACGACGACGACGACGATGATGATGCTGAGGAGGAGGAGGATGACGACGATGATGCTGATGACGAAGATGATGACGGTGATGATAATTATGACGACGACTATGATGATGATGACGATGATGAGTAGGAGGTGGAGTAGTAGGAGTATGATTAATAGATGCCTGGTCACCACATAAGCTGGTTCTGTAGCATATTCAAGGACAGCCCATGATGTGTGGTGACCAGGACGTTGTGTGTGTGTGTTCGCATGTGTGTGTGTGTGTGCGTGTGCGTGTGTGTGCCTGTGCCTGTGTATGTGTGTGTGTGTGTGTGTGTGTGTGTGTGTGTGTGTGTGTGCGTGCGTGTGCGTGCGTGCGTGCGTGCGTGCGTGTGTGCGTGTGTGCGTGTGTGTGCGTGTGTGTGTGTCTGTGTGTGTGTGTGTGCGTGTGCGTGTGTCTGTGTGTCTGTGAGTGTGTCTGTGTGTGTGTGTCTGTGTGTGTGTGTGTGTGTGTGTGTGTGTGTGTGTGTGTGCGTGTGCGTGCGTGTGCGTGAGTGTGCGCACGTGTGTGAACAAACATTGTTTTATTGCCATGAAACCCAAACAAAGGCTTACAATGCACAAGCTAAGAATACAAGTTAAACGCACAGTAGGCCTACCATACGCGGTTTTATTTTGTGAAAACAAGTAAAAACATATTTTGCCACAACATGGCTGGAGTGGAATTCATCCAACATCGTCATGTCTGATGTGTGTGTGCGTTGTGTTGTGTTGTATTTCTGGTTCATTAATGAATGATTAAGGTATTATTAATTAATACTATATTGTTTATTTGTCATGATACCATTTTTTAAAAATTAGTGACGGGCATATTCAATGTTATTATTATGACTAGCAGCAACGCCCTGCGGTTGCTACGCCCTGCGCTTGCTTCACTTTGCAGCAGCTTCCCCCCCCCCCCCCCTCCCCCCGACACAGGTCTTTAGAATAGCAGTTGTCAGGATAGCACTTCAAAATGTCTCCCACTCACTGTAGTCCATGTTTACGGAGCCCCCTCGGCTCTCACTCTCACTGTGCTATTGGCCCTTCAAAATGTCTTCCATTGCATTCGCCTTTGAAATTCCATCTGCCATTCTTTCTCCACTGCTCCAGTGATGACAGGTCCGACTGCAGGGCTTGCTGGTCTTCGTCTGATGAAATGGTTCGGAAGATAAGGCAGCCATCAGCAAAGAGTTTGGACTGAGAGGAATGAATGGCGTCCGGCAGATCATTGATGTATGTCACGAAGAGGAGGGGTCCTAAGACGGTACCTTGGGGCACTCCCGATGTAACATCAGTTCGTGAGAAGTGTGTTCCTTCCAAGAGAACCTCCTGCTTCCTGGCTGACGGAAAGGACTGTATCCACTGAAGGGTGTTGTCCTGTACGCCGTAAAAGTCCAGCTTGCGGAGGAGGCAAGCATGAGGCACCTTGTCGAACGCCTTGCTGAAGTCGAGCAGGATTATGTCTACTTGCTTCCCTGAGGCGAGACTGCTGGCGACTTCATGAATAGTGCCCCTGAGCTGGGTCTCAAAGGAGCGTTTCCGACAGAAACCATGCTGACAGTCAGTGAGTATTTTGTTCCAGTCGATGTGCCTCATGCTGCTGCTATGGAAAATTATGCTCCAGTACTTTGCATGCAATTGACATGAGCGACACAGGACGATAGTTCGAGGCTAAGTGTTTCTCCCCTTTCTTGAATATGGGTACAATCCATGCCTGTCGCCAATCATCAGGAATTTCGCTTGTTTCAATGAGAGCTGGAAAAGCCTTGTGAAAACTGAAGTAATTTCTTCTGAAGCCGTCTTGAGCATGAAGGCAGGTCCTGTGGCCTTCTCTGTTTTCAGATTCTGTAGCAGTTTCGTCACACTGTGTCGACAGTGATTTTCTGCATTGGCTGATGCGGACTTGGGCCCTTGCTAAGCATGTTAGTTCTGTTTCCAGTTGTAAATACTGACTTGAACTGTTCATTCAAGATTTCAGTCTTGCTTGCGGGCCGAATGAACCGCCTCCAGCTCATGGCTCACACAACCGTTTAGGACAAATGGCCCGGCTCCGGCTCATAAGAGTTTTCAAGAGGTTTTGATTTCTGGCGTGTAACCAGCTTTCAAGTGCGACGTCATAACCTATTTTCGGTTTGCTTTGACCTTGCATCTCTTGAAATCAACCAATCATTGCAGACTTTACATTCAGGTTTGGTTGTAGAGGGGGGTCAAAGATCGGAATGTGAAATTTTCCTTCTTTCTATGTGTGAGCTGTTTTCGTCAATAGGAGACAAACGACGAAGGTATGGAATCTGATATTTTACGATCGTTTAGTGCATGGTGTTAGTAATGTTATCTTAAAATATCAGTCCATAACTTTTCATAACTTTTTTGTGGTGATGGGTTTTCGAACCTGGTCAAATGGCCCGTCCGAAACGGTTGTAAGGGGAAGCAACTGGCCAGTGCCGAGTGAGCTAGGGAAGCCATCTTTGTTCTTGAGAGGAGGGACACCTGCTGATTCTTGGCCACGGCTCTTGACATAGCCCCCCCCCACCCCCCCCCACCTCCCTCCTACAGCCCCCCCCCCCCCCCAAAAAAAAAAAAGCAAACAAACAAAACGCTTTAAATTATCGTTTATGACTAAAGAAAAGAGAACTAGTACTTTTGTCCTTTCATTAATGTCACTGCATGATTACTTTTAATCCACAAAGCGGAAGACTTTTTCAACAACACAACCGTTCCAGTGTATAACATCACCGAGCGCGTGCTATCCTCAACCTGCTCCAACATGAGCATGGAAGGAACGCGGGGCTACTTGTTTTACGAACTTGCTTCTGGCGGAAGTAGCCCTCAAGACTATAGACCAACAGTGTGTGATGTCACTTTTCACGTGACAGGGGACAGAATTGTGCAGTTGGAAGTCATCGAGTGTCGATCAGTGATGGTGTTTCTAAAGGAAACTGACAGCCTGTCCATCAACAGGCGACCAATAGATTGTCGGACTTCCGGATCCGGGTACGGGTCATCGCTTCCTCCGGTTCACAGTCTCACACACAAATTCCGAATGGAGTTTGAAGACTTCAAGTCGACGGCGATCAACAAAACCTCCAAGTTGTCCGTTCGGTTTGCGGCTGTACGAGAATCTGCAAGGACCAGTCTGGAGCATATTTCACTTTCTGCATCATCCGGTAAGTCGGTTATGTAACATTGTGCTTCCATATCTCATCTCTATGTGTCTACGTCTTCCGAGGATGAATCGACAGTGAAATGAAAATACAGCAATACGAAAGTAGCTCAGTTCCCATGTTGGGTCCTTGAATAATTCGAGAAAAAACCCCTAAATGTTCATAGTGAAGGTCTCTGTACACGTGAACATTTTTTCACTCCCCCCCCCCCCCCCCCCCCCCCCATGGCAACACAGAGAGAGCCACTCGTAAAGGTATGCATACACGTTAACAATATTCGCAAAATATCACTATTTCCCCATGGCAACACAGTAAGTTGTAAGTGTGCCTAACACTGTGTTGCCATGGGGAAATAGAGATATTTTGTGAATAATGTTAATGTGTACACAGACCTTAAGCTTACTTGCATATCGCTGTGTTGACATAGGGAAAGAGTGAAAAATGCTCACGTGTACAGAGACCTTTACCAACTTTAAAGGGACACCCTGGCGGATGTGTTTTACGTCGAGATCACCAGGAAAACACCCTTTACAGAGATCGCAGCACTCACTTTGCTCTGGTTTCCTAGAAATCAAACCAACAAATCGGCGATTCCTCCTTGGCAGAGGTGCTGGAAGTCAGTTTCTTTCAGTGAAAGACAAGGCAAGACTTTTCTAATGGCCGCCTGAGTCAGACCAAATCGTTTGCACGAAAATTCTATAATACAAGCTTTTTTTCTTGCTTTTTTTTTATCTATTGTATAAAGTTTACCAAAAGGAGTTTCGCTCACAACAAAGGAAATAGCTCCAATTGTTTTTTTTACTGCACTACAAAGACAAAAAAGCTTCAACCACTCTTGAGTGGCCTCCACCCACCCCGTCCAAAATGGCTTATCTCTCCGGCAATTCCGCCAAGGAGGAATCGCCGTTTTGACGGTTTGATTTCTAGGAAACCAGAGCCAAGTAATACCTGTATTTTCAGTATTACCGGTTCACGTACCGCCAGCTGTATTCGTCAGTGTGTCCCTTTTAAATACCTAAGCTGTCATTGTAGCATGAGCCTTTAAACGTTGCCTAGCTTGCTGCCAAAGTTTGGATAGGCAAAGATCATTCTAGCCTTTATGTAATGAGATCGTGTGATCTTCTATAATGTAATAATTATTCCTCAATTCCGGTGAAACAAAAACAACAACCGATTTCAACATCACTCGTCGCTATAGTATATTGGACAAAAATCACTTTCCTTAAATTTAATGAAAGTGAGAGCGTGCTACAGTGGAACCCGGTTATAAGCAAATCGAAGGGAGATAATGTTTTGTTTTCTTATATTCGGGTTTTCTTATATCCGAAACTCGGATATAAGAAAACATTTTGAATTTTTTTTCTTATAACCGATTTGAATGGGGAAAAAAGGGGAAAAATAAAAGAGAAAAGGAGAAAAAAATAAAATAAAAGACAAACAGAAACATAAAACGAAGAGAAAATGCTTTTACCTAATTTGGTGCATGAATAAAAGGAAAAAATGCAAAGCAAAGGAGGAAAAAAAGAAAGAACAGAGCAGAAAATTAAAAACAAAAATGAAGGCAGACGTGGTGTGAGTTGCATGATGAGCGAGCAAGATAGCGGAGAGCAGATGAATGAGTGGGTGTGGTGTAGGAGTAACATATTTGTTTAAATGTAAATTTCTGTTTCTTGTTTTTAATCAATATTCTAATTTGGATGTATAACTATGACTTTTTACACAGTGGAAGACAATTTTTGTATTTGCGTTTGTACAATGCCAATGGACAATAAAGAAACTTGTGACTTATGACTCTGACTCTTGTTTTACATCATAAAATCAAAATACAGCAAAACTCGGTTATAAGAAAATCGAAGGGAGATCATTTTTTTTGCTTATTACCATATCCAAGTTTTTTTTCTTGATAACCAAATTGAATGGGGAAAAGGGGAAAAGAGAAAAAGAAAAAGAAAAGAAAAGAAGGACAGAAAAACAAAACGAACAGAAAATCCTTTTTCCTAATTTGATGCATTTCTTACATCATAAAATCAAAATCATCTACTAAGAAGAAGATTTAAAGGTACCTACAACCACTCAAACTAACAAGCTTTTTTCTTCTTTTTACTGTTATCAAATACGTACCCATTCACCTATCTTGTACTGAACTATTACCATTTACTGCAGCTTTTTATCAATCGTTTGCTTTTGTTTATGTGGATTTTCATCCACATATTCAGTTATTTGTATTTATCTTCTTAAAGAAATGGATTGCCTTTTCCTCTCTGCCATTGCTGCTGAAAATAAAAGGATGGACAGTCTCACTACCACCAACACAAAAGTACAGGCACTCATATTTTTTTTTTTCTTCTGCTCAACATTTATTTTGCACAGAATACTGAAGGAAAGTATGGAATAAAGGAACAAAAACAACTCAATTAGTCGTGCAATCAAGTGCCTGTACTGTTTAGACTGTCTGTGACGCAACTGGTATGAGGTAAACTTTCCCTTTTTGGAATGACTTCAATTTTCTCGGAACATCCTTTCAGTTCAGGTCCAACTCACTTTTAAAGACACACTGACCCAACACGATTAAGTCTTGTTTTTTTTTCTGGGTAGCTGTGACCCACATACAAATTCCCCCAACTTCAAATTGAGGCTGCTCTTTAAATGTTTTGTTTTCAATTTGGGGGCATTTGTATGGGAGTCAAACCTGGTCAAAACAAGATTTTTGTACCAGCTATAAGAGGGAAAACACATGTGGAACCCATGATTTTGACACGTGATCTGGTGGGTCTTTAAAAAAATGTTGTTCAATGGTAATTCGCTTATAAGAAAATAGAGCTTGCTTATAAAAAAAATGAACTGCAAACCAGCTCTCTTGTATGACATACTTTTCTTATGTCCAAGTTTCCATTGCAGATGGGAGAAGGATTTTACTTGCTAAATAATCAAGTTTTCTTATAAGCGAGTTTCTTATATCTGAGTTTTGATCATAGATAAGAAAGAAGCAGTTCTGCAGGGAAATATTTTTGCTTCATTATAAAGCAAGTTTTCTTATAAGCGAGTTTCTTATAAGCGGATTCGGCTGTATATTTCTATATTAAGGTTAGAGTGTCTGTGACGTAGCTGCTTTTCCTCTTTTGTTTGTTTAGTTGGAACACTTGCACTTTTTGAGTTCACTGCCCTAATTTAAAAAAAAGCACTTTCTTTTGTTTGTTTAAGGTTAGTTGGAACACTGCACCACTTTTTGGAACATCAATTCAGTTCATGCCCTAATTTTAAAAAATCACTTATAAGAAAATCAAACCGCTTATAAGAAAATGAAATGCAAACCAACTCCCTTGTATGAAATCATTTTCTTATATCCGAGTTTACATCGCGGATGGGAGAACGAATTTGCTTCCTTATAACCGGGTTTTCTTATAAGCGGTTTTCTTATATCTGAGTTTTGATAATACATAAGAAAGGGCTTTCTTATAAGCGGGGAGTTTCTTATAAGCGGGTTTCTTATAAACGGGTTCGACTGTATTCACAATTTTGTGGTTAGCGTGTTTTGGAGGGGAAATGGGGGTGGGGGTAGTTACCCGACTACAGGGGATCGGATGCATGGGGTGGTGGGTGGGGGGGGGGAGGGTGGTATTGTATGTTTCTCAACTTTGCGCAGGCTACATACAAACGCCTTCCTGGGACGGATCAACCCCTTATCCGCTATTCATGATCAGCTGCGTCACTCTGACACCACCGAATGCGCACCACGTCGTCTTTTTCAGTTTTCTGGCCTTGGAAATCAACTTCTGGGACACCCTGTTCAACTTTCCTGAATCCTGTGAATGGACTCACAAATACTACCGCATGTCCCCCACGGAAATAAAAAGAAAACGAGGCAGGAGATACGTGCAAAGTGTTCAGCAAGTGGCTCATGTTTTTCCTGACGATTTCTTTAAGGAGCAGCCAAAGATTGTTGTTCCCTTGTCTTTCTATTTCTCTACGCGCGACTCCGAGCCCCTCTCGGGGTTCCAGATTCGCTACTCTTTTCACCGTAGAAGGACCAAGCCAATACGAGTGGTATGGTGCAGAGAGAGGGGAGAGAGAGAGAGAGAGAGAGAGAGAGAGAGAGAGAGAGAGAGAGAGAGAGAGAGAGAGAGAGAGAGAGAGAGAGAGAGAGAGAGAGAGATATTCTTGTGATATTAGACGGTAAGACACACACACATGTGCAAGTGTGTGTGCTTGATATTGTAAGTGTGTGTATGCGAGTCTGCAAATATGTGTGTGTGTGTGTGTGTGCGTGTGCGTGTGCGTGTGTGTGTGCGTGTGCGTGTGTGTGTGCGTGTGCGTATGTGCGTGTTTGTGAATGTTTTTGTGTATGTGACTATCTGTGTTGGTGTGTGTGCGTGTGCGTGTGCGTGCGTGTGTGTATGTTTTTGTGTATGTGACTGTCTGTGTTGGTGTGGTGTGTGTGTGTGTGTATGTATGTGGGTGTGTGAGTGGGTGTGACTGTTTCATTGTGTGTGTCTGCATGTGTATGTGTATGTGTATGTGTGTGACTCTGTGTGTGTGTGTGTGTGTGTGTGTGTGTGTGCGTGTGCGTGTGCGTGTGCGTGCGTGCGTGCGCGCGCGCGCGTGTGTATGTGCGTGTTTGTGAATGTGGGAATGTTTTTGTGTATGTGACTACCTGTTTGTATTGGTGTGTGTGTGTGTGTGTGTGTGTGTGTGTGTGTGTGTGTGTGTGTGTGTGTGACTGTGTTTTATTGTGTGTGTCTGCATGTGTATGTACATTACGTGTGTGACTGTGTGTGTCTGTATATGTGTGTGTTTGTGTGTGTGCACGCGCGCGCATGTGTGTGTGTTTGTGTATGTGTGTGCGTGTGAAATGTTCATTTAAATTCAGTGCTGTATTATCTCTCAGTGCTTTGACTGTCACTTTAATATTTGTGACTTTTTCTCATCATTAACATCATTGTCGTCACCATCATCATGATCACCATCATCCTCTTCCTGCTCATCGTCATCATCATCTCAATCCCAGGGGACGGGTGACCAGTGGAATTGTTCTGGTACAACTTGGACAGACCTGTGGGAGCATTTCCCTTGCGATCTAGACCCTCAGTGTGCTGATTCTGAGGACGAGGCGCCCTGTGCCTACACCTCACAGAGATGCGGACTGAACAAGGTATGCTAGTCAGTCAACAAAACTTCAGAAACAACACAGTATGCTCTTCAACCAACAAAACTTAGGAACCAATTTATGTTGTCTTAAACTCCTGGGAAAAATGAAAGGAAAGCGCCGGGCAGAGTGGTTACAACGTTCCATTGCCAATTTAACGCATGAGTGAATCAAATACCAGCCAAGCCTCGCCCTTTCTTTCCAGTTTGGTGGGAAATTGAACTGAACGCCAAGTCATTCGGATGGGGACTTAAAGCCAGTCTGACCCTTGTGCTTTACGCACGTAAAAAAACTCGCTGCAGTGGAAAAGTTCAATAAGAGTAGGGAGAAATCCCGTTGTTGAGCATGAATCAAATTGATAGACAGATTTTCCAAGTCCGCTATCAATCCTCTGCGGAAGAAGAAGATCACTATAAATTTTGATTACCGGGCCGGTGTTACAGAAAAATAATCACCTCTGTTGAAATGATCTAGTGAGAACGTGGCCAATTCTCATCCTACAGCATTTTTTCTGTAGAAATATGTACTACAAAACTATAGAAAATTGACCTGAATCTACTTTCTATTGACTGATCTGACTTCTCTACAGGTTCAATTTATTAATTATTTTGGTAACGCTGGCTAATCTAATGATCTGAGAATGATAACAGCGAATGAAATAATACTAACTCAATACAGTAGAACTAACATTAAGAACATTTCTGTTCTAACAGTCACTCAATATTGGAACAATCTTCCTGAACAAAATAATTGCTTCAAATATTAACAATTTTAAGAACCTGCTGGATAGTCATCACAAAATTGCTTTGTTGAAATGCACTTATGATTAATGTATCAATGAATGCACAGAAAGCCCCACAGCTATGCCAATTTCTAAATGCTAAGCAAAATCATGAAGACAAACTATCAAGAGAAAGAACATGTCAAGAGGCCGCAAGGCCTAGATGTCCTAACCCTGACTCATGCTACTCACTCGAGCACAATAAATTATGGCGCAACATCAATATCAAAACAAAGCTAAAGATAGGTTATGTAAGCTACTTTCTTATAACAAGTCAGGCATAGCATCTCAGTAATTAAAAAAGCTTTCGCAGTTGTTGTGCAATCTTTTAAGACATTTCGATTCTAAAAGGAGGGGGAAAAAACAAGAAAGCCAAAACGAAACATAACAAACCGCCATTATCAACAACCACAACAAATAACAAGTGACAATGATAATGTTGTTTGTTTGCTTGACTACACTTGATCGTTTGCTTGCTCCACTGTTTCGCTTGCTGGCTTATTTTCCAGGTGGAGGTTAGTGAAAGCTGTTTTGTGTATCAGAAAGCGAAGCCTCGGACGTGGTTTGACGCCGACAGAGACTGCAGGCAATATGGCGGCGTTCTAGCCAGTTTGGAAAATCACCGGAAGTGGAATGACGTCATCAAACTCTTGGCTCGCAGTAGAGAAGACCTCACCTGGATTGGTTTACTGTCAGCGCGAAAAACCAATGGAAACGCTTTTTTCGATCCCAAGTAATATTGGATTACATTATAACACTATTAAGGATTTATTGCTCATAGTTTTCTTTTTTTTCTATTTTCATCCCCATGTTATAATTTCAAACTTGGAACAAGTATACCTGTCCATCAAGCAGCTATTATTTTACTGACATATGGAAACAAAACACCCCCTCCAAAAAAACCCAATACACTCAATACACAGCAATATGCAGATATTTTTTTATAAATCATTAAACTAGCAAAACTAAGCAATCACACCTACACCGATGCTGCTGAAACACACTTTCCCCACCTAAATTTTTAGCAACAAACTACTGTAGACAATATCATAATATTTGTACATAGCATATTTCCTGCGTTTTCTTTCCTGCACGTTCTTAGCATGCCAATGAACTTCGCAGGTACAAACACACCTGGCAGTGGACTAGTGGATCAGTGGCCTACTATGTGGACATCTATGTGAATAATATGGAAAACCACTGTGGCAAACTTCATCGTCATCTATCCAAAACTTCGCCGTCTGACAAAGTATATGCTTCCAAGTGTCAGTTTTTATTGAGTGCGGCCTTTCTCTGCGATGTCTCTTCGCCGACCAGCCGTATACGGCATAGTCAGAATATTCAGATTTCCTTGAGAGGTTCTACAACTCAGGCTCATGTCCTTCTGATAGTGTGTCCTTTTCAACACTTTGTGCATGAGATGTCAGCTTGTGATGGCCAAAGTCTGTGCAGTGAGTTAGACAGCTCTGTGGGATGGTACCACAACAATTGCCTGATGACTTCCGGCAAAGCCAAGCATCCGTATTTTTACTGCGATATGTCAGATGAATACCTACCTTTCAGTTTAGTCTGCGATCATCGCGAAGACTGTCAGGACGGAAACGATGAAAGCTTTTGTGTGCACCCCTTGTGTACAGGATCAGTCTGGGATTGTGGAAATGGGCAGGTCAGGGCTTTGTATTTTCGTTCATAAACTGTCATTGTCTGATGTCTTTGTTGAAATGTGTAGGGAAACTGCTTATTTGCTAAATGTGCGCATAAAAGTATGGTTTTCTTTTGCGTAGTAACTGAATGTCAAATAAGAAATATTGACTTCTTCACACTAACACGCATCTCTTACTATCTTAATGTAATCCGGCTCAGTTCACTTTCTTTTCACCATTATAACCTTTGATTTGATTGAGTGAGACACACGGATATCTCTTTTATTTTCCATTAAAGAATCAAGCGTAAAAAATCTGTTTTAAAACAGGCCATCCGTTACATGTCATTCTGTTATTATTATAAGGATGAACAGTCTACACTGATGAACATTTGTTAGGGTGTACACACTACTACGCTCTATTTCCATCCTTTATTTGTTTCTTTTTCTCTATCTTTCTGCAGTGTATCGATCTCAAGAAATACTGCGACGGTTTCGAAGACTGCCTAACAAAATCAGATGAGACCATGTGTGTGGAAGAGACCTTGGATCGTTCCTACACTCTGAAACCTCCAGCTGTGGTGACTTTTGACCGACCAGGTGGGTTTTCAGTCACCGCTCTTCCCGCCAACACCACTCAGTGTCCAGACACTCACTTCCAGTGTCCAGATGGTGGCTACTGTATGCCTGTGTACGTCAGGTGCAACAGTATCAACGACTGTCTGGGTCACCAAGATGAGATGCACTGTGGTCATTTCAGATGTCCCGGGTTTTACCGATGCCGCAGAAAAGAAAGAACGACGTGCGTTCATACGACTCACGTCTGCGATGGTTTCCCCCAATGTCCTCAGCACGATGATGAACTGCTGTGTAACGTGACTTGTCCCAAGCCGTGTGTTTGTTACGGCCTGGCCTTCACATGCTCTCACCCCTTTCAGGTCCACTCTTTCTCTCAGTTACGTTATCTGGAGGCCAGAGGGAGTCACCTGCTACAGACAGACCTGTTGCACAACAGCATGTTGATTCATCTCGGTGTGCAGGCTTGTGGGTGGTCCAATTCAACACACTTTAACTTCACCAATCTTCACAGTTTGGATTTGAGTGATAATTTACTGCAACACGTCAACTTTAGCCATTTTGTAGGAATGCACCAGCTTCGAAGGCTGAGCTTTGCGGGGAATCCTCTATCCACTCGTCTTTCTGATGCCCAGGCAAAATATCGGCTACTATCCTTGAAAGTTGTTAACTTTTCCCGGGTAGTTTTAGACGTTATTGACATGATGATTCTGTCAGGCGTTTTGCCAGAGCTGCAGTTACTGGATTTGTCGAACAGTGGGATTACGTCACTGCAGGGTCAGAAAATTTTCAAAACTCTTCGGGTTTTGGACGTGCGTGGAAGCGCTGTGTCTGACTTCACACCACACTTCATGAAAAGCATGACTTCTCTGGAGCGTGTTTTTGCAGACAATTTCAAGCTGTGTTGTCCCACTGTTTTGCCTGATGATTTTCGAGGCCAGTGTTTTTCCCAGTCGGATCAGATCTCTTCCTGCAATGATTTGTTGAAGTCCAACATTTACCGTTTCTTCTTGGCTATGCTTTCCCTGCCTGCGATCTTGGGAAACTTAAGCTGTTTTGTTTACCGCCTTGCAACATCATCAGGGCAACGCAAGACTGGTTTTTCAGTGTTCGTCCTTAATCTGTGTCTGTCTGATTTTCTGATGGGGGTGTATCTAGCCATCATTGGGTTAGCTGACAGAGTTTTTGCCGGTGTTTATGTCTGGAATGAAAGTGCTTGGAAAACTAGTGCTGCATGCAAGGTGGCAGGGTTTTTATCTTTGCTGTCGTCCGAGGTGTCTGCATTTATCATCTGCCTCATCACTTTGGATAGGTTTATCGTTCTCCGCTTTCCTTTCAGTCAGACCCGCTTCAAGGGCACGTCAGCTCTCCTGGCTACTATTGTTGTCTGGATGGTGGGCTTGATTTTAGCGTCTGTCCCTCTGCTTCCAGCCCTGTCACAGTGGAGGTTTTACCAGCAGACAGGCATCTGCATCCCACTGCCGATCACCACAGCTGGCTTTGCTGGCCACAGCTATTCTTTCAGCGTCATGATCGTCTGCAACTTGGTTCTCTTTCTTCTCATTGGTGTGGGCCAATCTCTTATTTACTGGTCCATTCGGACCAACGCGATATCTAAACACTCAGAGTCAAAAAAAGAGGATCGGCAAAGCAACACATCCAAGGACACCATCATCGCCAGACGTCTCCTCACCGTCGCCATGTCGGATTTTCTGTGCTGGTTTCCCATTGGTATGTGCGGACTGTTGGCAGCAATGGGCGTGGTCATATCAGACACGGTCAATGTCGCCATGGCGATTTTCGTTTTGCCGCTTAATTCAGCGTTTAACCCTTTCATCTACACAATGAGTGTCGTCATGGAGAAACGCCAGAAAGCCCAGGAAATGCGATTCCAGAAGTTCTTACAAGCATATCTGAAAAAGCCACAAACGAAGTAGCTAGCTATAGTGATAGTGGAACCCCGCTTAACGGGCACCTCAGTTTTGCGGACATCTCAATAATCCGGACAGTTTTACTCAGTCTCTTCCCTTCTTATTCATTACTGAGTTTCCAGCAGAGCACCTCACAATTACGGACAGTTTTAGCCAGTCTGTAGGGTGGTATATGGTCACAATACTGAGCTTCGACTGTAGTATAATAATAAAAAAATGAAACAGACTGCAACGTCACTGGAACATACAGCAAACAAACAACTACACGACAAGTGCAAAGTGACGTTATTTTATTCACAAGAGACAAAACAAAACTACTGGATATTTCGGCAAATGCGCCTTTATCAACACAGACAAGCAATTAAACAGCAAACATCAAATATAGCAAAAGGAGTAAAAAGTAGGCAACAGAAGGAGCAAAAAATAAAAACACACACATCAAGATGAACCTGTCTTCTACCTGCTACCAAAAATCCACAAAGCCAACAACCCCGGACGACCCATCGTTTCTGCTTGTAGTTGTCCTACAGAAAATATATCTGAGTACTTGGACCATATCCTCCAACCCATCGTACAACAGCTCCCCACGTATGTGAAAGACTCCTCACACGCCCTCAACATCATCCAGGACCTGAACAACAACCTTCAATTCCACCCCAAATATCTGTTCACACTTGATGTGGTTTCCCTTTACACCAGCATACCACATGCAGATGGACTTTCAGCCCTGACTCATTTCCTGGAAAAACGCAAGACCAAAGACCCACCAACCACTGCCATTGTCCGATTAGCTGAACTTGTGCTGACATTGAACACCTTCTCCTTTGGTGAGGAGGTCTTTGCCCAGATGAGCGGAGTTGCCATGGGAACTAAAATGGGCCCCAGCTATGCATGCCTCTTTATCTGGAAGAACAGATCCTCAAAAACTACAAAAAAACTGTCCCTGAGGTCTACAAACGTTTCATCGATGATGGCCTTGGCCTCACTTCTGGATCCTACGAAGAACTCTTGGACTTCATCCACTTCATACAGAGCTTCCACCCAGCGATTGGCTTCACATTCATGATCTCCAGCGAATCAGTCACATTTCTGGACATGCAAATCTCGCTACAAGAAGGACAGCTCCAAACATCCATCCACTACAAACCTACAGACTCACATTCCTACCTGGACTACCGTTCGTCCCACACCCCAGCCACAAAGAACAGCATTCCATATTCTCAACTCCTCCGACTCCGCCGCCTTTGCTCAGATGACCATGACTTTGAAATCAAAGCACAGGAAATGATGGATTTCTTCCTAAACCGGAATTACCCTCTCACAGCAATCGAGTCTGCCCTCACCCGTGTCAACAGAATTTCTCACTCTGAAGCCCTCCAAACAAAGCAGAGACCAGAAACAGATGACAGACCCATCGTCAGCCTACTGTTCCACCCATCCATTCATCGTGTGCGCAACATCCTCATCTCCAACTGGTCACTTCTAAAATCCCGTGAACAGGTAGCGGACATTTTCGACCAACCGCCCCTCGTGACCTACAAACGTGACACCAATCTACGTGACCTACTGGTTCGATCTAAATTGAAACCGAGAAGCCAACATGCTCCAGGAACCTCTCCATGCCAAAACCCCAAATGCAAAGTGTGCCCATTCATCTGTACTTCAACACAGGTCCATGGACCTCTTTCGAAATTCAACATCACCAAACACTTCACCTGTCAGACTGAGAACATTGTGTACGTCATTCATTGCCTCAAATGCAAACAACTGTACATTGGTGAAACTGGCCGAACCCTTGCCACCCGCTTCAAAGAACACTTAGCTGACATCGTGCACCAGAGAGACAAACCTATAGCCCACCACTTCAACCAGCCTGACCACTCCACATCAGACATACGCGTCAAAGGGATGTGGCTCCTGTTCACAAAAAACACAAACAACAGAAAGGACATGGAATCACACCTCATCAACAAACTGGGCACCAGAAAGCCTCATGGACTGAACGATAAACCTTAAGCCTCATTATATATTATTCTGTGTCATTTTAATTTTGCCGTAACATGTTCTTGAACCCATCTACCCCCCTCCTTCACCCCTTCCCAAAACTCCTCCCCGCCCCCAACCCTCCCCCTCCCTTTTTGCCACCACCTCCCCCCTCCCCCCCCCCCCCCCCCCCACTTCCCTGCGTGTCCCGCCTGGGTTGGGGGGACAGGGGTCCAATAGCCACAGCTAAGTGAAGGAGTGACCCTTGTATACTGGGCAGTGTGGTAGGGTTCAATAGCCACAGCTAAGTGAAGAAGGTTCCCCCCACTGCCCGAAGCCCCCTCCCCCGGTGTGGACCTCTGTATTCCTAATTATTTTACAAACTTGCTTGTAATGGAATGTCTAGTTTTCATTTCCCCCATTTCCCTGTGTGTCCCGTCTGGGTTGGGGGGACAGGGGTCTGATAGCCACAGCTAAGCGAAGGAATGACCCCTGTATACTGGGCAGTGTGGTAGGGTTCAATAGCCACAGCTAAGCGAAGAAGGTTCCCCCCACTGCCCGAAGCCCCCTCCCCCGGCGTGGACCCCAGCATTCCCAATTAATTTACAAGCTTGATTGTAATCACTAATGATCAATTTGATTCCTATCCATATCTACCGCCCAATACCCACCCACCCCCTCCTTCCCATAACCCCCTCCCCACCCCTCCCTTCCAAACACTCCAATGTATACCATTGCTTATTTTGCATTCCTCTAGTCCCAGTGTGTGGTTGTGTGTGAGAGTGAGAGAGAGAGTGTGTGTATGTGTTTGTGTGTGCATGTGAGAGGGGTTTGTTGCACTTGTCTTTGACCACTTGCGCAGGGGTTTTTTCTCCCAGAGAGTTTTTTCCCCCTTAATCCTTTATTCCTTTAAATTTGTTTACATTTTTCATGTCTTAGACAAGTGTGTCTGACTAGGGGTTTTTTTTCTCGGAGAACTTCCGTTTCCCCCCTCACCCCTCGGTGCCAGGGTGGGGCAACCCACTTTGGGGTCAGACATGGGTTTGATGCGCTAGGCGGCGAACCCCCCCCCCCCCTCTATTTCTATTTCCATCCCCCCCCCTTCTCTCTCTGTCCTTTTCATTTTTCAATTGAAATGTAATGTCAACTTTTGCTACATGTGTTCACTTTAGCACGAGATTTGTTCTTTTCACCAAACCTCCCCCTCCCCACCCCTTAAACACAACTGACCCTTGTTTCCAACTTCTACCATCTGTGATTGCGTACTCACTGTCCCCAACCTCTCTCACTTCAATCCCCCCCCCCCCCCCCTTGATTTGTGTTCACAGCCTTGCTCTTTGGTTTCAACTTTGTTGTATCATTTACACGTTGGACTGTAGAGGGGAAGTATTGTTTTTATTTTGATCTTGATGTGTGTGTTTTTATTTTTTGCTCCTTCTGTTGCCTACTTTTTACTCCTTCTGTTGCCTACTTTTTACTCCTTTTGCTATATTTGCTGTTTGCTGTTTAATTGCTTGTCTGTGTTGATAAAGGCGCATTCGCCGAAATATCCAGTAGTTTTGTTTTGTCTCTTGTGAATAAAATAACGTCACTTTGCACTTGTCGTGTAGTTGTTTGTTTGCTGTATGTAGTATAATAAGCTTATATTATATGTGAGCATTTTGTGTCAGAGATGTTACGACCATTCAGATACAACTATTTGGATGCACGCTCGCACACAGGCACACAGACAGGTACGCACAAGCACACACACACACAGACAAACATACATAGACACACACACACACACACACACACACACACACACACACACACACACACACACACACACACACACACACACACACACGGACACACATACACACTCACATACACACACACGCACACAATATTATGACCGTTCAGAGCTGTACATGTTACGACCGTTCTGAGATGCTACGACTGTTCAATAATGTTACGACCGTTCTGCTACGACTGTTCTGAGAACGTCACTTTGCACTTGTCGTGTAGTTGTTTGTTTGCTGTATGTAGTATAATAAGCTTATATTATATGTGAGCATTTTGTGTCAGAGATGTTACGACCATTCAGATACAACTATTTGGATGCACGCTCGCACACAGGCACACAGACAGGTACGCACAAGCACACACACACACAGACAAACATACATAGACACACACACACACACACACACACACACACACACACACACACACACACACACACACACACACACACACACACACACACGGACACACATACACACTCACATACACACACACGCACACAATATTATGACCGTTCAGAGCTGTACATGTTACGACCGTTCTGAGATGCTACGACTGTTCAATAATGTTACGACCGTTCAGAACTGCTACGACTGTTCAGACATTTTTCGACTGTTCAGAGATGTTACGACCGTTCAGAGATGCCAAGAGCGTTCAGAGATGTTACGACCGTTCAGACATTATTTAACAGTTCAGACATTATTTGACAGTTCAGAGATATTACTACCGTTCAGAGATGCTATGAGCGTTCAGAGCTGTTACGATTGTTCAGAGATGTTACGACCGCTCAGAGATGTTGCGACCGTTCAAACATTTTTCGACTGTTCAGAGCTGTTGCAACCGCTTAGAACCGCTAATATATTATGAGCGTTCAGAGCTGTTGCAACCGATGGTGGCTATGACCGTAATGAGATGTTACGACCGTTCAGAGCTAGTACAACTGATCAGATATGTTACGACCAATCAGAACTGTTACGACCGTTCAGAACTGTTACGACTGTTCAGAGCTGTTACGACCGTTCTAAGATGTTACGACCGTTCAGAGATGCTACGACCGTTCAGAGATGTCACGACCGTTCAGAGCTGTCACGACCGTTCAGAGATGTTACGACCGTTCAGATATGTTACGACCATTCAGAGATGCTACGACCGTTCAGAGTTGTTGCGGCCGTTCACAGATGTTATGATCTTTCAGAGCTGTTTTTGTTATGACCATTCTGATATGCTATGACCGATCAGAGCTGTTACGACCGTTCAGAACTGTTACGACTGTTCAGAGCTGTTACGACCGTTCTAAGATGTAACGACCATTCAGATATGCTACGACCATTCAGATATGTTACGACCGTTCAGAGCTGTTACAAATGTACGCAAATGTTTATGTGAAAACGGATTTATGTATGTATGGTTGAATCTCTAATGCACACGCAATCGTCCTTTTATGCTTTGTTCAAGTGCAACATTTTGCCTTTGTCATGCCACTCTTTGGTCGAGGCGATCCAGCGCAGAGCTGCCAGGTTTGTCTTCAATCGCTACCACAGAACAGCCAGCATCACCGCCATGCTTCAACGACTTGGATGGAGCTCTCTGCAAAAGCGACGGCAGGCTACCAGGCTCACTAATGCTCTACAAAACACTCAGTGGCTTGGTGAGCATCAGCAGGAGCAAGCTGGTACCTCAGTCACAACGACAACGTAGAGGTCACCCCGAACAGCTCCTTGTCCCCCAGTGCCGAACTCAATATCACCAGAGCGCATTTCCCCCCAGAACGATAAAGGAGTGGAATGAGCTACCAACAACAGCAGTGGAAGCAACAAAAAACCCAGCGTGTTTCATAGCCAGGGTCCCGGAGCATCTCCTTGGACACCCGCCTGCTGCCACCTCCATCTCCGTTGGTCCCATCTGGGGTCAACGGACTATCTGACAACCAGCTTCCCCACTCCCCCACCTTCTCATCTCTCTCTCCTCTCCTCTCTCTCTCTCTCTTCTTCTGCTTCTCGCTCTGTTCTTCTCTCTCTCGTCTCGTATATATGTCTTCTTGGTCTCTACTTGAGGGGGCCACCCCCCCCTTTCGTTCCGGCAAGAGTGCTCTGAAGCTTCCCTGGATATGCCTCTGGCAAAATATCAACTGATGCATGTTGCTACGCACAGCGAAGAATAAGAAGAAAAACACATGCATCTCAATATGCGTGGCAGAGAGGAAGGGAGAGAGAGAGAGAGTAGAGAGAGAGAGTCTCAGAGAGGAGAGGATCTAGGAGAGAGAGTACTAGAGAAATATCTCTAGAGCTAATTTTGTCGAATCTACAAAAAGCATGCACTAGCACACACCCCTCTCTATACCCTCACTCAGCATTTTGACGTTACTGTTCAGTCCTGACTGACGACTTCTTTTTTTTTCCAAGGATACTCAGGGAAGACGGGGTCAATGGTACAAAAAAATTATTTGGAGTGTTTAGATGTTTTATATAACTCTATGTATCATGTTTCTATTTATATCGCCCAACACCTTTCGTCTCTCTACTCTAATATATATCTCTCTCTCTATCTTGTATATATATATATATCTGATCTCATATCTCTAATATATATTACCTATATCTATATATGATATATATATATATATGTATATATATATATATATAAATATCTATCTATATATCTATAATATATATCTATCTATCTATCTATCTAACTATATATATATATATAAATATATATCTACTCTCTCTCTGTTTTTTTTTTGTCTGTAATCCGTATAAGTATGTCCCCTCTGCTTCATAACTGGTCAGTGATGGTAATGGTAATACTAATTAATACACAGTGCTAAGTGTAAGAAGAGGGAATTGGCACATCTGTTTATAATTTTAATATATTAATTTTAATATATATCATAAATATATAATAATTATAAATATCTAACTCTAATCATATATAATTTAATATATATTTATCATATATATAATTATAATATATATAATTATAATGTGTATAAATAAAATATATATAAGAATATATATAATTATACTATATATAATTATAATATATATAATTATAATATATCTACTTATAATAAGTATACAAATATAGATCTTTATAATTTAATAGGGAATATAATTTTATATAATATCATTATAAGATATATAATTATAAGATATATAACATTACTAATATATTATACTATACATAAGTCTAATATTATATACTTATACGTATATATAATCAATAATATATTATCATTAGTAATCTATATAATTATAATATATATATTATAATCTAATCATATATAATATATATAAGTATACGTATATATAATTATAAATATATATAATTATAATAATATAACTTCGAATATATCTACTTTTACATATATCTAATTAAAATATATAATTAAATAATATATAAAATTATAATATATATAATTATTAATATATATAATTAATAATAATATAATTATACATTATATATTAAGTATATAAAAAGGTATAATATATTAAATATAATATAATAAAAGTAATAATATATAAGAATTTAATAATAGATATACTTATAAATATATATATAGTATAATATTAAAATATAATAGAGCGAATGACAGAATAGATATAATTAGACAAATATAATTATAATATATATATTATAAATATATATAATTATAATATGATAATAATTATAAATCTAAAATTCTACTATATATAATTATAATATATTATAATTATAATAGTATGAAAGGTAAATATAAATGCATATATATATATTATAATAAGATAAGTTATAATATATAATATTGATATATATATATATAATGCTCTATATATATCTCTAATATACTCTAATCCTATAATACGGATCTTATATCATATATATCTATATAATATATCCTTATCTATATAT
>CM065688.1:19229356-19269356 GCA_017654935.2 Phymorhynchus buccinoides | reverse complement strand
TAAATAACGGTACAATGGGGACGGTTAGCTTGACAAGAACTCAAGTGGAAAAAAGGTAGCAACTGTGATTATTACTTTAATGATCGAAGTGGAGAGAGAGGGAGAGAAGGAAGGTAGAACACATGTTGTCCGTTTGTCTGTGTGTACATTTAAATGTGTGAGTAGAGGAGTGATCATGTGTGTGTGTGTGTGCGTGTGCGTGTGCGTGTGCGCGCGTGTGTTGTACGTGAGCGCGCGCGTGTGTGTGTACAAGTATGTATGTGAGTGTCTGTGTGCGTGTGTGTGTGTGGAGGGGATTTTGTTTGTGCATGTACACAAAATTATATGGAACTAGTTCTGCATGCAGCTAAGTGTCCTCCCTACTGTATGTCAATTGATATACTCTATGCAACGCATATACTATGGCATCCAAAAAATGATTCCAAGTGATGTGCAAAAATACAAACATTATTATAGATGCATCCGATGCCCAAGGTGGTCGCACAAGGGGGGCGAGGAGGGGGAATCATAAACTTCATGTCACAATGTTCCAATAGCACGGGAATGCTAGTGGCGATTAAACATTCAGGATGTAAATGCCACCATCCCAAACAGCATTGGTCCCACATAGGGGGAAGGGGAAGGTGGGGGAAGGTCCACCATCCCAAACAACATTCATCCCACATGAGGGAAAGGGGAGGTGGGGAAGGTTCCACCATCCCAAACAACATTCATCCCACATGAGGGGGAGGTGGGGAAGGTCCACCATCCCAAGCAACATTCATCCCACATGAGGGAAAGGGGAAGGTGGGGGAGGTACACCATCCCAAATAACCCCCATCCCACATGAGGGAAAGGGGAAGGTGGGGAGGTACACCATCCCAAATAACCCCCATCCCACATGAGGGAAAGGGGAAGGTGGGGGAGGTACACCATCCCAAACAACATTCGTCCCACATGAGGGAAAGGGGAAGGTGGGGAAGGTCCGCCATCCCAAACACCACTCATCCCACATGAGGGAAAGGGGAAAGCTGGGGGGGGGGGGGGGGGGTCACCGTCACCGTCCCAACCAACATTCATCCCACATGAGGGAAGGTAGGGAAGGTACACCAACACAATTCAAAGTCATCCCACATGAGGGGAAGGGGAAGGTAAGGGAAATACATAACCCTAATGTAAAGTCATCCCACACGCGGGGGAGGGGAAGGTAGACGAAGCATCGCTGTTACAGTTCATCATTGAAAGGGGATGCTGAGGGCGAACCGGGATGACGCTAGAAGACAGGAAGGCTGCCGGGCTGGTCACTCCAGGGTGTTCAGACCACATGGGTACAGCGTCCTCAGTTTTCTGACCCAGAAGGTTTCCCGTCTGAGGAGGGCCTCCACCGTCAAGGAGTGGACCCTCTCCACCGCGACACACTTCATGTTTTGGAGTGTGTGATTTGGCTGATTGAAGTGGCGTGTGACGTGTGTGCCAGTGTTTTTGTTGATGTTTGATCTGTGTTGGTAGAAGCGTGTGCGGAGAGTGTTTTTGGTTTGCCCTATGTATTGTGTGTTGTTGCATGTGTCGCAGTAGAGAAGGTACACTATGTTCTTAGAGTCGCATCCAAGATTGTGTCGAATCCTGAATGCTTCCCCAGTGGCTTGACTCCTGAAGGTGTCTGTCTGCTGCAGGTGTTCCTTGCATATGATGCACTTCCCTGAGCACCTCCAGCATCCAGCGTCATGGACTGGTGGGTTGGGTAGTGTCGATGGCATTATCATGCTTCTTATCGACCTGCAGCATCGTTCCGACAGGAGAGGAGGCTCTGGCATTGCCTGCTGCAGCCGCAGGCTGGAGTGGAGCAGGGGTTGGAGGTCAGCCAACCAGCGTCGCAGTGGTGGGTTCTCGGGGTGGTGAGTGACCACCAGAGGCGGCCGTTTGTTGCTCTTCTTCTCTCGGTATTGTAGGGTGAGGCTGCGGGGCTGGTTCCTCGCTCGTTCAGCTGCCCCACTCAGCAATTGCTCTGGGTATCCTCTTCGTTTGAACTGTAGATTCATTTCTGTTATTCTTTTGTCGAAACATTCTGGACTGGAGCAGATTCGGCGAGCACGGAGAAATTGACTGTAGGGGATGTTCCTATGAATGTAGTTTGGGTGGCATGATTGGCGGTGAAGGTACTGGTGAGAGTCTGTAGGTTTTGTGTAGATATCAGTGCAGAGTAAACCGTTCTTTAAGTATACCATGACATCGAGGAAGGGGATTTGTTCCGTCGAAGAAGATGCAGTGAATTTGATGGTCGGGTGGAAACTGTTGAGATGGTCGAAGAATTGTTGTAGTTCTTGCTCCGTGCCCGCCCAGAGGAGGAAAATGTCGTCAATGAAACGTCGCCAAAACTCCTCGGAGACAGGCATAGGGCTGACTTCCAGCAGCTGGGACTCCAGCCACCCCATGAACAAGTTGGCCACACAGGGGGCGACTGGAGTGCCCATGGCTGTCCCGTGGATTTGCTGGTAGAGTTCTCCCTCGAACGTGAAGACGTTCGAAGACAGGATGAAGTTGACGATCTGGATTATTTTCTCTGGTGGTATTTATTGAGTTTCTTTCTTAGGTTCACAAACTTACATATTGGACACAAATAAAGTTTTATTAAAGCAAACTATATATATATAAGAGGAAAGTTTAATGGTGTGGTTGTTTTTTCTTCTTCAATTCTTGTACGTTTATCTATGTGTATATATATATAGACATATTATAATGTGGCATGTAATATTGTTGTTGCAGTAATCCCCTGACGAAGCGGGCGCAAAGTCTGCGAAAATTTGGGATCAATAAACACCCATAAAAAGCACTCGAACTCCTTGTTTTTAATTTTAATTTATATATATATAACTTATTTGAACTAAAAATGCAAAGTCGGAAAACAACTCCAAACTAGATTAGTCTTGTTTATTTATAAATATTGTCCAAATATAGCAATCTATATTCTAAGTTTGAAGCACATCAGTCACACAGTTAGTCTAAAACAATTGATTAATCACCCATACTCACAAAAAAAATATATTTTACTCTACTATGTAAATAACGGTCAAACAGACACAATAAGCTACTCAATCCAAACTGTTGTAATGACTTTTTAAGAACTAGGGATATGTACCATTTAAGAAATCCACATTAGAAAATGCCACTCGTTTCATACCACAGATTTCTTTAAACTGTGGTCAATTAACAATAAAGAAGGACAATTTTTACCGTTATCTGGCCGTTATCAACCGTCATTTAAACCAATTCCGTAGCTACGTTTATTTAATTTTACGGTAAATCCTATTTGACATCTTTTAATGCAAACAAATGCAAAATTGGCCCAATACATATTTTACATAATCAACAATACAAACATTCCATCGCATTGGATTTTGTGGTCGTTAAAAACCGTTATTTATACATATTCTTTGGAAGTGGCACTATAACATTCAAAGAGGCCGAGATTCAGCATATATCCATCCAAACAGGTTAAAAAATCGACTATGTACTTTGCGAGATATTACACCACAAATCCGTTACTGTTTGATTTGAGGCAAAATGGCATAACCGACATAATCTTTGATACGTGGGGAATTATTCTGCCAATTTTCATGTTGATAGGTTAGATGGTCTGCAATTTACAGTCATTTAGGATTGTAGCATAACGTATAGAGGCATCTATAGTGCCAATGTCACATATAATAATTAAATAATTATAAAATAAAATGAACGGTGGAAAAGCGTCTGATTAATCATTTCGCTTAAGAACATCGTATAGATTATCTGAGTGCAAATTCTGCCGTTTGAATTTAAATTTGGCTTCTTCAGTGTAAACAACAACCATTGCTTTTATTTTTGTGCTATTTTTTCTAATTTTGAAAAGGGAGATAATTATCGCCTTGTAATACATAGAATTATACACCTTTATATTTCGATCTGCATTTTCATACGTGTATTGGCAATCCGTATGCAAAGTTTGAAGCAAATTGATCAGCTAGGTACATTAGAACAACTGATTTATCCCATAAACCCAAATAATTTACTGTTTTGCACCACTATTTAAATAACGGTCAAAAACGCTTAATAAGCTACTCGACCCAAGTTGCTTTCATGACTTTTTATTATCTAGAGACATGTACCATTTCAAAAATCCACATTAGAAATTGCCACTCGGTTGGTACCGGGAACGCCCCTTTTGGCTCCGGGATCATGAGCTAGTAGTTGTCACTTGTTATTTGTTGTGGTTGTTGATAATGGCGGTTTTTGTTTGTGGCTCAAGCCACAAACCTATAACTCACTTTGTCGGTCGGTCGGTCGGTCGGTCGGTCTGTCTGTCGGTCGGTCCAAAATTGTCGCACATTTTGACAAAATGTCGCACTTCAAATCGAGGCTACACTTCAAATTGAGGCCGCTCTTTAACATGATGTATTTTAAAAGCGTACAGAATAATAAACATACGTAATACAGACACTACAACAGACACGACGAGTATGCGGTGCTTCTTTCGATGAGTATAAGTAGGATACATAGTTTTAAATGTTTTCCAAAAGATATAAAAAGTTACGAAATGGTGCAGAGATAACATTCTGGTTTACAGATTAAAATTATTGAAAAGCCAGGGGAGGTGACTCATGGTTGGAGTGGTAAAAATAGACAGCGTGCCACAAACTATTGCGATTTCGCGCTTGTTTATGTTTGATTTGGTTTTCTTGCCCCCCCTCCTTTTAGAATCGAAATGTCTTCAAAGATTGGACAACTGCGAAAGTGTTTTAATTACTGAGATGCTATGCCTGACTTGTTATAAGAAAGTAGCTTACATAACCTATCTTTAGCTTTGCTTTGATTTTGATGTTGCGCCATAATTTATTGTGCTCGAGTGAGTAGCATGAGTCAGGTCAGGCTTTTAGGACATCTAGGCCTTGCGGCCTCTTGACATGTTCTTTCTCTTGATAGTTTGTCTTCATGATTTTGCTTAGCATTTAGAGACTGGCATAGCTGTCACGCCTTTTGAGCATTCATTGATACATTAATCATAAGTGTATTTCAACAAAGCAATTTTGTGATGACTATCCAGCAGGTTCTTAAAATTGTTAATGTTTGAAGCAATTATTTTGTTCAGGAAGATTGTTCCAATATTGAGTGACTGTTAGAAAATAAATTTTCCTATGTTAGTTCTACTGTACATAATGAGTTAGTATTATTTCATTCGCTGTTGTCATTCTCAGATCATTAGATTAGCCAGCGTTACCAAAAACAACAACAAAATTAATAAATTGAACCTGTAGAGAAGTCAGACCAGTCAATAGAAAGCAGATTCAGGTCAATTTTCTATAGTTTTGTAGTACACATTTCTGCAGAAAAAATGCTGTAGGATGAGATCGAGAATTGGCCACGTTCTCACTAGATCATTTCAACAGGGGTGATTATTTTTCTGTAACACCGGCCCGAAAATCAAAGTTTATAGTGATCTTCTTCTTCCGCAGAGGATTGATAGCGGACTTGGAAAAACTGTCTATCAATTTGATTCATGCTCAACAACGGGATTTCTCCCTACTCTTATTGAACTTTTTTGTTACTGCGGCGAGGGTTTTTATTACGCGCGTAAAGCGCACGGGTCAGACTCGCTTTAAGTCCCCATCCGAAGGACTTGGCGTTCAGTTCAATTTCCCACCAAACTGGAAAGAAAGGGCGAGGCTTGGCTGGTATTTGATTCACTCATGCGTTAAATTGGCAATGGAACGTTGTAACCACTCTGCCCGGCGCTTTCCTTTAATTTTTCCCCGGAGTTTCAGACAACATAAATTGGTTCCTAAGTTTTGTTGGTTGAAGAGCATACTGTGTTCTTTCTGAAGTTTTGTTGACTGACTAGCATACCTTGTTCAGTCCGCATCTCTGTGAGGTGTAGGCACAGGGCGCCTCGTCCTCAGAATCAGCACACTGGGGGTCTAGATCGCAGGGGAAATGCTCCCACAGGTCTGTCCAAGTTGTACCAGAACAATTCCACTGGTCACCCGTCCCCTGGGATTGAGATGATGATGACGATGAGGCGTAGGAGGAGTATGATGATGATGGTGATGATGATGATGATGACGACAATGATGTTAATGATGAGAAGAAGTCACAAAGGCCTATTAAAGTGACAGCTCAAAGCACTGAGAGATAACACTGCACTGAATGTAAAGAATATTGCACTCACACACACAAACACACACACATACCCGCGCATACACACACAAACACACACATATACAGACACACACAGTCACACACGTAATGTACATACACATGCAGACACACACAATAAAACACAGCCACACACTCACACACCACATCAGCACAAACAGATAGTCACATACACAAAAACATTCACACACACACACATTCACAAAACACACACATTCACACACACACACACACGCACACACACACACACACACACACACACACACACACACACACACACACTCACACACTCACTCTCTCTCTCTCTCTCTCTCTCTCTCTCTCTCTCTCTCTCTCTCTCTCTCTCTCTGCACCATACCACTCGTATTGGCTTGGTCCTTCTACGGTGAAAAGAGTAGCGAATCTGGAACACACACATTCACAACACACACACACGCACACACAACACACGCACGCACGCACACGCACGCGCACACACACACACACACACACACACACACAAACACACACACTCACACTCTCTCTCTCTCTCTCTCTCTCTCTCTCTCTCTCTCTCTCTCTCTCTCTCTCTCTCTCTCTCTCTCTCTCTCTCTCTCTCTCGCGTATGTGCGTGTCTGCACCATACCACTCGTATTGGCTTGGCCCTTCTACGGTGAAAAGAGTAGCGAATCTGGAACCCCGAGAGGGGCTCGGAGTTGAGCGCGGAGAAATAGAAAGACAAGGGAACAACAATCTTTGGCTGCTCCTTAAAGAAATCGTCAGGAAAAACATGAGCCACTTGCTGAACACTTTTCACGTATCTCCTGCCGCGTTTTCTCATTGCTTCCGTGGGGGGCATGCGGTGGTATTTTTGCGTCCATTCACAGGATTCAGGAAAGTTGAACAGGATGTCCCAGAAGTTGGTTTCAAAGGCCAGAAAACTGAAAAAGGCGACGTGGTGCACACTCGGTGGTGTCAGCTCGACGCAGCTGATCATGAATAGCGGATAAGGGGTTGATCCGTCCCAGGAAGGCGTTTGTATGTAGCCTGCGCAAAGTTGAGAAACATATGGTGCCACTCTCCCCACCACCACCCTCCCGACTGCATCCCATATCCCCTGACGGTGCAAAGTTAGAAATACAGGGTGTTCGTGAGCCTTTGAGCAAGTCACTTTCATTGATATTTAAGGAAAGTGTGCTTTTTTTTCCCAATATGCTTTAGTGACGAGTGATGTTGAAATCGCGAAAGCAGGCTATAGTTTATTTGTACAGTGCGCTTGGTAAACATTTTTGGAAGTGAGTCTATTGTATGATAGTTGTTCGGTTGTGTTGTTGTTCTTTAATTTAACGTCTTTTCACTTAAAAGTGATATTAGACATGAAAGTGTGTGTGTGAGTGTGTGCGCACGGATATGTGCATGTGTATTTGTGTGTGCTTAAAGTGCATATTTATATGTAACAGTAGGGGATATATGCTAAATTAAAACAGTTTAAAACAAAAACAACCCCCCAAAAACAAAAAAAACAAAAAAAAAAAAAACCACTCCAGAATTGAATTATTATAAAATCAAAATGCAAACATTCTAAAAAAAACAGCAATCATAGAAACGAGCCAACTGGACTTAACATTAAAGATTGTACAAAATTCAAAAGAGATACGACATCTTGGAATATACATTTGGATTCATCTTTTCTGAATTCTGATAGGGTCGATTCAAAATAAGGGCAATAATATAGAATGTGTGTTGTTGTACAATTATCAATAGCACCGCATACACATTGAAGATTTTTTATGAATTTAGTTTTAAAAGCATTTAGCTTTAGTCTATAAAGTAGTGAAACAAACTTTTTACGGCGTCTTGGATAATTATTTGTTTACATTTCTATTAAAAAATACATAATTTACTAAGGAATCTCTTTTCTGAGACTTCCATAATCGGGAGTTTAAACAACACTTTATGGAAGATTCAGGTTTATGTATTTTGTGAAGCATAGATTCTTTGCAGATTTTATCAAAATGTTCAAAAGAAGCTCTTTTGTGAGCAATCTTGTACTTTAAACACCCCCTCATATTTACGACCCTCAATCTCAGTCATTATGTGTTGGTAATCTTGTACTTTCAACACCCACTTCATGTTTACGACCCTCAATCTCAAAGTAATGTTTTGTTGGCAATCTTGTATTTAAACACCCCCCTCATGTTTACGACCCTCAATCTCAAACTCATTGTTTGTTGGCAATTTTGTACTTAAGCACCCCACCCTCTCCCACGAGTGAGCCTTGAAGGCTTTACCTCTTGTGTTTTGTTTCACTGGAATTGAAGAATAATAGATCACACGATCTCATTAGATAAAAGCTAGAATGATCGTTGCCTCTCCAAACTTTGGCAGTAAGCTAGGCAACGTTTAAAGGCTCGTGCTACAATGTCATATTGGGTATTTAAAGGGACACCCTGACGGATAGAGCTGACGGTACGAACCGGTGTGAAGAGAATATTCTACCTCATGAAATAAGTACCCATTCCTCATTCGAATTGTTTGCTTGTCCGCCATTGTGAATTTTACGAAACTAAGTGGCATGGCTTTGTACATCGATTTATCTGCAAATATGTAGCTTTACACCCCCCTGCTCTATTTCTTGGTTCTTTCCGTGGTTAGGGTTAGGGTTAGGGATAGGGTTAGGGTGGTTATAGTTCGCATGCGAAGGGTACTTCTGTCATGGGAGCTACTTATTTCTTATGACACCGGTAATAACGAAAATACAGGTATGAGTTGAAAACAGTACGGTATACCCGTACGGTTGTAACGTACCGGTACGTACCGAAGTAGACAAGGGCGATAAACGTTGTGAACATAGCATAAAAAGTGAAGGAATGTCTTCAATAAATTCCCAACGATTCCGTCATATCTTGGAAATACTTGGGGACTTAATCGTGGTGCGTCAGTGTATCTTTAACCCTTTTAGTTCAACCGTTGACGACTAACCAGGATCAATGCGACGAGCCCCTGTCTCTATAGTATAAGTCCCCTCCTCTATGTGTCCATGTCACTGTGTGTGTTCTCTGTCTCTATGTGTGCTCTGTCTCTGTGTGTCCATGTCACTGTGTGCTCTCTGTCTCTATGTGTCCATGTCTCAATGTGCTCTCTGTCTCTATGTGTCCATGTCTCACTGTGTGCTCTCTGTCTTTAGTGTCCCTGTCTCTATGTGCTCTCTGTCTCTATGTGTCCATGTCACACTGTGTGCTCTCTGTCTTTATGTGTCCCTGTCTCTATGTGCTCTCTGTCTTTACGTGTCCCTGTCTCTATGTGCTCTCTGTCTCTATGTGTCCATGTCTCACTGTGTGCTCTCTGTCTCTATGTGTCCCTGTCTCTGTGTGCTCTCTGTCTCTATGTGTCCATGTCTCACTGTGTGCTCTCTGTCTCTATGTGTCCATGTACTATGTGCTCTCTGTCTCTATGTGTCCATGTTACACTGTGTGCTCTCTGTCTCTATGTGTCCCTGTCTCTGTGTGCTCTCTGTCTCTATGTGTCCATGTCTCACTGTGTGCTCTCTGTCTCTATGTGTCCATGTCTCACTGTGTGCTCTCTGTCTCTATGTGTCCATGTCTCACTGTGTGCTCTCTGTCTTTATGTGTCCATGTCTCACTGTGTGCTCTCTGTCTCTATGTGTCCATGTCTCACTGTGTGCTCTCTGTCTCTATGTGTCCATGTCTCACTGTGTGCTCTCTGTCTCTATGTGTCCATGTCTCACTGTGTGCTCTCTGTCTTGTATGTGTCCATGTCTCACTGTGTGCTCTCTGTCTCTATGTGTCCATGTCTCACTGTGTGCTCTCTGTCTTTATGTGTCCATGTGTCTCTGTGTGCTCTCTGTCTCTATGTGTCCATGTCTCACTGTGTGCTCTCTGTCTCTATACTGTCCATGTCTATGTGTGCTCTCTGTCTCTATGTGTCCATGTCTCACTGTGTGCTCTCTGTCTCTATGTGTCCATGTCTCACTGTGTGCTCTCTGTCTCTATGTGTCCATGTCACTGTGTGCTCTCTGTCTCTATGTGTCCATGTCACTGTGTGCTCTCTGTCTCTATGTGTCCATGTCTCACTGTGTGCTCTCTGTCTCTATGTGTCCATGTCTCACTGTGTGCTCTCTGTCTCTATGTGTCCATGTCTCACTGTGTGCTCTCTGTCTCTATGTGTCCATGTCTCACTGTGTGCTCTCTGTCTCTATGTGTCCATGTCTCACTGTGTGCTCTCTGTCTCTATGTGTCCATGTCTCACTGTGTGCTCTCTGTCTTTATGTGTCCATGTCTCACTGTGTGCTCTCTGTCTCTATGTGTCCATGTCTCACTGTGTGCTCTCTGTCTCTATGTGTCCATGTCTCACTGTGTGCTCTCTGTCTCTATGTGTCCATGTCTCTGTGTGCTCTCTGTCTCTATGTGTCCATGTCTCACTGTGTGCTCTCTGTCTCTATGTGTCCATGTCTCACTGTGTGCTCTCTGTCTCTATGTGTCCCTGTCTCTGTGTGCTCTCTGTCTCTATGTGTCCATGTCTCACTGTGTGCTCTCTGTCTTTATGTGTCCATGTCTCACTGTGTGCTCTCTGTCTCTATGTGTCCATGTCTCTGTGTGCTCTCTGTCTCTATGTGTCCATGTCTCACTGTGTGCTCTCTGTCTCTATGTGTCCATGTCTCTGTGTGCTCTCTGTCTCTATGTGTCCATGTCTCACTGTGTGCTCTCTGTCTCTATGTGTCCATGTCTCTATGTGTGCTCTCTGTCTCTATGTGTCCATGTCTCACTGTGTGCTCTCTGTCTTTATGTGTCCCTGTCTCTATGTGCTCTCTGTCTCTATGTGTCCATGTCTCACTGTATGCTCTCTGTCTTTATGTGTCCCTGTCTCTATGTGCTCTCTGTCTCTATGTGTCCATGTCACAAAAAGAGTAAATTATATTTAGCCTTTATTGATTATAGGAAGGCGTTTGATTCGGTCGATCAGAATAGTTTATGGAGAGTTCTTGAAAAGATCAAAGTGTCAACAAAAATGTTACAGATGTTAAAGGGAATGTATAGTTCTGTCCAGTCCTGTGTTCGTTGTGGTCATTATATGTTTGATTTCTTTGATTGTAACACGGGTGTGAAACAAGGTTGTTTGTTATCACCAGTACATTTTTCACTTTTAATAACAGAGGTTGCTGGTGAGGTGAACAGTAAAGGTAAACATGGAATTCAATTTTTACCAGGGCTTCGGGAAATCTTTTTGTTCATGTTCGCTGATGATATTGCTTTACTGTCATCAACCCCAGCAGGGTTACAAAATCAGCTAAATAATCTCCCAAAGGCATCAACATATCTTGGTTTAGAAGTAAATTTAAGTAAAACAAAAATAATTATTTGCAGGAAAGGAGGACTAAAACAGAAAAATGGTTTTATGATGGTAAAGAAATAGAAATTGTGAATAGTTATAGATATCTAGGTTCTTTGCTTTCGCAAAGCTATCATTTGTTTCTGCTCTAGAAGAATGTGCTGGCAGGGCTAAGGGGAGGGTAGTTGAAATTATGAAGACAATGTCTCTTGGTAATATGGACAGAAATGTATTGTTTACACTTTTTGATGCTCAAATTAAACCCATATTGTTATATGCTTCAGAAGTGTGGGGTAGTTTTCACTTTAAGACAGTAGAATCAGTTCACCTATTTGCATGTAGAAGATTCCTTAGTGTAAGCCCCAAAACCCCAAAACCCCAACTACGATGATCTATGGTGACCTGGGGAGATATCCATTTTACATTGATAGTTCAATTAGAGCAATTCGTTACTGGTTTATTAAATCAAATGCCATTGTCTAGAATCCCAAAGCAAGCTTATCTAATGAGTGTCAGTAGGATGTCAAATAACACAAATGTTGAAACAAATAAATTGAAGAACTGGGCAGACGCGATTAAACGATGTTTAGATATGTACGGATTTTCAGAGTTCTGGATATATGGTGGGGGTGGTGACGTAAATGCTTTTGTTGTGTTCTTAAACAGCGTATGATTGATTGCTTTAAACAAGACTGGGTAGCCAAACTCAACAGTGACCGTTTTAAAACATATCGCTCTTTCAAATCTTTACTGCAACCAGAAAAATATTTATCTGATTTAACTATCAGTAAATTTAGATCAGCTTTTGTACAGTTTCGTTTTTGGAATGAATGAACTAAAAATCAACCAGCGATATACAGATATTTCGAAACATTGTCCATCATGTAGCAAATTAGAAGATGAACTACATGTATTGTATGATTGTCCAATATATAACGACTTGAGACGTAAATACTTGTACAAACATAATATAACGATGGTAACTATAAGACCACCCTTACTAAACTGTTTATTGCAAAGTGAAAGTTGTTTAGTTACTAGAAACGTTGCTATATTTATATACTATGCTTTACAACAAAGGGAACAGTTTATGCCACTTGTAAATCCTTAACTTGCTAAATAGCTTTTTGTGTATCCGCATTCATTTTGCTTGTGAAAGTATTGTGTTCTTTTCCTGCTTTTGCTTTAGTCGTCTGCATATTTTAGTTGCACCTCCAAATGTGTATAGGTCGGTGGCCTCACATTGAAATTCATTGCGTCATTGTGTCCATGTCACGCTATGTGCTCTCTGTCTCTATGTGTCCCTGTCTCTATGTGCTCTCTGTCTCTATGTGTCCCTGTCTCTATGTGCTCTCTGTCTCTATGTGTCCATGTCTCACTGTGTGCTCTCTGTCTCTATGTGTCCCTGTCTCTATGTGCTCTCTGTCTCTATGTGTCCATGTCACACTATGTGCTCTCTGTCTCTATGTGTCCCTGTCTCTATGTGCTCTCTGTCTCTATGTGTCCATGTCTCACTGTGTGCTCTCTGTCTCTATGTGTCCCTGTCTCTATGTGCTCTCTGTCTCTATGTGTCCCTGTCTCTATGTGCTCTCTGTCTCTATGTGTCCCTGTCTCTATGTGCTCTCTGTCTCTATGTGTCCCTGTCTCTATGTGCTCTCTGTCTCTATGTGTCCATGTCTCACTGTGTGCTCTTTGTGTCTATGTGTCCATGTCTCACTGTGTGCTCTCTGTCTTTATGTGCTCTCTGTCTTTATGTGTCCCTGTCTCTATGTGCTCTCTGTCTTTATGTATCACTGTCTCTATAATGTCTATGTCTCTGTGCGTCCCCGTCTCTGTGAATCCCTGTCTCTGTATGACCCGTCTCTGCATGTCCTGTCTCTATGTGTCATCTCTATACAATAAATATGTCACCGTCTCTATGAGTCACTCTTATTGCGCTCCCGTTTCTACATGCTCCCATCTTTATGTGTCCCCTCGAATTAGGATGAGGGTTAGGGTTGAAGATTAAGGTTAGTTTTTAGGTTAAGGATAGGGTTAGAGCTAGGGTTAGGATAAACAAAAGAAACGGAGAGATATAATACGGGGGACACATAGAGACGAGGACACACGGATATATACTTAGGGGACACATAGAGATGAGATATGGATGCACAATGTTACATAACCGACTTACCGGATGATGAAGAAAGTGAAATATGCTCCAAACTGGTCCTTGCAGATTCTCGTACAGCTGCAAACCGAACGGACAACTTGGAGTTTTTGTTGATCGCCGTCGACTTGATCTCATGAAATGCCATTCGGAATTTGTGTGTGAGACTGTGAACCGGAGGAAGCGATGACCCGGATCCGGAAGTCCGACAATCTATTGGTCGCCTGTTGATGGACAGGCTGTCAGTTTCCTTTAGAAACACCGTCAGTGATCGACACTCGATGACTTCCAACTGCACAATTCTGTCCCCCGGCACGTGAAAAGTGACATCACACACTGTTGGTCTATCGTCTTGGGGGCTTCTTCCTCCGGAGGTAAGTTCGTAAAACAAGTAGCCCCGTGTTCCTTCCATGCTCATGTTGGAGCAGGTTGAGGATAGCACGCGCTCGGTGATGTTATACACTGGAACGGTTGTGTTGTTGAAAACGTCTTCCGCTTTGTGGATTAAAAGTAAACATGCATTGACTGTAATTAAATGAAAAAGTACTAGTTCTCTTTTCGTTAGTCAAAAACGATAATTTAAAACGTTGTTGTTTTTTGGTGTGGTTTTGGTGTTTTTGGGTGTTTTTTTTTTTGGGGGGGGGGGCTATGTCAAGAACTGTGGCCAAGAAGCAGCAGGTGTCCCTCCTCTCAAGAAAAAAGATGGCTTCCTGAAGAGTGACTGCACCAGCAAGGCTGAAATCTTGAATGAACAGTTCGTCGGTATTTACTACTGAAGACAGAACTAACATGCTTAACAAGGGCCCAAGTCCGCATCAGCCAATGCAGAAAATCACTGTCGACACAAGAGGAGTGACGAAACTGCTACAGAATCTGAAAACAGAGAAGGCCACAGGACCAGACTCCGTACCTGCCTTCATACTCAAGACGGCTGCAGAAGAAATTACTCCAGTTCTCACAAGGCTTTTCCAGCTCTCATTGACACAAGCGAAATTCCTGATGATTGGTGACAGTCATGGATTGTACCCATGTTCAAGAAAGGGGAGAAACACCTGGCCTCAAAATATCGTCCTGTGTCACTCACGTCAATTACATGCAAAGTACTGGAGCATAATGTTCCATAACAGCAGCATGAAGCACATCGACTGGAACAAAATACTCACTGACTGTCAGCATGGTTTCCGTCGGAAACGCTCCTTCGAGACCCAGCTCATGGGCACCATTCATGAAGTTGCCAGCAGTCTCGCCTCTGGGAAGCAAGTAGACATCATCCTGCTCGACTTCAGCAAGGCTTTCGATAAAGTGCTTCATGCTTGCCTCCTCGATAAGCTGGACTTTTACGGCGTACAGGACAACACCCTGCAGTGGATACAGTCTTCCCTGTCTGCCAGAAAGCATTAGGTACTCTTGGAAGGAACACACTCCTCACGAGCTCCACGATATCGTCTTAGGACCCCTCCTCTTCCTGGCATGCATCAATGATCTGCCAGACGCTGTTCATTCCTTTCAATTCAAACTCTTTGCTGATGACTGCCTTATCTTCCGAACCATTTCATCAGACAAAGGCCAGCAAGCCCTGCAGTCGGACCTGTCATCACTGGAGCAGTGGAGAAAGAATGGCAGATGGAATTTCACAGGCGAATGCAATGGAAGACATTTTGAAGGGCCAATAGCACAGTGAGAGTGAGAGCCGAGGGGGCTCCGTAATCATGAACTACAGTGAGTGGGAGATATTTTGAAGTGCTA
Source organism: Phymorhynchus buccinoides (assembly GCA_017654935.2). Lineage (NCBI taxonomy): Eukaryota > Metazoa > Mollusca > Gastropoda > Neogastropoda > Raphitomidae > Phymorhynchus > Phymorhynchus buccinoides. The sequence continues at coordinate 19,253,968 of CM065688.1, read as the reverse complement.
TCCTGGCAACTGCTATTCTAAAGACCTGTGTTAGGGGGGGGGGGGGGGGGGGGGGGGGGGGGGGGGGGGGGGGGGGGGGGGGGGGGGGGGGGGGGGGGGGGGGGGGGGGGGGGGGGGGGGGGGGGGGGGGGGGGGGGGGGGGGGGGGGGGGGGGGAAGCTGCTGCAAAGTGAAGCGAGCGCGTAGCAACCGCGGGCGTTGCTGCTAGTCATAGTAATAACATTGAATATGCCCGTCACTAATAACAAAATGGTACATGACAAATAAACAATATAATATTAATTAATAATACCTTAATCATTCATTAATGAACCAGAAATACAACACAACGCACGCACACACATCAAAACAAAATGTATGTATGTATGTATGCGCACGGCATGCCGCAAAAAAGACAAAAAATGAAATCTCCATTTCAACCACTATTCATAGAAAACGAAAAGATTGAGGAAGTCGATTCACACAAAATGTTAGGCGTTAAAATTGATAAGGATCTAACTTGGACTGAGCATACATCTCTTGGGAAATATATTTCCAATAAATTATTTCAACTAAGTAAAATTAAAAAACTTCTTATATACTCATTCGCGTAAGTTATTTTTTAGTGGGCATATTCTTTCGATAATTGACTATGCATCAAGTATATGGGACAACTGTAGTGATACCAATTTGAAACAAATCAACCGTATGTATAAAAAAAAAGCTGTTAAATTGATTTTGTTAAACTCTAGCTCACTGACTATCAAAGAGTATAAAGAACTAAACTTATTAACTTTACATGACAGACTGTTGTTCAATAAAGCACTACTTATGCACAATATCATAAATGGAAATGCTCCGAAAAAACCCTTATAGATTCATTCAAAGTCAGTCCTCACAGACATAATCATTTGTTATATTTTCCTAGACCTAGAAATAACCTCTACAAATCTAGCTTCCTATACTCTGGTGGAATCTTGTGGAACAGTCTGCCTGCTACTCTAAAGAAAATTAAAAAAACAAGAACTATTTCAAGACAAGACTCAAACTGCATCTTTCGAATAGTCAACAGTTGAATATGTAATGGTTATCCTAAAAAATTGGTTTTAATGTCTCCTAGCCCCATCCCCGCCCATAGATAAAACAATAGTGTGTGAGTGTAAAGTTGTGTATAATAATATAATCTATGCCCCCTTTTTTTCATTTTGATATGTGAACACTATGTTGATATTGTATTACTATTTCATATGCTTTCTGTTTGTTGCTGTAAATATATATATGCTCTCTCTCTCTCTCTCTCTCTCTCTCTCTCTCTCTCTCTCTCTCTCTCTCTCTCTCTCTCTCTCTTTTCTTTCTATGTTCTTAACCAGTATAGTTTATGTTTCGTGCATGTATGTTTGGTTTATGCTTCTGTTTATAGATGGCTTGATGGAAAAAAGCATGTATGTTTGTTTATTCAATGTCCATCTTTAAATAACATTTTGACTTGACATCAGACATGATGATGTTGGATGAATTCCACTCCAGCCAGTTGTGGCAAAATATGTTTTTACTTCCTTTAACAAAATAAAACCGCGTTTGGTACTGTGCGTTGCTTGTTTGTAATCTTAGCTTGTGCCTTGTAGGCCTTTGTGTGGGTTTCATGGCAATAAAACAATGTTCACACGCGCGCGCAAACTCACGTGCGCACGCGCACACACACACACACACACACACACACACACACACACAGGCACACACATGCGCACGCACGCACACACGCACACACGCACACACACGAACACACACACACACACACACACACAAAACACACACACACAACGTTCTGGTCACCACACATCATGGGCTGTCCATGAATATGCTACAGAACCAGCTTATGTGGTGAGCAGGCATCTATTAATCATACTCCTACTACTACTCTAAAGCGCTATGTAAATAAAGTTCAGTATTATTATTATTATAATAACCAAATAATCTTAATGGGACAATAAACAAACAAAAAAATACATCAACCCCGTTTCGGTATTATCAATCTCGTTCTCACGATATAATAAAAAATTATAAAAAAAACTAGAAGAAAAAGCAAATCATGTGATAGTTTTCGGCGCGCAAGGCTTGGAACTGGAAGAGGACCAGAGCGCTCGCGAAACTATCGGCAAACGATGGTGTTTCTTAGGACCGTTTTTGCCGAATTGCGCGAACTATTACGAGCGTTCTCTCTTGTGAAACGGCCCCCCTGGCCTTTAGAGACTACCCCCCCCCCCCCCCCCCCCCCCTTCACTGCTTGCTACGAGTGCCGCTCGTAGTTGATGACATCAGTAATGATGTCATAACTTTTTATGTCATAGACCTAGAATGATGGTTCTTGGTTTAGATAAGCCAGGAAAGGTATATCTCTAGACCATTTTCTCAGATGGAGTGTAAGAGGTTTGGTTCAAACTTTATAATTAAAAAATCCGATAGTTTCTCATTTTGCTTCTGGCAGTGAAGGGGATTTGTGAACTCTTTGTCGAGAGAGTGAGAATACACGCTGGGTAAAGAGCATCTTCGCTATAAACAAAATTCCGGCCAAGCTATTCCAGAATAGCACCTTCCTCTGCAGGTGGACTCTAAAATAAAACGGGCTGGTACACGCGCATGGGGACGCTTTCGCAAGGAATCCTCTGCGTGGTATCCGATGGTCATCAAGGCAAACCGAGAGAAGCTATGTGCCTCTACGGCATGTCCTGTGTGTGCCTGCTCCCCAGTAACACAACACAGACTTCCAAGGCTGGAGCTGGGCTGTTCTCATGCTGATAGGGCAGGTGGTTGCCAGTGCGTGTCTCTGTGTCCCATCAGCACCTTCGGGTGTTTCGTTTAATGTCCATATCCATTTGGCAGCAACAGCGCATGTTGGCTGACTGCAGTGTGTGAAGACTCAGTCAACATGGCTGTGTGCTAGATGGACAACTCAAAAGACCAAGAGGCAAAGTCTACAAGGCTCTTGCGTTTTTGGAGATGGATCTAAATGCCCGAGAGGTCAAGGTCAAGGTCAGAAAGAGTCAACATTCTACAGTGGGCGCGTTAGTTTCATTGGAAACCGCCCTACAAATTTGTAAGCGAATCAATGCAGCAGTTAATGCAATATTGCGATAGACAAAGCAGAAAGGTCAAAGGTCAAGGCCAGCATGGTCATGAAGGTCATCAATACTTAGCACCCCATAAGATGATCTTAAGCTAGTCTACCTGCTTGCCAAATTTGGGGATTGTGTCTGCCAGGATGTAGCCTAAAAGATATGGCCCAAACAATAATTGGCGATGTTCAAGTCAAAGGTTAAGGTCAAGAGGGTAAAAGTCACCCAGCATACTATATCACCTTAGGGTGATACACCAACATGCCAAATTTGGGGACCATAACTGCAAAAATGTGCAACATATGGCCGAGACAACCCCCCCCCCCAACACCCCCCCCCCCCACCCCCCACCTCCCACCCCCACATCAGATGAAGACTCATCACCAGCGTGCGCAATTACGGGTCAAGCTATCCAGTCTACGTTCTGATTAAACAGACGAATGGCAGAGGGAACGAGTGAATCCAGGTACTTTGATGTTCTTCGCGTGGGGCTCGCAGTCTGTCGCTTCTGTCCGATCGTCTCCTGTCAATGTTGTCATGTAAAGGATAGACCTATGTCTCGTCTGTTATGATCGTCTTCAGTTTGTCGGTCAATTTTCTGGTGTACAGGTCGTCAAAGTTGTGTTGCCTATTTACCCCACCACCACCCCACCAGCCTTCTTTACTACTTTCTCTAGTCGACCTTTATCCTGTTTATAAATATTCCCACACGAACACACCCGCACCAAAGGTTAAAACACAACAGATGACAGTAAGAGGAATAAAACACCTGTGTATTGTTTTAACCTTCGGTAATGTTTGTTATTGACGTTCGTAAATTGAAAAGAGTCAGGCTGGAACTGAAGAATCGTGTAGTTGGAGGTGAAAAGCTGTCCAATCAGCTTGACCGCCACAACCTCTACACCCTCGGTGCGTCTTAATTGCACAGAGTTATAATTATCCCTACAATCCATTGCGCCGTTTTGTTACCATTAATTGCGCCGATTCTCTCTCTCTCTCTCTCTCTCTCTCTCTCGGTTTCATCTTGTTTTTTCTTCTTCTTCTTTTTTTTTTTTTTTTGGGTGGGGTGGGGGTATTGTTGTTATCTATAAAATGGAGGGGTGGGGTAATCTGCATGTTGCGGCTAAGATGCAGATCCAACACACCCCTCAACGTCTTGGTTCATTGCGCTTTTTCAGTCACGCCTTTATATTCTACTATTAGCAAATGCATGTTATCGATTGCTTAAAACGATGAAAATTAACTTGAAATACAGAACACAAAGGAGGTTTATGTGCACAATCAGCAGTAAGAAAGGCAAGACTGAAAAAACCCCGGAAAGATCGGAGAAAATGGAGAGTGTGTGTGAATCTGCATCTTTGGGCGGCTGTGCTCTCTATACACGCAGAAACCTCATGCGCTTATTCGTAAATAAGTAAAAGAAAGTAAGAAAATAAGCAGATGGGATAAGCACTTTTGCTGTTTTAAGCGCATGAGGTTTCCGCGTTTAATATGCACACAGCCTAAGCGCAAGTACACATTATAAGGAGAAACCTCATGCGTAATCCGTAAATAAGTAAAATAAAGAAGGAAAAAATGTACGGACGCAGGGATATTCGGACTTGTCCGTATATTTTTTTTAGTAAATAATAAAAACTAGATAAACCCGTGCTCCGCACGGCAGCATGAAGCATCTGCGTTCATAATTGATAGGAACCTGTCTGAGCGATCGAAGAAGAAGAAGAAGAAGAAGAAGAACTGGTTAGATGTAAATAATGAAGAAAAGAGACCCAAAAATATGTGGTGGTGCCCCATCCCTTCCGCCCACTCCCCTCTCCTTTAAAAAAAAAATGATGCCCCTCCCGAGAAAAAAAAATTGTGGCTAGGGGCAGACTCGAACCAGCGACCACGGACGTGCCTCGATCTACTGATTTGCGCAGCTTTACCCATTGACCTATCAAGGCTTGTACGGCAGACGATGTAAAAAAATTATTATAAGAGGAAGAAGGGAAAGCAGTCAAGTCAGTCGGACACCTGACGCAGCTTCATGAAAGCATAATTTTCACATTTGTAAGCCTCGCACAGAACCGACTTAGGTTTTGTCACTATGAGAAAAATAGATGTTGTGAAAAAAAACCCACACACACACTGTAGTAGACAGCACACACTTAATCAATGCTTGCTCGGTTTCATGTCAATTCATGACCGTGTTTAGCAGACGACACATTTTGCTAGACGTCACGGCTATTCCACTGCCGTGAAACTGTCTTTCTTTCAAATCACTCCCTCCGTTAAGCAACTTTTATGTGAAATCCCGGCTTTAAACGATGACTTGGCGAATTTCACTTGGAAGAACTGTTAAGCACCTACACGTGCCCCTATATTTCACAGTTGAAGGCAAAAATCGCCGCGACTTAGGAGAAAATAGAGATTAAAAATTCTTGTCGGCACGCGTATTATAATATAGATGAGCATTTCGTTGCGCTTACTCTTAAAATGCCCCAAGCGCTTACAACATAATAAGATACATAATGATAATAATGATAATAATAAATAGTATAAATAATGGACAAAATAGAAATCACTAGCAAGAACACCACACGTACACACAAGCACACACACACACACACGCACGCACGCACGCACGCACACGCACACACACACACACGCACACGCACGCACGCACACACACACACACACACACACACACACACACTCACACACTCTCACACACTCACACACACACACACACACACACACACACACACACACACACACACACACACACACACATAGGTGGAAGGCCAGTAGAAATGGAAGGAGGACACAACTTAAAATCGAAATAAAGTGGTTTTGAGAGAGAAGACTTGAAAGAAGGCAAAGAGTTTGAGCTGCGGAGAGAAATAGGCAGTTTGTTCCAAGAGGTAGGAGCCTGGAAAGAGAAAGAACGCTCGCCAAGAGTCCGGAAATGGTGACGAGGGATCTGAAGAATATGAGAGGCTGAGGAGGAGCGTAGCTGTCTAGATGGAGTATAGACATTCAGAAGACCAGCCCAATAGGAAGGAGCAAGACCGTTCATGGATTTAAAGCACAGCAGAGAGAGTTTGTAATCTATCCGTTTTTCAACAGGCAGCCAATGCAGAGACTGAAGCATGGGAGTGGCATGGGCAGATTTAGACTGTTGTAGAACAAGGCGTACAGCATTGTTTTGAACCTTCTGCAATTGGATGAGGTGTTTTCCTTTTTTCTTTTACTTATTTATGGGTTTACGCATCTAGTGTGTATGAGCGCTTACACCGAGACATGGTTTTAAAAGATAAAAAAACACAATCAAGTTTTCACAACATTCTGCTATTATATTCTCAGGGGATAAAGGATAGGGTTAAGATCAATTTAAAATGGGGAGTTTTTATTACACTCCCTGTTCGGCTAATATACTTACCATGTCAAAACTTTGGCAATCTACAGCCGGTCGGCTTGCTCTGTTTAGGCATTTTGCGGCTAACGCAGTACTCATTTTGATCAATCAAATCCACTTCCGCTGAAGTCTCAACTTCCTTTCCCTTTTGTGTCATTTTTATGGCCGGCTTAATAACTTTTTGGACCATTGCAATGTTGTGGGGATAGAAGGGAGGGAATATGAGTTTTGAAATGGTAAGTATATTAGCTAAACAAGGAGTATAATAAAAATAATTTAAAAAAACTCCCCATTTTGGCGTCATATACTGTACCATGTCAAAACTTTGGCAGAATTTAAAGAATAGGAGGTGATCATTATCACTATCATCAATCATCCAAAAAAGATGAAGCAGAAAATGAAGCGAGAAAAATAAGAAGACAAAAAAGAGAGAAACGATGAACAAAAAAATACTACAACAAAGAATACGGGAAAAAAGAGAAGAAAAGAAAAATAAGAAAAAGGAAAGGAAAAAGAAAAAGAGAGAAAAAAGAAAAATGAAAAGAAAGAAAGAAAAAATGGAAGAGGAGGAGGAGAGAGGGACGGACAGAATGAGGAGTGGAAAAGGGAAAGCCAGGAACGAAGAAAAAGGAAAAGAAGACAAGGTGAAGATGAAGAAGAAACAAAGGAAGCTGGAGGAGAGAACAACAGTGGCGACTTAGGACGGGAACGACAGCAGCAGCAACAATAACAACAGCAACATATGAAGATGAAGAAGAGAGACAGAGAGAGAGAGCTGAGAGAGAGAGAACAGAGAGTGCAAGATGGGTTAGGTTAGGTTAGGTACAGGATAGTCACAGAGGAACTGTGAAATTCGGGTTGCTCCCACCTGGAGAGCGCGTCGCAGCCAGAGGCGCGCCACCCAATTTTTATTTTTTTTTTTTTTTTGCATGCAATTTTTGTGTGACTGATGAGGAAGGAAGGGAGGGGGGTAAAGAGAGTTGAGAGAGTGTGCTAAGTGCATGAGCACACGGGACCTCGGTTTATCGTCTCATCCGAAAGACTCCACGTTCAGACCGCAAGGAGTGCAAAGTGAGAGGAAAAAGTCCCTGTACCCAGGTTCGAACTCGGGTTTACTTGACAAAGCGAACGCGCTACCACTGTGCCACTCTACACTGCAAGATGGAAAAAGAAAGAAATAACGATGCAAAAAAAGAAAAGAAAAATAGAATAGGAGGTGGGATTGCTCTAATGGTTCATAGGAGAACCCCTCTGGGCGACAAATGCTGTGTTAGCCACGACAAAGGAAACTCCTCTAGACCCATCAGCTCTTTCGAGCCGGAAATCCCAAAGGTAGAAAGCGATGATCGGGTTTTCAGAGCGCCAAGCTGCTGCTTCCAACACATGTTTGGGAGGGGCAGAGTGTTGAAAGGTAACTGAAGTGGCAAGGTCCCTAATGCTTCCAACACATGTTTGGGAGGAGCAGAGTGGAAAGGCAGCTGAGTGCCCTTGCTTCCAACAAAGGGCAGAGTGTTGAAAGGCAGCTGAAGGGGCAAGGGCCCTAATGCTTCCAACACATGCTTGAGAGGAGCAGAGTGTTGAAAGGCAGCTGAAGGGGCAAGGTCCCTAATGCTTCCAACACATGTTTGAGAGGAGTGTTGAAAGGCAGCTGAAGGGGCAAGGGCCCTAATGCTTCCAACACATGTTTGGGAGGAGCAGAGTGTTGAAAGGCAACTGAAGGGGCAAGGGCCCTAATGCTTCCAACACATGTTTGAGAGGAGTGTTGAAAGGCAACTGAAGGGGCAAGGTCCCTAATGCTTCCAATACATGTTTGAGAGGAGTGTTGAAAGGCAGCTGAAGGGGCAAGGGCCCTAATGCTTCCAACACATGTTTGGGAGGAGCAGAGTGTTGAAAGGCAGCTGAAGGGGCAAGGGCCCTAATGCTTCCAACACATGTTTGGGAGGAGCAGAGTGTTGAAAGGCAGCTGAAGGGGCAAGGGCCCTAATGCTTCCAACACATGCTTGAGAGGAGCAGAGTGTTGAAAGGCAGCTGAAGGGGCAAGGGCCCTAATGCTTCCAACACATGTTTGAGGAGCAGAGTGTTGAAAGGCATGTTTGGGAGGAGCTGAAGGGGCAAGGTCCCTAATGCTTCCAACACATGTTTGGGAGGAGCAGAGTGTTGAAAGGTAGCTGAAGTGGCAAGGTCCCTAATGCTTCCAACACATGTTTGGGAGGAGCAGAGTGTTGAAAGGCAGCTGAAGTGGCAAGGGCCCTAATGCTTCCAACACATGTTTGGGAGGAGCAGAGTGTTGAAAGGCAGCTGAAGGGGCAAGGGCCCTAATGCTTCCAACACATGTTTGGGAGGAGCAGAGTGTTGAAAGGCAGCTGAAGTGGCAAGGTCCCTAATGCTTCCAACACATGCTTGAGAGGAGCAGAGTGTTGAAAGGCAGCTGAAGGGGCAAGGGCCCTAATGCTTCCAACACATGCTTGAGAGGAGCAGAGTGTTGAAAGGCAGCTGAAGTGGCAAGGGCCCTAACCTCGTGGGCACGAGGATTGAGGGCATCCATAGAGGCATGAGAAAGACAGTAGGCTTGTTTGATGGTGTGTATAATCCATCGTGAGATTATTGCAGCCGATGTGACTGTCTTCATGGTAACTTGGGTTTATAGAAATGAACAGTCTCCTTTGTGAAGAACGGATAGCGTGTGTTCTGTCCCAGTAGTACTTCAGGCAACGGACTGGACAGAGAAAACCATCTTTATTGTCTTGGTCTAAAATAATAGACATAGATTTAACTGTGAGAAAATGAGATGGTGACTCAGGATTTAGGGTTTTTGCCAAGAATTCTGGAAGGAATCTAAGTGACATGGATTTGTCAAAGAGGAAAGCAATGTCTTGAGGCGCCCTGCTCAGGCCGTGGATTTCACTGCGTCGCTTACCCAAGGCAAGAGCAGGTAGGAAGACTGTTTTATGAGTGAGAAGATCTAGAGAGATCTCTCCCAGAGGCTCAAAAGGAGTTTTCTTGAGAACATCTAAAACAAAGAAAAGGTCTTTCACTGGGATAATCTTCTTGGTTTGCGGGCTTCAAATAATGAGGTTCCCCTGGACACTTCACGAAGTAGGAAGCTGGTCCCCCCAAAAGGGCCCCTTAACTGGGAGATAGTTGTACAAATCGCTGATCTGTATCCGCGACTAGCACTAGAAAACATGTTCTGCTCAGAAAACAAATATGCAAGGAAATGATAGCCAGTTGAGTCTCATTTGGGTTGGTGACGGATACATTGTTGTCCACACACCATTTCCCCCACTTCTATCTGTAATCATAGAGGGCTTCCGTGATAGGGCGCCGGGAGTTTGTTACTAATGACTTGGGGTTTTCCAATGCGCCCACAGAGTTATAAGGCTGCACGAACCGATGAAGATGGGGATCTCCCATATGACTTCGGTCGAGAGGACGTAAAACATAAACTCGTCGAAGATGGGGAATCTGCATTGGTTAATCCTTGTGAGGGCAGTCAGGACTGCAAATTAACCATGCATCATCATCATCATCATCATTATTATTATTGTTATTGTTGGTGTTTTTGTTGTATGTTTGTTGTTATTGTGATTTCGTTTAATCGGAACATTGAGGTCCAGCAGCTCCTCCAGCCGGTCCTTGATTTCGACTGTGTTGTTAGTTTTCAATGAGTGATGTGATGTATTAGTAAGAAAACAGTAAACTGTGTTGTTGGTTTTTAATGAGTGATGTGATGTATTAGTAAGAAAACAATAAACTGTGTTGTTACTTTTCAATGAGTGATGCGATGTATTAGTAAGAAAACAGTAAACTGTGTTGTTGGTTAAAAACAAAAAAGCAAAAACAACATGCATGCAGATGTAGAAGATGTGGGTCCGTATGCAGGACTCCAGAGCGTGGCTGTCTCAGCAGGTCTGGTTTTGGACGACGTTTTAGGGGAGGAAAATGACCAAGTGTCAGGAGATCCAGATACCATGGTTGAGCTGGTCATTTGGGAGTTATCAGTATTCTTCTTCTTCTTCTTCGATCGCTCAGACAGTTTCCTGTCAATTATGAGCGCAGATGCGTCATGCTGCCATTATGCGCCTAAGTAAGAAATAATAAGGCCGGGCATGTTTTTTCGGGGTTTTTTCCATTGTCATCATCATCCTTTACTATTAATGAAAACAATAAACAACCGTACTGACCATTGTCATCATCATCCTTTACAAATGAAAACAATAGGCCCGGCATGTCCGACTTCGGCTGGAAAAAATCTTTTTGAAAGTTTTTTTGTTTTAAGGCAGGATCTAGGAGAATGGACAGGGAAAGGCAGAAAGATAGTAGATGACAGCAAGCAAAGGGAAAAGGCAGAGTCAAGGAGATTAACAGATTAGAGGAAATTACAAGCACAGAACTTCCAGAAGGTGGGGAACTATTTATGCAAAAGACCACCCAGTATCCCCAGGGGGGGAGGGGGGGGGGGCCTTTCCATGTGAGATTGGGTCGCTCTATCCTCACCTTCCTGATGACCTTTGTCAGAATTGGAATGGGAGGAAAGGCGTAAGCAATCAGGCCTTTCCAAGAGAGAGAGAGAGAGAGAGAGCACCCACTGCCCAAGCCTCTGGATCTGCTACTGGAGATACATAGAGGGGGAGACATTTGTTGAATTTTGTCGCAAACAGATCGACCATAGGTTTGAGCCATGTGTCCCAAAGACCTTGGAGTGTGGTTTGATTGAGAGCCCATTCTGTTTGTAGGAGAGCATGTGGTAGAATGTTCGACTTCCCCGCTATCGGCCTCACTAACAGAGTGATTCCCAGATTGTGGCACCAATTGAGTATCGTTTCCGCCCGAAGGGACAGGTTCATTGAGTGTGCTCCACCCCACCCCCACCCCCCATTTGTTGATGTAACAAGCCCCAGAAGGGACTATGAGAACTCCTGCACCAAGTGCACCAACCAATGATCTGTAATCCATCCTATCCATTGGCCTAGCATGACTGAGTTCTCTGAGACCTATTGTTCTCGTTTATTGCCGTCTGAATAATCTGATCTGGGAGGATCTGTCCACGTTCTGACAGAGCATTCAGCCTATCCTGTGACAGTTCTGGCTGATTAGTGAGCAGAATTTGCTCCCGGGGCATGAGCACAGGTGTCATTGTCCTCTTCAGCATCTGGATATTTGCTTTCAGAATATGAAGCAGATATATTTGGCACAGTCTACTCTCCTTAGTGCCTGTCAAATTGTGTGTCGGGTGTACCTGACTTGAGCCCTGACACATTTTGAAGGCTGGGTATTTCTGTAGGAATAGAAATAATTGTCTGGGAGGATGGGCGCCAGACTTTCTTTCCCCAAACCGCTGGAGCTGAGGACTGGGCCCAAACATGTGTGGAAATGAAGTAAACCCAGTCATCTCCTGTTAAAAAGGATTGTTTCTGGGCAATGTCACCAGGATGGGAAGGCTCAGTGGATCGAGCTTCAGTCCCTTCCGGGTGACCCGGTGACCCATGGTGGGCATAGAATTTATCTGGATAGTATGGTGGTATCATTGAACGTGTACCATCGAGCGGATGCTAATCCAGAGGCCTTCGCTCAGCTTGGAAGTTTCCCTCTCCCCTAGAATATTCCGAACAGAGAAACATTTTGAAGGCTGGGTATTTCTGTAGGAATAGAAATAATTGTCTGGGAGCATGGGTGCCAGACTTTCTTTCCCCAAACCGCTGGAGCTGAGGACTGGGCCCAAACATGTGTGGAAATGAAGTAAACCCAGTCATCTCCTGTTAAAAAGGATTGTTTCTGGGCAATGTCACCAGGATGGGAAGGCTCAGTGGATCGAGCTTCAGTCCTTTCCGGGTGACCCGGTGACCCATGGTGGGCATAGGATTTATGCCTATGGTCACGATTCATATTTCAAAAAGGAGTATGAGAATTCAGGATGATAATCCCCATGAGAGTACGATCCCATTCTATTGTGTCTCTCGTGGAGTTCGTGGGGAACACGATTATAACACAGATGAGAGTGGCCTGAATCCTCAAGGGGAAATGGTCTGGGTTCAGTGCGGTGAATCCCAGATTGCCCATCCGGATAGTATGGTGGTATCATTGAACGTGTACCATCGAGCGGATACTGATCCAGAGGCCTCCGCTCGGCTTGGAAGTTTCCCTCTCCCCTAGAATATTCCGAAACCAGATAGTAGGGATCATGGTAACGTACCTGTTCGCTCATACATTGTGGCCTGGTGGGCGGGAGGGTACCATCCAGAGTCGTTCAAGCGATTTGTTAAGACAGCAGAGCACGAGTGTGAATCCCTGGATTCACCAGCAGACTCGAGCACACACAAGCCCAGAGGTACCTGCTCAGCCCTAGAAGGTAACTCTCCCTCTATGAAAAGAATAATATTATCCCCCACAATCAAGCAGGTTTTAGAAAAGGTAGAAGTACTACCAATCACCTTGTTAAACTTACGAGTCATGTTAAAAAAACAATTTGCTCGTAGAAAAAGTACACTTGCCACATTTTTCAACATTATTAAGTCTAATATCACCATTGTTGTGAACAGACTTTAAACTAGGTCAATCAATCAAAATCAACGTTGAACCCTGAAACTGGGGACCAAGGTCAGATTGGGGTTGTGGGTGGGTAGGTCACTCGTCCTCCTCACTCACTAACTGCTCCAGCCACGACGATGAAGGCTGATTGGCTTTGGCTGGAGTTGCAGTAGAATGTGAACCCTTCACCCCAGCGGAGGGATCACAGTGTCGACAAGGCTGATTGTCTACTGCGAGCCGAGGCTTCCTGGTGGATTTCGGATTTCGAACATGTTGATTAGACTCCTGCAGAACGGGATCAGAGACGGTGGCATGTTGATCATCCACTAGTGGCCATACCGAGTCCACCCCTGTATCTGAGACACGGACGAGGATACTAGAGGGTACAGAGGCAGAGGGAGCAAAATGAAGATTCAGCACTTCTGGAATGATTGTGAACCAAGTCTGAAAAGGCCCGCTCAAGGGGACCTTTGTCAGACACAGCAAAATACCCTGCTCCTCCCAATTTCCCCACTATAGGACCCGGACGCAATCTGCGAAGGCCTTGCCAAGTTATGGGATGGTTTGTTTTTATTGAAATGCTTAGGCATGTTGAATTTCAAAATCGCAAGAACAATTGTACACTTTTTTTAGCTTAAAGGAATTTAGTGATATAAATAGTTAAAATCAAATGAAGAAATAACGAGCACAAGGGCAAAATGGCGAGTATAAGCGATCCGGTCTGATCCACGTGATACTGGCCGGTCAAAACCAGTTAAGTGCGGAACAAAGAAAAGAGCTAGGAGGAGTCAAATAAATCCACAATATAGCTCAACACTCGCTTCAATAGAATAGAAACGGTGTTAGCCAACCAAACAATTACACAAACGAAACCAAGCAGAGACCACCAACGAAGGAAGAAAGAAAAGGCAAAACAGAGCAATACAACCTGTGTCTTGCTAGCACGCACGCCGTTCGGCCAAAGAATGACACAAAAGGGGAAAGGAAGTTGAGACTTCAGCGGAAGTGGATTTGATTGGTTTAAATGAGCATAATATACTGGGCGTCTTAGCTCAGCTCACACCTATAGTTATCCCCACTCGCAAGATTGGCTGAAAAGAGCAAGCCGACCGGCTATTATATAGATTGCCAAAGTTTTGACATGGTACAGTATTATTAATGGTGTTTGTGTTGTTAAAGTGATTAATTCATTAATATTGTATAATTATATTATGACGAAAAATAAAAACATTATAACGCCAGCAATATTTTCATAAAACTGAAAGAAGCACACTCTTAGATCGAGGGTCGTAAACAAGGTGTGTGTGTGTGTGTGTGTGTGTGTGTGTGTGTGTGTGTGTGTGTGTGTGTGTGTCTAAAGTGCAACTTTGCGAAGCCGCGTAGTGAGCGAGTAGAGATGAAAAGCTGCCCAGCTGGTTAAATATGGGATCAACTAACCACCATCCACTACCATCACACATTGGCTGCGTCTGAATTGCGCTGATTTTAATGACACGTACACTCCATTGCGCCGCTGTTGACTGCGCCAGTATACCATCGATTGTGCCGTGTCTTTTTTGTTTTGGGGTATTAAACGTCTATGACACTGAAACAATGTTTAATTAAACAAGAGCGAAGCCCGCAACTGACTAGCTCATAGACTAGTGTTTGTGTGTCATATTATTCTTGTCAATATTGTCAGTCCTAGTCTATATAGATGTGGAGCCACTCACAGAATTCTCTTCACTACTATAGTTTTACCAGAGCAAAAAACTTGAACAGCGTTTAAAAGCTGATGTCGTTCTCTATTTTCACATCGCAAAAGATGGCATCGTTTCTTCATGACTAGAGCTGGATACAGATACGGATCTCCGTACCGGTATTATACCGGCATTGTTTTCGACGTACCGGTATTTTGTACCGGTACGTACCGGCTGGGTTGCTGATGATGCATTCACATTTTGATGACACACAAAAGAGCTGTCCCACAAAGTCCCGAGCGTTAGTATTTTGTAAGAGCAGCGTATGACGACTTCGTTGGGAATATATTGAAAACATTCCCTTTCTTTTGTTACAGTGTTGACAACGTTTATCTCTCTTCTCTACTTCGGTACGTACCGGTACGTTACAACCATACCGTTTTAAACACATACCGGTATTTTCGGTATTACCGGCTCGTACCGCCAGCTCTATTTATGACGTAATAACCAGGGCCTGTTGTTATTAGCTTGTCAGAGGAATTAAAAGAATATCCCTTGAGCAAATGAATAACCATTTTTTTGCACAGGAACTTAAATTTAGACACCCCTGAAGCAGAAACAATAACTGATTTGCAGCCAACATTGTTCTGAAGATCTTTTCATAAAAGCCGTCACTGCAAGCATAATGATGGTATTTATCTGCGTGCAAACATTTTGGATGTGCTATTATTTGTAGTTTCTGAGAAAATTGTGATGTTAGCCCTTTCATCGCCAGCCATATTTCAGCCGAACATTTCTATTAAATTTACCTGGGTAGAGAACAAAATCCATCTGCAGTATTGGGGATTCTTCTGTGACATATGTAAAATAAGGTCTATCCTTACTTCCCAAAACTAAGACAATAGGGTATTTGGATACTAGACCTCAATCTGATGCCTTTTAGTGACATGGGTGTTAACACATTCACGGCGGGCCGAGTTTGGAGTCGCGGCCCTAGAACATCACCCACTGCCGGGCCGCGTTTAAAGTCACCCAACGGTATAAGGTAGAAAACTCATGCAAAACTCTTGACCACAGTTTTCATTACTTTCGCGAGTAGTTTCCCTTTGTAGTATACTTCCGTTTTTGCAGTTTCTTTGTCTTAGATCGCCGATTTCACGTCAATTACGAATTTAAAATGCCAAATCATCGTGGTTTAGCAATAGAGGAGATTCTCCATCTTCTCGATCTGGATGAACCTGAGGATAAAGATCCAGAATACTCGTTTTTTGACTCAGAAAGTGACGAAAACAGCGAGGATGAGCGTGAAAGTAAAGCTAGTGTGTCAGTGGCTCTACAAGTCAAGAGACTGAGAGTGTTCGTCGTGGGGGTGGGGGCAGGGGGTGTCACCGAATGCAATGCATGTAAACAATGAATGATTCCCATTTTTCAAGTCGGCATGTAAAAAGTGTTATACCTATGAACTTAAAAGTATATAGCTGAACTTAGCAGCCTTTTTTGAGTAAGTACGCAAACTTTGGTCGTGATAGGACATCATTCAGCTTATCTAGATGCGTTTGTTTATAAGCACCCAATTTCTATGAGCCACTCGGCGGCAGGCTCAGGCCTGCACTGAGAATAGGCCGAGGCAGCATCAGTCACAATAGTGTTAAATCACTGTGGTGCTAAAATGCGACTTTGGCGTTGAAAGGGTTAAAGCTTTAATGAGCTGTGACCACAAACGCACACACGCATGCACGCACTCACACATATACGTGCGTGCTCGCACACACACACACATACACACACACACACACGCACACGCACACATACGCACACATACACACACGCACACCCACGCACACGCACACACACGCACACGCACACGCACACACACACACACGAGCGCACACAGAATGCATGAGGCACCATGCCTTGTGCCTCGTGACCACATGTGCTTTGACGTCTTGATTCAGTAGGTCAGTTGGCGCGCGGTCGCGCAGTGTCCATTTTCCTTTGTCTCCCAACCACACACCCCTCCACACTTCTCTCTCTCTCTCTCTCTCTCTCTCTCTCTCTCTCTCTCTCTCTCTCTCTCTCTCTCTCTCTCTCTCTCTCTCTCCCCTCTCTATCTCTCTCCCTCCCCCCTCCCCACCCCCCATGCATCTCGTGACAGCCTCCTGACACGGATTCTTTGATGTCCGTCAGTTGAGTCGGACGGACACTTTGATGTGGTTTGTGTTTAAAAAACGAATATTCGCCTTTTCACCTCGTAATTAGCGGTCTGCTAGCAAGGCCTCTTTTATTATGCTATGATATTATATGCTGTGACGGAAGGTGTCCTGCGCGCCCCCCTTTCTCCTCTACCCCCCCCCCCCCCCCCTCCTTTTACTATTCCACCCCAAAACTTTAATTGCCATCCTGAGACATCACAGGACTCAACGATTCCAGGTGGCATGTCGTTTATCTCCGTTTTCCCTCCCAGTCACGCGGTTGTGACACGGACATTGTAGTATGAGGCATGTGACGCTGACGTAATCGGCATGTGACTATAGCGTCCTCTCTTGTCTACTACTACTACTAACCAATTAAACTACCTCGGGTATTTGAAATCAAGTGGGGAAATGCATAGTGGGAGGCAAAAACTTATAGCATTCTCTTAGTCTTGTGACAAGCACACTAAAACCTGGCTGAGTCAACACTGTAGGAACAAACCCTCTGCTGTTACCTGCCAGTACTACTATTAGCCCAACTTGTAAGCAATATTGAATGTGGCTGGTGTGTAAAATACTTGATTGAGATTTTTTTTTTTTTGGATTTTTTTTTGGATCTAGATCCTATGTTCCATATTGAATAAGTAGTAGAGGTGTCAGTGACAAGAATGGGTAAATATGCTGTTCTAATTATGTGCACTTATTCATTCCTGTGTTTGATTTTGACTTTAACTCTTTTGGTACAAGAACCGGATTCTATGCCAACTTTTATTTATTTATGTGTATGTGTGAAGCTACCTGGTTGCAAACTTGCAGCTTTTGGTTTATTCCCCTTTTACTTTCCTTTCCAAGTGTTGGACTGAGAGTGATATTTGCTGGCTTGTGTTACTGAATCATACCAGTTGATTCCAGTAGTACACATGTCATGCTTTATTTCAGTTTGACAGCTGAAATTCATGTTATTTGTCATAGTGCTCTTGTACAAGGGCGGCCTTCTAGCCGGTTGGGATCCACTAATTCCCTGCCTGGCTGAAGCTCATATCTCTAATCCATAGAGATCTACACCCATATTCTCCTGTGATTTACAGCAGGGCATGGTGGTCAGGAAGTTCAATCCCTGACTCACAAGCAAGAAGACGGGGCCGCCGCCAAGTCGCCACCGCACCCAGAATCCATGAGGAGACCACGCCTGTGCCGTGCCATCCCGCGACGCCTCATCCAGAACTACTGGGAGCTACTCTCACCAGAAGAGCCAGCCCAGTCACCCCAGCACTCGCCAATCCCACCAGAGGAACTTTCCAGATAAGTCCGTTGGACAGTGCAAATCAATCGAACTCACCAGGACACTTGATAATATTAGTGACCCTTCCGGCTTGGGGCTAAACTTTTCAGACAGACAAAAGTCTTGTATAATCCTTTCGGATTTTATTTTTCATACATATTTTGTTTTGGCGCCATTGAGCTGCTTTTCTTATTGCTGCATAATCTGTTATGCAGATTTTGTGAGTAAATAAAATACAAGTGTACAAATAATTCTGAACCCTTTGGTCAGACTGATGAGAGTGGAAGTTTTGTAATGTTCATGTAAAAACCTACTTCTCTCTGTCTGTCATTTAGAGCAACTCTACCACTTATATTTATTTCAATCATACGAGCCAGAACCCAGGCAAAAATATAAATTTATTAGATGAAAAGGGGCCGGGAAAGTTGCTCATCTCCCACACCCTAGAGAAGTGGGCTAAAGGAAAATGTTCTAATTGAAAATTTAACACACTAAAAGTCTTTCCCTAGAGACTTCTCCTTTAGCTCATTCCCTCGTCAAATCTACCTTCAGTATAAACTGGCTGTCCTATCCTTCCGTCACTTTGAACAGACCCTTCCGCCTTACCTCTCCAGTGCTCTTCACACCTACACTCCTTCCCGCTCACTCAGGTCCTCAAACACAAAACTTCTGAAAGTTCCAAAAACAAATCTAAAATCATTTGGTGACCGGTTTCAGTTTCAGTGCCCCTGCTGTTTGGAATTCCCTCCCAGTCGATCTCCGCCATGAACCAACTATCTCTACTTTCAAAGCTAAACTCAAGACTCACTACTTTCAAAGCTCATTCGGTTTGTAAATGTTTTCCTTCTTGATCTTGTACCTGGGTGAATGATTGGGTAATAATGTCTTGTGTGACTGCGGGTATATCAGTGAATGGAAGCGCCTTGAGTGTAAAATAATTATAGAAAGGCGCTATAGAAATGCTATCAATTATTTGTTATTATTATAATCGAAAGGCATATCAACGTGTACGTTTTAAGTGGCCCTGTAATGTTTCTAAAAACAAACAAAAAATATTTCTCGCATTGTTTCTGAATGAAATCATGCAAGTTTCAAAGTTTTACTTTGAAAACTTCCTGATCGCTTCTCGGCCTTTTGGCTAAGACAGTGATTCAGGAGAGAAAATGAGAGAAAATGGAGTTTTACGTCCTCTTGGTCTGAATCAGACACATATGGGACATTTGTAAATACAAATATGGTTGGAACAATACTGGAGGCAATGCCCGGAGGCAGTACGAAACCAGTAAAGTCCCGATTTTTTTTTATTATTAATACAGATAGCTGTAGCGGTGACCACGCCTCGGTTAAACCGAATCGGCTATGGCACCGCCACAAGTAGTATATCTACAGTCTTCCATAGTAACCTGCAATAGTGATTCAGGAACATACATTTTTGTTTATACCCTGGTTGGTTTGTTCAGCCCGTCGTACATGGCGAAAGCCGATACGCGACGTTAAACTGAACTTCCATTATATTTGTGGCGGTGCCATAGCCGATGAGGTTTAACCGAGGCGTGGTCACCGCCACAGCTATCTGTATTAATTTGTTTTTAAAAAAATCGGGACTTTACTGGTTTCGTACTGCCTCCGGGCATTGCCTCCAGTATTGTTCCCACCATATTTGTATTCACAAATGTCCCATATATGTGTCTGATTCAGACCAAGAGGACGTAAGACACCATTTTCGCCCTCGCCACATGTCCCATATGTGCCTTCCCAGGTCGAGAGGACGTTAAACACCAAATTTCATTCAACTAAACACACGTTATTTAGGCCTA
Organism: Phymorhynchus buccinoides; assembly: GCA_017654935.2. Taxonomy (NCBI): domain Eukaryota; kingdom Metazoa; phylum Mollusca; class Gastropoda; order Neogastropoda; family Raphitomidae; genus Phymorhynchus; species Phymorhynchus buccinoides. The sequence continues at coordinate 19,233,982 of CM065688.1, read as the reverse complement.
ATCGGGTGTGTTTTTTTCCTTGTGTTTTTGTGTGTTATACTTTTAGGTTTACATACTAATGTGGCGGTACCATAGCCGATGAGGTTTAACCGAGGCGTGGTTACCGCTACACCTCTCTATATTGTTTAAAAACTCGGGACTTTACTGGTGTTGCACTGCCTCCGGGCATTGCAGCCAGTATTGTTCCCACCATCTTTGCATTTACAAATGTCCCATATGTGTCTATGACCGAGAGGACGTAAAACATCATTTTCATCATCATCACATCCTTGTTGTTTTTTTCTTTTTAGATTTAACGTCCTCTTGACCCGAAGTGCACAGTGTCCCATACGTACCCTTCGTGTCAAGAGAACTTTAAATGTTAAATTTCGTTCAATCGGGTCTTTCCTGAGATTGCAGTACCTCCAGGGTCGTCCCACTATCTGTATAATTATGTAGTTAAAAAAAATTCCCATGTTTACCTCTTTGAGGCCGGAGGACGTTGAACACACTTTTCTGTTTCAACTAAACACACAAATGTTCCTAAATTGAATTGTCGGTTTATCTGTATAATTATGTAAAGATGTCCCGTATGTGCCTCTTTGAGGCCGGAGGACGTTATAAACACACTTTTCTTCTTCAACTAAGCACACACGTTGCTGAATTAAATTGTCGGTTTAGCAGCTGATATGTTTCAACACTGCAATCTTAGACTAACGAAGCAGCTTACTATCTACCACGACTGATACTGCCTGCACATTTTAATTCATCAAAGTTTCGATGCTTCCACCAAATTGCTTCCACGAAACTGTTACAACGTGTACAGCTATTTGGTATCATCGATCGTCCTTAAAACAGTCTACGACTGATTGGACGAAAATCTAAACTTCTTCCTGGTTAAGTTGCAGTTTTATAACCGCCCCCCCCTCCCCCCCCCCCCCCACCACACACACACACACACACACGCCCCATCGAATCTTTCTCGCGTTGAAAACAATAACTCATTATCAGTAGAAGCAACACTCTGTCGTTCTCATGAAAGGGGTAGGGTTAGGGCGTCGCCATCGTGAATAGAGTATAGTAACAGTTACTCGCGATTAGCGACGGTTAGGGTCGTTTAAAGGGGCACCCTGACGGATGAGTTTTTGCAAGAAACACGTCGAGATCACCAGGAAAACACCCTTTACAGAGATCGCAACACTCACTTTGCTCTGGTTTCCTAGAAATCAAACCGTCAAATCGGCGATTCCTCCTTGGCGGAGGTGCTGGAAGTCAGATTCTTTCTTTTTTAATGGCCACCTGAGTTTAGACCAAATCGTTTGCACGAAATGTTCACAATACAAGCCTTTTTATTTTATTTTATTTTATATTTTATACAGTTTACCTAAAGGAGAAAGAAAATAGCTCCAAGTATAATATAACTGTGCCTGCTATATATGGGACATGTGAATGAATGAAAAATGGCGTTTTACGTCCTCTCGACCCGGCAAGGCACATATGGGACATGTATTAATTGTAAATTAGAACATAAAACATGTACAAAACAAAAAGGTTTGACAGGCGTCACAAGACGAGGACAAATTGTTTGTTTAGCTCTGTGTGTGTGTGTGTGTGTGTGTGTGTGTGTTGTGTGCTATATTGTATTGTAATTTAATTCTTATGATGTATTTACTGTATATTGTCTTATTGTCTCTATATGTGTTTTATGTGCATGCCAGACAAAGAATTTCTGTATGTTTTAAAGACATTTAAATTACGTTTGATTGATTGATTGATTGACAAAACACAAAAAATGGGGCGAAGGTACTGTTAGCGACATGTTAAATATTTGAGAGAATCTAAAATTGTAAAATCTTACTACTTATGCGATTTTGAGATTATAAAATAGTATATATATTTGTAAAATTATCTATATTAAAATGATTTTATTGCTCTGGCAGAAATAACCGAAATCCAACCGAACCTCCTATCGATAAAAATATTGGGGCTACATGATAAAAGAAATTGTTTTTATTTTATGATTAAAAAGCCAAATAATAGCCCTTAATTTACTTTAAAAGTATGAATTTACAAAAATGTATTATTATTATTTACAAAAATATGATTTTATTATAATTATATACAGAAATTAAGGTAAATAAGGCGTTAAAATGTTAAAAATGTGCTGTCCAACCGGGGGAAGGAATTCCACCCCCCGGGACTTCCCAAACTAGGGGGCAATATATACACCGTGGACTTTTAGTTTCGGGTCCCTGAAAAGAGGGAAAAAAAGAGGGGGAGAGGGAGGGGGTCCGGAGGATCTAAAACCCCGTGGGAGGGCGGACCCACAGGTGGAGCAGTACGCAGGCCATCCCCGCGTCAACAACCACCATGCCCCCCCCCCCCCCCCCCCCGGGGAGATCAGCTCACGGAAAAGGGATGGGGGGGTGGGGAAAGGTGGAGTGGGCCTGTATCCGGGGGTCCACAACCACCAAGTGGAGGCGCACCCACTGACGGAGACATACGCAAGCCATCCTCGCGTGACAACCGTCAGTGGGCCCGTCTACTCAAGGGGGGGGACCACCGCAAGGATGAAAATATATACAGAAGGGACCCGAAGTTATTAAAAAATATGGAGGGCCAAATAGCTCACTCCAAAAGTAAAATAATATATATTGGACATGCGTGTTTAGTTGTAATCATGTTCTTTCTGATAGTTATGTTATTTGCCGTAAAGAGATTTAACGTGTCTTCGAAACTGAACTAACTGAAAAGCTAAGACAACAAATGTTCTGACATTTTCAATTTAATACTCCGGTGCAATAAGATTTTTTCTCTTGATTTTGTTTTCTTCCTTCCGTCCGTCCTCTCTGTTCTTTCCTTCTTTTGACAGAGGCACAACTAGCAAAGGGACAAAACTCAGACCATGAGTTCATTTTTAGGACGAGCATCTAGGCCCCGAGTCACTTCCCTTTCAATTTGGCTTTCCTTAGTTAGTAGTTAGGCTTCGGTTATGTTTTCTCGTTTTATATGGGTTTTTGTTTGTGGCTCAAGTCACAAACAAACCTATAACTCACTTTGTCGGTCGGTCGGTCCAAAATTGTCGCACTTCAAATCGAGGCTAAGAAGAAATTTTGGTGTTTTACGTCCTCTCGACCCGGGAAGGCACATATGGGACATGTTTACTAGTGAGATGCGTAAAATAAGGAAAAAACAAGATTTACAAGACGAACGTAGACAGCACATGGACAACGCTCGTCTCACATATAATGAAGATGGGGTGCTTAGGTGGGATATTCTGTAGTTGGCAAGTTAAAAATCTTCTTTGAAAAGATTGGGAACCGAAGTTCGTGGTATCATATTTATGTAAAAAGAATGTAATAGTAAAAAATTTTTATTTAAGATTCTTGTATGTCGTCTGGCCCAGACCGAAACCATCGAAGTGATTAAAATTTAAGGGCTACAGATTTAAAAATCAAAACTTTACTTTATTATTAAAAGCCAACAATGGCCCTAAAATATGTTAAAAGTAGTATATACCAATATTTATTTTATTTATTTACAAAATTTCTGACTGTTATATTAACAGTCAAAGGACAAATGCCCTTCTTTGCGAAATTTTAAAATGTCCTACCGGGGGAGAGAACTCTCTCCCCACGGCTTCCCTGAACAAATAACAGGGGAAGTATTTACATCTCGGACAGTGATATAATATTTACATTTTATTCTAAAAGTAAAAAAATATTTAAAATAATTTATTAATTGCTCTGGGAAAAAAAGGGGGAGGGGGGGAGGGGGAGTTCGGAGGGTCTCGACACACCAAGTGGGGGCGGGACAGCCGAGGGGGGCGATACGCGAGCCATCCTTGCGTCAGCAGCCCCCAGCAGACCCACCCCAACAGGTGGGAGCCCGGCTCGACGAGGGAAAGAATTTTGAAAGGTTCCCAGAACATTGGAAATAAATAATCCATTTTATTACTTCTTTCTAACATATATTTTATTATCATTCATACCAATTTAAGATTTTTGCGACTGCATAGACCAACCACAAACAGGAAGACCTCCCAGCCGCCATCTTAACCTACTTTTGGCGTAATATCCTTCAAATCGAGGCTGTACTTTCAAATTGAGGCTGCTCTTTAAAATGATGTATTTTAAAAGCGTACAAAATAATAAACATACGTAATACAGACACTACAACAGACACGACGAGTATGCGGTGCTTCTTTCGATGAGTATAAGTAGGATACATAGTTTTTAAATGTTTTTCCAAAAGATATAAAAAGTTACGAAATGGTGCAGAGATAACATTCTGGTTTACAGATTAAAATTATTGAAAAGCCAGGGGAGGTGACTCATGATTGGAGTGGTAAAAATAGACCGCGTGCAACAAACTATTGCGATTCCGCGCTTTTTTTGTTTGTGGCACAAGCCACAAACCTATAACTCACTTTGTCGGTCTGTCGGTAGGTCCAAAATTGTCGCACTTCAAATCGAGGCTCGCACTTCAAATTGAGGCTGCTCTTTAAAATGATGTTTCGTTTTCAATTGTCTCACGCCACAAACGATTGCGAATCCGCGCTTGTTTTTTAATTATTAACTTTGATCTTGTATTGTTCTTTTTCTCTGTCGTGGTTTTCTTGACTTTTTCTTCTCTTTCTTCCTTTTT
>CM065688.1:19187910-19223856 GCA_017654935.2 Phymorhynchus buccinoides | reverse complement strand
TGTGCCCGCAGGCCTCGCCCCCCCCCCCCCCCCCCCCCCCCCCCCCCCCCCCCCCCCCCCTCCCCCCTCCCTTTTAGAAATCGAAATGTCTTAAAAAGATTGGACACACTGCGAAAAAGTGTTTTAATATTGAAGGATGCATGTCTGGATTTTTATTAGGAAAGTAGCTACATAAACCTATCTTTAGCTTTGTTGATTTGGATGTTGCGCATATTAAGTATTATGGCTCGAGTGTGAGTAGCATTGATTCAGGTCAGGTCAGGCTTTTAGGGAACATTCTAGGCCTCGCGGCCCTCTGGGACATGTTCTTTCTCTTGATAGTTTGTCTTCATGATTTTTGCTTAAGCATTTTAGAGTACGGCATAGCTGTCACGCCTTTTGAGCCATTTTTCATGATTACATTAATCATTAAGTGCATTTCCAAAAGCAATTTTGTGTGGGACTATCCAGCGGTTCTTAAAAAAATGTAATGGCTTGAAGCAATTATTGGTTCAGGAAGATGTTTCCAATATGAGTGACTGTAGAAAAAAGAAAATTTTCCTAATGTTTATTCTATTACATAATGGAGTTTAGTAATTAATTTCATTCGCGGTTATCCATTCTCAGATCATTAGATTAGCCAGGCGTACCAAAAAACAACAAACAAAATAATAAAATGGAAAACCTGTAGAGAAGGTTCGATCAGTTCAATAGGAAGCAGATTCAGGTCAAAATTTTTCTGCAGTTTTGTAGTTACCACATTTCTGCAGAACCAAATGCTGTAGGGGTGAGATCGAGAATTGGCACGTTTCACTAGATATTTCAAACAGGGTGAGTATTTGTCTGTAGCACCGGGCCCGAAATCAACGTTTTATTAGTGATCGTTCTTCTCCGCCAGAGGATTGATAGCGGGGAACTGGGAAAAATCGTTCTATCAATTTGGCTTTGCTTGCTCAACAACGGATTTATCCCTACTCTTATTGAACGTTTTTGTTTACTGCGGCGATGGTTTTTATAGCGCGTAAAATAAAGCGCACGGGTCAGACTGCTTAAGGTCCCCATCGAAGGGGGGACTTGGCGTTCAGGTTTTCAATTTCCACCAAACTGGAAAGAAAGGGCGAGGCTTGGTGGTATTCGATTCACTCATGCGTTAAATTGGCAATGGAACGTTGTAACCACTCTGCCCGGGCCGCTTTACTTTTAATTTTTCCCAGGAGTTTAAGACACATAAATGGTTCCTAAGTTTTGTTTGGTTGAAGGAGATACTGTGGTTTCTTTCTGGAAGTTTTGTTGACTGACTAGGCCCTACCTTGTTCAGTCCGCATCTCGGTGAGTGTAGGGCACAGGGCGCCGCGGTCCTCAGAATTCAGGCAACACTGGGGGTCTAGACGCAGGGAATGCTCCCACAGGGTGTCTGTCCAAATTTGTACCAGAAACAATTCCACTGGGTCAACCCGTCCCCTGGGATGAGATTGATGAGACGATTTGAGGACGTATAGGAGTATGATGCTGATGGTGAGGATCATGATGAGGGACGACAATGCATGTTAATGAGAGAATAAGTCACAAAGGACTTTTAAAGTGACAGCTCAAAAAGCACGAGAGATAACAAAACGGCACTGAATGTAAAGAATATTGCACCTCACCACACACAAACAACACACCACTAAACGCGCATTACACCACAACACACACACATATACAGACACACCACAGTCACACCCGTAATGTACATACGCATGCAGGGGACACACACAATAAAAACACAGCCACACCACACCACACACCCACATCCAACACAAACAGGATAGTCAATTACACAAAAAACAGTTTCACACCACACACATATCAACAAACATACACAAGTCACAAAACACGCCACATAAGCACACGCACACACCCCACACACACACACAACAAACCACAAACACCACAACACCACACACACCAAACCCACACTCTCTCTCTTCTCTCTCCTCTCTCTCTCTCTCTCTCTCTCTTCTCTCTCTGACCCATACCACTTGTATTGGCTTGGTACTTATACGGTGAAATTAAGAGTAGCGAAATCTGGAAACCACACCAACATTCACCAAAAAACACCCACGACAGTCACAAAACAACGCACGCACCGCACACAACCACACCACACACAACACACGAACCACTTCTCTCTCTCTCCTATCTCTCTCTCCTCTCTTCTCTCCTCTCTCTCTCTCTCTCTCTCCCTCTCCTCTCTCTCTCTCGCGTATGTTGAGTGTTGCACCATACCACTCGTATTGCTTGGCCGTTTCTACGGTGAAAAGAGTAGCCGAATCTGGAAACCCGAGGAGGGGCTCGGAGTTGAGCGCGGAGAAATAGAAAAGACAAAGAGGGAACCTCCAAACAATCTTTGGTGCTCCTTAAAAGAAATCGTCAGGGAAAAAACATGAGCCATTCTGAACACTTTCACGTATCTCCTTGCCGGTGTTCCATTGGTTCCGTGGGGGGCATGCGGTGGTATTTTTGCGTCCATTCAACAGGATTCAGGGAAAGGGTTGAAACAGGATGTCCCAGGGAAAGTTGGTTTCAAAAGGCCAGGAAAAACTGAAAAAGGCGACGTGGTGCACACTCGGTGGTTGTCAGCTCGGGGAACGACCAGTGATCATGAAATAGCGGAATACGGGTTGATCCGTCCCAGGGAAGGCGTTTGTTGTAGCCTGCGCAAAAGTTGAGAAAAACATTATGGTGCCACTCTCCCCCACCACCACCCTCCGCCTGCATACCATATCCCCTGACGGTGCGAAAGTTAGAAAGCCAGGGGTTCGTTGAGCCTTTGGAGCAAGTCACTTTCATTGATATTTAAGGAAAGGTGGCTTTTTTTTTCCAATATGGCTTTAGTGACGAGTGATGTTGAAATCGCGAAAGCAGGCATTAGTTATTTGTCTCCAGTGCGTTGGTAACTTTTGGAGTGAGTTTATTGGATTATAGTTGTTCGGTTGTGTTGTTGTCTTTAATTAACGTATTTTTTCACTTAAAAGGAAATTAGACATAAAAGTGTGTGTGTGGTGTGTGCGCACGGATATTGCATGTGTATTTGTGTGTGCTTAAAGTGCAATATTTATATGTAACAAGTAGGGGATATATGCAAATTAAAAACAGTTTAAAAAAAAAAACACCCAACAAAAAAAACCAAAAAAAACAACTCCAGAAAACTGGAATTTATTATAAAATCAAATGCAAAACATTTAAAAAAAACAGGCAATCATAGAAACGAGACAACTGGACTTAACATTAAAGATTGTAAAAAAATTCAAAAAGAGATACGACATCCTTGGGAAATACATTGGATAATTTTTATGAATTCTGATAGGGTCGATTCAAAATACGGGCAATAATATAGAAATGTGTGTTGTCTGTACAATATCCAATAGCAACGATACAAATTGAGATTTTGTATGAAATTTAGTTTTAAAAGCATAGGCTTTAGTCTATAAAGTAGTGAAACAACTTTTTACGGCGTCTTCGGATAAATATTGGTTTACATTTTCCTATTAAAAAAATACATTCATTACTAAAGGAAATCCTTTTCTGAGACTATCCAAACGGGAGTTAAACCCCACACGTTATGGAAGATTCAGGTTTATGTATTTTTGTGAAAGCATAGACTTCTTTCAGGATTTTATCAAAATGTTCAAAAGAAGCTCTTTTGTGAGCCATTCTTTTACTTAAAAACACCCCATCTATTTACGACCCTCAATACTCAGGTCATTATGTGTATTGGTAATCGTGTACTTTCAACACCCACTTCGTTGTACGGACCCTCAAATCCTCAAAGTAATGTTTTGTTTGGCAATCTTTACATTAAAAAACACCCCCCTCATGTTTTACGGACCCTCAATCTCCAAAACTCATTGTTGTTATGCAATTTTGTACTTAAGACCACACCCCTCCACGACGAGAGCCTTGAAAGGCTTTACTCTTGTGTTGTGTTTCACTGGGAATGAAGAAATATAGATCAACGATCTCAATTAGATAAAAGCTAGAAGTGATCGTTGCCTATTCCAAACTTGGGCAGTAGCTAGGCAACGTTTAAGGGCTTCGTGCTACAATGTCCATATTGGGTATTAAAGGGGACAACCCTGGACGGAAGAGCTGGACGGTACGAAACCGTGTTGAAGAGAACTCTACTCATGGAAATAAAGTAACCCATTCATTCATTCGGGAATTGTTGCTGTCCGCCATTGTGGGGAATTTTACGAAAACTAAGGTGGCATGGCTTGGTACATCGATTTATCTGCAAAATAGTAGCTTACACCCCCCTGCCTATTCTGGGTCTTCGTGGTTAGGGTAGTAGGGGCTAGGGTTAGGGTGGTATAGTTCGCATGCGAAGGGTACTTCTGTCATGGGAGTAAACTTATTCTATGACCACCGGTAATAACGAAAATTACCAGGTATGAGGTTGAACAAAAAAACAGTACGGTATTACCCCGTACGGTTGTACGTACCGGTACGTAACGGAAGTAGAAACAGGGCGATAAAACGTTGTGAACATAGCATAAAAATGTGAAGAAATGTCTTCAATAATTCCCAAACCCCCCTGAATTCCGTCATATCTTGGAAAATAATTGGGGAACTTAATCGTTGGTTGCGTCAGTGTATCTTAACCCGTTTAGTTCAACCGTTGACGGACTCACCAAGGATCAAATGCGACGAGCCCTGTCTCTGGAGTATAAGTGTCCCCTACTCTATGTGTCCAATTGTCACTTGTGGTGTGTCTCTGTCTCTATGTGTGCTCTGTCTTCTTGTGTCCATGTCACTGTGTGCTCTCGGTCTCTACGTGTCCAGTCTCAATGTTGCTCTCTGTCTCTGTGTCCCATTGTCCTCACTGTTTGTGCTCTCTGTCTTTTTTACTGTCCCTGTCTCTATGGCTCTCTGTCTCTTATGGGTCCATGTCACACTGGGTGCTTCTCTGTCTTTATGTTTCCCTGTCTCTATTGCTCTCTCGTTTCTATTTACGTGTCCCTGTCTCTATGTGCTCTCTGTTCTAGTTGTCCATGTCTCCACGTATGCTCTCTGTCTCTAGGTCCCTGTCTCTGTGGCTCTCTGTCTCCTCTATGTGTCCATGTTCTCACTGTGTGCTCTCTGTCTTTATGTGGTCCATGGTCTCTATGTGCTCTCTGGTCTCTATGTGTGCCACTGTTTCTCACTGTATTGCTCTCTGTCTCTATGTGTCCCGTCTCTGTGGTGCTCTCTTGTCTCTAGTGTTCCATGTTCTCACTGTGTCGCTCTCTGTCTTCTATTTGTCATTGTCTCACTGTGTGCTTCCTCTGTCTATATGTGGTTCCCTGTTCTCACTGTGTTGCTCTCTGTCTTCTATGTGTACATTTGTCTCACTGTGTGCTCTCTGTCTCTATGTGTCATGTCTCACTGTGTGCTCTCTGTCTCTATGTGGTCCTGTCTCTGTGTGCTCTCTGTCTCTATGTGTCAATGTCTCACTGTGTTGCTCTCTGTTCTTACTGTCCCTGTTCGCTGTTGTTGGCTTCTTTTCCCTGTCTCTATGTTCCATGTCTCAGTGTGCTCTCTGTCTTACTGTTGCCCTGCTCTGTGTGCTCCTCTGTTCTCTATGTGTCCATGGTCCTCACTGGTGTGCTCTCTTGTCTTACGGTTCCCTGTTCTGTGTGTCTCTGTCTCATTTGTCCATGTCTCACTGTGTGCTCTCTGTCTTTATGTGTGTTCCATGTATCTCACTGTGTGCCTCTCTGTCTCTATGTGTTCCATGTCTCACTGGTGTCTCTGTCTCTAATGTTGTCCTGTCTCTGTGTGCTCTTCGTCTCTATGTTGTGCCAGTCTCACTATGTGCCTCTGTCTCTATGTGTCCCTGTTTCCTTCACTGTGTTGCTCTCTGTATTTATGTGTTCAATGTCTCCAATGTATTGCTCTCTGTCTTATGTGCCCTGTTATCCACTGTGTGCTCTCTGTTTCTCTATGTGTCAATGTCTTCCACTGTTTTGCTCTCTGTTCTTTATGTGTTCCATGTTCTCACTGTTATGCTCTCTGGTCTTATGTGTCCCATGGGTCTCCCACGTGTGCTCTCGTCTTCTATGTGGTCCATGTCTCACTTTGTGTGCTTCTCCTGTCTCTTATGTGGTCCATGGTTCCGCACTATGTGCTCTATGTTCTCTTGTGTCCCTGATCTCTGTGTGCTCTCTGGTCTTCTATGTTGTCCATTGGGTCTCACTGTGTGCTCTCGTCCTTTATGTGTCATGTCTCACTGTGGCTCTTCTGTCCTAGGTGTCCCTGTCTCTGTGTGCTCTCATGTCTCTATGTGTCATGTCTCCACTGTGTGCTCTCTGTCTTTATGTGGTCCATGTCTCAACTGTTGTGCTCTCGGTCTCTATGTGTCCCTGTCCTGTGTGCTCTCTGTCTCATGTGTCCCATGTCTCACTGTGCGCTCTCTGTTCTTACTGTCCGTTTCTTGTGCCTCTCGGTCTCTATGTGTCCAGTCTCCACTGTGTGCTCTCTGTTCTTACGTGTTCCCTGTCTCTATGTGTCCATGTCTCTATGTTTCTCTGTCTCTATGTGTCCATGTCTCACTGTATGCTCTCTGTCTTTATGTGTCCCTGTCTCTATATGCCCCTGTCTCTATGTGTCCATGTCACAAAAAGAGTAAATTATATTTAGCCTTTATTGATTATAGGAAGGCGTTTGATTCGGTCGATCAAAATAGTTTATGGAGAGTTCTTGAGAAGATCAAGGTGTCAACAAAGATGTTACAGATGTTAAAGGGAATGTATAGTTATGTCCAGTCCTGTGTTCGTTGTGGTCATTATATGTCTGATTTATTTGATTGTAACGTGGGTGTGAAACAAGGTTGTTTGTTATCACCAGTGCTTTTTTTCACTTTTAATAACAGAGGTTGCTGACGAGGTGAACAGTAAAGGTAAACATGAAATTCAATTTTTACCAGGGCTTCAGAAGATCTTTTTGCTGATGTTTGCTGATGATATTTCTTTATTGTCATCAACCCCAGCAGGGTTACAAAATCAGCTAAGTAATCTCCAAAAAGGCATCAAAATATCTTGGTTTAGATGTAAATTTAAGTAAAACAAAAATAATGATTTGCTGGAAAGGAGGACATATAGATAAAACAGAAAAATGGTTTTATGATGGTAAAGACATATAACTTGTGAATAGTTATAGATATCTAGGTTCTTTGCTTTCGCAAAGCTATCATTTGTTTCTGCTCTAGACGAATTTGCTGGCAAGGGCTGAAGGGAGGTTAGTTGAGAATTATGAATCCAATGTGGAGTCCTTGTAAAATGGATAGAAATGTATTTTTTTTTAACTTTTTGATGCGCAAATTAAACCCTATATTGTTATATGCTTCAGAAGTGTGGGTTTTTTTCATTTTAAGACAGTAGAATCAGTTCACCTATTTGCATGTAAAAGATTTCTTAGTGTAAGCCCCCAAAACCTCAAATACGATGATCTATTGGTGACCTTGTGAGATATCCATTGTACTTTGATAGTTTAATTAGAGCAATTCGTTACTGGTTTAAATTAAATCAAATGTCATTGTCTAGAATCCCAAAGCAAGCTTATCTTAATGGAGTGTCAATATGATGTCAAATAACACAAATGTTCAAACAAATAATTTGAAGAACTGGGCAGACGCAGATTAAATGATGTTTAGATATGTATGGATTTTCTGAGGTGGAGTTGGTGATGTATATGGTGGAGTTGGTGATGTAAATGGTTTTGTTGTGTTACTTAAACAGCGTATGATTGATGGCTTTAAACAAGACTGGGCAGCCGAACTCAACAGCAGTGACCGTTTAAAAATATATCGCTCCTTCAATTCTTTACTGCAACCAGAAAAATATTTTTCTGATTTAACTATCAGTAAATTTAGATCATCTTTTGTACAGTTTCGTTTTTGGAATGAATGAACTAAAAATCAGCCAGCAATATACAGATATTTCGAAACATTGTCCATCATGTAATGAATTAGAAGGTGAACTACATGTATTGCATGATTGTCCAATATGTAACGACTTGAGACGTAAATATTTGTACAAACATAATATAACGATGGTAACCATAAGAACCCCCTTACTAAACTGTTTATCGCAAAGAGAAAATTGTTTAGTTACTAGGAACGTTGCTATGTTTGTTTTTTTTTCATATACTATGCTCTAAAACAAAGAGAACAGTTTACAACACTCGTAAATCCTTAGCTTGCTATATAGCTTTTTTGTGTATCCGCATTCATTTTGCTTGTGAAAGTATTGATGTTTCTTTTCCCCTGCTTTTTGCCGTTTAGTTCGTCTGCATATTTTAGTTGCACCTCCAAATATGTATAGGTCCGGTGGCCTCACAATTTGCCATTCAGTGCGTCATTGCGTCCCATGTCTCTCTCATGTTCTCTCTGTGTCTGTTTGTCCTGGTCTGTCTTTGTCTCTGTCTCTATGTTTCCCTGTCTCTATGTTGCTCTCTGTCTTTACGTGTCCATGTCTCACTATGTGCTCTCTTTCTCTATGTGTCCATGTCACTGTTTGTTCCCCGTCTCTATGTGTCCATGTCCCACTGTGTGCTCTTCGAGTGTCTCTATGTGTCCCTGTCTCTATGTGCTCTCTGTCTTTATGTGTCCATGTCTCACTGTGTGCTCTCTGTCTCTATGTGTCCCTGTCTCTATGTGTCTCCGTGTCTATGTTCACTGTGTCCCTGTCTCTATGTGTCTCTGTCTCTATGTGTCCCTGTCTCTATGTGCTCTCTGTCTCTATGTGTCCCTGTCTCTATGTGCTTCTCTGTCTCTATGTGTCCATGTCTCACTGTGTGCTCTTGTGTGTCTATGTGTCCTGTCTCACTGTGTGCTCTCTGTCGTTATTGTGCTCTCTGTCTTTATGTGTCCCTGTCTCTATGTGCTCTCTGTCTTTATGTATCACTGTCTCTATAATGTCTATGTCTCTGTGCGTCCCCGTCTCTGTGAATCCCTGTCTCTGTGTGACCCGTCTCTATGTGTCATCTCTATACAATAAATATGTCACCGTCTCTATGAGTTACTCTTATTGCGCTCCCGTTTCTACATGCTCCCATCTTTATGTGTCCCCTCGAATTAGGATGAGGGTTAGGGTTGAAGATTAAGGTTAGTGTTTAGGTTAGAGCTAGGGTTAGGATAAACAAAAGAAACGGAGAGATATAATACAGGGGACACATAGAGACGAGGACACACAGATATATGCTTAGGGGACACATAGAGATGCGATATGGAAGCACAATGTTACATAACCGACTTACCAGATGATGAAGAAAGTGAAATATGCTCCAAACTGGTCCTTGCAGATTCTCGTACAGCCGCAAACCGAACGGACAACTTGGAGTTTTTGTTGATCGCCGTCGACTTGAAGTCTTGAAACGCCATTCGGAATTTGTGTGTGAGACTGTGAACCGGAGGAAGCGATGACCCGGATCCGGAAGTCCGACAATCTATTGGTCGCCTGTTGATGGACAGGCTGTCAGTTTCCTTTAGAAACACCGTCAGTGATCGACACTCGATGACTTCCAACTGCACAATTCTGTTCCCCGGCACGTGAAAAGTGACATCACACACTGTTGGTCTATCGTCTTGGGGGCTTCTTCCTCCGGAGGTAAGTTCGTAAAACAAGTAGCCCCGTGTTCCTTCTATGCTCATGTTGGAGCAGGTTGAGGATAGCACGCGCTCGGTGATGTTATACACTGGAACGGTTGTGTTGTTGAAAACGTCTTCCGCTTTGTGGATTAAAAGTAAACATGCATTGACTGTAATTAAATGAAAAAGTACTAGTTCTCTTTTCGTTAGTCAAAAACGATAATTTAAAACGTTGTTGTTTTTTGGTGTGGTTTTGTTGTTTTTGGGTGTTTTTTTTTTTTTGGGGGGGGGGCTATGTCAAGAACTGTGGCCAAGAAGCAGCAGGTGTCCCTCCTCTCAAGAAAAAAGATGGCTTCCTGACAGAGTGACTGCACCAGCAAGGCTGAAATCTTGAATGAACAGTTCGTCGGTATTTACTACTGAAGACAGAACTAACATGCTTAACAAGGGCCCAAGTCCGCATCAGCCAATGCAGAAAATCACTGTCGACACAAGAGGAGTGACGAAACTGCTACAGAATCTGAAAACAGAGAAGGCCACAGGACCAGACTCCGTACCTGCCTTCATACTCAAGACGGCTGCAGAAGAAATTACTCCAGTTCTCACAAGGCTTTTCCAGCTCTCATTGACACAAGCGAAATTCCTGATGATTGGTGACAGTCATGGATTGTACCCATGTTCAAGAAAGGGGAGAAACACCTGGCCTCAAAATATCGTCCTGTGTCACTCACGTCAATTACATGCAAAGTACTGGAGCATAATGTTCCATAACAGCAGCATGAAGCACATCGACTGGAACAAAATACTCACTGACTGTCAGCATGGTTTCCGTCGGAAACGCTCCTTCGAGACCCAGCTCATGGGCACCATTCATGAAGTTGCCAGCAGTCTCGCCTCTGGGAAGCAAGTAGACATCATCCTGCTCGACTTCAGCAAGGCTTTCGATAAAGTGCTTCATGCTTGCCTCCTCGATAAGCTGGACTGTTACGGCGTACAGGACAACACCCTGCAGTGGATACAGTCTTCCCTGTCTGCCAGAAAGCATTAGGTGCTCTTGGAAGGAACACACTCCTCACGAGCTCCACGATATCGTCTTAGGACCCCTCCTCTTCCTGGCATACATCAATGATCTGCCAGACGCTGTTCATTCCTTTCAATTCAAACTCTTTGCTGATGACTGCCTTATCTTCCGAACCATCTCATCAGACAAAGGCCAGCAAGCCCTGCAGTCAGACCTGTCATCACTGGAGCAGTGGAGAACGAATGGCAGATGGAATTTCACAGGCGAATGCAATGGAAGACATTTTGAAGGGCCAATAGCACAGTGAGTGAGAGCCTAGGGGGCTCCGTAATCATGAACTACAGTGAGTGGGAGATATTTTGAAGTGCTATCCTGGCAACTGCTATTCTAAAGACCCTGTGTTAGGGGGGGGGGGGGGGGGGGGGGTGGGGGGGGGGGGGGGGGGGGGGGGGGGGGGGTGGGGGGGGGGGGGGGGGGGGGTGGGGGGGTGGGGGGGGGGAGGGGGGGGGGGGGGGGGGGGGGGACGGCTGCTGCATGCAAGTGAAGCGAGCGCGTGCAAGCAACCGCGGGCGTTGCTGCTAGTCATAGTAATAACATTGAATATGCCCGTCACTAATAACAAAATGGTACATGACAAATAAACAATATAATATTAATTAATAATACCTTAATCATTCATTAATGAACCAGAAATACAACACACAAACGCACGCACACACATCAAAACAAAATGTATGGTATGTATGTATGCGCACGGCATGCCGCAAAAAAGAAAAAGACAAAAATGAAATCTCCTTTTCAACCACTATTCATAGAAAACGAAAAGATTGAGGAAGTCGATTCACACAAAATGTTAGGCGTTAAAATTGATAAGGATCTAACTTGGACTGAGCATACATCTCTTGGGAAATATATTTCCAATAAATTATTTCAACTAAGTAAAATTAAAAAACTTCTTAGATACTCATTCGCGTAAGTTATTTTTTAGTGGGCATATTCTTTCAATAATTGACTATGCATCAAGTATATGGGACAACTGTAGTGATACCAATTTGAAACAAATCAACCGTATGTATAAAAAACGGGGGAAAGAAAAAAAAAAAAAGCTGTTAAATTGATTTTGTTAAAATCTAGCTCACTGACTATCAAAGAGTATAAAGAACTAAACTTATTAACTTTACATGACAGACTGTTGTTTAATAAAGCACTACTTATGCACAATATCATAAACGGAAATGCTCCGAAAAAAACCTTATAGAGATTCATTTAAAGTCAATCCTCACAGACATAGTCATTTGTTATCTTTTCCTAGACCTATAAATAACCTCTACGAATTTAGCTTCCTATACTCTGGTGGAATCTTGTGGAACAGTCTGCCTGCTACTCTAAAGAAAATTAAAAAAACAAGAACTATTTCAAGACAAGACTCAAATTACATCTTTCGAATAGTCAACAGTTAAATGTGTAATGGTTATCCTAAATTTGGTTTTAATGTCTCCTAGCCCCATCCCCGCCCATAGATAAAACAATTGTGTGTGAGTGTAAAGCTGTGTATAATATATATGTGCCCCCTTTTTTTCATTTTGATATGTGAACACTATGTTGATATTGTATTACTATTTCATATGCTTTCTGTTTGTTGCTGTAAATATATATATGCTCTCTCTCATCTCTCTCTCTTCTCTCTCCTCTCTCTTCTCACTCCTCTACTCTCTCTCTCATCTCCTCTGTCTCTCTCTCTCTCTCTCTCTCTCTCTTTTTCGTTCTATGTTCTTAACCAGTATAGTTTATGTTTCGTGCATGTATGTTTGGTTTATGCTTCTGTTTATGGATGGCTTGATGGAAAAAAGCATGTATGTTTGCTTATTCAATGTCCATCTTTAAATAACATTTTGACTTGACATCAGACATGATGATGTTGGATGAATTCCACTCCAGCCAGTTGTGGCAAAATATGTTTTTACTTCCTTTAACAAAATAAAACCGCGTTTGGTACTGTGCGTTGCTTGTTTGTAATCTTAGCTTGTGCCTTGTAAGGCCTTTGTGTGGGTTTCATGGCAATAAAACAATGTTCACAGGGATAACGCGCACGCAAACTCACGTGCGCACGCGCACACACATCAACACACACACACACACATACACACATGCACACACATGCGCACGCACGCACACACGCAGACACACTCACACACACGCACACGACACACACACACACACACACAAACACACACACACAACGTTCTTGTCACCAACATCATGGGCCTGTCCATGAATATGCTACAGAACCAGCTTATGTGGTGACCAGGCATCTATTAATCATACTCCTACTACTACTCTAAAGCGCTATGTAAATAAAGTTCAGTATTATTATTATTATAATAACCAAATAATCTTAATGGGACAATAAACAAACAAAAAAATACATCAACCCCGTTTCGGTATTATCAATCTCGTTCTCACGATATAATAAAAAATTATAAAAAAAACTAGAAGAAAAAGCAAATCATGTGATAGTTTTCGGCGCGCAAGGCTTGGAACTGGAAGAGGACCAGAGCGCTCGCGAAACTATCGGCAAACGATGGTGTTTCAACAGGACCGTTTTTGCCGAATTGGGCGAACTATTACGAGCGTTCTCGTCTTGTGAAACGGCCCCCCTGGCCTTTAGAGACTACCCCCCCCCCCCCCCCCCCCCCCCCTACCTACCCCCCCCCCCCCCCCCCCCCCCTTCACTGCTTGCTACGAGTTGCCGATCGTAAGTTGATGACATCAGTAATGATGTCATAACTTTTTATGTCATAGACCTAGAATGATGGTTCTTGGTTTAGATAAGCCAGGAAAGGTATATCTCTAGACTATTTTTCTCAGATGGAGTGTAAGAGGTTTGGTTCAAACTTTATAATTAAAAAATCCGATAGTTTCTCATTTTGCTTCTGGCAGTGAAGGGGATTTGTGAACTCTTTTGTCGAGAGAGTGAGAATACACGCTGGGTAAAGAGCATCTTCGCTATAAACAAAATTCCGGCCAAGCTATTCCAGAATAGCACCTTCCTCTGCAGGTGGACTCTAAAATAAAACGGGCTGGTACACGCGCATGGGGACGCTTTCGCAAGGAATCCTCTGCGTGGTATCCGATGGTCATCAAGGCAAACCGAGAGAAGCTATGTGCCTCTACGGCATGTCCTGTGTGTGCCTGCTCCCCAGTAACACAACACAGACTTCCAAGGCTGGGAGCTGGGCTGTTCTCATGCTGATAGGGCAGGTGGTTGCCAGTGCGTGTCTCTGTGTCCCATCAGCACCTTCGGGTGTTTCCTTTAATGTCCATATCCATTTGGCAGCAACAGCGCATGTTGGCTGACTGCAGTGTGTGAAGACTCAGTCAACATGGCTGTGTGCTAGATGGACAACTCAAAAGACAAGAGGCAAAGTCTACAAGGCTCTTGCGTTTTTGGAGATGGATCTAAATGCCCGAGAGGTCAAGGTCAAGGTCAGAAAGAGTAAACATTCTACAGTGGGCGCGTTAGTTTCATTGGAAACCGCCCTACAAATTTGTAAGCGAATCAATGCAGCAGTTAATGCAATATTGCGATAGACAAAGCAGAAAGGTCAAAGGTCAAGGCCAGCATGGTCATGAAGGTCATCAATACTTAGCACCCCATAAGATGATCTTAAGCTAGTCTACCTGCTTGCCAAATTTGGGGATTGTGTCTGCCAGGATGTAGCCTAAAAGATATGGCCCAAACAATAATTGGCGATGTTCAAGTCAAAGGTTAAGGTCAAGAGGGTAAAAATCACCCAGCATACCATATCACCTTAGGGTGGATACACCAACATGCCAAATTTGGGGACCATAACTGCAAAAAATGTGCAACATATGGCCGAGACAACCCCCCCCCCAACACCCCCCAACCCCCCCCCCCCCAACCCCCCCCCCCCCCCCCCCCCCCCCCCCCCCCACCCCCCCACCCCCCCCCACATCAGATGAAGACTCACATCACCAGGCGTGCGCGCCAATTAAACGGGTCAAGCTATCCAGTCTACGTTCTGATTAAACAGACGAATGGCAGAGGGAACGAGTGAATCCAGGTACTTTGATGTTCTTCGCGCGTGGGGCTCGCAGTCTGTCGCTTCTGTCCGATCGTCTCCTGTCAATGTTGTCATGTAAAGGATAGACCTTATGTCTCGTCTGTTATGATCGTCTTCAGTTTGTCGGTCAGTTTTCTGGTGTACAGGTCGTCAAAGTTTTGTTGCCTATTTACCCCACCACCACCCCACCAGCCTTCTTTATTACTTTCTCTAGTCGACCTTCATCTTGCTTAGGAATATTCCCACCCCAACACACCCGCGCCAAAGGCTAAAACACAACAGGTGACAGTAAGAGGAATAAAACACCTGTGTATTGTTTTAACCTTCGGTAATGTTTGTTATTGACGTTCGTAAATTGAAAAGAGTCAGGCTGGAACTGAAGAATCGTGTAGTTGGAGGTGAAAAGCTGTCCAATCAGCTTGACCGCCACAACCTCTACACCCTCGGTGCGTCTTAATTGCACAGAGTTATAATTATCCCTACAATCCATTGCGCCGTTTTGTTACCATTAATTGCGCCGATTCTCTCTCTCTCTCTCTCTCTCTCTCTCTCTCTCGGTTTCATCTTTCTCTCTTCTCTCTTTCTCTTCTTTCTTCTCTTCTTCTTTTTTTTTTTTTTTTGGGTGGGGTGGGGGGGTAATTGTTGTTTATCTATAAAATGGAGGGGTGGGGTAATCTGCATGTTGCGGCTAAGATGCAGATCCAACACACCCCTCAACGTCTTGGTTCATTGCGTTTTTTCAGTCGCGCCTTTATATTCTACTATTAGCAAATGCATGTTATCGATTGCTTAAAACGATGAAAATTAACTTGAAATACAGAACACAAAGGAGGTTTATGTGCACAATCAGCAGTAAGAAAGGCAAGACTGAAAAAACCCCGGAAAGATCGGAGAAAATGGAGAGTGTGTGTGAATCTGCATCTTTGGGCGGCTGTGCTCTCTATACACGCAGAAACCTCATGCGCTTATTCGTAAATAAGTAAAAGAAAGTAAGAAAATAAGCAGATGGGATAAGCACTTTTGCTGTTTTAAGCGCATGAGGTTTCCGCGTTTAATATGCACACAGCCTAAGCGCAAGTACACATTATAAGGAGAAACCTCATGCGTAATCCGTAAATAAGTAAAATAAAGAAGGAAAAAATGTACGGACGCAGGGATATTCGGACTTGTCCGTATATTTTTTTTAGTAAATAATAAAAACTAGATAAACCCGTGCTCCGCACGGCAGCATGAAGCATCTGCGTTCATAATTGATAGGAACCTGTCTGAGCGATCGAAGAAGAAGAAGAAGAAGAAGAAGAAGAACTGGTTAGATGTAAATAATGAAGAAAAGAGACCCAAAAATATGTGGTGGTGCCCCATCCCTTCCGCCCACTCCCCTCTCCTTTAAAAAAAAAATGATGCCCCCCTCCCGAGAAAAAAAAATTGTGGCTAGGGGCAGACTCGAACCAGCGACCACGGACGTGCCTCGATCTACTGATTTGCGCAGCTTTACCCATTGACCTATCAAGGCTTGTACGGCAGACGATGTAAAAAAAATTATTATAAGAGGAAGAAGGGAAAGCAGTCAAGTCAGTCGGACACCTGACGCAGCTTCATGAAAGCATAATTTTTCACATTTGTAAGCCTCGCACAGAACCGACTTAGGTTTTGTCACTATGAGAAAAATAGATGTTGTGAAAAAAAACCCACACACACACTGTAGTAGACAGCACACAATTAATCATTGCTTGCTTGGTTTCATGTCAATTCATGACCGTGTTTAGCAGACGACACATTTTGCTAGACGTCACGGCTATTCCACTGCCGTGAAACTGTCTTTCTTTCAAATCACTCCCTCCGTTAAGCAACTTTTATGTGAAATCCCGGCTTTAAACGATGACTTGGCGAATTTCACTTGGAAGAACTGTTAAGCACCTACACGTGCCCCTATATTTCACAGTTGAAGGCAAAAATCGCCGCGACTTAGGAGAAAATAGAGATTAAAAATTCTTGTCGGCACGCGTATTATAATATAGATGAGCATTTCGTTGCGCTTACTCTTAAAATGCCCCAAGCGCTTACAACATAATAAGATACATAATGATAATAATGATAATAATAAATAGTATAAATAATGGACAAAATAGAAATCACTAGCAAGAACACCACACGTACACACAAGCACACACACACACACACGCACGCACGCACGCACGCACACACACACACACACGCACACGCACACGCACGCACACACACACACACACACACACACACACACACACACTCTCACACACTCACACACACACACACACACACACACACACACACACACACACACACACACACACACACACACATAGGTGGAAGGCCAGTAGAAATGGAAGGAGGACACAACTTAAAATCGAAATAAAGTGGTTTTGAGAGAAGACTTGAAAGAAGGCAAAGAGTTTGAGCTGCGGAGAGAAATAGGCAGTTTGTTCCAAGAGGTAGGAGCCTGGAAAGAGAAAGAACGCTCGCCAAGAGTCCGGAAATGGTGACGAGGGATCTGAAGAATATGAGAGGCTGAGGAGGAGCGTAGCTGTCTAGATGGAGTATAGACATTCAGAAGACCAGCCCAATAGGAAGGAGCAAGACCGTTCATGGATTTAAAGCACAGCAGAGAGAGTTTGTAATCTATCCGTTTTTCAACAGGCAGCCAATGCAGAGACTGAAGCATGGGAGTGGCATGGGCAGATTTAGACTGTTGTAGAACAAGGCGTACAGCATTGTTTTGAACCTTCTGCAATTGGATGAGGTGTTTTCCTTTTTTCTTTTACTTATTTATGGGTTTACGCATCTAGTGTGTATGAGCGCTTACACCGAGACATGGTTTTAAAAGATAAAAAAACACAATCAAGTTTTCACAACATTCTGCTATTATATTCTCAGGGGATAAAGGATAGGGTTAAGATCAATTTAAAATGGGGAGTTTTTTTTATTACACTCCCTGTTCGGCTAATATACTTACCATGTCAAAACTTTGGCAATCTACAGCCGGTCGGCTTGCTCTGTTTAGGCATTTTGCGGCTAACGCAGTACTCATTTTGATCAATCAAATCCACTTCCGCTGAAGTCTCAACTTCCTTTTCCCTTTTGTGTCATTTTTATGGCCCGCTTAATAACTTTTTGGCCCATTGCAATATTGTGGGGATAGAAGGGAGGGAATATGAGTTTTGACATGGTAAGTATATTAGCTAAACAAGGAGTATAATAAAAATAATTTAAAAAAACTCCCCATTTTGGCGTCATATACTGTACCATGTCAAAACTTTGGCAGAATTTAAAGAATAGGAGGTGATCATTATCACTATCATCAATCATCCAAAAAAGATGAAGCAGAAAATGAAGCGAGAAAAATAAGAAGACAAAAAAGAGAGAAACGATGAACAAAAAAATACTACAACAAAGAATACGGGAAAAAAGAGAAGAAAAGAAAAATAAGAAAAAAAAGGACAGGAAAGAAAGAAAGATGAAAAATGAAAAGAAAGAAGAAAAAAGAGAAGAGGAGGAGGAGAGAGGGACGGACAGAATGAGGAGTGGAAAAGGGAAAGCCAGGAATGAAGAAAAAGGAAAAGAAGACAAGGTGAAGATGAAGAAGAAACAAAGGAAGCTGGAGGAGAGAACAACAGCGGCGACGGAGGACGGGAACGACGGCAGCGGCAGCAATAACAACAGCAACATATGGAGATTGAGAGAGAGAGAGAGAGAGAGAGAGAGAGATGAGAGAGAGAGAGAGAGAGAGAGTGCAAGATGGGTTAGGTTAGGTTAGGTACATAATAGTCACAGAGGCGTCTCTGTGAAATTCGGGTTGCTCCCACCTGGAGAGCGCGTCGCAGCCAGAGGCGCGCCACCCAATTTTTATTTTTTTATTTTGCATGCAATTTTTGTGTGACTGATGAGGAAGGAAGGGAGGGGGGTAAATTTGGACCAAATGACAATTTTTTCGTTGCCACTGGGTTTAACGTGTGCTAAGTGCATGAGCACACGGGACCTCGGTTTATCGTCTCATCCGAAAGACTCCACGTTCAGACCGCAAGGCCTAGTGCAAAGTGAGAGGAAAAATCCCCTGTACCCAGGTTCGAACTCGGGTTTACTTGACACGAAGCGAACGCGCTACCACTGTGCCACTCTACACTATAAGATGGAAAAAGAAAGAAATAACGATGCAAAACAAAAGAAAAGAAAAATAGAATAGGAGGTGGGATTGCTCTGATGGTTCACAGGAGAACCCCTCTGGGCGACAAATGCTGTGTTAGCCACGACAAAGGAAACTCCTCTAGACCCATCAGCTCTTTCGAGCCGGAAATCCCGAAGGTAGAAAGCGATTATGGGGTTTTCAGAGCGCCAAACTGCTGCCTCCAACACATGTTTGGGAGGAGCAGAGTGTTGAAAGGTAACTGAAGTGGCAAGGTCCCTAATGCTTCCAACACATGTTTGGGAGGAGCAGAGTGTTGAAAGGCAGCTGAAGGGTCAAGGGCCCTAATGCTTCCAACACATGTTTGGGAGGAGCAGAGTGTTGAAAGGCAGCTGAAGGGGCAAGGGCCCTAATGCTTCCAACACATGCTTGGGAGGAGCAGAGTGTTGAAAGGCAGCTGAAGGGGCAAGGTCCCTAATGCTTCCAACACATGTTTGAGGAGGAGTGTTGAAAGGCAGCTGAAGGGGCAAGGGCCCTAATGCTTCCAACACATGTTTGGGAGGAGCAGAGTGTTGAAAGGCAGCTGAAGGGGCAAGGTCCCTAATGCTTCCAACACATGCTTGAGAGGAGCAGAGTGTTGAAAGGCAGCTGAAGGGGCAAGGTCCCTAATGCTTCCAACACATGTTTGAGGAGGAGTGTTGAAAGGCAGCTGAAGGGGCAAGGGCCCTAATGCTTCCAACACATGTTTGGGAGGAGCAGAGTGTTGAAAGGCAGCTGAAGTGGCAAGGGCCCTAATGCTTCCAACACATGTTTGGGAGGAGCAGAGTGTTGAAAGGCAGCTGAAGTGGCAAGGGCCCTAATGCTTCCAACACATGCTTGAGAGGAGCAGAGTGTTGAAAGGCAGCTGAAGGGGCAAGGGCCCTAATGCTTCCAACACATGTTTGGGAGGAGCAGAGTGTTGAAAGGCAGCTGAAGTGGCAAGGGCCCTAATGCTTCCAACACATGTTTGGGAGGAGCAGAGTGTTGAAAGGTAGCTGAAGTGGCAAGGTCCCTAATGCTTCCAACACATGTTTGGGAGGAGCAGAGTGTTGAAAGGTAGCTGAAGTGGCAAGGTCCCTAATGCTTCCAACACATGTTTGGGAGGAGCAGAGTGTTGAAAGGCAGCTGAAGTGGCAAGGGCCCTAATGCTTCCAACACATGTTTGGGAGGAGCAGAGTGTTGAAAGGCAGCTGAAGGGGCAAGGGCCCTAATGCTTCCAACACATGTTTGGGAGGAGCAGAGTGGTGAAAGGCAGCTGAAGTGGCAAGGGCCCTAATGCTTCCAACACATGCTTGAGAGGAGCAGAGTGTTGAAAGGCAGCTGAAGTGGCAAGGGCCCTAATGCTTCCAACACATGCTTGAGAGGAGCAGAGTGTTGAAAGGCAGCTGAAGTGGCAAGGGCCCTAACCTCGTGGGCACGAGGATTGAGGGCATCCATAGAGGCATGAGAAAGACAGTAGGCTTGTTTGATGGTGTGTATAATCCATCGTGAGATTATTGCAGCCGATGTGACTGTCTTCATGGTAACTTGGGCTTATAGAAATGAACAGTCTTCTTTGTGAAGAACGGAGAGCGTGTGTTCTGTCCCAGTAGTACTTCAGGCAACGGACTGGACAGAGAAAACCATCTTTATTGTCTTGGTCTAAAATAATAGACATAGATTTAACTGTGAGAAAATGAGATGGTGACTCAGGATTTAGGGTTTTTGCCAAGAATTCTGGAAGGAATCTAAGTGACATGGATTTGTCAAGGAGGAAAGCAATGTCTTGAGGCGCCCTACTCAGGCCGTGGATTTCACTGCGTCGCTTACCCAAGGCAAGAGCAGGTAGGAAGACTTTTATGAGTGAGAAGATCTAGAGAGATCTCTCCCAGAGGCTCAAAAGGAGTTTTCTTGAGAACGTCTAAAACAAAGAAAAGGTCTTTCACTGGGATAATCTTCTTGGTTTGCGGGCTTCAAATAATGAGGTTCCCCTGGACACTTCACGAAGTAGGAAGCTGGTTCCCCCAAAAGGGCCCCTTCACTGGGAGATAGTTGTACAAATCGCTGATCTGTATCCGCGACTAGCACTAGAAAACATGTTCTGCTCAGAAAACAAATATGCAAGGAAATGATAGCCAGTTGAGTCTCATTTGGGTTGGTGACGGATACATTGTTGTCCACACACCATTTCCCCCACTTCTATCTGTAATCATAGAGGGCTTCCGTGATAGGGCGCCGGGAGTTTGTTGCTAATGACTTGGGGTTTTCCAATGCGCCCACGGAGTTATAAGGCTGCACGAACCGATGAAGATGGGGATCTCCCATATGACTTCGGTCGAGAGGACGTAAAACATAAACTCGTCGAAGATGGGGAATCTGCATTGGTTAATCCTTGTGAGGGCAGTCAGGACTGCAAATTAACCATGCATCATCATCATCATCATCATTATTATTATTGTTATTGTTGGTGTTTTTGTTGTATGTTTGTTGTTATTGTGATTTCGTTTAATCGGAACATTGAGGTCCAGCAGCTCCTCCAGCCGGTCCTTGATTTCGACTGTGTTGTTAGTTTTCAATGAGTGATGTGATGTATTAGTAAGAAAACAGTAAACTGTGTTGTTGGTTTTTAATGAGTGATGTGATGTATTAGTAAGAAAACAATAAACTGTGTTGTTACTTTTCAATGAGTGATGCGATGTATTAGTAAGAAAACAGTAAACTGTGTTGTTGGTTAAAAACAAAAAAACAAAAACAACATGCATGCAGATGTAGAAGATGTGGGTCCGTATGCAGGATTCCAGAGCGTGGCTGTCTCAGCAGGTCTGGTTTTGGACGACGTTTTAGGGGAGGAAAATGACCAAGTGTCAGGAGATCCAGATACCATGGTTGAGCTGGTCATTTGGGAGTTATCAGTATTCTTCTTCTTCTTCTTCGATCGCTCAGACAGTTTCCTGTCAATTATGAGCGCAGATGCGTCATGCTGCCATTATGCGCCTAAGTAAGAAATAATAAGGCCGGGCATGTTTTTACGGGGTTTTTTTCCATTGTCATCATCATCCTTTACTATTAATGAAAACAATAAACAACCGTACTGACCATTGTCATCATCATCCTTTACAAATGAAAACAATAGGCCCGGCATGTCCGACTTCGGCTGGAAAAAATCTTTTTGAAAGTTTTTTTTTTTAAGGCAGGATCTAGGAGAATGGACAGGAAGGCAGAAAGATAGTAGATGACAGCAAGCAAAGGGAAAAGGCAGAGTCAAGGAGATTAACAGATTAGAGGAAATTACAAGCACAGAACTTCCAGAAGGTGGGGAACTATTTATGCAAAAGACCACCCAGTATCCCCAGGGGGGGAGGGGGGGGGGGCCTTTCCATGTGAGATTGGGTCGCTCTATCCTCACCTTCCTGATGACCTTTGTCAGAATTGGAATGGGAGGAAAGGCGTAAGCAATCAGGCCTTTCCAAGAGAGAGAGAGAGAGAGAGAGCACCCACTGCCCAAGCCTCTGGATCTGCTACTGGAGATACATAGAGGGGGAGACATTTGTTGAATTTTGTCGCAAACAGATCGACCATAGGTTTGAGCCATGTGTCCCAAAGACCTTGGAGTGTGGTTTGATTGAGAGCCCATTCTGTTTGTAGGAGAGCATGTGGTAGAATGTTCGACTTCCCCGCTATCGGCCTCACTAACAGAGTGATTCCCAGATTGTGGCACCAATTGAGTATCGTTTCCGCCCGAAGGGACAGGTTCATTGAGTGTGCTCCACCCCACCCCCACCCCCCATTTGTTGATGTAACAAGCCCCAGAAGGGACTATGGGAACTCCTGCACAAGTGCACCAACCAATGATCTGTAATCCATCCTATCCATTGGCCTAGCATGACTGAGTTCTCTGAGACCTATTGTTCTCGTTTATTGCCGTCTGAACAATCTGATCTGGGAGGATCTGTCCACGTTCTGACAGAGCATTCAGCCTATCCTGCGACAGTTCTGGCTGATTAGTGAGCAGAATTTGCTCCCGGGGCATGAGCACAGGTGTCATTGTCCTCTTCAGCATCTGGATATTTGCTTTCAGAATATGAAGCAGATATGTTTGGCACAGTCTACTCTCCTTAGTGCCTGTCAAATTGTGTGTCGGGTGTACCTGACTTGAGCCCTGACACATTTTGAAGGCTGGGTATTTCTGTAGGAATAGAAATAATTGTCTGGGAGGATGGGCGCCAGACTTTCTTTCCCCAAACCGCTGGAGCTGAGGACTGGGCCCAAACATGTGTGGAAATGAAGTAAACCCAGTCATCTCCTGTTAAAAAGGATTGTTTCTGGGCAATGTCACCAGGATGGGAAGGCTCAGTGGATCGAGCTTCAGTCCCTTCGGGGTGACCCGGTGACCCATGGTGGGCATAGAATTTATCTGGATAGTATGGTGGTATCATTGAACGTGTACCATCGAGCGGATACTAATCCAGAGGCCTCCGCTCAGCTTGGAAGTTTCCCTCTCCCCTAGAATATTCCGAACAGAGAAACATTTTGAAGGCTGGGTATTTCTGTAGGAATAGAAATAATTGTCTGGGAGGATGGGTGCCAGACTTTCTTTCCCCAAACCGCTGGAGCTGAGGACTGGGCCCAAACATGTGTGGAAATGAAGTAAACCCAGTCATCTCCTGTTAAAAAGGATTGTTTCTGGGCAATGTCACCAGGATGGGAAGGCTCAGTGGATCGAGCTTCAGTCCTTTCCTTTTGACCCGGTGACCCATGGTGGGCATAGGATTTATGCCTATGGTCACGATTCATATTTCAAAAAGGAGTATGATAATTCAGGATGATAATCCCCATGAGAGTACGATCCCATTCTATTGTGTCTCTCGTGGAGTTCGTGGGGAACACGATTATAACACAGATGAGAGTGGCCTGAATCCTCAAGGGGAAATGGTCTGGGTTCAGTGCGGTGAATCCCAGATTGCCCATCCGGATAGTATGGTGGTATCATTGAACGTGTACCATCGAGCGGATACTGATCCAGAGGCCTCCGCTCAGCTTGGAAGTTTCCCTCTCCCCTAGAATATTCCGAAACCAGATAGTAGGGATCATGGTAACGTACCTGTTCGCTCATACATTGTGGCCTGGTGGGCGGGAGGGTACCATCCAGAGTCGTTCAAGCGATTTGTTAAGACAGCAGAGCACGAGTGTGAATCCCTGGATTCACCAGCAGACTCGAGCACACACAAGCCCAGAGGTACCTGCTCAGCCCTAGAAGGTAACTCTCCCTCTATGAAAAGAATAATATTATCCCCCACAATCAAGCAGGTTTTAGAAAAGGTAGAAGTACTACCAATCACCTTGTTAAACTTACGAGTCATGTTAAAAAACAATTTGCTCGTAGAAAAAGTACACTTGCCACATTTTTCAACATTATTAAGTCTAATATCACCATTGTTGTGAACAGACTTTAAACTAGGTCAATCAATCAAAATCAACGTTGAACCCTGAAACTGGGGACCAAGGTGAGATTGGGGTTGTGGGTGGGTAGGTCACTCGTCCTCCTCACTCACTAACTGCTCCAGCCACGACGATGAAGGCTGATTGGCTTTGGCTGGAGTTGCAGTAGAATGTGAACCCTTCACCCCAGCGGAGGGATCACAGTGTCGACAAGGCTGATTGTCTACTGCGAGCCGAGGCTTCCTGGTGGATTTCGGATTTCGAACATGTTGATTAGACTCCTGCAGAACGGGATCAGAGACGGTGGCATGTTGATCATCCACTAGTGGCCATACCGAGTCCACCCCTGTATCTGAGACACGGACGAGGATACTAGAGGGTACAGAGGCAGAGGGAGCAAAATGAAGATTCAGCACTTCTGGAATGACTGTGAACCAAGTCTGAAAAGGCCCGCTCAAGGGGACCTTTGTCAGACACAGCAAATTACCCTGCTCCTCCCAATTTCCCCACTATAGGACCCGGACGCAATCTGCGAAGGCCTTGCCAAGTTATGGGATGGTTTGTTTTTATTGAAATGCTTAGGCATGTTGAATTTCAAAATCGCAAGAACAATTGTACACTTTTTTTTTAGCTTAAAGGAATTTAGTGATATAAATAGTTAAAATCAAATGAAGAAATAACGAGCACAAGGGCAAAATGGCGAGTATAAGCGATCCGGTCTGATCCACGTGATACTGGCCGGTCAAAACCAGTTAAGTGCGGAACAAAGAAAAGAGCTAGGAGTCAAATAAATCCACAATATAGCTCAACACTCGCTTCAATAGAATAGAAACGGTGTTAGCCAACCAAACAATTACACAAACGAAACCAAGCAGAGACCACCAACGAAGGAAGAAAGAAAAGGCAAAACAGAGCAATACAACCTGTGTCTTGCTAGCACGCACGCCGTTCGGCCAAAGAATGACACAAAAGGGGAAAGGAAGTTGAGACTTCAGCGGAAGTGGATTTGATTGGTTTAAATGAGCATAATATACTGGGCGTCTTAGCTCAGCTCACACCTATAGTTATCCCCACTCGCAAGATTGGCTGAAAAGAGCAAGCCGACCGGCTATTATATAGATTGCCAAAGTTTTGACATGGTACAGTATTATTAATGGTGTTTGTGTTGTTAAAGTGATTAATTCATTAATATTGTATAATTATATTATGACGAAAAATAAAAACATTATAACGCCAGCAATATTTTCATAAAACTGAAAGAAGCACACTCTTAGATCGAGGGTCGTAAACAAGGTGTGTGTGTGTGTGTGTGTGTGTGTGTGTGTGTGTGTCTAAAGTGCAACTTTGCGAAGCCGCGTAGTGAGCGAGTAGAGATGAAAAGCTGCCCAGCTGGTTAAATATGGGATCAACTAACCACCATCCACTACCATCACACAATGGCTGCGTCTGAATTGCGCTGATTTTAATGACACGTACACTCCATTGCGCCGCTGTTGACTGCGCCAGTATACCATCGATTGTGCCGTGTCTTTTTTGTTTTGGGGTATTAAACGTCTATGACACTGAAACAATGTTTAATTAAACAAGAGCGAAGCCCGCAACTGACTAGCTCATAGACTAGTGTTTGTGTGTCATATTATTCTTGTCAATATTGTCAGTCCTAGTCTATATAGATGTGGAGCCACTCACAGAATTCTCTTCACTACTATAGTTTTACCAGAGCAAAAAACTTGAACAGCGTTTAAAAGCTGATGTCGTTCTCTATTTTCACATCGCAAAAGATGGCATCGTTTCTTCATCACTAGAGCTGGATACAGATACGGATCTCCGTACCGGTATTATACCGGCATTGTTTTCGACGTACCGGTATTTTGTACCGGTACGTACAAGCTGGGCTGCTGATGATGCATTCACATTTTGATGACACACAAAAGAGCTGTCCCACAAAGTCCTGAGCGTTAGTATTTTGTAAGAGCAGCGTATGACGACTTCGTTGGGAATATATTGAAAACATTCCCTTTCTTTTGTTACAGTGTTGACAACGTTTATCTCTCTTCTCTACTTCGGTACGTACCGGTACGTTACAACCATACCGTTTTAAACACATACCGGTATTTTCGGTATTACCGGCTCGTACCGCCAGCTCTATTTATGACGTAATAACCAGGGCCTGTTGTTATTAGCTTGTCAGAGGAATTAAAAGAATATCCCTTGAGCAAATGAATAACCATTTTTTTGCACAGGAACTTAAATTTAGACACCCCTGAAGCAGAAACAATAACTGATTTGCAGCCAACATTGTTCTGAAGATCTTTTCATAAAAGCCGTCACTGCAAGCATAATGATGGTATTTATCTGCGTGCAAACATTTTGGATGTGCTATTATTTGTAGTTTCTGAGAAAATTGTGATGTTAGCCCTTTCATCGCCAGCCATATTTCAGCCGAACATTTCTATTAAATTTACCTGGGTAGAGAACAAAATCCATCTGCAGTATTGGGGATTCTTCTGTGACATATGTAAAATAAGGTCTATCCTTACTTCCCAAAACTAAGACAATAGGTTATCTGGATACTAGACCTCAATCTGATGCCTTTTAGTGACATGGGTGTTAACACATTCACGGCGGGCCGAGTTTGGAGTCGCGGCCCTAGAACATCACCCACTGCCGGGCCGCGTTTAAAGTCACCCAACGGTATAAGGTAGAAAACTCATGCAAAACTCTTGACCACAGTTTTCCTTACTTTCGCGAGTAGTTTCCCTTTGTAGTATACTTCCGTTTTTGCAGTTTCTTTGTCTTAGATCGCCGATTTGACGTCAATTACGAATTTAAAATGCCGAATCATCGTGGTTTAACAAGAGAGGAGATTCTCCATCTTCTCGATCTGGATGAACCTGATGATAAAGATCCAGAATACTCGTTTTTTGACTCAGAAAGTGACAAAAACAGCGAGGATGAGCGTGAAAGTAAAGCTAGTGTGTCAGTGGCTCTACAAGTCAAGAGACTGAGAGTGTTCGTCGTAGGGGTGGGGGCAGGGGGTGTCGTCGAATGCCATGCATGTAAACAATGAATG
Source organism: Phymorhynchus buccinoides (assembly GCA_017654935.2). NCBI lineage: Eukaryota > Metazoa > Mollusca > Gastropoda > Neogastropoda > Raphitomidae > Phymorhynchus > Phymorhynchus buccinoides. The sequence continues at coordinate 19,196,475 of CM065688.1, read as the reverse complement.
ATTCCCATTTTTTAAGTTGGCATGTAAAAAGTGTTATACCTATGAACTTAAAAGTATATAGCTGAACTTAGCAGCCTTTTTTAAGTAAGTACGCAAAGTTTGGTCGTAAAATAATTCAGATTATCTAGATGCGTTTGTTTATAAGCACCCAATTTCTATGAGCCACTCGGCGGCAGGCTCAGGCCTGCACTGAGAATAGGCCGAGGCAGCATCAGTCACAATAGTGTTAAATCACTGTGGTGCTAAAATGCGACTTTGGCGGTGAAAGGGTTAAAGTTTTAATGAGCCGTGACCACAAACGCACACACTCACGCACGCACTCACAGGCACACACACGCACACATATACACATACGCACACGCACACACACACACGCACGCACACGCACACACACACACACACAGCGCACACACACACACACACGCACACACACACACACACACGCACACACACACACACGCACACACGCACACACACGCACACACACACACACACGCGCGCGCGCACGCACATGCACACGCACACGCACACACACACACACGAGCGCACACAGAGTGCACGAGGCACCATGCCTTGTGCCGCGTGACCACGTGTGCTTTGACGTCTTGATTCAGTACGTCAGTTGGCGCGTGGTCGCGCAGTGTCCATTTTCCTTTGTCTCCCCAACCACACACCCCTCCACCCTTCTCTCTCTCTCTCTCTCTCTCTCTCTCTCTCTCTCTCTCTCTCTCTCTCTCTCTCTCTTTCTCTCTCACTCTCTCTGTCTCTCTCTATCTCTCTCTCTCTCTCCCCTCCCCACCCCCCATGCATCACGTGACAGCCTCCTGACACGGATTCTTTGATGTCCGTCAGTTGAGTCGGACGGACACTTTGATGTGGTTTGTGTTTAAAAAACGAATATTCGCCTTTTCACCTCGTAATTAGCGGTCTGCTAGCAAGGCCTCTTTTATTATGCTATGATATTATATGCTGTGACGGAAGGTGTCCTGCGCGCCCCCCTTTCTCCTCTACCCCCCCCCCCCCCCCTCCTTTTACTATTCCACCCCAAAACTCTAATTGCCATCCTGAGACATCACAGGACTCAACGATTCCAGGTGGCATGTCGTTTATCTCCGTTTTCCCTCCCAGTCACGCGGTTGTGACACGGACATTGTAGTATGAGGCATGTGACGCTGACGTAATCGGCATGTGACTATAGCGTCCTCTCTTGTCTACTACTACTACTAACCAATTAAACTACCTCGGGTATTTGAAATCAAGTGGGGAAATGCATAGTGGGAGGCAAAAACTTATAGCATTCTCTTAGTCTTGTGACAAGCAAACTAAAACCTGGCTGAGTCAACACTGTAGGAACAAACCCTCTGCTGTTACCTGCCAGTACTACTATTAGCCCAACTTGTAAGCAATATTGAATGTGGCTGGTGTGTAAAATACTTGATTGAGATTTTTTTTTTTTTTTTTTTTTTTTTTATCTAGATCCTATGTTCCATATTGAATAAGTAGTAGAGGTGTCAGTGACAAGAATGGGTAAATATGCTGTTCTAATTATGTGCACTTATTCATTCCTGTGTTTGATTTTGACTTTAACTCTTTTGGTACAAGAACCGGATTCTATGCCAACTTTTATTTATTTATGTGTATGTGTGAAGCTACCTGGTTGCAAACTTGCAGCTTTTGGTTTATTCCCCTTTTACTTTCCTTTCCAAGTGTTGGACTGAGAGTGATATTTGCTGGCTTGTGTTACTGAATCATACCAGTTGATTCCAGTAGTACACATGTCATGCTTTATTTCAGTTTGACAGCTGAAATTCATGTTATTTGTCATAGTGCTCTTGTACAAGGGCGGCCTTCTAGCCGGTTGGGATCCACTAATTCCCTGCTGGCTGAAGCTCATATCTCTAATCCATAGAGATCTACACCCATATTCTCCTGTGATTTACAGCAGGGCATGGTGGTCAGGAAGATTAATCCCTGACTCACAAGCAAGAAGACGGGGCCGCCGCCAAGTCGCCACCGCACCCAGAATCCATGAGGAGACCACGCCTGTGTCGTGCCATCCCGCGACGCCTCATCCAGAACTACTGGAGCTACTCTCACCAGAAGAGCCAGCCCAGTCACCCCAGCACTCGCCAATCCCACCAGAGGAACTTTCCAGATAAGTCCGTTGGACAGTGCAAATCAATCGAACTCACCAGGACACTTGATAATATTAGTGACCCTTCCGGCTTGGGGCTTACCTTTTCAGACCGACAAAAGCTTGTATAATCCTTTCGGATTTTATTTTTCATACATATTTTGTTTTGGCGCCATTGAGCTGCTTTTCTTATTGCTGCATAAGCTGTTATGCAGATTTGTGAGTAAATAAAATACAAGTGTACAAATAATTCTGAACCCTTTGGTCAGACTGATGAGAGTGGAAGTTTTGTAATGTTCATGTAAAAACCTACTTCTCTCTGTCTGTCATTTAGAGCAACTCTACCACTTATATTTATTTCAATCGTACGAGCCAGAACCCAGTCAAAAATATAAATGTATTAGATGAAAAGGGGCCGGGAAAGTTGCTCACCTCCCACACCCTAGAGAAGCGAGCTAAAGGAAAATGTTCTAATTGAAAATTTAACACACTAAAAGTCTTTCCCTAGAGACTTCTCCTTTAGCTCATTCCCTCGTCAAATCTACCTTCAGTATAAACTGGCTGTCCTATCCTTCCGTCACTTTGAACAGACCCTTCCGCCTTACCTCTCCAGTGCTCTTCACACCTACACTCCTTCCCGCTCACTCAGGTCCTCAATCACAAAACTTCTGAAAGTTCCAAAAACAGATCTAAATTCATTTGGTGACCTCAGTTTCAGTGCCCCTGCTGTTTGGAATTCCCTCGCAATCGATCTCCGCCATGAACCAACTATCTCTACTTTCAAAGCTAAACTCAAGACTCACTACTTTCAAAGCTCATTCGGTTTGTAAATGTTTCCTTCTTGATCTTGTACCTGGGTGAATGATTGGGTAATAATGTCTTGTGTGACTGCGGGTATATCAGTGAATGGAAGCGCCTTGAGTGTAAAATAATTATAGAAAGGCACTATAGAAATGCTATCAATTATTTGTTATTATTATAATCGAAAGGCATATCAACGTGTACGTTTTAAGTGGCCCTGTAATGTTTCTAAAAACAAACAAAAAATATTTATCGCATTGTTTCTGAATGAAATCATGTAAGTTTCAAAGTTTTACTTTGAAAACTTCCTGATCGCTTCTCGGCCTTTTGGCTAAGACAGTGATTCAGGAGAGAAAATGAGAGAAAATGGAGTTTTACGTCCTCTTGGTCTGAATCAGACACATATGGGACATTTGTAAATACAAATATGGTTGGAACAATACTGGAAGCAATGCCCGGAGGCAGTACGAAACCAGTAAAGTCCCGAGTTTTTATATATTAATACAGATAGCTGTAGAGGTGACCACGCCTCGGTTAAACCGAATCGGCTATGGCACCGCCACAAGTAGTATATCTACAGTCTTCCATAGTAACCTGCAATAGTGATTCAGGAACATAAATTTTTGTTTATACCCTGGTTGGTTTGTTCAGCCCGTCGTACATGGCGAAAGCCGATACGCGACGTTAAACTGAACTTCCATTATATTTGTGGCGGTGCCATAGCCGATGAGGTTTAACCGAGGCGTGGTCACCGCCACAGCTATCTGTATTGTTTTTTTTAAATCGGGACTTTACTGGTTTCGTACTGCCTCCGGGCATTGCCTCCAGTATTGTTCCCACCATATTTGTATTCACAAATGTCCCATATGTGTCTGATTCAGACCAAGAGGACGTAAAACACCATTTTCGCCCTCGCCACATGTCCCATATGTGCCTTCCCAGGTCGAGAGGACGTTAAACACCAAATTTCATTCAACTAAACACACGTTATTTAGGCCTAATCGGGGGTGTTTTTTTCCTTGTGTTTTTTTGTGTTATACTTTTAGGTTTACATACTAATGTGGCGGTACCATAGCCGATGAGGTTTAACCGAGGCGTGGTTACCGCTACACCTCTCTATATTGTTTAAAAACTCGGGACTTTACTGGTGTTGCACTGCCTCCGGGCATTGCAGCCAGTATTGTTCCCACCATCTTTGCATTTACAAATGTCCCATATGTGTCTATGACCGAGAGGACGTAAAACATCATTTTCATCATCATCACAACCTTGTTGTTTTTTTCTTTTTAGATTTAACGTCCTCTTGACCCGAAGTGCACAGTGTCCCATACGTACCCTTCGTGTCAAGAGAACTTTAAATGTTAAATTTCGTTCAATCGGGTCTTTCCTGAGATTGCAGTACCTCCAGGGTCGTCCCACTATCTGTATAATTATGTAGTTAAAAAAAATTCCCATGTTTACCTCTTTGAGGCCGGAGGACGTTGAACACACTTTTCTGTTTCAACTAAACACACAAATGTTCCTAAATTGAATTGTCGGTTTATCTGTATAATTATGTAAAGATGTCCCGTATGTGCCTCTTTGAGGCCGGAGGACGTTATAAACACACTTTTATTCTTCAACTAAACACACACGTTGCTGAATTAAATTGTCGGTTTAGCAGCTGATATTTTTCAACACTGCAATCTTAGACTAACGAAGCAGCTTACTATCCACGACTGATACTGCCTGCACATTTTAATTCATCAAAGTTTCGATGCTTCCACCAAATTGCTTCCACGAAACTTACAACGTGTACAGCTATTTGGTATCATCGATCGTCCTTAAAACAGTCTACGACTGATTGGACGAAAATCTAAACTTCTTCCTGGTTAAGTTGCAGTTTTATACGCCCCCCCCCCTCCCCCCCCCCCCCACACACACACCACACACACACACACACACAACGCCCCATCGAATCTTTCTCGCGTTGAAAACAATAACTCATTATCAGTAGAAGCAACTGATAGTCGTTCTCATGAAAGGGATAGGGTTAGGGCGTCGCCATCGTGAATAGAGTATAGTAACAGTTACTCGCGATTAGCGACGGTTAGGGTCGTTTAAAGGGGCACCCTGACGGATGAGTTTTTGCAAGAAACACGTACGTCCAGATCACCAGGAAAACACCCTTTACAGAGATCGCAACACTCACTTTGCTCTGGTTTCCAAGAAATCAAACCGTCAACTCGGCGATTCCTCCTTGGCGGAGGTGCTGGAAGTCAGATTCTTTCTTTTTTAATGGCCACCTGAGTTTAGACCAAATCGTTTGCACGAAATGTTCACAATACAAGCCTTTTTATTTTATTTTATTTTATATTTTATACAGTTTACCTAAAGGAGAAAGAAAATAGCTCCAAGTATAATATAACTGTGCCTGCTATATATGGGACATGTGAATGAATGAAAAATGGCGTTTTACGTCCTCTCGACCCGGCAAGGCACATATGGGACATGTATTAATTGTAAATTAGAACATAAAACATGTACAAAACAAAAAGGTTTGACAGGCGTCACAAGACGAGGACAAATTGTTTGTTTAGCTCTGTGTGTGTGTGTGTGTGTGTGTGTGTGTGTGTGTGTGTTGTGTGCTATATTGTATTGTAATTTAATTCTTATGATGTATTTACTGTATATTGTCTTATTGTCTCTATATGTGTTTTATGTGCATGCCAGACAAAGAATTTCTTTATGTTTTAAAGACAATAAATATTTTGATTGATTGATTGACAAAACACAAAAAATGGGGCGAAGGTACTGTTAGCGACATGTTAAATATTTGAGAGAATCTAAAATTGTAAAATCTTACTACTTATGCGATTTCGAGATTATAAAATAGTATATATATTTGTAAAATTATCTATGTTAAAATGATTTTATTGCTCTGGCAGAAATAACCGAAATCCAACCGAACCTCCTATCGATAAAAATATTGGGGCTACATGATAAAAGAAATTGTTTTTATTTTATGATTAAAAAGCCAAATAATAGCCCTTAATTTACTTTAAAAGTATGAATTTAAAAAAATTTATTATTATTATTTACAAAAATATGATTTTATTATAATTATATACAGAAATTAAGGTAAATAAGGCGTTAAAATGTTAAAAATGTGCTGTCCAACCGGGGGAAGGAATTCCACCCCCCGGGACTTCCCAAACTAGGGGGCAATATATACATCGTGGACTTTTAGTTTCGGGTCCCTGAAAAGAGGGAAAACAAAGAGGGGGGAAGGGAGGGGGTCCGGAGGATCTAAAACCCCGTGGGAGGGCGGACCCACAGGTGGAGCAGTACGCGGGCCATCCCCGCGTCAACAACCAGCCATGCCCCCCCCCCCCCCCCCCGCCCGCCAACCCCCAGCCATGCCCCCCCCCCCCCCCCCCCCCCCGGGGGAGATCAGCTCACGGAAAAGGGATGGGGGAGTGGGGAAAGGTGGAGTGGGCCTGTATCCGGGGGTCCTCAACCACCAAGTGGAGGCGCACCCACTGACGGAGACATACGCAAGCCATCCTCGCGTGACAACCGTCAGCGGGCCCGTCTACTCAAGGGGGGGGACCACCGCAAGGATGAAAATATATACAGAAGGGACCCGAAGTTATTAAAAAATATGGAGGGCCAAATGGCTCACTCCAAAAGTAAAATAATATATATGGGACATGTGTGTTTAGTTGTAATCATGTTCTTTCTGATAGTTATGTTATTTGCCGTAAAGAGATTTAACGTGTCTTCGAAACTGAACTAACTGAAAAGCTAAGACAACAAATGTTCTGACATTTTCAATTTAATACTCCGGTGCAATAAGATTTTTTCTCTTGATTTTGTTTTCTTCCTTCCGTCCGTCCTCTCTGTTCTTTCCTTCTTTTGACAGAGGCACAACTAGCAAAGGGACAAAACTCAGACCATGAGTTCATTTTTAGGACAAGCATCTAGGCCCCGAGTCACTTCCCTTTCAATTTGGCTTTCCTTAGTTAGTAGTTAGGCTTCGGTTATGTTTTCTCGTTTTATATGGGTTTTTGTTTGTGGCTCAAGTCACAAACCTATAACTCACTTTGTCGGTCGGTCGGTCGGTCGGTCGGTCCAAAATTGTCGCACTTCAAATCGAGGAAGAAGAAATTTTGGTGTTTTACGTCCTCTCGACCCTGGAAGGCACATATGGGACATGTTTACTAGTGAGATGCGTAAAATAAGGAAAAAACATTTACAACGAACGAACGTAGACAGCACATGGGACAAGACATATAATGAAAATGGGGTGTGAATATTCTGTAATTGGCAAGTTAAAAATCTTCTTTGAAAAGATTGGGAACCGAAGTTCGTGGTATCATATATATGTAAAAAGAATGTAATAGTAAAAAATTTGTATTTAAGATTCTTGTATGTCGTCTGGCCCAGACCGAAACCATCGAAGTGATTAAAATTTAAGGGCTACAGATTTAAAAATCAAAACTTTACTTTATTATTAAAAGCCATCAATGGCCCTAAAATATGTTAAAAGTAGTATATACCAATATTTATTTTATTTATTTACAAAATTTCTGACTGTTATATTAACAGTCAAAGGACAAATGCCCTTCTTTGCGAAATTTTAAAATGTCCTACCGGGGGAGAGAACTCTCTCCCCACGGCTTCCCTGAACAAATAACAGGGGAAGTATTTACATCTCGGACAGTGATATAATATTTACATTTTATTCTAAAAGTAAAAAAATATTTAAAATAATTTATTAATTGCTCTGGGAAAAAAAGGGGGAGGGGGGGAGGGGGAGTTCGGAGGGTCTCGACACACCAAGTGGGGGCGGGACAGCCGAGGGGGGCGATACGCGAGCCATCCTTGCGTCAGCAGCCCCCAGCAGACCCACCCCAACAGGTGTGAGACCGGCTCGACGAGGGAAAGAATTTTGAAAGGTTCCCAGAACATTGGAAATAAATAATCCATTTTATTACTTCTTTCTAACATATATTTATTATCATTCATACCAATTTAAGATTTTTGCGACTGCATAGGGCAACCACAAACAGGAAGACCTCCCAGCCGCCATCTTAACCTACTTTTGGCGTAATATCCTTCAAATCGAGGCTGTACTTCAAATTGAGGCTGCTCTTTAAAATGATGTTTTTTAAAGCGTACAAAATAATAAACATACGTAATACAGACACTACAACAGACACGACGAGTATGCGGTGCTTCTTTCGATGAGTATAAGTAGGATAAATAGTTTTAAATGTTTTCCAAAAGATATAAAAAGTTACGAAATGGTGCAGAGATAACATTCTGGTTTACAGATTAAAATTATTGAAAAGCCAGGGGAGGTGACTCATGATTGGAGTGGTAAAAATAGACCGCGTGCCACAAACTATTGCGATTCCGCGCTTTTTTTTGTTTGTGGCACAAGCCACAAACCTATAACTCACTTTGTCGGTCTGTCGGTAGGTCCAAAATTGTCGCACTTCAAATCGAGGCTGCACTTCAAATTGAGGCTGCTCTTTAAAATGATGTTTCGTTTTCAATTGTCTCACGCCACAAACGATTGCGAATCCGCGCTTGTTTTTTAATTATTAACTTTGATCTTGTATTGTTCTTTTTCTCTGTCGTGG